>JAJEKV010000002.1:28951114-29551114 GCA_021234155.1 Isoetes taiwanensis | reverse complement strand
GGGGAAGTTCCCCGGGAGACGGTAGTTGTACCGTCCAGCATTAATAATTATCCGTGTGGCATGGAAACCTAACGGAACCCATCCCACCCAATTTTTGAGTGATTTCGGATTCTTGGCGCCTTCTACAGCAGGGACGGCATTTATATGCCTGTTATTTCTTAAGCAATCATAACCACAGGCTATGGCGGATCAATTAAATCCTCGTCCATCTCTATTTTGGACTGTTTTTGGAGTTTCAGCTTGCATTTTTTGGCTTTCCGCTTTGTACGACATGATTTTTTGCTCTCCATTCACGAAGCAAGGCATGGAGTTGTGGTCTCACGAGCTGAATGGAGACCCTATGCAAAATGCATAATGCAAGACTGCCCGGCAGGTCCCTATAGCTGCAATGCATGGGCGTTTTCAGCCCCTTCTACAACCCCGCCTATAGCCCCTGTTACGGCATCTCTATCAGATCCATCAGGCCTGATGGTTTTCAGATCACAGATCCTTGCGATTTACCAGAAACGATTCACTCAAACGATTCACTTTGAAGAATTGTTATTTTGCAGTTCCTTTTATTGGCTACATAGCTAAACGGGATGAAAGAAAATAATGTCATGAAAGGAATAGCACAGTTGAGAATACAAAATAGATTTTGTTTGCTCTTATATGCAACTCTCGTATGCCAAAGATCAGAATCTTGTCTATCTCTATTGTGCCTTAAACAAGAAGTACAACCCTTTTTTCTTGTTTCTGCGTATTGCATGCTTTGTTTTATCACAGAAGGGGCTCAATACAAAACTTGCTTTTAGTTTATCAAATTCGAAATTTTCCGGTTGAAGAAATAATTGTAGGAAGCTTCCGATTAGAATTTGTAAATTCCAAATGCCCTCAAAAATAGTAGGAATTTTTCCTATTAAGGTTAAAAACTTTCCCCAACACTGTCACATACACATAGGTGGTATATCCCTTATAAAAAGGTGGATCCCCTCATTTCTCTAATTACATAATTTTAAAATATACATAATCATTTGCGGCATGACCATATAATCCAGTAGAAAGTACAACATATTATAGTTTGTTATGCTAAAAGTATATCCATACATGTCCTTTACAAATAGCATAACACTTAAGAGTCTTAATTGGAATAAAGTCATGATTGTGTGTGCCACATTACTAAGTTGACTTCGACTAATAAAACAACAATTGCATGAGAAGCGTACCTTTTTTCGAAGAAGAATCTCATGCTTGGAATGTGGATCTTCATGGCTATATAAAGGCAGAGAGTGTTAAACATCATGAAGATAGTTCTTATGTGTGTGTTCATGGCTCTTGCATCATTGGCACAATCTCATCATGTTGCTAGTGAAACAAGTAAGGCCATGCCTCAATGTCCCCCAATTGTGGGTGATATAACATGGTATGTTGATGCTGCTATTGTTGTTGGTAATGTTGTTGTTGTTGTTGTTGTTCATTCATGCATGGTTGTTTTATAGGACTATTAGCATAGCAACACCAAGAACTCCACAACATGCGGTGGGATGTGCATCGAAATGTCCACCACAACCTAGTCCAAAGCTACAACGACCCAAATTTCCATGCCTCGAACCCACACCAACATCCCCTTGCAAATCTACATGTCCAATTCCACAGCCACAACCTTATGTGGTTCTATGCGTACGATACACATTCCCGTTTCAACCTTATGCTTGTCCTCCACCTGCACCACCAACATCTCCGCCACCACCACCACCACCGCCGCCGCCACCACCACCACCCGCCGCCGCCACCACCACCACAATCACCGCCACCACCACCACCACCACCGCCACCACCGCCACCGCCGCCGCCACCACCACCGCCATCGCCGCCACCACCGCCACCACCCCACCACCGCCACCGCCGCCACCACCACCGCCATCGCCACCACCACCACCACCGCCGCCACCACCACCACCGCCACCGCCGCCACCACCACCACCACGACACCATATGCCACCGCGCCCGCCACCACCACCACGACACCATATGTCACCACCACCATTGTCGCCCACCACCACCAACACCGTCACCACAACCACCACCAACATCGCCGCCACCACCACCACCACCAAAATCCCATATGTCAATATATGGCCGTTGACCATCTACAAGCTCTTAATGAGTCCTACCTCAAGTGCATAGCCAGGTAAAGTATTAGACTTTGTGCCTTTATAGTAATGCAATCATCATTGCACATACTATAATATTGTCGTTATAAGTTATAAGAGTATTATATTATTGTCAATATAAGGATGTTACTTTTATTGTTTGTCTTGTTATAAGTTATAAGAGTATTATATTATTGTCAATATAAGGATGTTACTTTTATTGTTTGTCTTGTTTTTGGATGGCATTTCATCATCATCATCATCATCATCATCATCATCATCATCATCATCATCATCATCATCATCATCATCATCATCATCATCATCATCATCATCATCATCATCATCATCATCATCATCATCATCTGAGATGGGTATGCCCTTTGTCTTAATATATTTTAATCCTTGACTTTGTGTTTAAATTAAAATTAAGAATACTATCAAGCATAAAATCTTATTATAACGCTTTGATTTTATTTTATTTTACATGAAGGAATAAAATAGAATAGAATAGAACAGAACAGAACAGGACAGGACAGGATAGGATAGAATAGAATAGAATAGAATAGAATAGAATAGAATAGAATAGAATAGAATAGAATAGAATAGAATAGAATAGAATAGAATAGGCTTTTATCGGCCTATGTAACCCAATAAAGAGAGTGCAACAGACCTATTACTGTCCGGATTTAAAAAAACCCGTCCTGAAAGGTTTTCAAGAGAAAAATCGTGGAAGTAATAAGAATGTTGTCAAACTGTACAAGCATACATATGAGACAAGACAAATTCAAGTCATGTGTATATCAGACATCAGGACTAAAGCCGTGCTGAGTATGACGTGTAGCAGCTAGCCAGACCTGACCAACTCAGCATAGTGCGTCAGATTTGGTCATATGTCGGACATCCATATAGGGCATGGCATTCATCTTCAAGGACCCCCTTTGACAGCATCTACAGAGCCTGTCCTACTGTGGTTTCCCAATCCATCTCCATGTCTCAATGCAGAGGCAGTGTGCACCTGTGCCAATTGGGACAATGAGTTTGCGTGTTTTTATAAGCAGATGGGTATCCAGGTAACGTTGCGAGCCCCACTCCAATGAGAGAGATTGTACTCATCAATTATCTTGCAAAGGAATACTTTTCAAACGGTTTAGGATATATAGTTTTTTAATGTTGCATTTTTTTTTTGTTCTTTTATTGCCAAATATATGATTCCATGGAATCTACCACATCCAAGATCAGCATACTTTACACCTTAAAAACTCTCGCATCGACTCTAACATAAATTTTGATCAAGCCATTCGTAATAGAGTGCCGAAGATGTAATCCTATTTCATTTGCAATGGCTACAATCAACTCTGAATCCTGCATTTCTGGAGGAAAGTCTTCAATGACAATTCATAATGGGGCACACAGAGCATCTGGTTTGCTCGGAAAAGAACCAGGAACATATTGCTGATACGAAAGAAAATGCCTCCACAGAGAGCCAACACCACGTTCAATGAGGGCAACTGGCTTAGGAAAATTACACATGAGAAGAAAACATCGTTGATCTTTTGCTATGAGCTTGATAGATTGATAAGCTGGAAGATCCAATGTATGAAGATGCCCAGACAACCACGACCCCATACACTTCAACTCTAAAAATGTGCTAGTGAAGTGGCACAACATTGAGCATGCAATAAGCTACTTCACATGCATGGGCCTCGTGACGAATATGCACTACTGGTGATCCAAAGCACTCAAAGGTCACCCGACAACCCTGCACTTCATAGAAGATCCCCTCTAGTGGGAGTTGGACATCCATAGAAGATTGCTTAGCATACAATTACTGAAGATAGGATGCCACCATGGTGGATATAGGCCCTGATACCCAGGAGGATGTGGCAGGAGATGAAATCCTTTGCATAACCACTCAGAAAAATGGATACATGTAACTCGAGCAATAGTGTCAGATAACCTCCAAGGGCTAGAAGCCACTGTAGGCGGGGGTGCAACAACAGATGATGCAGGCACAGATGTAGAATTTGACATTGTAGCCATTTCTTTTACCTCTCTGGATGGCAATGACAGAAAATCTTCTTGTCTTGAAGTACCTCCCGACATGCGTTGGAGGTTGCATTTGGCCAGAGGCTAGAAACCACTGTAGCCAAGGGTGCAACAACAGAAGATGCAGGCATGGAGGTAGAATTTGACACTGTAGCCATTTTTATACCTCTATGGATGGCAATGACAGAAAATCTTCTTGTCTTGAAGTACCTCTGACATGCGTTGAAGGTTGCATTTGGTCAGAGGCAACTCCAACATGTCCAGGGTGAACAATGTATCCAGAAGGACTTTCAAGGAGCACCTCATGCAAGATCCTATCTAGGAGGTGTTACATGACTTCCAACTTGCGTTGGAGGTGCTGATGATCCAAAGCTCTTGCCAACCAATGCATGAGATATTGCTTGTTCTGAAAGACCACCAACGTGCGTTGGAAGTGCCGAGTCCCCAACTCCACCTCCAACAAAACCTCCAACATGTATTGGAAGTGCCAACAAAAAGCTCCAACATGTGCCAGAAGCACCGCTCCTTGTCCAATTGAACCTCCACCATCTATAAGACAAGAAGATATGGCTGACATGGCTCGAAGTTGAGGAAGAAACATCTGAAGATCCAGAATCTATAGACATGCCAGTAGAAGAGGACTGAATATGCGGTAATGGTGCTAAGAGATTAAGGTGCACAACAGCAATTTTCCTGTCAGAATTTGATCCATGAGCAATATTAGCCGCTATGAGCATCCGACACCCATCCGTGGAGAAACCATCATGAACTCCTTATCAACATTCTGTTGTGACATGTCTGGGTTACCTGTGGTGCATTTGAAAGAGCTACGACTAGATCTCATCATCTCTGCCAAAAGAGGCTGAAGTGATCGGATCCTAATCCTCCTGCAATTGGACAATTTTCTTGGGTAATATTAATACCATCTGAAAAGCCCTCACTTCAAGATTTTCAGGAAGCCCAAGCATGCCTTAAAACCGACATCGTTTGTAAGAGTTATGGCTAAGAGAGTGTTGCAGCCAAATCCTAGCACCAAAGAAGGACGGAATTATCAGACCCTTTCCCTATATCACATAAAATGAATCAGCACCAAATCTGATATGAATGGAAGGAGGACACCACGAGCTTTCGAATGAGCCTAAACACGCCCCAAACGGACACTGTTTATGAGAGTTGTAGCCAAAACAGTGTCATAGCTAAACCCTAGCATCAAAGAGGGCCAAAATTATCGGATCATTTTTCCGCACCAAAACGACCAAATCAGCACTCAAATCTTATGTCAAATGGAAGGATGACATTTATGAGCTTCCCAAGAGCCCAAGCATGCCTAAAAGGGACACCGGAATCAAGAGCGACCAAAGCAGAAATCCTAGGTGCTGCTATCAGCGATCATTGAACAAATAAAATTCATTGTGGGCAAGAATTAAATCCCCATCCAGTTTAATCTTGCAAATGCAAGTTTTTTAGATAAATAACTATCACAAGAAAGACTCATTGTCAATCTGCATTTAGATTTTTATGTGATTTCCTTATTAAGGAATGATGCAGGAGTAAGTGTAGGGTTATATTTCCATTGCATGTCATTTTCTACATGTATTCTAATGAAAATAGCATAGGCATATGATAGCAACCCATATATTTATATGCTTCCTGTTGAGTTGTCTGTGTCAAGATGTCAAATGAATTGTTCTTGGAGGTCGAGTAAATTGTTTTGCTGCTTCTTGTGCATTCATTAGCTATTGTATCATGCTTTGACCTAGGTAAGCATATTTGGCCCATTGGACCATCACTTCCTATGCCTCAATCCCTTGTCTCAAAAAATGTATAAAAAATCAATAAAAATGGGTAATGAAAATTTTTGCTATCATTAGACAAAGTCATTTCAGTTAGCATTTAAAGCCGTAGTCAACGCATTAGCTATAATTTCTTTGATGTCTTTTCTTTTCATTGGCTTGGGCGTTTATGTCTAATGGCAGCACTGTCAAAGGTTGCTCTGCTGTTGAACAATCCACTCACCTTCAAAGTATGTACTATCATGCATGTTATTCTAAAAAGAAAGGCATAAGCTGACATGTTTTTCAATTAACAAGGTTAGGACAGGTTACTTTGAAGGCAAGAACTGCATTCACATTCCAAGCCTTATGAAGGTCTAGATCTGGTATGTTGAAGAACACATGCTATTTTTTGTCTATATGTAATGACAAGTCACTTTTCCTTTTCCAACTGTTATTATACATGCCAAAATGCTGTCTCAGGGCATTGCTGCCCATGAACAAAGGAGTTTTACAAACCTGTGTCCGTCATATCTTAGTAATAGCAGGAACTGGAGTCAGCATATGCCCAAACATTGCTGGATGGGTAAACCAATCCGGCCAAGATTTTACTATTTTTTGGGCATAAAAGAATCTCATGTAGACTATTTGTATATGCCAGATTTGCACAGGCCGGCATTCAAGCGACATCGTTTTAGCATCTCATAAATCATTTGTATCTGATTACCTGGATGATATTGCCAAATCCGGACCATTCTTCTTTTGGCTTTCTTGAAGATAAAAGCAGGTGCGACTACAAGCCCAGGGTGGGAACTGCATATCAGAGCAGATCCAACAACAAATAATTTTCCTTTTTGCCATGGTAACGGAGCACTTATCTGTTTGTCAGTATAGTTGTGTGATACCATTTGTGACATGCTCAGGCAGGAGGATGGACAATTGTAGCATTCAAATTCAGCATCCCATGCTGTGTGGTTTAACTGCACACTTGCCTAGTAGCATATGCTACATAGAGCACAACTTCTGCCAAGTCTACAAAACATTTATCCCGCTAGAGGTGCTGTCTCAAGAGGGAGGACATTCAAGCAGAGTTGAAACTTTGAAAGAATGATGCCTTCAAACATGATTCAGCATCATAATTTCTGTATGTTTTCTCATGCGATTTACTGATATCTGGTGTGTTAATGCCATGCAGTTGACGATTTTGATCTTGGTGGCATGGGTGATTTGTCAGAAAGTATTGCCAATACTTTTTCATCCTTTTTATTGATGCATCATAGAAAATGCTGATAAGCTTATCCTTTTTTGTTGTAGAACTATGACATGGGTGGTAACGAGGCAGACAGTGATGACGAAGGTAATTGGAAGCTTTGACTTTTCATATTCTTAAATAGTTGATATGAAGAAACTTTGTTTGTAACCTATTTCTTGTTGATGGTAACAGAGTTGCCCAAGGCAGAAAAAAAAAAGCTGAAAAGGAAGAAGCAAAAACAAGTTGATTTGTGTATTCATTATTCTAGTATAGTTTTTGTTCGCAGTTTTGAGTACATCAGGAGTCAGCTCTACCATCTGAAGGAAATTGATCCTTGGAAAATAGGTTTTGCACCTAGATATTTGATTTACATTCTGTGGAGGATTTAGATTTTTCAAGACGGTTTTGGAAGATGGCAGATTTTTCCCTTCTGAAAATAGGGGCTCTCACCTGTTTGTTGTTTGTTTCAGTTATTGGGTCCATACTAAATGCTGAACCCAGTGCTTTAGGGATGAGAGAACAATATACAAAAATAATTTGACAAAATGGTTACACCTTTAGACAATACATGTTTGCTCAATGTCCAATAATCTAACCGTATTGAATATAGCTCCTTCGAAACTCGTTCATTATATGTAGGTAAGAAGATTCAAACTGAGCCTTGTTGCAATCCGTAACAAGAATTGCATTGCTGAGCTTAAGGAAGCTATAGCAGATGTATATCCACAACCTGAAATAGTTACTGGTGAAGATGAAACTGTAGAGGTATTTTAAACTTTAGCAGCACCTAATGGTTTCCATTTGTATTTAGAGTTTGACATGAGGGCTATAGGGCTACTTTAGATTATTTGTTTCTAATCTTGGGTACACTAACTCGTGCAAAAGGTTGCTAAACATCCTGAAGGAGTGGAGGTTGTGACAGGCATTGTTGGTTGTGCTGGCCTGAAGGTATTGCATAAGTCTTGTTGTTTAAAGTATCTAATGAGGAGTTTTAATTCCAACTGTCATCTTTTGATCAGCCAACTGAAGCAGTGGAGGTTGTGACAGGCATTGTTGGTTGTGCTGGCCTGAAGGTATTGCGTAAGTCTTGTTGTTTAAAGTATCTAATGAGGAGTTTTAATTCCAACTGTCATCTTTTGATCAGCCAACTGTTGCAGCAATAGAAGCTGGAAAAGATATATCACTCGCAAACAAGGAGACCCTTATTGCAGGTGGTCCATATGTGTTGTCGCTTGCTGAGAAGCATGGTGTAAAACTTCTGCCTGCAGATTGTGAGCATTCTGCAATTTTTCAGGTCCGATACATAGATTTGGTTAAATCATTATAAGTAACTGAATTCTTATATGATTTCTTTTGCCAGTGTATTCAATTAGGGATGGGAGCATAGCAGCAAAAGCTCTATAAATCTGAAGCTTCTATCTTCTGGCAATTACAGTGACAAGTGATGTGACTTCCACAGAGGCTAGATGTTGAGCCAACATGTATGTAATAGATTTGTTTAGGATTCTCTTTACTCAGGAAGGTGCTAGTAGTTTTTTATATTTGTTAAGAAGCCATGGTCAACCACTAATTATAACAGGTACTCATACTATAAATTGGATATGTTAGAGTCTTTTTACTTTAGAAAGAAAGACTTCTGATTAAGATCTTTAAATGTTTCAGAATGATCATTTTGCAGCCAGATAAAAAGCTTGGATTTTCAGGATGTACGTAGGCAAATATATGTGTTTCCTTGGGAAAAGACCATGTCTTATATATTTGCTAAAAGTAATGACTGTCATGTCAGCCTGGAACTATAAGGCTATAGCAGATTGTGTGGAATGCAGTTGCTCTATCATTTACTCTGATTATGAGTATGGTTTCAATATGATGTTTAAAATATAGCATGGCATTGTTAACATTATAGCTTGATGATCCCTAAGGTGCTTTAGCTAATAAAAATTGTTGACATCACTCGGATTATAAGGCTGAATGTACCATTATAAAATTAATGCTGATAGTGGAAGTGTTCCACAACTGAGATCATAACATATCAAGACTTCAAATCAGTCTTAATAGATAAGATTCAGATATACATTCATGAAGGGGCTTAAGTATTCATGAGTATGAATATTACTCAAGAAATATTGTCTCCAGCACCCGTTTTAATAGCAAGAAAAACAAAATTCTCAAATGACCAATTTATCAAACAAGTGACGAAATTAGTGACGATGTCAATGACAATGTGACGTTTTTGTTGACGAAAAACTTGACGAAAAAGTCGACAAAAACCCTGACGATTTTGCTGACACAAAAAGTGACGAAATTGTTGACAAAAATCCTGACGATTTTTTTGACGCACACCTGACGATTTTGTCGACGCAAGGATTGACGAGTTTTCTGACAATTAACAAGACGCAAGCTCTAACGATATATTGACACAAAATCTGACGTTATATCGTCAGATAACCTGACGATTTACCTGACGCTATATCGTCAGACAACCTGACAATTTACCTGACGTTTCACCTGACGCACAATCGTCAGATAAAATTCGTCAGCCAAATCGTCACCCAGAGGTGTCTGTGCAGTTCTTTGTTTAATAAAGACTGCCTGACGATTATTCTGACGCCTAACATTCATTCTCTTGTAGTGTTTCTTGCAATTTTAAGGATCTAGATCTAGGCCACGTGGCATAATATGGGCACGCCTAACATTCATTCTTTTGTACTGTTTCTTGCAATTTTAAGGATCTAGATCTAGGCCACGTGGCATAATATGGCCACATGGCGGAGGGATAGACAGACGCCATGGTTTTATAATATAGGATCTTCGTGTAGAACTTTGAAAAAGGCGTTTTAACTTTTAGTCTGATTCTTGCAAATGTAGAAGGTACGTAAATTTATTCTCTAGCTATTGAAAGTACTTTCAAGAAATCATGAGAAGATGAGCAAGTTGATGCAAAAGGCAATGGCATAAGCATTAAATGAGTATGTTTATTTCTTAATTTGCTTACTATCTTTGTCTAGTTCTTATCCTACGCCTCGTTATTGCGTGTGCATGGTTGCAGTATGTTTCAGAGCCTCAAGATAAATAATTCTCTCTTTAGATCAGGGCCTGCCATCTAAATCATAAAAACATGCTTTATTTTTGTGCATCTGAGGTTTATCAAATGTATGTAGGTTAAGTTTTAAAAATGCCACAAATACTGACGTTTTTCTCATTTTCTCTGCTACTTTTCAGGGGTTGCCTCAGATTTTCAAGTTAATATGCAAGCATAGATATGTTAGCTATGTGTGGTATATCTTTGCAAAGTTCTGTTTAATGCAGGTTGTTAGCAATCTACGTGTAGACTTAGCCATTGCCATTAATTATTTAATGCATGTGAAGAACTTACATTGCTGGTTAGCAATTTTGGGATGGCAAAATAATCTGGCACGATCATGATGATTGCAGATACTTATATATCATTCTTATTTTCGTGCTGGAGGTGCAGGAAAGATCTTACATGCTTTTAAGTGAAATGTGAGGGTCGTTAGAGTTTTATTCTTTCTTATAGGCATGGAGCCTTATGCTTGTCTGCAAGTATCAGATACAAATTACGTGATTGCGGTTAAGAGTAATGCCATCAGAAGTACCTTCACATGATGTAAAGTTGGATAACCTTTGGTGTGTTGTAGTTGTATATTGACTTCTACCACACCATTTGTTTTATAGACTGTGGCACTGATACTCATGCATGTCCTTTACAGAGCTTTCAAAGTATATTTTCTTACTGCCTGCAAATTCACGAATTCTTTAGTCTCATTGCCACTTGGACACTGAAAGCCAAGGTCTTCTAGTGCCAAGGCTATGTAAGATTACAAGAAAGCACATGCCCACATTGTGAAAAGTGGTTCCATACAGGATATATATGGCGTACTTAGTTTTGGGCATGTATCACAGATGTGAAAATGTAAAAGATTCTCTCAAAATGGTCATCAACCTTTGCCATAGAAATGTGATTTCTTAGAATATTTTGATTGCAGCATGTGTTCATGCTAGGCGGATTAAGGAAGCCCTGCATTTATTCAATCAAATGCACAAGTTGGAAGATATGTGATTTCCTGGAATTCTGCAAATGTGAGGCATGAACATCTTGCATGCCTTGGAACTGTTTAAACGCAACAGGAAGGCATAGTGCCAAAGTGTAGTAACTGGGAAACGAAGACCGAACAGAGCAAGTAAGGTTTGGGGGCCCAACTCCGACAATGAAGACCAGAGGAAGACCAAGAAGAGCAGGCAACAGGACAGAAGGCACGGAGACCCCGAAGGAACAACCTCGAGGGAAGAGACGTTGACAATATGGTACTGGAACTGTACCGGGTACCCATGGGATGACGGAGAGAGACTAGAAGGTGCCCACAGCTGCGACATAATATATCTGGTAGAGACATGGGAGCATAACGTCAAGAGGTTGCCAGAGGAAGAAGGATACCAGCTGTTCACGTGTTGGAAGGACAAGGATTTCAAGATAGGGAGGGGAAGTGCAGGCCTGGCATGTTATGTAAAGAACAGTAAAACTAGCAATGCATGTATTTTACATTCAGATATCAATAAAAGATACATGGTGTTGAATGTCCAATTGCAAAACAAACAAGACATATTTCTGATAATTGCATATTATCCGCCAAATAGTGATAAGCTAGAGTTGCTGGACTTAGGGGAAAGTATGATGAAATGGAAAGAACATGGGCCAATAATACTAGTAGGGGATTTGAATGCCAGAACCAGACAAGAACAGGCACAAAGCACGAACAATGATGAAAAGGACGGTCAGATAATATACACAGCAAGGACACAGGAATGGCAGAGAGATACAAAGGATAAAGCAGAGGTCAACGCTAAAGGCGAAATGCTGCTGGAAGTCTGCACATCAACAGGGGTAATCATAGCTAATGGAATGAAGAAATGGAAGGGATTAGGGAGCTTTACGAGTCAGAATGCACATGGTAAGAGCATAGTAGATTATGTAATCCTGAACAATCAAGCAGCAGAAAGAGTAGTAGGACTAATGCTACAGGACTGGCCGACTGGAAAAAGGGAAAGTCATAGACCGATCAAATTAACACTCAAGGGGGGTGGGACGACACAGATCAATAACACAGGGGAAAAGGAGGAAAAGAAATCAAAGGTGAGGATTCAATTCCAAGAAAAACACGCAGATACATTCATACAAACAGTCAGGGAGGAAATGGGAAAATGGGAGTGGGGAAAACACAATGCGAATGACAATGGCAATACACTCAATGACATCATGGTGAGAGTAGCAACAGAGGTGTTTGGGAAAAAGAACAGAATCAGAAAGAATAGGGCCTTCAAAGCATCAGTTTGGTACGATGACGAGTGCAGAGAGCAAAAAAGAAAAACTAAAGAGCATATAGGGAAGGAGACATACCAAATAGAAAAAGCAGCATACATAAGACTACTGAAGATAAAACGGAATAATAATCTGCTGCAGCATCAATGGTATATGGCGAAACTGCTGAGGAAACAACCCCGAAGATTTTGGAGGGGATTCAAAAAGAAGGGAGGAGATAATATGAAAACAGGGAATGAACAGGACGGTATTGGAACAGCAGGATGGGAGAAATACCTAGAGAAATTGTACAAGACAGGGGCACCCCCTGTATCAATACCAGTGTCGCAGGATCCAGACAAACCATGCTTCAACATGCAAGAGGTAATAGCCCTAAACAGGATGGCTAACCACAAAGCCCCGGATCTATACGGTCTGGCCGTGGAATTACTGAAATGTGCGGAGACAGAAATTGGCAGACAGGTCACAGACATTTTCAACGGCATCATACATACAGGGCTTCCAGACAGGTGGACATACAATAGAGTTATACCCCTGCATAAGGCAGGAAGCAGGCAAGATCCAGGAAACTATAGAACAATAATGGTGAGTTCCATTTTTGCAAAATGGTTCGGAAAGGCACTGGATAACAAATTAAAGAAATGGGCAGAAAAAGGAAACATGAGAGCACAAGGGCAAGCAGGATTCAGGCCGGAACACTCAACTACCGACCACCTAGTAACCCTTCGGATATTAATAGAACAGAACAAAGCACAGGGAAGAAAGATCATATGTTGCTTTGTAGACTTCAGGAAAGCATTCGACACAGTCCCGAGGGAGAAGCTATTACAAAGGTTGATGGACATGCAAGCCCCAAGAAACATGGTAGGATCGATTGCAAGACTATACCACAGGGTATATGCCAAGATAGAGCAAGAAGGACTGCCAATAAACTGTGATACAGGCGATAAACAGGGTTGCCCGCTATCCCCAACTCTATTTGGGATATACATAGATGCTTTGCAGGGCTACATAGCAGAACAGCAAGGGGAAGAATACGCCCCAACGTTGGGAGACACGAAGGTACCGATTATGCTATACGCCGATGATCTGAGTATGATGGCGACAAAAAATAAGGGGATGCATAGACTGCTAGAAATTCTAGAACAATTCTGTGAAGAAACCGGGCTGACAGTAAATCTAACAAAAACTAAGATAGTCATCTTTGGCCATAAGAACGGGCATAGACCCTTCAGATATAAGGAGAAAGAAATAGAGGAAGCAACGGAATATAGATATCTAGGGTACGACGCGCATGGCACAGGGAAGTGGGCCAAGGGTGCAGACTCTAGGTTCCAATCAGCTATAGGGAGTTATTTCAATATGAAGAATTTCTGCAACAGAAGCAGAATAATTGACTGGGACATCAAATGTTACTTATTCAGTGCAGTAGTCGCCACTACTCAATTATATGGGGCAGAAGCTTGGGGGCCAGGCCTAACAGACAGAAAATGGGAAAAACAGGAAGGAATTCTTAGGCAGTGGCACAGGCAGGAATTTAAAGTAAGGACAAATACGCCACTGACAATCATGGTCCACGAAACAGGGCAAAAACCAATGGAGGTGAGAGCATGGGAGAGAACTATAAAGTACCTGATTAGGGACAATGCAGGAGACCTTCAGGGGAAATTGTCCAGTATTGCAATCACTGAGTCAGCAAAATCACACATCCTCATAGGCAGTGGATGGTTTAAAGACGTGGCGATCTGGACCAGAGAAATGGGATTAAACCTGAGCGACCTAATAAGTGAAGGGCAGTGGCAGGAGGAGTGGATAGACAGAGCCACAAGAGCATGGCTGCAAAAGCATACAGGACCCAAGACGACCTGGCTCACGACAGTTTTCAACCCAGATCAGCAAATAGGACACCAGATGTATCGGGATAACATACTGGGGAAAAGCAGAAGAGATATCTTGGTTAGATTCAGGATGGGGAGTCACGATCTGAGAATCGAAAAAGACAGGTGGAGAGGAATAGACAAGGAAGATCGGATATGCAGAATTTGTGACAATGGGAGAGTAGAGGATGAGAACCACATGATTAATGATTGTCCGATATACGGGGACATCAGAGACAGATACAGAAATATAAGATGGGGGGAACCGGTACATATCCTGATGACAATAACAGAATCACTCCGAGATCTGGCAGACGCGATCCAAGGAATGATGACCAGACATAGAGAAGTACACAGTGAAAGAGGGTTTGTAATATGACCCGCACAAAAGCGGATCATAAACCCCATACCAATTGTTCAGTTAAAAGCTGATTGATAACGACGCATCACTGCACGGCCACGAAGCCGAAGTAAAGCGGGATGCTGGTAATAATAGAAAAAAGTCAGCCTTCAGAAAAGGCTACATCATAACAGCGTGATGTGCTAGTAGCGCCCTTTTAGGGAGCTCGCCCATGCTACACAAGTCCAGGGGCCTCGCGGCACAAGGGACGTTAATGTATTCTATTCTATTCTAATTACAGGATGTGCACAGGAAAAACGTGGAAATGAAGCCTTCATTATTTCCAGCAAATGTATGGGAAGAATTTAGATAAGGTAACTTCTATTAGCCTCCTGACTGCATGTACAACAAAGCTCTGTCGGGTAATTAATCACGCATGTATGATTGCTGATGGCCTAGAAACAGATGTTTTTTATGGCCATAATATATACAAAATGTGGGTTATTGGAGCCAAAAGAATTTGCTTTGTTTAATCAGGCCCATGATGTAAGTTAAAACATGGTCTATTTTTGTTTAAGATGCATGCATGAGCTTGACTGTTGAAGTAGGAAAGAATCTTAAAGGTCGTGAAGAAACAGTGTTTTACAAAGTTACGTGCACGATATACAATATCCTACAGTTCATTTGATTAGTTTATTTGTGCATTTTTATGGTTTGTCATGTTTTAAGTTCAATCTTCTTATACATGATAATGAAAGAGGCACAGGATAATGGAAGAGGCATGCCTCTTGATGATATTCCAAACATGCTTGGGAGAAGTAAGTACGTAGATGCCTTGCTTGGTCATATGTAATTCAATTGACAAAGAAATGGAAGCTTACCTGGCAAGTTTTGTGATTCTGGGATAGTAGAATAGTCTGGCATGAGCGTGGGTCTTAGTATCACCGGATACTGATCTTATATCTGCGTTTTCACAATCGGTTCGTGACAACGTGGATGGCATATTATTGAAGTTGCCACGATGTTCCCACAATTAGGCCTGAACTACGTTTTATGGAGACACAATCCGGTCTCAATCTTTCAGTACGTCCAGCATTCTTGAGTTGCCCGTTGCCTCTAGCATCACGAAGATGATATTGAAAATAGCTATATTCACACCTCCAATAGTTTGCCAACATAATTGTTAAACTAATAAATGGACTAAGGAATATGGGAAATATGGAAGGGTAGTCAACAAGCCGTGTCAACTCCCAAGGTGACCTAGGATACTCAATAAGCCATGTCAACTCCCAAGGTGACCCCACTAAATATTAGGTAATCAAGTTAACAAAGTAATTTTCTTTGTTTTATAAATGTGTGATCGAGGCAGATGGTTGTTTTACTCGTTGGATGCCGCTACAAATGTGATATAAGCCTAAAAATATGTTGAAGGGGGGAACTTGATTGCTTTGTTTTTTCCTTTGCACAAGAATGTGATTTTGATTGATTTTCATATCTGGAATAAAAGAGAATGAGAAGAGTATTCTTAACATGCACTAGAGCCCAATATAGTGGCACTACTCCTAATCGTTTGAAATGTATCTTCTACTAGCCTCCATGATAAACATTTTAGAGGGTCTAAGTCCCTAGTCACTTTTTGATCCTGACCTGGCTACTGAATTGATATGAGCTTTAAATAACAAGGCAAAACGAAGCAGCCATTTTAGCTGCTTGTACTTGGAATTAACCTTAACCAGCAAGCTTTCCCATCCAAACAATGGCCACCGTTGATTGAAGCCTTGTGATAGGGCATAACGGGCACCCAACCTACCCCATAGGGATAAAGAGGCGGCTAAAAACGTGCTAACAGGCAGCGTCGATCTTTGTTTGCACCTTTGAGCATCGAATTCAGTCTCGGAGCTGATAATCCAGCTCTAGAAGGTGTTGGACCTGTGATAAATTATCTATGGAAGCTGATAATCAAGCTATGGGAGATGATAATCAAGCTGTGGGTGCAGGAATGGGTGAGGAAACTTGCCTGTCGGTAAAAGAGGACAAACACTCCTACTTGCCCCTTATAGCAGATAAACAGGCGAGCCCGGGCGCTCGCCCATTTGTCTGCTGTAAGGGGGTCGCATGGGTGTTTTCTTAGGCTCGCCTGTTTATCGAGCCCGGGCGCTCGCCCACTTGTCTGCTGTAAGGGGGTCGCATGGGTGTTTTCTTAGGCTCGCCTGTTTATCTGCTGTAAGGGGCAAGCAGGGGTGTTTTCTTAATTGAAGCATATGCTGGGCTCGCCCATTTATCTATTGTAAGGGGCTGGCATGGTTGTCTTCTTGGGCTCGCCCGTTTATCTGCTGAAAGGGGCAAGCAGGGGTGTTTTCTTAATTGAAGCATATGAATAAACTGGGTTTGAACTTGATACAAAGTTTTCTGTCCGTGAAAATTCCTTTGAAATTGACGAGAATTGATTGGTGGCGCCACATTGGTGGCGCCACTTAGCAGGGTACGACAGGAAGTGGACTGAAGGTCGATGCAGTTTTCCGCGATGAAAAACCAGAAGAATTAAAAGCAGCATTTGGTTTGGCGAGGTTAAATCGGATATTTGTCCGTGGATCCTATATTTAATATTCACAAAACAAAATGTGTTTTTCATTTTAGAAGTTGATAGACGTATTTACAATAATGCTTAAACTAATGCGCTAATAATTCCCAAATTTAAAAGCATATCAGCGGTGCAAGTATCATACAAATATTCACAAAATGAATATCAGCAGCAAAGTATTCAGCAACACAAATTGGAACTAGTCACTTCTATTTCACAGCGATGCATGCAATGTTTTTGAACATTTTTGTTTTTTTCCACCTCCCATGCAACCATATTTACAGGTATGTACTAAACTCACCCCAGCATAACCAGGTCTTTCACATAAAAAGCAAGCTCAAAGATTGTGATATAATGCTGCTGTGTACATTGTCGCCATGGATGCAGCAAAAAGGGTTACAATCCCAGCAGGACTTCCCTCCTTCTTTAAAAAGCAACGTTCACCTGCATTATCAAACCTTTTAGCATGCCTTAGTTATCCAGGCAGAAAATATCACTTAGTTTAAACGCAGATGTAATACCTGTCCAAGCCATAACACCTAAAGACGCACCTAGTCCCAGGATATATGCATCAATTTCAGCCCCACTGCAAACGTTATAAGGAAGCAATTGATAAGCACCTTTAGCAATCAGCAAACTTCATTAATGTTCCTAAACCCCTAAACGATACTCTGCTGAAGATAGCCTAACTTTACTTCCTTCCTTCACAATCATACTGAGCTTACATGGCTATTCTCAAAATGACACAGGTTTCTCAAAAGCCACTGCTGCCAAAATGTACTACCCTGTAGTCCATAATAATGCAATTCAGTGCTTTCAGCTTGTTTGAAGTAATTGGCAGCCACCTTATGATTGAACAGGTTAAAACCCACACATATGGAGTGCAAGTAAAACATTAACTACAAGGTAACCCAAAAGAACTAGTGGTCCTCATATCTGGCGGACCACTTTTTGAGTAAGGGATCAAGACCGAAAAGAAAAAAATCAAGCCCGTGTAGTTTTGCTACAGCATTGTAATCCTCGTTAATGCTGCTTTGACCTTACCTTAGCAGTTACTTAGAGCGATCAATATGGGAAAAGCTTTTAATATTGCCAGAAAATGAAGTTTTTCACATGAGGCTTATAAAAAAAACTTACGCTGTTGTAATACTTATTGAAGCCTATAAACCACACTGTTAATGCTAGTCTCAAGGTTACACAGTTTTGCTCCAGGATTTGGAGAAGTATAAACTTAATGGTTAAGGATGCCTTCAGCACAACAGATCTTGTGGAAAAAAGCTGCCAATGATCACATTGCACTTATAAAAGACGAAATGGATATACCAAGTCATCTTCCAAAGTTAATAATGCTTAAATCAAAGGGTTAATATTGCTTAATTTAATGCTAATAAGCCCCCATTCACCTCCTCGCATTTTTTCCAAGCATACACAACTGTCAACTCATCCATTTAGTCAAGGCCATTTGTACTTATGAAGTCTTTCCACTCTCTCAGTCGCAGGTCATTGAACATATGACAACTAAGGTGATAAAATTCATAAATAACAAGTCAAATTCGTAAAACTGAATTTGAAGCAATTACACAACAGATATAATAGAATTCAAATGAATCAAGCAATATATTACCTACAGTTAACAATGCAAAAAAGATTACCTGTTTAGCCGAATAGCAGCCAGCGCAAGCAGACAAAATAAGCCAAGGCCTGTTCGAATAAAATCATTGTCCAAGCTATCATCCTTCACCCAAACAGCCACACAATATCCAAGATGAAATGCAGCAAAGGCAAGTGTCAGGACAGGAAGCAAAAATATGTATTCTTCCCCGTCATCATCGCCTCCACCACCACCGCCGTCGCCATCACCACCATCATCATCACCTCCCTTTCCACCTGGCGGACCACCTACACTCTCTTTTATGTGTTTCCCTTCGACCTTTCCAATTCCACTTATCATGCTAACAGCCCAAGGACTAAACCTCACTTCTAGGTTTGTCCGCACGCCTAAATTTTTTAGGTCTCTTTCTACTTCTGGGAAAGGGGAATCATCATCTCTGAAACAGATAACTTGCTTGCAGCCATCCAAGATTCCTGATTCTGGCACAAGGAAGGGCAACATGAAGTCTTCCCATACCGTGCGAGAAAAGAAAGGCGGATACACAAACTGAGATAAGGCTTGGACCTTGGAACGTGATAGATGTGGCCCAATATGCTGATGCACATTGGCATGCCACCAGTACAAATGTGCAGTGCATTGTGCCATTGCACTTCCTATAGTACGTTGGCTGTAAAACAAACTGCTATATAACTGACAGGTTATACATCAAGTTACAACCAGTTCTTGAATTTTCAATATATAGTCACTGCCATTTGACTGAAAACAACTAGCCTAAGCAATGCGTAATTTCTCATCCATAAAAGCGATCAAAATTCCCAGCTGCCCGATCAGAACTAACCATCTCACAATTCATTGCATTGCATTGCCTAGGGAACTACTCTTTGCAAGGAAAAGGACAAAGAGCAAAATAATTTTCGAACCTCAGACTTGCCCTAATAGCTGGAATTTGATGATAATGCACCACAAATGCGCCTAAAACGTGATGGAGCTCAACAGAAATTTGATGAAGTAGCCCCGCCGGATATGAGCCGACCAAAACGTAGGAATAAAGGAAGGAGGCGGATATAAAATATGTCTGGTGTTCATCCAAACAGGGACAGTATGCAGAGGGTAAATCTGACGGGCACGCCCGTCGCGGCTTGCCCTTCACGCCCTTCAAGATGACGCCTTTACAACAATTTGGTGTCCAAATGTTACGTATGACATTTTGGCTTAAAGCACACTGATAGGCCTACCATGCATTCAATTAGAAAGCTTACAACTGCATGCGAGGATTGATTTTAGCATGCTTTTTTGTCAGCATACACTATTACTCACATATTATACAACAAATTTGCCACTAAAAGAACCACCTGCCACTGACAATACCTTAGTTGTGCTCTTAATTCGAACTCTTCTTCCATTTTAATACAGATCAAGGACACACTTGTAAGCTTCAGCAATTCTTATGCATTTAGAATGATATAGTTTTCACAAAGGTAGTCACTCCTTTCAAAATATAAAACCTTCTATGCCATTGACCGCAATGTTTAGGATAAATTCTTGAGTCAAAACAACATGGTGATCAAGAATGATTGGTCTGCCCCCTCTGATACGCTGCCCACTTATGCATCAAGTGAGCCTAACTTAAAGATTCGGGTGACTCCTTATTGTAGAGTCCAAATTGTAAGCAATTGATAACAACTTATACCATTAAACTACTAGAAACATATCTATTAAGTAATTGATAACAACTTATACCATTAAACGACTAGAAACATATCTATGTACTTTGCTAGTGTGGATGCCTCAAAATAAATTACGATTTTGACAAATGAGCACCATTTTATAATATGTTGCCGTTGAAATTGGACTGTGAAAGAAAGACATTATTTTATTTTTTTTGAAGGATCAGATATATATTAATTGGAACTCACCAATGACATGCATACGCTAAGTGATATCATACACCTACACACCATATTTGGTTATGTAGGGATAACCACTTAGTTATGAAGCTTTATGGGCCCAAGGCAGATCTGCTTTATGAAATGGTTTTCCGCAAGGCGTACAATGAATTAGAGATTGTTTGAGAAGCTCAAGGCCCAGAGATTTCGAGTCCTGCTGGAGGATTTCCCACATGAATTTGCAAACTAGGATCTTACTGTGCAACTTGAAGTCGAGCATTTCTAGTCTCCCATAAGATTTGGATCCCAAACACTTTCTCCATGCTACTTTGACATTTGCCCCCTCCTCATTTCCACCCCAGACAAAATTTCGCACCATTTTTTATAACTCTGCTAGTTTTGATTCAGGAGCCAACAGCACCGATGCAGCATAAATGTGAGTACTGCTAAGCACTGACTTAGCTACAACAATCCTTCCTGCCATGCAGAGCTTACTAACCCTCCACCATCTCAAATGTTTGTCTAAACAGAGCAAGATCTCATCCCATATGTTTGAAGATGAGGTGCATACCCCGATTGGAACGCCAAGCAACTTTGACGAAGACCCAATAGGTACTATAGTCCAAGGGAAAGCTGCACATTTGTTCCAATTGAGAAAACAACCTGATGCTATAGAGAAAGAATGCAATAACTGCTTTTTCAAGAGATTATTGTCTGAGGCTTCTAAGACCATGAAAGTATCATCGGCGTATTGATTACAAATTTGTTGCGATCCATCTGTCATCTGCAGCCCTGTTATAACCCTATCTTCCACTGCTGCCAGTAACACTTGAGATAGTCCTTCTGCAACAATGTTAAAAAGGAAAGGCGCCAGGGGGCACCCTTGTCTAATGCCCCTGCTTACGTCGAAAATAGGGCAGGTCTCTCCCAGAACCAACACTGACGCACGCGATGATTTCAATAGCTTTGCAACATCGTCCACAGCCAAAAGCAAGCAACATCTTATCCAAAAGAGACCAGCTCACACTATCATATGCCTTCTTAAAGTCAAGCTTTAGATAAAGCACCTTTTGACGTGTCTTTCTTGCCCAATGTATGCCTTCAAAAGCAGCCGCAATATTATTGAGAATACTTCTGCCTGGAATAAATCCTGACTGAACATCAGATTTATGATCCACCAGAATAGGTTTTATTTTTTCCGCATAACCTTTTGCTATAATTTTGTAAAAGGTTGACAACAATGTAATAGGTCTCCAGTCCAATATGGACTTCGGTTCCTTCACCTTTGGGATTAAGGTGATACATCCAGTGTTTAGTTTGCTATCATGCTTATCTGCTTGTAGAAAGTCTTGATAAGCACTGTACACGATAGGCTGTACTCATTCCCAATACTCCTGAAAGAATTCTGCTGGAATGCCATCTAGACCTGGGATTTGTTTTTGGCCAGTGAGTAGATGGCCTCACACATCTCTTCAACAGACAGTGGTTGTCCGAGCTGTTCCCTTTGCGTAGCGGATACTTTAGATACAACTTTGGAAAGAATTAACTCCTCAAAGCAGTCTTGAAAATTTATATTCTTCTTCTTAAATGTTAGTTTTGTTCAGCTTACAGTTGACAAAAATAAGGTTCTACAGGGTTGCAGAGTTTCTTCTACTTGAGCCTAACTTAGGTTTAACTTGGATCTAAAGTTAACTCAAGAATACATTTGTTTGGACCCATGGCTCAATGGTTTAAACGAAAGCCGTTTTTCCTTAACGAGCCTGTGGGATAATTGAAAGGTAGCCGATTGTAGCAGACGAGCATGTGGGATAAATGAAGAACGTGAGATCTCTAACTTTAGAAAGAAAACTTGACCAGGAATCGGCTCCTGCACCGTCGGAATAACCAGATAAGAATGATGGAGGAGCTAACTTATTTTGATTGATTGCACTGAAGAGTTTTCCAGCGGATTTCCTAAGGCCGAGCAGTTGGTCAAATTAGCTACAGTATTTTGGTCAATACTGTAGCTACAGTAAGATCATTATAATGGTGTTCTAAGGTTTATTTGAGAACATAAAAGGATTGTTCTATTAGAGGCATTGTGAAGTTCATAAGGAAATATTATGAGCTTATTAGATTGAAGCTAGATTATTTCTACTTGTTTGTTTTACTTGGGATTAGTGACCATCTCTTGGCTCCCAAGTTTGTTTGTGAATAAAGACAATTGAAACAAGTAGTTATTGAAGTTGTATTGGGCTAGATATTGTTGGAAAGTTGGAAAATTGTATCTATCAAGTTGTCAATTTCTAACAGTGGTATCAGAGCCAATAACAATGTCTAGCAGATTCGGAGCTAGCCTTCTGAATCAGGTGGAGGTCTACAAGGGTGGGCCTGGCTTTCAAGTTTGGAAAGATGCCATGATTCACTTATTGGAGGTGGAAGATTTATGGGAGCTGGTAGATCCTACCAGTACTGTAGCTGTAAGCACTGGAGGCTTGGTCAGAACTGGCTCAGCAGCATCTGTAGCTGGAGGAGCAGGACAAACTTCAGGAGAAGCTGGTACAGCAGGTGGTACAGCAGGTCAAAGTGCAAGTGCTCGTGCTGGAGCAGTAAGTGGAGGAAAGACCATTCAAGCCAAACTCAAGGAAGCACAAGGTATTATTTCTTGCAAAGTTAGTCCTGCTATTAGATTGAAGCTTAGGTCTCTTAGTCCTAAGGATATGTGGAAGTTTCTTTTGAGCCATTATGAGGAAAAAACATCTTCACAACTTGATTTGCTTGAAAATGAGCTAAGGAATTTAAAGCTTAGAGAAGAAGAAGATGTAGTTGAGTTCTTCAACAAATTTGATAATATGATAGCAGACCTGCAAGGGGCAGGCACAGTTATCTCTGAAAGAAGTCAAGTACTTCAGATTTCTAGGGCCATTAGTGAAAATGAAAATTTGGCCCTGTTTGTAAGAAACACTTGCAGATCTAAAGAAGAGGCTGAGAATTTACTAAGAACAGAATGGGAACAAAAAAGGATTCTAAGGCAAAATCAAGAAAATCCTGAAGTCTTATTGGTTAAGAAGAAGGATAAGGTCACTTGCTATCAATGTCATGAGCAGGGTCATTACAAAAGTGAATGTCCTGAATTAAAAAGAAATAAGGAGTTTAACTGCTTTAACTGTGGAGGGAGAGGGCATGTAGCTGCAAAGTGCCCTACTCCAAAGAATTTTGGAAGAGGAAGGGGAACAAGCTCCAATAGAGGTCGAGGAAAAAGCACTGAGAAAGCTTATCTGACCCGAGAAGTTGAGGAGAAAGGCAAAACTGAAAATGATGATCAAGATGATGAGGTAATCAAAAATTTTGCCATTGTTCATGAAAAATATGATGCTGACAATTCTGATCTGTTTGTAGTTGATTCTGGAGCTGAAAGATCAGTAGTAAAATCAGCTGAGTTACTTAGAAATTGTTCCTCAACAAATTCTAAGAAAATACAAGTTGGTAATGGAGCCCTAACTGAAATCCAAGGCAAAGGCCTGTTACAACTTGAAGATTTGGATGGGAATATTGTCAATATAGAAGAAGTTTTATGTGTGCCAGTTATTATTAAAAATCTGATTTCTGTAAGTCAGCTTGTTGACTTAGGATATAAAGTTACATTTGACTCAAAGGAATGTAATGTTCTTATGAATGGAATCTTGAAATTTCGAGCAAAAAGAGTTGGAAATTTATTTCATATGAATGGCCTTATAGCAAACAATGTTAACATCATTCAAGAAACAAACTTAGATTTATGGCACAACAGATTGGCCCATACTCATTTTCATAATCTAAGGGTCTTGAAGAAATTAGGTGTCATAAATTATAATGACAATGAAGAAGAGAATCATATATGTGAAGGATGTGCCATAGGCAAACTAAATCGATTACCATTCAAGAAAAGAGAATCAAAGGCAAGCCAGGTGTTGGAAATTGTTCATATAGACTTGTGTGGTCCTCTGAATGTAAGAAGTAGAACAAATCACAGATATTTTATCTCATTCATTGATGATTATAGTAGAAAATGTAAAATATATTGTCTTACAAGAAAATTTCAAGCTTTGCAAGCCTTCAAGCAATTTGTGGCTGAGGTAGAAAGAGAAACTGGAAGGAAAATTAAGTGCATAAGATCTGATCGAGGAGGAGAGTATTTATCAGAAAAATTCAGGCACTTTTGTATTAAACATGGCATTAAGAGGCAGTTAACATGCAGATATAGCCCACAACAAAATGGGGTTGCTGAAAGAAAGAATAGGACTGTAATGGATGCAGTCAGAGCAATGTTAAAGCAAAGTGGACTGCCAAGAAATTTATGGGAGGAAGCTCTTAGGACTGCAATTCAGGTTCAAAATATATTGCCATCTGCAAGTCTAAAGGGTAAAGTACCAAATTTAGTTTGGAATCCCCATGCAAAATTATCATTTGAGATGTTTAAAGCATATGGCTGTCTCTGTTATGTTCATAAGCCAACAGAATTAAGGAAAAAATTAGATGACAAGGCAGAGGTTGGGTTTCTTGTTGGCTATGACTCTGAATCTAAGGGTTACAGGGTTTTTATCCCAGAAAAGAGAATGATCATAGTTAGCAGAGATGTTATATTCGATGAAAAAATATTTTACAAAGACAAATATAAACAAGGACTTAAGGTCCAGGAACAAACCAGTGCTTCTAATGAGAAGGATGATAAAGATTTAGATCTGAATGACAATGAAGAAGGAGACAATGTTGAATGTGACAATATTCCTGATATAGTCCCTGATATTGAAAAAGTAAATGCACAAGAGCTTAACAAACCTGAGATACCTATTGAACTTGCACCTGAAATTGAAAATACAAGGGAAGGTTTGACAAGAAGAAGAAAAACACAGGCTGAAAGATTGATTGAAGAGGCAAATTTAGGAGAAGCATCATATGGAAGAACTGAAGAAGGCAGAAGCAGAAGAATTGAAAAAAAACAAGAAGTACCTTATGAGCAAATAATGACTATTCTAGAAAATGAATTAATACCAGAAAATTTTGAAGAAGTACAGAATAGCTCAAACAAAAAGGAATGGTTGAAGGCTATGAAAGAGGAACTGGACTCATTTAAGGATACACAAACATATAATCTTGTCAAAGCTGAGGCAGGGAAAAACATTATTGGTAGCAAATGGATATTCAGAATCAAAGAAAATCCTGATGGCACAAAAAAATACAAAGCAAGGTTGGTAGCTCAAGGATTCACTCAAAAGAAGGGAAGAGATTATGAGGAAACTTATTCTCCTATTTCTTTTGGCAATGGCAAATGCTTTGGAGTTAGAATTGCATCACATGGATGTGAAAACTGCTTTCTTAAATGCCACTCTTGAAGAAGAGGCTTACATGAAACAGCCACCTGGGTTTGAGGTAAACAAAGGTATGGTATGGAAGTTAAATAGGGCTGTTTATGGCCTAAAGCAATCACCACGAGAATGGTACCTATGCATGGACCATTTCTTGAAAGAACAGAACTTTGAAAAATTAAAAAATGATGGGAACTTATACAGATTTGAAAAGGGAGACAAATTTTGTATCATTGCACTTTATGTGGATGATTGTATCATGGTAGCTAATGCTATGAGCATATTAGATGAGTGCAAAAAAGTTCTTAAATCTCGGTTCAAAATGACAGATCTTGGAGAATTGAAAAAGTTTTTAGGAATTGAAGTTTTCAGAGACAAAGGGAAAAAGATCTTGAAGCTAAGTCAAAGTAAACATGTGGAGAATATGCTAAACAGGTTCAATCTAGAAAGTGCAAATGCAGTGAAGATTCCCATGCTGCCAGGGCATAGGCTGACAGATAATCAAACTCAAAGTGAAAAAGAGATGACAGAAATGGAACATATTCCCTATAGAGCCTTAGTTGGCTGTTTACTATATTTGGCTAATAGTACAAGACCTGATATAGCATATGCAGTAAATATATTGAGCAGGAAATGTCATGACCCTACAAAGGAACATTGGGAGGCTGGAAAGCGTGTTCTTAAATACTTGAAAGGTACTCAATATCATGGTATTTGCTATAATACTAACAATTTGAAATTATTAGCCTACAGTGATGCAGACTGGGGAGGAGACTTGGAATGTAGAAAATCTACTTCAGGGTATGCAATTTTTCTAGGTGGTGGAGTTATAACTTGGAAGTGTAAAAAACAGTCTGCCATAGCTATGAGCTCAGCTGAAGCAGAATATGCAGCTGCTTCTCTAGTTGCCAAGGAGGTTGTTTGGTTGAAAAGATTATTGGATGAATTGAAATGTGAGCAGGTTGAAGCAGTAGAAGTCATGACAGATAGTCAAAGTTGCATTGCTATTGTCAAAAATCCAGTTGCACATGAGAGAACAAAGCATATTGAACTGAACATTCATTTCATCAGGGATCTTGCAGACAAAGGGTATATCCAAATGAGATATGTTGACACTGCTAAGCAAATTGCTGACATTTTTACAAAGGCACTTGCAGAAAATAAATTTAAACAATTCAGGAACAATCTGAATGTTCTCAACTTGTAAGCTGAAAGGAGGAGTGTTAGTTTTGTTCAGCTTACAGTTGACAAAAATAAGGTTCTACAGGGTTGCAGAGTTTCTTCTACTTGAGCCTAACTTAGGTTTAACTTGGATCTAAAGTTAACTCAAGAATACATTTGTTTGGACCCATGGCTCAATGGTTTAAACGAAAGCCGTTTTTCCTTAACGAGCCTGTGGGATAATTGAAAGGTAGCCGATTGTAGCAGACGAGCATGTGGGATAAATGAAGAACGTGAGATCTCTAACTTTAGAAAGAAAACTTGACCAGGAATCGGCTCCTGCACCGTCGGAATAACCAGATAAGAATGATGGAGGAGCTAACTTATTTTGATTGATTGCACTGAAGAGTTTTCCAGCGGATTTCCTAAGGCCGAGCAGTTGGTCAAATTAGCTACAGTATTTTGGTCAATACTGTAGCTACAGTAAGATCATTATAATGGTGTTCTAAGGTTTATTTGAGAACATAAAAGGATTGTTCTATTAGAGGCATTGTGAAGTTCATAAGGAAATATTATGAGCTTATTAGATTGAAGCTAGATTATTTCTACTTGTTTGTTTTACTTGGGATTAGTGACCATCTCTTGGCTCCCAAGTTTGTTTGTGAATAAAGACAATTGAAACAAGTAGTTATTGAAGTTGTATTGGGCTAGATATTGTTGGAAAGTTGGAAAATTGTATCTATCAAGTTGTCAATTTCTAACATTAAAGAAATCTTCAAAATGTTTAGAAACAAACTCCTTCACATGTTGTGGGTTCCGGATAATGAATCCATCCTCTGCCTGTACTGAGGACAATATGGCTGCTTGTTTCCTCTGCTTTGCAACTCTGAAAAAGAAACCTATACATTTGTCACCTTCCTTGATCCACGTCAATCCTGCTTTAACCTTAGCTTGTTGAATTTTGATATGTTCTAGTCTCTTAATTTTTTTACAAAAATATTTTTTCCTTTCGCCTGAGCTAGTATCAATTCTTCTAAGTTCTATCAATTCTTTGTAAAGTGACTCCAACAAAGCATTTTCCTTGGCCACCTTATTACGACCCCAAGCCTTAGCAAATTTTTTAACCACTGCTAGAGACGCAATCATTGCTTCCATTCCCTGTTTATCTCTACTAGCCACTGTCCAAATCTGCTTACATTGACCTTTGAAATCTGCATCCTTAAGAAATCTGGGGTTCAACCTGAAGACTGTCTTTGATGGTTTAGAAGTACTAACTCTAGAAGAGCATATAATCTGCAGATTATGATCTGAAAAAGAGTTCTCTAAGAGGTTATGACGGTACAGTGATATATTCTTTTCTTGCAAGACCTGGGAGCTTACATAGCACCTGTCGTGCCGTGCATATGCCCTACCATCTCCAATCCAACCATTACACCACGTGAAGCCTGGGTCTCCCTGTAGTTCCATGAATCCCAATTCATTAAGCATGTCCCTTTTCGAATCCATGCATAACATCGATCCCACCCCCATATCTATCACAACTATTTTCTACCATATTAAAGTCCCCAACCATAATCCATCGTGTATCTCTATCAAAGTTTTTCAGTCTGTTCTTCACACTGGCCCATAAGGAGGCTCTTTGTCTGGCTTGATTATGTGCATAAATATTTATCACTCCCCATTTTTTACCATGAGCATGCCAGGTTACTATGGCGCACCTCCCAAAATGATATGTTTATGTCGATACAAGTTTCAACTGTTTTCTCCAGGCAATAAAGGTTCCCGCACTAGAACTGCCACTAGACGACATGATGCCCACATAATCTTTTCCTAGTAGATTAAGCAGAATCCCAGCTTCTTCCTTCGTACATTTATGCTCCTGTAAACAAACAATATCTGGGGAAATTTTTTTCACTGCTAGAGATAGCCTACTGCCTTTGGCCTCAGAGGATTTTACCCCCCTGATGTTCCAGCTAAGGATTTTATGCTCCATTAGAGAACACATTCGACAAGATTGAGAGAACAATGCTCCATTAGAGCACTGTTCTCCCAATCTTGGTAT
Organism: Isoetes taiwanensis; assembly: GCA_021234155.1. Lineage (NCBI taxonomy): Eukaryota > Viridiplantae > Streptophyta > Lycopodiopsida > Isoetales > Isoetaceae > Isoetes > Isoetes taiwanensis. The sequence continues at coordinate 29,521,728 of JAJEKV010000002.1, read as the reverse complement.
AACTCTCTTTTTTCTTGGCATTCCATCATCCAGATCCTCTATATTTTCATCCATTGGTAAATCCGCCCATCTGTTATTATGCACTGGAAAATCCTCATTAGCAGCTTGATATTCTATTGCCATATACTCAGTTGGTACTTCCTCACTGTGATAACTTGCACATTGGGACAGTTATGTCCTGTGAGATTTTTTGTGGTGCTTCCCGGGTTAGGCAACCTTTTTCGCATCTAATTTTTAATTCTGCCACCATTTCTGTGCTGTACCATGGCCCACCCATCCTCGTTTGCCTGCTCCTTTCTATTTTCTATGTTTATCCCTCGCTCTTGTTTTTTGTCCAATTCTAGATTTCCTTTAGGTGGTGAAATAACTTCACATTCTATTTCCCCTGAGTTTAGATGATCCTTCCCTTTTCTTTCCCCATTTAGCTCTGTTACCTTTTCACCTGCTACTTTAACATTGTCGTGTAGCTGTGTTACCTTTTCTCCTGCTACTTTAACATTGCCTTGTGATTCTCTCCTGAACACAAAACAATCTTCCAAACCCTTAAATTCCATTGTGGGGAACATCTAATCTCCCATCCGTTTATGAGTCTTAACTTAAACAAGGAGTAGTATGTTCCACTTCGCACAAGAGTGAACTGTGGAATACCCTCTGCTGCTGTAATGCCCACACAAATCCTTGGTCCTTTTGCAATCGAATGGATTATATATGTCCCCAGGCTCTTTGCTATGGCAGTTAAAAATTCCGAGTCGAGCATATCCATTGGCAGTTGTTCTATCTCAAGCCAACAAGGAAGTTTAACAGCAGACAATTTATCTGGGGTGAAACCTGGGGTGTAGTACTGGTATAACACAAATTCCCCCGTGAAGCAGTCTACTCCTCTCGAGACTATCTTTTCCACCGTTTTCTCATCATCAAATAGTATTTAGGATTTGAAGTTCCTAAGGAAGCTCTCTACAACCTGGGCAGCACTTTTCACTCTTGCTACAACTTGCTCTTTGCAGGACTTACTCGTGCTTATTATAATGTTGTCTGTTTATCTCAGCATCATAGGACAAGTCCATTGAAGAATACTTGGCCATGCCTCGTTGTTTGAATGTTAGAGATTGCATCTTATGCTACTTACTAGAAAACTCTAGTACAATATGATCGATCTTAACGTCAACTTCCAAATGGCCGTATCTATATCAATTAAGACTAGTAATATCTAGGAATTTGAAGTTCCCAATGTTTGACGCAAAATTGTGTGTAGTACCACAGTTCAAAACCAGCAGTTCATACCATGAACGTTTGTGTGCACACTATTTGTTGTGAGGGAAAAATAATAATACATTTGTGTGCATAGTATTTGTTTTCGAGGCAATCGATACATTCATCCGTCTAAGCTTTTACATAAGTCTTCAGTGTTTGGGGTCTGGGTTCGGGAACTCCTGGAAGACAGCCCTCTGTGAGGACCCGTGGATCTAACAGGAGAGTCCGGGGGACTATGTCACGCGGGATTTGCTGAAAGAGAAGAAAAAGAAGAGAACAGAACAATTGAGAGAAAGATGATAAGCTTCCTTGATATCAATGATGAAAATACATGAGCTCTCGCAATAGAGAGAAAACTGAAAGGAGACAAGACTCAAAACTCATCTAAAAAACTTATGAGCTAACTCTACTCATATATATAGTACAATGGCCTTGGGCCCAATATAGACACTCTGACTGATCTCGGTGCCGACTCCTGGAAGGAGGCCTGATTTGCAGGAATATTGGCGGTGCCTCTTGAAGTGCCTAGAATCACGCTGACGCTGACGCGGGCGGTGACGGGCCGTCACTTGTCTGAGCGGCGCCTCTTGTTGACAGCCAAAGGCTTTGACTGCGTGGCCTGCTGCTTAGTCTTCTGCGGAGGCTTGGATGTCTGACCCGTGGTTGACTGAGGATCTTTGAGCTTGACCTGGTCTGACGTATGCATGAATAGTCCTGTACCAGGAGGCACAGGACTAACATTCAGCCAAATAAGAATTTTATGTTAGACATAAGGCTAGCAAGCAATGAATAACGACATTAGAAATATAACCTTAGTAACTGCTCACTAATGCTAATTGAATTTCTAATACCAATCAAATTCTCATACAAGTAATTACACAACTAACTGGTTGAGCAAAATGATGCACAAATTTGGAATATAATCAATTGCCTTGCAAAATGTAACAATCAGATATAACAAGAAAACTATTATGTCGTAATAAACATCGTCTTCAAATTTCGTGCATTTTATCAGGCGTAATTGTTCGCCCTGTTTTGCGGAGCGGCGCTGCTATGCACAACCATCGCCATTCCTTTCATTTTGCATGCCCCACTCTTAGCAGGTAGATCATTCCGTTGAATCTGCTGCTGTTGTTGAGGTGCTAGGCGGTGCTGAATTTGTCGTTCGAAGTGCAGCTGTTGAATCTGCCACTGTTCATTCTCCAGACTTCACTCCAAGTGCGAGTTTGCTTGATTCGAAGAAGTCTTGGATGTTTTATGGCGTTCTGTGGTATTGCCCCATTTTTGGCTCAGAATAGAGAAAATCGGTCCTTGTTGACAGCCATAAAAACCTGTTAGCCGGATTTCTTTTTATCCAGAGCTTTTATGCGTCTGTATTTTGGCATTTTAACACCAAAGCTCCATTCTATAAGCAGAGCTTTCTCTTAAACTCGAGGTTTTTCTTTTATTCAAAGCAGTTCCTTCTCAAAATAGAGCTTCTAGCTACGGTGGTAGGGATCATTGCTTTTGTAATTTGAAGGCGGCGTTTATTATGCCAGGGAATCTTCCTCACTCGAACCCTCAAAATATTTTTTGGCGGCACCGTCAAACTCGGCTACGCACTCGCGACAGCCTCGTCTGGCAGAGCCACCTTAAAACATTCTTCGGTGGAATCTTCTCGTAAGGAAGATTCCCTTGTACATAAAGACAATATCGTGCTCAGTATTGACTGTCAGGTCAACTTCCTGCCATAGCATCTGAGATATTTCTAATCATGTATGTTTTTTGCCATGCCTTTGAGCCACTTCTAATCACTATGTTTTTGTAATCCTATGTATATCGGAAGGGAACTAAAGGCCCGATTTTTTATCCAGCCGGTGGGGTCCCGCGACCGGCGGCAGCTGGGAGCAGGTCACCGGCTGGACCAGAAATCGGAACCCTGTTCCTTTTCCCTACAATATAGAAACAGAGGAGCAGAGTTTATCCCCCTTTTACCTGCTCTGTCGAGGGGCACAAGGACTCTGTTTGTGGCTATGGAGGCTTTGTTTGCGGCAATGTAGGCACTTAGATTTGCTTTGTTTGGGATTTTTTTCCTCTATCTTTGTTGGAGTTCTTCAAACAGGCCAAGAAGCAGTCGTTCAGGAGCAAATATGCCAAGAAATCTGTCTACTTTTTTCTATCCTTGAACGGCAGTAGCAGAGGCAACGCTTTTAAAGGATTATCATGTGTATAGAAATTTCTTGGTCCTGCAGGTATTTCACTTGATTCTGAGTCTATTCCTTCAAGTTTTGGTTCGGATTTAGTGCCTTTGGGGTTAAAATTCTACTAATTAAGCTACATTCTAGTTTGTTTATTTAAGATTTCTTGAAATGTACTTTTTTTTTTGGCTGCAGATGGTTCTAAAGGGACCAGTTCTCATGCGAGATGATTCTTGAGATACATGCTCTTATTTCATATGTTGCCTTCTTTTTCGTGCTTAGACATGGAATGGGAGAGCTTGTGTAGCCCCTTTCTTCTAACAGATGAATAGCAGCGGCAGCAAACTTACGGCAACGGCAGAGCTAAGAGGTTCTGAGTTAATTTTTTCCTTAAATTCTTGCGTTTCTCGAACTTTATACGGATCTTGTTGTTCTATCCTGGTGTTTCTGGCTTCCACCTCTTCTGTGATTCATAGGATAAAGGAACAAGGGGACCCCTTGTTCCACTATCTTTGGTCAAATCTATGTTATCCATTATTATAAACCTCTGTTTTTCAATGTAAATCTCTATTCAAATCCATCTATATTTTAAATGGATCTCTGTTGCTTTTCTAACATATATAATGCAGTCTAGGGAAAGGTCCTTTACAAAGCAATAACATCCGTGAAGTGGAGTTTCATTGAGCTGAATGAGTGAAAATACAATGACCCATAGGGGTACCCACAATGAGGCCCCAACATGAGTGAATATGAGTGAAAAAATCCAACAATGACTGCAGCCATATAACTAGCTTAAAACATATAACTGGGCCCATGACCCACAAAGTTCCCGAATCCAAAACCGCATCCAAAGCCTGTCCAAGTCAGAATTGACCAGACCAAAGCTGCACTTCGGCCCGCAACCCTCAAATATCGACCCCCAACCCCCACCCCAACAAGAAGGGGTAGAAGTGAAAACTGCAACCGCAACCACCTCGGAACTGCTGAAAATCGGCTACCATCTCAGTGTCAAGAAAGAGGCTCACACCGAACTGCAAAACACAATCACATAGATGGTTAACGTGAAAAGGTTAGGAGCCCTATGGCCAAGCATGCATCATGCTCGAAACGCAAAGCAGAGCACAAGAATCTGATGAGAAAAAAATAGCAGAATAGAGAAATTATAAAGAATCCTCGGAAGCGACATTGCTACGCCAAGAGAGAAAATATATAGATACACTAGGCCCGACTGCGGGGGTCTTCCCCTCAGTGCCCTCTGGAAGCCACAAAGCTACGCCAGGAAGAGAAAAAAGGCACATCCAATAAAAGAATCCTTTGGAGCCTACCTAGAAGCGACAAGTGCTACAGCGGGAGAGAGAGAGAGAGAGCAAAAGCACGACCAATAGCCAACTGAGAATCAACCCGATAGTAAACAAATAGTTAATAGTCAACACAAGCAACAATAGCACAATATCCAAAAAAAAATAAAAAAATAAAAAAAATAAATAAATAAAATTGAAAAATGACCCATCGCGCGCCAGCTGTAAACAAACAGAGCACATGGAAGTTTAAGACAAAGGGATAGACGCCCTCACGGACAAGCATCAAAATGCCAACCAAATCCGCAAATACATGACCAGGATGGAAAAAGGATTCCAGAGAAAATGACACAACAAATGGGAATACTCGTGGCCACACGTAAGAGAGAGAGAGAGAGAGAGAGAGAGAGAGAGAGAGAGAGAGAGAGAGAGAGAGAGAGAGAGAGAGAGAGAGAGAGAGAGAGAGAGAGAGAGAGAGAGAGAGAGAGAGAGAGAGAGAGACGAGCCGACACCGGGTGACTAGACTCAGAGGAGGGAGGGAGGGAAACTCTAGAACCAACAGAATTCAGCTCAGAGGAAACGCCGATGAGAAATGCTAGTCGGCAATATGGATATATAGTAGACAGAGCTAAAGAAAGCCTGCGCCATAGAAGGCTCAGGCTATAGATAGATCGACGCTCAAAATGGCGTGGACTTAAAACAGCGTCCCTTTCCCCAGAATGATGGTTCTCTTCTATATAAGAAGAGAACCATGGCATTCTAGGGAAAGGTCCTTTACAAAGCAATAACATCCGACACAAAGAGGAACCTACCTCCTCCAAACAGAGACCAAGACTGCGAGCAAAAACAAGTAAGATCATCGAAAATCCATCAAAATATGCAGACTACCCTAGGACTGGGATAAATGGATAAAGAATAAAGCAGACGTTGTGGAGCAAAGGGGCAACAGAACAATAGGGCAATTAAGGCAAGAAGGAGAAGACAACGGGGGTAACTAATGTTAATTTGAACAAGGCAAGAAGGAGAAGACCACGGGGGTAACTAGTGGTAATTTGAACAAAAAAGAGGGCCATTAGAGGCGATGAGGCACTTGACAACAAGGAGGTAAGGACCACTAAACAAGCAATGGACGCCAACCATGAAAAATGAAGAAAAGAAGCATGAGGCCCAATGAACCAACACAAACTGTGCGAATGGAGCAACCAAAAACGAACGCAACGAAATGGATCAGTCAGACTACAAAGAAATGAGGAATCAACCAAAACAACAGTATGAGCAATGGAGCTGAAGAAGCAGAAGAACCATGCAGATAAAGGAAAAAACCTGGTGCCAAACATAGGCGAAACAATAGAAGGCCCGAATCCTATGGTAAAGACATTGATTGATATCTTAAGAAGGAAATAATGATGATAAGTTGAAAAAGCGATGCACCAGCAAAGGACAAGGGACACAAGGTGACATTCCCATAGCCCGAACACAACTGAAAGCGTGGTGAGAACTACAAGAAACAAAAACGGAGCCATAAGGGATAAACGATGAATAGAACTGATGAGACAAGGGAATACTAGGGACCAACAAGACACAAGAACCGTGCGGGGTGCAGAGAACCAATAGTAAAATGGAAAATGATGCCAATAAGCGTAAAAAAACAGACTCTAATGAATCGGGCAACCTGGACAAAGAAAACTACAAAGATAAGAAAGCATGAATGTCTATCTCGCAAGGCCAATTCAGAAGATGAGCAACGAACTCATGAGCAAGGAAAATTAAAATAACAAAGCTAAACATTTATGAGTAAAAGAATAAACTCAAAATAAATGAATCCAACCAACCATGGAACAAGCAGAACAAGTGGATACAACTATGATTAAAGGCAATAGAACACGGCCACTAGAAATAGAACGGAGAGAAGGACAATTCGGGCAATAAAAGACTATGAGAGAAAAAACTCAGGAAAGGGAAGTGGCCGATGATCAGCTTGGAGGAATAAGGGGGAAGTGAGTAAGACAAAATGTAACAAGAACTACAGAAGCAATGGAGCACAAGCAAGAGTGCAGGAGTCCATATAGGAAGAAACAGGATGACCGAGATAAGAACAAATATCAGGGCAGACACTATGAAAAATGAATAATGATAGTGGAACATCGAGATCGAAGAAATGAAGCGGCACATTGGTGATCAGGCCCTGAAGCAATGACGCTGCAAAACACAAGGTGGAAGACATCAATCTAAAGAGACCACTAACTATGGAACAGGCGAAGCAAAAGGAGGAAATTGGATAAAGGCAATAGAAAAACCGCCAGAACTAGAAGGGCGAGAGGAACAAATTTGACAATGGAACACATGAATAAGCTGGCTGAGGCAAGACAAAAGGTGAGAATATTGAAGGTGAAAAAAATAGCCATCGAATGCAAAACCTAACAAGGAATGGTGGGAGGACGACGGAGACAAATGATACAAACTTCATAAAGATGATGCGAGCCAACCACGATTATGAACAAATAATAAAGCCAAAACTATGGGGCAAATGGAATGCGTAAACAAATAAGGCACAAAAACCGAACACAAACCACAAACTATGACCATAACAACGAGCACATGAAAACAAACTGGAGAATCAATGCACCAACAATGACAGCGAAAAAACAATATGATAAACACTGTGAAAATCAAAGACTAAATTCCAACCTATATCATACTTGCATAAATGGACCAAACGAGCTTTCAAGAAAAACAAGGCAACTTACATCAGAGACCCTCATGCTAATGAAGCAATATAGAGGACTAGACAGTATATGGAGACTACAGGAAATGAATGGAATTATCTGGCACAGTCGAAAGATGACATTACGGGACCATAGAATAGAGCGGAACAGCTGGATGAACAACCCCAAACTAAGTGAAGACTAGACAACACTAGATAGAAAATACGCGAACAATGAAAAAACTTGGGGGGGAGGGAGAAGGGGAATAGGGCATAAAACTTGCTACTGAACATGGAAAGATAAGAGGAATACGCTCACAATTGGACAAATGAATAAACTAATAATTCTATGAAGGAAAGAATGCAGAAAGAAGTATGCACCATACCCACCTATGCTTACCACTAGAAACAAAGCTCAAGAACCTTATAGCAAAAAAAAACAGAAGCAAATGAAATGGATGAAGAAATGGGATCATGAAAAGATGACTTGAGTACAAAAATCTAAAGATCAAGGAATGAAAAACAAACGAAGGGAACATCATGAGATGCGTGGACTAAAAGGACAAATAGAGCAACTGGGACCACTGATGCAACAAATGTCAAATGGGACAAGACACTTATGCCAAACAAGGAAAGAAGAAGGAGAGAAGTCATGAGGCAAAAGAAATAGAGCAAGCACAATGAATACCAAATGAAACTATAGGCAAGAGAGATGGAGAGAAAAGAGCCACCTCGAACTAAACCAACGAACCATGTAATCATAGAAATAAATGAGCGAGGACTGGAACCCCCTAACTTGCAGAACAAGATCAATAAATCCGAGGAGAAAACGATGTAACATGGAGAAAAGAGTGTGCACCCTACTGCTAAAAACCCTATGGTACAAAGGACGCTACCCTAGACTACAAAGATAGAAATCCCTGGAATAGCCAAGCAATGAATTAGACATTTGACTAAAGTTACTATATGCTTAAATGGATGCTCTCACCCAAAGAAAAATTTCTGTGCAAAATGCTCATGTGCAAAGCGATTATACATGTAGAAAATGCAAGCAAAATTAAATAGATACTTAACCGTGAATATCGAGTCTCCCAACACATCAAATCTCCATCCCGTCATCAAGAGATACGAACCCATGCCATATACTAACCATGCCCATGATTCGGCAATACTTGTATGAGGTGGCATAATGCAAGTGCTTGACAAGTTGAAGATGAGGGACTCGGTGCATGGATTGAGCAATATTAAACGAATCAATTAGCGAAAAACAAGAGGGAGCCAAACGGGACTTGAACTTAACATACGCACTACTAGAGAATAGAGTATACTCAACGAACAAGAAAACCCTCAAGGACCTAGAGCATATATCTACAAAATACAATTTCAAGCAAAAGGAAACATGCAAATAAATATAATTTCAATTTAGTGCATCACGATAGCAAGCAGACTCGAACCTGCACAAGTAGTCGAGGCACCCTATGTGCTAGCCGCTAGACCAAGACTAAGATATCAAACAACTAAGAACCCTTAAAAATATTAAAGCTTACAAGGAAAGAAGCCAGATGCGGTTAATTTGACACTATAAGCACCAACCACTATATAACCGTACTTGCCTAATCCAAGACGAATGAAAAGCCATGAATGAAAAACCATATCTCATCTTCCAAAAAACATCGAGCTCGTTAATGCATGGGCCCAACTGCGGAAAATAACCAAGCAAACCATGAAAAAAAACCATGCAAAAATAGAAAATTGGGCAAGATACCGATATAAAGCACAAAAAATCTATCGTATCATAAGTGAACCATGTATATATGGGTCATTTAAGAGAGTGTACTCGAACAATTGAGCATCAATAAGAGCAAATAGAAACATGTATTTAGATGAGAGCATACACACATGCATAAAGCACAAAACGCATATGAAGAGGCTCTATTATTGTATACGATGACAAACCTGTATTTAAGCAATGTCTAGACGAACCTAGAAAGGTAAGTAACAGACCCCCCTAGACCAACAAAGCATCTTAACCTAGGCAAAACGTTTCCAACAACCGCCCTGGCTCAAAGCAAGAAATACAGCAAATGTACCAACAAAATAGACCTAACCTCTATGACCAAACAACTCAACAAGATCCAAGAAACAAGGCCCAAGCAAAGCATCCTAACTGACCCATGCAACAACCCAAAATAATACGAATGACAGTGCAAGAAAAAGGACCGACCAACCGAGAAGTACAAGTGGAGTATCTAGGCTATACTACTTAATGAACATATGAGAGCAAGACACAAGATGCCAGACTAAAAAACCGCATGTAAAACTACCAAAAGCATCCATAGCATCCACAAACAAAGAAGAACTCGAAAGACTACTAGAATACTGAAAATACGACCCAAACAATTTAACCTAAAGATGAAAAAGTACAAAGTCAAACCAAGGATTGACCATTCAAAAAAGCCTCAAAAAGCTTAGGACGGCAAGAAAGATACCTCTAGTTCCAAAGCAAGAAGCACAAAAATAGCACTCAACAGGAACAATCTCAACTTCTATGGCCAAATAACTCGACAAGCTCCCAGAAGCAAAGCCAAGCAATCAGGGTTAAGGCATCAGAGAACCCAGACCCCACCTGTGAAAAAAAAGCAGAGCCAAAAAATACAAAAGAAAACCCTGATCATAGTAACTTATCTGGAAAAATCGCTCCTATAGCGAAGCTGCAACCAACCATGCCGACTGCAGATCCAGCTCCATGTTCTTGCAGACAATATCAGATCACTGGTCCAGCACCATCGACAACCACCAAAAAAATTGTGATTCGTCCCAAATAAGTTAATTTTTCCATCTAGAGATTTACTCAATTGGCTGGGCTAGCACTCTGAGCGTAAGGACATAACACATCAGAAAAAAAACGCTCAGAGACAAAACCTTACAGGGTAAGAAACGGTAGGGCATCACAAGACAAGAAATGGTAGGGCATCATAGGAAGAACTAGCAAAATCATTTGCATCATAGGAAGAAACTAGCAGAATCATTTGGAAAACTGGTAAGATAGCGAAGATGGAGAAAACCAGCTTAGAAGCTCTAGAACCAACAGAATTCAGCTCAGAGGAAATGCCGATGAGAAATGCTAGTCGGCAATATGGATATATAGTAGACAGAGCTAAAGAAAGCCTGCACCATAGAAGGCTCAGGCTATAGATAGATCTGACGCTCAAAATGGCGTGACGCCAAAACAGGCGTCCCTTTCCCCAGAATGATGGTTCTCTTCTATATAAGAAGAGAACCATGGCAGTCTTATTTTTTGTTTGAGATGTAATATTTTTTTGAACAGCTCTTGTAGTGACACAGCTCTTGTAGTGACACGTGGAGATGGAAGCTAAAGACTAAAAAAGACCGTGACATCAATTTCTGCGCTTTGTGTTGGAGACGTGGCAAGTTTTAATGGCACACAGCGAAATAAGTGATTTGGCTTGGCTATGGCGCCTTTCATCGCCGTCGCCGGAGCTGGGAAGCGGCACAAGCTCCATCTATTGCAGAGCCTAGAGAGGATTTTACCCTAGTGAAGAATCCCCTGCTTAAGGGCGCCCGACCAACATAAGGCATGCGTGGCCGGATCCTCGAATAGGGAGGCTTGGAGTTTGGCTGCTTCAAATTTTGCCGGCATCAAATTTGTTTGGAGGCTATGGCGATGCATCCCCTCGATTCAACAATGCGGTTTTCACAAGTATTATTGGGCCGTGTTTTTGTTGGAAGCAAACACAGGCAAACTGGAATAGGGAAAAGGGAGGCAATAATCCGAACGATCTGGGATAGTAGAATTAGGGGCAGTTGAAAATCTTCAAGCTAGGTTTTTGCTGGGTCGGAAATCTAGGGCAAAAGGATTTTTAGGAAGACTGGACGATGCATTCTTTGTAGCTCCGGCGAAATCTGTGTCCCAAACTACAAAGGCAGATCCAAAACAAATAGTCCATGCTCTAAAAGTAGGGTTAGCCCTTTCTTTAAGCTCCCTTATCATGCTTATTGAGTTCCCAAAGCCTAGTGTAACAGAGAATGCAGTCTGGGCTCTTATGACTGTAGTGGTCGTTTTTGAATTCTCAGTTGGTAAAGAGTTGATACCTTAATCTCTATTCCTTTCCAATTTAATCAAGATTATTTTCTGTAATTAAATTAAAACTTCTGGAAAAAATTGTATGTTTCCTTCTTGCAGGAGCAACTTTGAGCAAGGGGTTAAACAGAGGGATTGGAACATTTGTAGCTGGACTTGCTGCATTAGGGGTATCACATTTAGCCGATCTGGCAGGATTTATAGTCGAAATTATAATTATCTGCCTTATTGTCTTCTTTGCAGGTAATCTATTATCATTAAGTTAGACGTTGATGATGAGTCATTGATTTAATGCAAAACAAGAGCGGCAACAAATTTGCTAGATTTTTATCAAAGATCAAGGACAGATTTGAATATGGGGTGGTGATTTTTCTCCTTACTTTCAGTTTTATTATCGTATCCAGCCGTCAAAATGATGATTCGATCAGCAACGCCATAACTAGGTTGTTCACAATCCTAATGGGATGTGGCATATATATAGTAATCTGCATATTCATCTATCCAATTTGGGCTGGGGAAGATCTCCATAACAAGACGGCGCAGAATCTAGACAATCTGGCCAAGTCATTGGAAGGTGAATTGGGCACTTAAATAATTGTTTTAGTTTCTGTGTGACTGTGGTTTTTAACAACAGGGCTTTGCAACCTTGAAGATTGTGTAGCTGCATATTTGGAAGGATCTTCCACCTCAGCTAGAGATGCCACAATGCTCAAATTTGAAGGCTACCCTTAATTTTCTTGTGACAAGCAAAAAAAATTTACGCCTTTCGCATGACAGGAAGTCTTTCAATTTTAACCTTTCAAACGCAAGACAAAAATTCCAAATGACAGAAACTATTTTTTTGTAAAAAAAAAGGAACGTTATAAAGTCTATTATAAACTCGCAATAATATAACCAAGTTTTAAATGTACATGAACAATAGGTATGTTCTTCTATACATTACAAGAACCTTCTATAATTTCTATGGTCTCCTCAAGAACTATGTCAGGCTACTGCTGCGTTTGAGAGCCTGAGCTTCCAAATATGCTATTCGAGAATTTGCAGAAAGAAAGCATAGATCTACATTGATTGGCCTTCCTTCCTTTTTTTTTTAAGCTTAAAGAAGCCACCGCTATAATAAAAGTTTGAAAACTACAGAAATGCAAGGAACAAGAAAAAGCAAGAAATCACAATAATATAGAGCAAATGATCCAAATCTGAACTTACTTATGTTGTCTTTATCTTGCTCCATGAATGAATAGATGAGATAGGTTTGTAGAAGTGGTGGTTTCAAAAGTCTTGATGCAAAACAATCAGAGAGCCCAAGTGTAAGCCCAAAAATGGCGGTGTTGTTTGCCAAGCAGAAGCCCAAGTATGAGCCCAAGAGTGGCCCGTATATAAGTATTCTGTAGGTTTGTTGAAGTAGAGGTTTAGAAGTATGTTTTGTCCATAAATATTTTGTGGGTCTGAATTAAATATTATATGGCTTCAAAAATCTCGGTGCAGTAGAGCATATCAGAGAGCCCAAGTATAGACTGTAGTATGAGCCCAAGAACCCTGTAGCTATTTGTCGAGGAGTAAGCTCAAGAGGGCTCTTGAATCTAAATCGATGCAAGTTGGGGTTCCCTAGCCGATTTCATGGCCAATTCCTTACCGATTCCCTGGCGATTCATGGTCGATTCCTTGGCAATTCCCTGGCCAATGCAAGCTAGCGTTCCCTTTTTTCAATGGTTGGATGGTGTCTAATTTGCTATGCCCATGAAGTGTTTTTAAATTTATTACCTTAAAGGTTGTTTGGATGGATCATATATTTTTGTATATGGGCCTATATATTATATCATTTTATTTACAAAAAGATAAGAAAAAAAAAAATGACAGGACAATTTAAATTTCTAGCCTTTCAAATGACAAATATGTATTTTGATGGCCCTTCTGTATGACAGGCATTTGGTCATTGACTATCTTTCATTTGCAATACAAATTTTATTTTTGCTTGTTTTGACAGGCAAAAATGCCAAAAACAGACGTGAAAACCGTCAAATTTGAGCCCTGGATGCCATAGATGATGCCATGTACAAAAATTATCAGTCTTTAATCAAGTCTCAAACAGAGGATTCCTTGGTATATGGCAGATTGGGTTGAAATTTTGATTTTGAATATGTTTTCTTTGCCAATGATGGAAGATTTGTTGGATTTATCAGGCAGGATTTGCGAGATGGGAGCCCTCATATGGAAAGTTCAGGATGTTTAGGTATCCGTGGAAGGAAGGAAGGAAGGAAGGTACTTTTATCGTCCACGGAAGGAATATGTTAATGTGGTTACTGCAACCCGGCATTGTGCTTATACCTCCATGGCCATGTGGAAAATTCGAGGCAGATTGATTTGGGCAGTCGAAAATATTCAAGCTACCCAACAGACCCAACAGATCTGAGCATGGTAAGTGACTGTTTAAATTTGTAGAACACAATCCAACCAGACAAAAGCCACATAACCAGAGCTTTTTGCATGAAAAAAGCCTGGCCCGAGATACATCTTCCCTCATTGTCAAGGCTCTGGCAACATCCCAAATTGGAGGAAATGGTATGAATCACATGCAGCACACCTAGGATAATCTGGCAAACGAAGAGACCTTGCTGGAGAAGAGACCCAACCCGAATTCTTGTTCCAATTGGGCAGTTCCATGATCAAAATTCATAGTAGATTCAAGCAAAATCCGATTTTTGCATATTGGGCAGTGGGATTGCAGCTTCATATAGAATAGAATAGATTATGCAAATATGCAATATGCAAATGCTCCATTTGTAGAGGCTCTGTTGCAATATGCAAATGGTAGGCCGTTGTTTTTAACAGGTTGAATAATTTAGTCTTGCCACCAAAAGTTCGATGCATAGGCTTGTGTGATATATTGTGAAGATTTGCTTGCCAACATAAATGAGTAGTTGGTCTTCAACAGGGATTTGGAAGCAGGGACAAAGCTTTTTGTTATGCCAAAACTCTATCGATCAAGCATTTCTATGTAGCGATTGAATGGGAGTCACTTGATGTGAGTCACTATGCATTGATTTTTTGGTTGATGTCTCAAGGTATTACTAATTTACTATAGATTTTCTTAACTTGCTAATTGCTATTTCCTTGCCCCTTCAACTATTGTTATTCCATGGCCTCTTATGCATAAAAAGCACAATTTAGATGATTCATCAACATGTAATAAAGGACGTTCATCAATCTATAGATCAAAATTTTCATCTAGTGAATCGATTGAAGCAATATGATGTACCAACAAAAAACCCAACACAACAAAAAATTCTACTAGGAAGGCTATACAAGTGAGCTGGAAGTAGCCCCTGTGCTTGATATTAAATTGTAGGTCATAAGGGCTATGGCAAAGGGGGGTGGGAAGAATCAAAGCTACGGGGCAAATCTATAAGTAAGTCAATATAGGGAAATGTTTCCTTGGCCATCCATGAATATCCTTATGCATTGACTCGCTTCCCCAAATGCAGGGGAGTCGGGAACGAGAAATGTTCGCGGCGGCCGCCGCGATAAATTTCTTGTATGTGTAACTCTGTGTTGTTTCACTATTGTAAAATCTGACCATAAAAGATCTATCTTAAACCTATGTGAGTGTCTGTGGTCAATCTTTATGGAACTATCTGAAGTCTTTGTGAATTTGTTGTGATTCGTGTTAAGCAATGAGTGAAAAAACTTTGTTAAAGCTAGTGAAAAAACATTGTTAACCTGGAGTCACACTGAATTGGAAGACCCGACTTCCATTCTGTGTTGTAGGCAGCTAACACGTGTCGCATCACAATAAGCCGCAGGGAATAATTGCGACCCTGTTTCTATATTGTTATATGGGATCAAAATGTCGTAAAGTTGGGGGAAGAATATTTCGCCATATTTAAAACAAATAATCTGATGCAACTGGCTTCCTCTCCTCCGATGCTGGCTTCCTCTCCTCCGACGCTAGCTGATAATAGATTAACTGAAATTCTACGGCTACGGCAGCACCACGTGGCAGTGAAATATTCTCCTCCTAACTTTAGGTGAGAAAATGGGCGCCCGCAGGCCCTTGCGGGGTGCGGCGGACCAGGCTCGCCAGGCCCTTACCGCATAAGGGCCTACGGGGCGCCCATTATCTCTAACAAAATATCAAAGCTTCGGAAACAACAAAATATCAAGAATCGGAAAACATGAATCAGATTTTCAGCCATTCAATTCAAGCAGAACCCGTGTTCAAGCAGAAGAAATGGCAGCTCTTCAACTTATGGAACCGTGGTCACTGATCCGCTATGAAATCACGTTCGGCAAAGAACTATGCTTCATTACGCCTGATAATATCAGAGGAATACAGAGTGTTTATAATATTAAAGGAATATAGGCTCAGGAATGGTATTCGACGGGTAGTTAAAATAAAATACAGAGCAGCAAAAATCAGGAAATGGCCAAGAAAGGGACTTCCGGCGGTTTAAGCTCCAAATGCGCTAAGACTGGGAAGGCCAAAATAGGAGCACGATATTGGATGGGCCCAAGAATACGTGCTTCACGACTGGGCCAAACGGGGGGATTTTTCTCCGTTGAAAGAAGAATACGTGCTTCACGACTCGGCCAAACAGGGGGAATTTTTCTCCTTCAAAAGAAGTAGAATCAAAGCGCTCTCCCAGGCGGGATGGATTTTGCAGAGGAGGACATTTTCTGCGACTGGAGACTTTGGTACGCATTCTGCAGCCTCGCTTTCGCTAATTTGCTTCTGTTCATCCACCGGCTATGGTGGTGGATCACCGACCTCTCGCGCTTCTACCGGCTGATAACCGCCCCCTCTATCTCCAATGTTATTGCATGGAAAAAGGAGCCCCTTCTAAACCCCCTCCATGTCTCTTGGCTTTTGCTTTCTTGCCTTCTCCATTGGATCATGGCATGTGGTTCCTTTTGTTCTTCTGCCGAAGTCGCCGCCTCCCGAGCTTCTTCCATGCTCCTCTTGTCCCAAATGCTTCTCGATCTCCTTCTTCGCATCATCCGCGCCTTCTTGCTCTCTTTTGCCATCAATGAATCTTCTTCTCATGTTCCTCTCTGTAGTGATGTGTGATCATCTTGGGTTCTTTACTTACAAATTATGGCGGAAAATTGTACAAATTCTTTGTAATTTGCCCTATGCCCTGTCTTTTTTGGTGTTTGCTTTTGTTATTAGTAGTTTCATTGCAACAACAAAACACAACACACTATATATATATGAGCTACTACACTACATATGGGGTTAAAATCACATTTAGTTTGTTTGTTCAATTGCTAAGCTTATCAATGCTCTGAACTCTCGTAAACACTAAAAAGATCACATGGAGGGTGTTTAATCTTCTCAATGAACTCTCGTAAACACTAAAAAGATCACATGGAGGCAGGAACTTTTCCTCATGCAAAGAAACTCTTATAACAAAAATCACAAATAGAAAACAAGAAACCAGTAAGTTATAAAGTAGCTAAATTGAACATGATTCAGCTACTGGGATGAAGGTGATATGTATATATTTCCCAACAATTTTGGTAGCTTGGTGTGGTTTGATGGTTTTTCAAGTTTGCCATTGAGCTACACCTTTGAGCCTTCGTTTCAGTTATTCTAGGTTTAGTAATTTTCCTTATCGGGGAAATCTAGTCAAAGGTGACCTTACCTTGACAAATGGTGTACTATGATTTTCAAGCTTATCTAATTTTCATGGCCTTAGATTTTGGAAAATGAAGATCTAACGGTTTTTTATAATGCTATGTGAGATTTTGCTGAGGTGGAAGTGACATGTGGATAGGCTAGAATTAATGAAAAGGTCAGAGGGCCTGGTAGGGTCGATGTAAAAAAAAAAAAAACTAGCAAGAAGGCACAACAGAAGGCTTGGCAATTTTAGACTTGGATTTAGTTTTATTTCTCTATTGTTCTTTCTTCCTATTTATATGTTGATCTTTTGTCTTTTTTTAGTCTTTTTTCTTCCTGTTAATGATCCTTATCAAGGCTTGGATAAGTTTCAGCACCTAATCTTATCCAGGGCTGCAAATATTAAAGCTGGATTTCCCAAATGAGATTTCTTGTCTTAAATCTGATATCTTTCAGATCGTTTTTTTTTTTTTTTTGGTTCCGCGCTTTATACTGTTTCGCGTACGCGGTTTAGAAGGTTTCGCGTACGCGAAATTCAAAAAAAAAAATTTTGCTCCGCGCTTTATACTGTTTCGTATACGCGAAAAAAGTTTCGCGTACGCGGTTTAGAAGGTTTCGCGTACGCAAAATTCAAATTTCAAATTCGTACACAAAAAAAAGAAACTAGCAAAAGCACGTTTGATTACTTTGCATAGCAAATTGTAGGATATGGTGTGGCTGGTGTTTGTAATATAAAATTAAAGTCGAATTAGGGCATTAGATACTACAGTTTTTGAATTGATTCAATGTTAGACGAGAGCTTAAAGACAACTCTGACTTTATGGATGACAAAAAGGGACAGCCTAAGTCTATAAATAGACTACTTAGGGCATTGTATGTTTCTGGAACAACTTGATGTTACATATATTTATCACAACATATATATAACAAGTTTTTTAATCGATCCTACGACGCGTGTTCTTGCTTTTAGCATGTCCTTATGGTGGAAAAGGAGGTAGGTGAGTAGCAAGGTTTTTAATGTTTTAACTTCCTTAGATTCTACGAAGGTTTATCTAAGTTTTCTAAGAGTTTATGGAGATTGTTCTAGGTTTTCTAAAATTTTATGCAAATCCTGCTAGATTCCCCTACATTTCTTTAGGTTCCCTTAGATTCTCCAAGATATATGATGATTCCCGTAGATTCTTTCAGATTTTGTAGGATTCAATCAAATTCTATGGAGATTCCCTCAGATTCTGTTCGAGTCACCTACATTCTCAAAGATTTTATAAGATTTTGCTAGATTCCGTTAGATTCTATCACTTCCCCTAGATTGTCCAAAATTTCCCTCTGATTTCATAAAGGTTCCCCTAGATTTTACTAGATTCCTCTAGGTTGTCATATATCTTGTGAAGATTCCCTCACATTCGAGTAAGAAGTTATTAGTTTTAGGAACTTTTCAGAATTTATTATTGTTAGCGACTCCTATTTTAGGTTGAAGTGCTTATTCGTTAGTTGACTAGTCAAAACTTATCAACTCGCTCCCTTGGCATTCCTTTTGAAGGTTGTGAAAATTCAACCACTGACCAAATAGTTATAGTGCATAGAAGTTGTGGTTGTTGGTTAAGAGTTAAGGTTGATTGTTATGGTATTTCTATTATATGAAAAGGCAGAGCATGTAAGGAAAGTTCATGGGTTGTCAACTATAATTTTGTCTTACGTTAATGTATGGATTTGTCAGCTTCAAAATTATAGTTGTGGAGGAGGATTTATTATTGATAAGTATATATGTTATTACATTACATGCAGTAGACATGCAATAAGTTATGAAATCATTTTATAGTAATGGATCGAGGCATAATGTTTCCTTAAATGCACTAGGATGCGCCAAAGGTCACAAGTTTGTATCCAAATGCATTGTATTATAGCACTCCATTGCATGCAAGATTACTTGCACGTTCGGTTGGAAGATCCTTCAAATGTGATATATGCTCCTTTAAAGGCATTAGGAGAAAATAACCTGTTTAGTTTTTAATGTTGTGAAGGTTTACTCATTGGGTAGCTGATTGTAGCACATAGAAGTTGTATGCCAAGGGGGAATTATAATTGTGGGGGAGGATCTATGGTTGGTAAGTACATTAGATGCATTAGACATGTGATAAGTTATGAAATTGTTTTATAGTAATGTATGGAGGCATATGTTGAGTGCACGATTATTATAAAGAACATGGGATTGATATTCTATTTATTGGTGAAGTGATGGATCATGCACACGATTGTATGAAGTTCCTGAAATTGTATCTTTGCTGGTTGGGATATTTTGCAGTGCTATGTGTAGGGGGCAGTAATAATGATTATCATGTTTTTATTTAGTTCTTGTGTGAGAACGTTGAACTAGGGAAAAATAATTGCTTGCTTTTTAAGGTTGTGAAAATGCGAGCATTGCTTAAATGTGGATTTGTTTGTTTAGAAGTGTGGGGCTGAATTTATCATCACTAATGATATATTTGATTGTGTTAAATGCTTTAGATGCATTAGACATGTAAGACATTTTAAGTTTGAAAGCATTGTTATAGTTGAGAATGATGAGATTGTGCATTTGTCCATTTAGAAGGCGTAGGTCCAGGGCAGGATTTATTGCCAACAATCATATGTTTTATTACGTTAGACACATTAGATGCATTAGACACGTAATAACTTGACACATTAGATGCATTAGACACGTAATAACTTGACAAATTGGCAAAATGAAATCATGCTTTCACAAACTTGAAAGGACAACTTCTACAAAGTATACGCACCGAACTGTTAAACTAACTTTGATACATCATTTTCCATTGGTAGCATCTGCACACCTGTGGTTCATAGCCTGAACTGATTCAGGGCTGGCTTCAAATTCTCTGGAAGCTCAATCAGTTTAAGTCTAGTTCTGAATCTGCAAATTTACAAATCATGACATTAGAAATAATAATCAATACATGTCCTATACAATCAAAATATGCATGAATGGTTCTCAAGACAACTTAAAGAAACAAAACTAGGCCTGTTAAAATTAAAGCCAGTTATGAGGTACAACACAAAATGCAAGGTGGTCTGCAAGCCAGTTGGCATAGTCTGATAAAGGAAGCAAAAAGGCTCAACAGAATAAATTCAGTGCTGCAACTTGGAATGATGTAAACTATCTGTTACATCCCTGTAGTACTGGTACTGTTAAAGCCTTCACGTAGGTGCAATCCATCACACAACGGACTTCAAACATGTTCACAAGTTCAATCAAGTCAAGCCAGCTCCATTTAAGATTTCAAATTCTACAAAGTAAACAATACCATCTACGCACCCATAGTTCGTGATCTCGACTAATTCAAGGCTGGCTTCAATTTCTTCACAAGCTCAATCGATTCAAGGCTAGTTTTGAATCTGCAAATTTAGAAATGATGAGGTTAGGAATACTAATCAACACATGTCCCAGCCATTTACCTAAAGTGGTCCTTATCAAGGAAATCATGGTCGAAGAGAATTATGATCTACAACATGCAAGGAAGTCCTTCGAAATATAGAGACTCCACGGGAAGGTATTCCTTTGCAAAAAAATGGAGGCATTCAGAGATAGATTACACTTTAGTATAGCCTTGTACTCTACATCATATGTTGGGGCTGGATGCAGTAATAAACAAATGATACTTATATGCAAGGATCCTCTATCCATCCCACGAATCATATTACAATACCATAAACAGATGTAGAACAACATGCGAAACAATAAACAGAAACTGCAAATAATCAATCCATGCCCATGGCCTTGCAACACTGAATCCAATAAGCGATGCCAAGATGTGTATGCTAAATTTCTCTAGAAAAGGATGGAAACTCTCGTCTCTTTTAGTGCAGTAAAGCAAGAGTTCCGACACAAAAAGAAATAAGGACCTCTCGGTCTATAATGCACCGTGCAATCAGGCTCTTTCAAGCAGCTCAGCAGGGAGTGTAGATCCCAAACCATACCTTATGAAGAGAAGTGATAAAGACGCATGTCGGGTAAAACTTATCAATTTCTCCAAATAGAAGACTAAATGTTTTTTGCAGCAAAATGACATTGCACATATTTCAGAAATCATCCATGGTAGATTGCTTTTCTCATCACCTTAAATAACACGTAGATAGCCTCCAGAGAATATGCAGCATCTTTGCTTGGATTCTTCAAACCTGCAAAAACACAAGCATGACAAGCCCATATAATGAGTCCAATGCAAAACTAAAAAGTAGATGAAATTGAAAAATAGATGCATGTCATTATGATGCACGGTATTTGACATGCCTGATGTCAAAATGTATCCAAGTACAAAATATTTCCTGATACACTGATATCTTCCTTATGCTGAAGCATATTGAAGCTAAATTTGTTGGAAAAAAAGGCCTAGTTTTAATTCATCTGTATTACCACAGGTTATATTGTCATTTCATACCTCCAAATGATGTCTCGCCATCTGAAGCATATATATCAAATAATAAAATATGATTAAGATGCACAAAGCTAGTGGTAAAGCTTGTTGGCTGGCCGTAAGAATTTAACATACTTTTCAAATGCAAGCTCTATCTTTGCGCAAGAGTATCCATTGAAAAGATCAAGGGAAGACCTAAGAATATTGCTAGGCACATAATTTTGAGATTCCTACTGTAAATGGCTCAAATATAGCAAAATCCATTTGCTGTTCTAATTTTACAGCAGCGTAGAAAGAGGGCCATAACTTCAGCAAGCAAACTCTGTTTCTGAAGCATGAGCATGGATCGAATAGCTTAAACAATGATCTATAAAAGTCGCTAGGTACATATTTTTCAAATTCGTTGTGTAAACATCTCAAATAAACCAGAATGTTTCTAAATTCAAGGCTTTCTAATTTCACAGCAGCGTAGAAAGAGGGCCATCACCTGAGCAAGCAAACTCTGTTTTCAAGCATGAGCATGGATGGAAAAACCCAAAGAATGATCTGTAAAAGTCGCTAGGTACATGTTTTTCAAGTCAATAGTCACGTATCTCCTAAGATGCAACGGTGAGCAAGGAATTTGACACCATGTTTGGCATGCACCTTCTCTTGAAGACGAAATTCACAACTTTCAACAGTTAATGGCAAACAGGAGACATGGTTGGCTTTGCTTAGCGCCTGAAAGGTTTACAGAAATTGAATTAGGCCTGAGAAGCTCCCAAAAACTAGTTAATACGAATCCTAAAAGAATTGCAGCTATTTCAAGAAATGCAGAAGCAAAGATTAAGATTACATTTATTGAGACTCTTCATGCATCCTCAAGCATGTTGTCTGTAACTGAAGTTGTCTTATTACATGCAGATGTGAAAATCATTTGGAGACAGAAAATATTGGAGACAGAAAATACTATAGCATATGAGAATCACGAAGAACTTTTGATAAACTTCCTAACAGAGATTTAATGGCCTGGAATGTAACTATTTCTGCACATGTACAGCAAGGGGCTTACAAGGACGTATTGGTTCTTCTGTGTTTATAATATTAAAGGAATATAGGCTCAGGAATGGTATTCGACGGGTAGTTAAAATAAAATACAGAGCAGAAGTGGTTGACCAAAAATCAGGAAATGGCCAAGAAAGGGACTTCCGGCGGTTTAAGCTCCAAATGCGCTAAGACTGGGAAGGCCAAAATAGGAGCACGATATTGGATGGGCCCAAGAATACGTGCTTCACGACTGGGCCAAACGGGGGGATTTTTCTCCTTCAAAAGAAGTAGAATCAAAGCGCTCTCCCAGGCGGGATGGATTTTGCAGAGGAGGAGATTTTCTGCGACTGGAGACTTCGGTACGCATTCTGCAGCCTCGCTTTCGCAAATTTGCTTCTGTTCATCCACCGGCTATGGTGGTGGATCACCGACCTCTCGCGCTTCTACCGGCTGATAACCGCCCCCTCTATCTCCAATGTTATTGCATGGAAAAAGGAGCCCCTTGTAAACCCCTTCCATGTCTCTTGGCTTTTGCTTTCTTGCCTTCTCCATTGGATCATGGCATGTGGTTCCTTTTGTTCTTCTGCCGAAGTCGCCGCCTCCCGAGCTTCTTCCATGCTCCTCTTGTCCCAAATGCTTCTCGATCTCCTTCTTCGCATCATCCGCGCCTTCTTGCTCTCTTTTGCCATCAATGAATCTTCTTCTCATGTTCCTCTCTGCAGTGATATGTGATCATCTTGGGTTCTTTACTTACAAATTATGGTGGAAAATTGTACAAATTCTTTGTAATTTGCCCCATGCCCTGTCTTTTGTGGTGTTTGCTTTTGTTATTAGTAGTTTCATTTGCAACAACAAAACACAACACACTATATATATATGAGCTACTACACTACATATAGGGTTAAAATCACAGATAGTTTGCTTGTTCAATTGCTAAGCTTATCAATGCTCTCCTGTTTAATCTTCTCAATGAACTGTTCACAAACACAAAAGATCACATAGAGGCAGGAACTTTTCTCATGCAAAGAAACTCTTATAACAAAAACAAGAAACCAATATGTTATAAAGTAGCTACATTGAACATGATTCGGCTGCTAGGATGAAGGTGATATGTATATATTTCCCAGCAATTTTGGTAGCTTGGTGTGGTTTGATGGTTTTTCAAGTTTGCCATTGAGCTACACCTCAAATATGGTTTTTGGGTTGCCCCTAGGGGGGAAACCCTTGTTTATGTGGGTTTTTGGCATATCCTAGGTATATGCTAAAATATCCCTAGGATATGCTGGTGACTGCTCCAAACCTCCTATTTCCTGTAAACTCTCGGTCAGATGGTAAAGAACTCCACGTCTCATTTCTTAAGCCAACCGGGTAACTGGCAAGGCAGGGATCGGCGCTTCAATCCGATGAAGAATAAGAACACATCTTGCAAGGAGCAGCAGTTTATATCAAGAGACCTTGCCTATGACATGATGCGGGAGTGCTTGAAAATTGGAGACCATGAGCTTGGACGAAGACTTCAATTTCTCATTGCAAACCAAGGTGTAGGTAACGATTTTGGCCCCGCTAATCATCTCATTCGAACTTTGCTTCATATAAAAGTTTGATCGAGGCAAACCAAGCTTTGATAATGTGTCTATACCCGATCTTTAATCGAGGCAAACCAAGCTTTTATAATGTGTCTATACCGATCTTTATACTTGGAATGCTATTATTGATGCCAATGTTAAGCATGGTGATGTTAATACTGACTATTCAATTGTATGATAGGATGTTTGCATCGAGCATAGATCCGCATGGCGACTTCACGTTCTTAACTCTTCCGAAAACATCTAGGCACAAAATCGTAAGAAGGCATATCCATCGGGATATGATTGCTAGAGGAATGCTATCGACATTGTTTTAGGAAGTAGCCCCGGTCTATCTTTACGCCCGGATATGATGATTTGGATTTGTCTATTGAAGTGTTTAACAACTTGCCCTATCAAAACATAGTGTCCCGGAGTGCAATGTTTTCGGCTACGTCCGGCATGGTGAAGGTGAGCTTGCCTTTACGATGTTTTGAAAATATGCGACTTTGTCGGCTTCAAGCCGATACAATCATTTTCATGAGCTGCTTGAAATTGTGTGGCCCTCATCAATTTGATAATGAAGAAGCGTGTATTTCCATGCAATGATAATTGAGAGTGGATTTCAAAACGATTTGTTGTTGGGAGTACTCTAATTGATCCGTCATGGATTTAAAGCCCAAAACTAGAGTAAAGCATTTGGGTTTTGTTTCACTTTTCGTCGGTTTGATTTATGCATGCGTGTTATTAATAGGGGTAGAACTTGAGTGCAAAGGCTTTTGGATATAGTGGAGACTATTGAGAGATGACCTCTTCTATTTAAGGGAAAGGTATGTCTTTGTCATGCCCAATGTATTTTTTCGGTTTCACTTCGGAGTTGCAATTCTGGACTAAGCAAAACTAACATTATCGCAATTCTTGAACTTAAGAACATCTAGTTGAGTTGTTTGTACCTTTTTATCTCAACCATGTCTAAACATCATTCTACGGAAGTTACGAAATTTCTTCCACTTCAAGTTCCAACTCTTTGCATTTTTGTAGGAGAAGTGGAACGGAAAACTACCCCCGCTTTCTAGAGGCCGTCTTTTGGCGCTATAATTGAAGAGATGCAAGAAGACTTGAAGAGTCGATGTTGGACCCCTTTGTGGGGGATTTTAGCGTAAAGGCATGTGAGAGTGGACTCATGTTATATCCGAGTATATGAGATCTTAAAGAGGATTATAGTGATGAAGATTGTGCTTGATTGCATATTGTGGTTCTTGGAGTTTCACAACTTACAGCCAGATCTGGATGGGCTGCTAAATAGGTGGTATAGATGTATTTGTAGTTTTTAGATGTCTTATGGTATTTGGATGGTCATGTGACTCTGTTGTGCTCTTGTTGCTCGCTAAGTTGTTAAACTAGGTTGTAGTTTAATCTTTGGTAAAGAAGTCGCGGATGCAATAGATGGCTTGCTGGTGAGTTTAGATTTGTTGATTGTTTATAGGCAATTAATTTTTGCCGGTGCTAGTGGTGGGTAGTTGTGCGGGTAATTTGCTAGGTGCATAGGTATTGCATGCATGCTTGTTTCACAATTGGATAACGATAGGTTTCGTCATTCTTCTACTTGGCATAAAACCATTTGAGTTTTTCCCAATCGGATCCCTTAGATTTGAATTCTGAAGTTGAGTAGGGAGACAAATATGTATTTGAATAATGGATTGGGTCATGACTGGGTCCGCATCCGGGGATCTTATTTGTACCATGGTACTTGTGTTTACAAAAATTTATGGCCTCGAAGGATAAAATAGAATACTTTGTTGTTTTGGATAGTTCAATGGACCGCCATAGAAATAGATACATGCATGATTTTTGACAATCAAAACATGCTATTTTACCGTTGCATGCAACACTTATGGCTGGTTCATCCCTTAGACTGGATAGTTTGTGCCTATGTCTCGTTGGTCTCTAGTTAAATAGGTAGAATAGATAGTTCAGTAGATAATATGCATATAGTTTGGTTGTTGTATAGCCGCTTATACATGGGCAATTGGTTCCTCTATTATAGGTGCATCAACTTTACAGCCAGATCTGAGGATGGGCCAATGCATCCATGATATTTGAGCTTGGAGTTCCAACAAATATTTTCCTAGTGAATGGCCTCATTGATACGTAAGTAAAATGTGGAAGCTTTGTTGAGGCACAGACAATCTTTAACAAGTTGCTCAATAAAGATGTCATTTTCGCTAGCTGTAATTATTGGAGGGTATGCCTAATACAGGAAGGATGTTCTTGCTCTTAACCTTTATAATAGTATGAAAAAAGAGGATATTGATCTAGGAAAGACATCTTTTTGAGAATGTCATAAAAGTATGTGCCAGCTTGAAGGCCATAGTGCAAGGGATGGGCATATTTGCCCTTTATTCCAAGATCTGAACCGTACATAGCGATCCTCGTTTGTGGGGTATGCATGTCCAAGTTTATGTATACTGTATATTAAGGTTTGCAAAATACTATAAGGTTTGAGAGAATGTACTTAATGGTGTTAATTTTGTACATGTATTGTAAATCTATTTTTGGGGCTCTCGCTGCCCTACGTAACCCCCCGTGTGAATATGCACCCAAACCAAAAGGGGTTTAAGGGGGATTTTAATTTAAATGTGTTAAATACAATGGTTTGTGTTAATAATGTAAATGGTAGTTGTGTGTTGATTGCTATATTAAAAAAATTTTTGGGCCCTTCGGGCCCTAACAAAAGCAAACGTAGATAAACTTTAAGGGCCTAAATCGTTAAGGGCTAGATATTCGTATGAACAACAGTTTAGTAAAACTAATGACAACGACATTTGCCATTACTTGGGCAGTTCCAAAAATTTGTCTCCACTACCAACGGCCTATTAATAAAAGCATTTGCCATTTGTGAAGGCACATAAAGTGGTCTCTGCATCCTCTAAGCTTGCACACTTGGAATACCTATCAAAGTTTATTCCCAAGGACAATGTTGACCTGAAACTTCCTTCCAATAATAAGTTCATGGATGTTCTCTCCCTGCTTTAAGGGTGTTATCTGGTCTAGCATTATGCCCTCCTGTTACATGTTCTCAAAGAACTGCAGAGCAGAGTGATCTTCATGAGAGTAACCTTCCTGCTTCCTAATATAGAGAAAATTGTGCTAGAGATGCCAAACAAAGACAATAATGCCACATTTTTCAGGCTTTCGAGTTGAATCATTAACTCCCAATGATGTGCACGGCATAAAATAAAACTTATATCACAAATGCATAAAAGTAGATCCAAAGGTAGACAAAAGTGCTCAAAGATCTTTTCAAAAAGCCATATTATCTTTGAAATCTTTGTTTTAAGACATGGCTTTAGAAGCCATTCTTGCCAAGAATTCCTTACATAGTGAAATTAATTTTCTGGGTGTATAAAAATAACCCCTTGAACAACTAGTAGCCACCATGAAAGTGACACGGTTAAAAATCTTATTGAAACCGAAGTTATGCATGATGACATTTTGCGTCCTTACATAGTGAAATTAATTTCTCTTTGGGTGTATAAAAATAACAACTGCAGCAACTAGTAGCCACCATGAAAGCTGATCCGGTAAAAATCTTCAGTGAGAAACCCGAAGTTGTGCATGATGACATTTTGCGAAAATAATACCTTGATAAAACCGATATCCTTTGAGTAGGCTGCGGAAGCTAATCGGCGGCAACACATGAGGCCACATTTCGAATCGGGCCATGAACATTGCCACAAACGCGACTACAAGAAAATCGAGGTGAAATGAGAGGTCACGACCATGTTATACTACAAAAGCGTAAAACCGTGGTAATATACCAGCTTGAGCTCAGCCATATTTTTGGGGTGAGAATTCCAAACAATGGGCGTGGCCCATTGTCGGAATGAAACCCTCCCTAGTTCCTTATACACCCGAATGGAAAAAAAAAAGGGGAACTGACCTACCCCTTGGATCGAATCGCTTCAAAAACACGCAAAAAAACTTCTGATGAGGACCACCGGGTGGAACAGAGGGAAGAATTAAAGCCTGAGGGATTATTTTTTTGTAGAATCTGCCTCACACAAATGCTGCCATCATCGATTCCACAAACCCTAACCGTGCCCTAATTCCGGTTGTCTCAAATCTCATAGAAAAGGGCTTTTATTATACGCCCTTCGATCTTTTTGAATTAAAAGAGGGCTTTTTTGTAAGCCCTCTAATCTTAACCATTGAGGAGGATGAAATAAAAATTGCACAAATTGCATGCAAAAACTTGGTGCACTCTAGATGTACTGATTAGTATGCCTTGTGCAATACGCCCATGAAATCATATGAAAACCATGCCAAAAAGCGTATAAAATCACAAAAAAAACCCCCTGTTATAATGCTACATATTCATAAGCATTTATTGTTTTTAATAGGTTGCCAAATTCAGATATTGTGTCTTGGTGTACAACGATTGCAGGTTATGTTCACAATGTAAAAGCACTTAGGTGTGCTAAGACTCCTTGAATACATACAAAAAGGCAGCCTAATGCTAGATAAGATGGCATTCTTAAGTGTCTTTCAAGCATGTGCTATTTCAGGGTCTACAGAGCACATAAAACAGGGAAGGCGGGTTCACAAGCACATGTAGGCTCAGTGCTGATATTGTAGGGACCAGGCTAGTTGACATGTTTGCAAAATGTGGCAACATGGAGGAGGGTCAAAAAGTCTTTGACATTTGGAGGATTGAGATGCTACTATGTGGGATGCAATCATTGGGGATATGCAAAGGATGGTAATGCAGGGGATGGCCAGCCAATGCTTACTGAGGTTATAGGAGGAAAATTAGATCAAAGCGGATGAACTTTTGCTTCTATCTTTGCCTTGCTTGATGAAGAGCATCAATATTTTACAGCTATGGGGAAAGACCATGGCATCGCCGGATGTTGTTCGTCACAATAATCAGTATAGTTGATCTTATTGGATTGTTGGGCTGAAGCACATGATTTAACATTATCTTTGGTGGCATGGCATCACCGATTGCTACAAATATGCCAAACACAGTCCAACAAAAGCGGTATTTTCGTGTCCGAGATGCGAGAACTAAGAATATATTTTCCACAAGCTATCTCGGAAGAAGAACCTCAAAAGCGTACATATCGGACAAATTGCACATAAAAACCTCTGCTCTCATATAATATTTAGTTCACTATCTTGGTTTTATTGATCTCAACCGGAGACATGATGCAGATTTTACATTTTAGTAGAGTAGGAGGACAAACTCTGATCCCATCTCAAGAGGAGGCATGAACTAGTTTCTCTAGGTCAAAAATATCTCATTGTATCTTTATTGATGATTGATAAATGCGAATATTGATTACCTGCATGATACGTGCAAACAGTTCATGTGCACCATTTCAAAAGAAACTAGGGATCCATCAGAAGAGCCAAGATATGCAGTTTCACTCTCACCCGGAATCTCTAGCAATTTGTCATTAGGAGATCAATGCCAGGGTATGTCTTTTAGATGTATTGTCCTTTGTTTTCCATGGTTATTTTTGTCATTTGAGCGATCTACTCACGTTTTCCCTAATTTTCGTGACCACGTTGTTGTGACGGATTCATATTCCCTTGTTGAGATAATATCCCAAATTCAAACGAATGATATGTGAAAATTATGATCTTCTTAGTTTTACCATCAATTGCAGATTTAATTCTTTTCCACATCAAGTTTTTGTTATTCTGATGATGACCCATATTATTTCCTGTTAGTATCCTATCTTATTTGTGTTTTCTTCTCAAATGAAAACTGCTGCAAGACTGGATGCGTTCTAAGAAGTCAAAATTGATTTTTTTATGTTGTCCTCGTCTTTGAAAAGTTTGCGTTATTTTTTTTGAAGTGAAAATCATGACAAGTAAAAACGATAGGGCGGTGTATAGAACTTCAATAACCAGTTTAACATTGCAGGTAACATCCCCTTTTGGGACTACCCTACACATGCAAAAAAATGTTGTGGAGGCTAGTTTTGGTTTCAAAACGACGGAAAATGGTGGTTATCTGGCTTGTTTCTGGGTGCCACATGCTCAGCAAAATGTTGTGGTTGACATTGACCTTCATTGGAAAATTGGTTTTGGCTGCAAAAGATTGGGAAAGCATTGCCAAGAAAGATAAAATTGAGGTAGGATCTTTTTTTGCTTAACAGGACTTATAATCTATGAAGTCTCTATTCTGCCATCAAAGCCTTGCTGAAAGTTGAGCATTTGTCCATGAAGTACATAAAGAGTAAATAGATTAATTCTACCATTGTATGTATTGTACCGATTAAGCCATGTAAATTGTACCTGATTATGATGAAACAGTTCCTCAAGCAGCTTAAAATTTCTTATTATGAATGCATCATCATATTATTGCTCAAAGTGCTGTTATTTACAATAGTTGTGATTGTATCTGACCAAGATTTGTACAACTGGCTAACTTTATTATTCTGTCACGGATTTAAAGCCCAAAACTAGAGTAAAGCATTTGGGTTTTGTTTCACTTTCGTCAGTTTGATTTATGCATGCGTGTTATTAATAGGGGGTTAGAACTTGAGCTGCAAAGGCTTTTGGATATAGCGGAGACTATTCGAGATGACCTCTTCTATTTAAGGGAAAGGTATGTGATGTCATGCCCAATGTATCTTTCTGGTTTCACTGTATTTAACAACCTTCTTCTTTCTTTAACCCACATCAGAGAGTCAGTTATGCGTGATGTGAGCGAGAAAACAAATGCGAGGGTGGCATGGCATCACTGATTGCTACAAATATGCCAAACACAGTCCAACAAAAACTGGTATTTTCATGTCTGAGATGCAGAACTAAGAATATATTTTCCACAAGCTATCTCGGAAGAAGAACCTCAAAAGCTGTACATATCGGACAAAGGTGCACATAAAACCCTCTGCTCTCATATAATATTTAGTTCACTATCTTGGTTTTTATTGATCTCAACTTCGGAGACATGATGCAGATTTTACATTTTAGTAACAGAGTAGGAGGACAAACTCTAATCCCATCTCAAGAGGAGGCATGAACTAGGTTCTCTAGGTCAAAAATATCTCATTGTATCTTTATTGATGATTGATAAATGCGAATATTGATTACCTGCATGATACGTGCAAACAGTTCATGTGCACCATTTCAAAAGAAACTAGGGATCCATCAGAAGAGCCAAGATATGCAGTTTCACTCTCACCCGGAATCTCTAGCAATTTGTCATTAGGTGGTATTGTTTTCAACTTTTCTTTTTTTAGTGCGGGACATGTTGCCAGGCTCGAAAATATGGTAAGTTGCTTTGGGCAAGTTAGAAAGGGGTTTTAGAAGAAAACGAGATGAAGACAACATTTAGTATGGCACATGTTGCCTGTGCCAGGTTTGAAAATATGGTAATTTGTTAGAAAAGGTCCATTACGTATATCTTGTTTCAACTTGCTTTATTTTTCTAAGCTTGGAAAGAACATTATCCATTGTAAACTCATAGATACCATGAGCACGCAGTTGTTATCTTCACCCATCTTTCACCTCTCATTCCACATAGACCCACTAAAATTACATGCCTCTACAATTCCAATATCCAATTGTCTACTAGACTATGTTGACTACACAATGGATTTGCTACCTTTCCACGAAATACTAAATCATCGTATTTAGCAACTAATACCCTAAACCCTATGCAATTTAAAACCCCATCTATTACTCCATTACCTACCTATTCATATGCTCTATGTCTTCCCTATCACCCAGTACCAAAATACTAAATCAATGAGATTTTTCCTCGGCCAAAGCACCCTCTTCATATTATTGTCTTAATCTTATGACAATCATAGAAGTCTGCCACTTAAGCAAAAGACACTAAGACGACTTATTTAGACTTAAATAAGTTGAGTGGTTCCATTTAAGGGCAATGGAGTCTTTTCTAATACCGGGGGACTTACCCTAGTATTTGATACTTATATAAGACTACAACATCCATCTTCCAATATAAGAACAACTTATATTTTATGTGTTGCATTTTTTGATCTGGAGTCACAAATGCCGTCATATATAAAATGTGGCATTCATATTTTAGGATGCAGTGTAAAAAGGTCTAAACCAGGGTTGTAAGTCTTATATATTTGAATATGCACAATCTGACCAAAACATCATAATTATAAAGGGAGAATGATTCATACACTATTTCTTTAACTTCATTCACATCAGCATCTTCACACAACAATGCTCTATGTTTTCCTTCTCCCAAGCACAAAAAATAGATCAAAGGTCTTCAAGGAGTTCTCTCATCTCTATGCTAACAACATGTATTTCCATTCTCTGTTCTATTAAACTTGTCCTTATGCTTCTGCAATACTTGTTCCATGCCGAGCACCAAAGATTTCTTCAGACCAATTCCCCAAAAGTCATGGTATCAGGTATTCTATTATTTTGAAGTAGCAATTTTGATTGATTGTGGAAACATGACTTTGAAGTATGATTTAAGCCACGTCACCCTCCGGCCATGGAGGGCAACCCTCCGTGCGCAGCACCTTGTTAAATATGTAATACAGTTATACATGCTGCAGTTCAGATATATTGCCCAAGGGCCTTCGTTTCAGTTATTCTAGGTTTAGTAGTTTTCCTTATTGGAGAAATCTAGTCAAAGGCGACCTTACCTTGACAAATGTTGTACTACTTTTTATTAAGTAATTATAAGTCCCCTTTCATCAAAAAAATAAAAAAATAAAAATAAAAACTAGCCTGACCTAGTGTTCTAGGTCATGCATCAGCTTCGGTCAATCCCTCTGCTGTATTATCTATCCAAAGGGATGAATTAAAGCATTCAAAACTGGTACACTATCTTTTGATCCTTTATCTTTTATCCAATTTTCATTTTCCACTCAAAAAAAAAGCAAACAACAGGTGTAAAGCCCGAAAGTCTTTTAATGACAAACATGAGATTTTAGGAACTATGCTTGCTCAACTATCATAAAGTTCAAATGTCATCCATTACTCAATTTTATATAGAATTTGCATGTGCAGTGCATTTGACATTTCTAGGAGTCTCTCAACGCTTCACTACATCCAAAAAATAGTAGTGTTATTGAATATATGGAAGTAGCGAGGCTTTGAATGGCCTGCCATTCATAGGCATAGGTGACATTTCACCTACGCATGAAATTTGTTGTACGAAACTATTTTAAAGTCTATTTTGCATGCCTTTTCCTATATTCTTAATGGAGAATTTAGGTTCAAATGCATTACCACAATAAGAGGCAAAATCCCATTTCTCTTGAGTGGTTGAGAGTGAATATATATAATTTAAAAAATAGATGTGTAGCCAAGACCTTTGTTGTGAACTCCTACAAAGGAGAATCTTAATATGGCTATAGCTAACTATTGGCTACACATGCATTTTAAGGATTTATAACTCTATGAAAATGTTGTTGACACAAATTGAGTATAGTCAAATAAGAAATCAATCGTTCACATCCCTATAACAAAAGATTGTTGCACTCTATACGAACAAACATTGATCGCTCAGAATATAATCGCTCAATCTCAACCATTGATTATCAGAATATTCCATGTTATATGCCCAATGCACAACATGTGGCCGTCCCTTAGAAGTCAAGATGGGGTCAAACCCCAATTTCCACCTCATCCTAAGGTGCACTACAATGTATTCCATTGAAGTCAAACACGTACATACTGAGTGCTTAACACCAACTACACAGATTAAAGGAACTCCATTCCTATTCAACATGAATGTTCAGCAGCATATCATGAATCTGTTTCACAAAAACATCCACACAGCATTTATCTGCCAATATACTGCAGGTTCAGCAAAAGAATTGGCGATTTGAACCCCCTGCCAAGAGACGGCAGTACCAATGCCCTGCCATTCTACATAAGACAACAAAAACTCAAGCTGTGTCTGCCATTAGCTCCATACCAGAGGAGTTTGCAAAACAGAGGCACAAAAAGTAACGATGCTTCAAATTAGATCAGAATTGCTCAGAGACATGCAAAATAAGTTTGAAACAAAAATCCTCTTGTGGAACACAAGGCGTCAATTTATCTAGCCATCGTGAAACCAAAACCAGCAGAGCACGAGGCATTTTTGGGAATGATTTACCCATCCCTGTAAATCCGATTCCATGTTACAGGTTCTGGCACAGAGGGCATCGATTTACCCTGCCAACATAAAAAAAGATGGGGTTTCTTATGTGACCCTGCACACACTCTTCATGCCCTGCCATGAACTCCTCTTGCAAAGAAAACCGCAAACAACATTATTTCGTCGCCCTGCAAATTGCTGGAAGATGCAAGAAGCATGCAACAACAAATCCACCAGAACAACTCCGCCAGCATCATCCTTTGGGGCCAAGCAATTAAATTACATCACTATCTTCTCGGGCCAGGCATGCAGTCAGCTGTAATTTTGCCACAAGGAGGCTGCCATGGCCAAGCAGTCCGGCATGAGCTTCGCCAGAAGAAGGCCGCCAAGGCCATGTCGCCCTGTCCTCACGCACACAAATGGCAGAAACCCTACTTTCCAGGAAAAGATAGAGCTATAACAAGAAAAAATTCCAAACACATTAGGAAACTCAAAACCCATTTACTAACATCAGCAAAATAACATTTTGCCCTATGAATACATGCCCAAAACCTTACAAAATCTTAGGTTATTCCATGCCCTAACAACAATTGCAGAACTTAATACGAACAAACAAACATGCATTGCATCCAAAACGTCATTACGGCAAATTGATTATTGATATCAAGTAAGAAGCCAATGGTTCATATCTCATTACAAAAGATTGCTCCACTTTATACAAAAAAAAAAGGCATTGCATGCAAATTGAGTATTACTATCAAGTAAGAAACCAATCCTTCACATCAATGTTTTACTAATTCATACCCTAGTTCCTGATGGTGCTGTTGATGAAAGTCCGACACCAATATAGGGATTGGCGTATGTTTTAGTAAGTATTCGATTGGTCTCGTCTTGCGGCAGAATTTTGATCGGTCATATCTCTCGCATCCGGTGTCAGATTTTCTTGTGCTTGGGCTTGTTGGAAAGCTGGTTCAGAGATCTTTCCAGCGGTGTATGGTACTTGCATGCTTGGCTTTGTTTCTGTGCTCAAATTGGCACTTTTCCAGGCTGTGTGCTAGGGTTTCTGTGGCAATCGGTAGACACTTCGACAGACTGTATCTCTCACATCCGGTGTCAGATTCTTATGTGCTTGGGCTTGTTGGAAAGCTGGTTCAGAGATCTTTCCAACGGTGTATGATACCTGCATGCTTGTCTTCGCTTCAGTGCTCAAATCTGCACTTTTCCGGGCTGTGTGCTAGGGGTTTTTGTGGCAGCCGGTACACACCAGATATCCAGGAGTTGTCGCCCAAGTCATACCCCAAGTCATGGCCACAGACACAGTCCCGTGTGTGGACCCACACTTGGTTGGTGAGCTACCTCAGACCACACCAACCCATCCTGGGAAGGCCCAAACACACCAACCACCGGTTGACCCCACGCAGGCAGAGCCCTCTGGGGAAGACCATGAAGCGGGGCCACCAAGGAAGAGGCCTCGGGCAGAGGGAGAGACTTCTTCCATGAAGAGGGAGGCCCGAGCCAAGGCCGGTCGACCCGACAGCGGGCCACATAGGCAATCCGCCGGTCGAACCTTGGGAGCCGTGATCGAGGCGAGGGTTGAGGCCAACAAAGGCACGCCTTTGCGTGCCTCCCCCGGCAGAGGTGGAGAACATAACATCTCTGGATGTTGCGCAAGCGATTGGTGCCAAAAAACGATTTAATCACGTAATTGGAGGATCGCGCGACGACAAGGCGATGATAGCATCCACTTGCTACAATTTGTGACAAGCAATACCAGCAGGAGCTTGCGATATGAGGGGGCGTGTAGACACCGTGTTGGCAGCTATGGAAGCCGGACGCAGGATGTGAACGGGTAGAGCAGAGACACTTGTAACCCCGCCGGATCCGTGCCGAGGTTGAGGGAGGCTAAGGCCACGCAGCCCGAGGAGCACAGGCCGCCTCCTGCCGAGGTTGCGGAGGCCGCCATCGCGGAGACAAGGATTCCAGGGCGCTTTGGAAGCTAGCCGAGGCGTAACCGAAGCTCGCCGGAGTAAAGGATTTAGCACGAGATCGGGATTTCTGTGAGCCGGGCGCCGCTTGCCAAAGAAGGCAAGGGCCTCCATGCCGAGGCACATGAGCAACTCCGCCATTGCACGCGGGGAGATGGCAAGACATGACAACGCCCCGCAAGAGCCGAGCTCCGCACTCGGGAGAACGTAAAACCACAAAGAAAGAACACACCAACCCCGCTGAACCCACCAACCTACGGGACGCCAACCTCGAACACATGCCGGGCGGACATCCCGGATCACGGGCCGCCACCACCCGGCGCGGGCCACATCCTATGCCTCACCCACCTCAACCAACACAGTGCGGCCCCCGGCCAACTTCAGGAACAGAGACGCAGAGCCGCAATGTGGTAGTGCGAGGCCCGAGGAGGAGTCGGGAGAACATCTCACTTCGAGCTCCCGCATACGGATCTTGGATCGGATGATGTTCCCAGCACTGTGACCATTGGAAAGGCGAAGTCGTCATGGAATTGGGCCTGATCGCCCCGGTGGTCATCTTCACGCTTGAGAGCGTGTTGCAGGCGGGTGGCCATCCCGCCGTGGCGGAGGAAGTTGAAGGGGACGGCTCAGACGTTGGCCGGGACTTGACCCCCAAAGACAAAGAAGAGACTTCGGGCGTGAGCTGGCCAAAGTCGAGGGCTACCCCGCAGACATGGAGGGGAAGCGGGGCTGGTCCGGGAAGGATGCGCCAATTCAAAGTGGGCAAACAGGGGATGCGGGCACTCCGCCCCTCGAGTCCCCCTCGAGGGGCCCCAGCCGCACAGGCATCCACATCTTCCGCCCCCAGGACCACCACTACCACCGGACTTGAAGTGGCGATGCATGCCACTAAATAGGGATCGTGCCTCGGCCGTGGTATCCGGAATTGCCGTGGCTTTCCATGGCGTAAGGGGACAGATCTCAATTCCGTCGCCATGGACATGGACCTTATCTTCCTCATGGAAACATGGGAACATCTTTGGTCACATGCTACCCGATTTGCCGGGATACCCGGCCTACTCCGCCTTCAATGAGTGCATCGGGAAACGAGGACACCGGAGGAATTGCGTGTTATTACCGCGGGCGACCTTGGCCCACCTACCCGCCTGCGGTAAGGCGCATAAGCACAACTGAATACTGCGGGTACGAGTCGCGTAACATCGATGGCAGCCCTCTCTTTGTGGCGGCTTGCTACTTCCCACATGCCGGGAGCAACTTTTACCACACGCGACTTGGATGTGGGATGTGCAGGAGCCCTATGTCGATCTATATGATGACATACGCCAGTGATTGAACAATTGGGCAAGGTCATGTTGCTTGGAGACTTCAATGCGCCGCTACGAGTGGGCAGAAAGCAGATCCCAAAATTCGCACCTCTAGTCGAGGATGTATTGCAAATGGACCCCGCAGCAGATGGTTTGGCCAAAGGCGCCGATGACAACCAGTGACACGGTATGGCCGGCACTTTGTTCTTGTCGGGCGATATCTTTGACCGGTCATTTGCAATGGGCTGGCACAGGGGCCGCCCCTCCAGCCGCTTCACTTGTAGACGGGGAGAACCCGGGGGCGGCACCGGTGTGGTGGATTACGTGCTAGCGCACGAAAGCAATGCC
The DNA here is from genome assembly GCA_021234155.1 of Isoetes taiwanensis. Classification (NCBI taxonomy): domain Eukaryota; kingdom Viridiplantae; phylum Streptophyta; class Lycopodiopsida; order Isoetales; family Isoetaceae; genus Isoetes; species Isoetes taiwanensis. Next base: position 29,483,840 of record JAJEKV010000002.1, on the reverse strand, counting down.
TACACTTGATCACTCGCCGGTTGTCCGGGACGGGTGGCCTGGACGCGAGGAAGTAGACTCACCATCAGCCCCCGTTTTTGCAGATAGATTGGCAGCCAACCGAAAGCACCCATTGCCCCAATACCCCATGTACCACGGTTCGCGTCACGGACTATGATCATGCAAATGGGTCTATGCGAGGATGCTTGAGCATGAAGGCCGGAGTGCCGCAACTCCCCCCACACTTCAACAACAGCGGCCCGGTGAACCGGCTCCTTCGAGGGTAGGGGACATATGCTTTGGGAGAGACCGCTCTCGACGATCCACGGGGGCTGCAATCACCTTCCCCATAATCACCGGGTTCGATGATCTAATGCCGGGAGGCTGAAACAATGGCTCCGCCAAGTGCTGGACCCCACCATTCGCCCGCAGGCCGTCCGTCAATACCGCTCCTTCCTCAAGACCAAGAAAGCCAGGTACCTTGCGGAGCACCAACAACAGATGTTTGGTCTGCTAGACCGCCACCCTAGGGCCTTCTGGAGAAAGGTCTTGAGTAAGCCTGCACAACCCACAGGAAATATTACCCCGGAACAATGGGTGAGATACTTGCGGCGGTATGACCCAATGGGAAGCCGGGCACCGGTATTCTCCTGCAGACAGCCTAGCCTAATCGGTCATTCTTGAAGGGGATGTCATAATGGGCCTGCAACGCCCGCAACGGGGAAGGCGTTAGATTTGGATGGTATGCAGGCAGAGCTTCTCAAGTGGGCCGGGCCCCCAATGGTGCCGGTTCTCACAGCACTCTTCAACAGGGCATTGCAAGAAGGCTTCCCCCCGCACTGGACTACCAGTAGAGTTGTGCCCATATACAAAGCAGGGGACCCCCACAGCCCAGCCAACTATCGTACCATTATGGTCAGTTCTGTCTTTGCCAAGTTGCTTTGCGGGATTCTTGAGCGGGCGATTGACACTTTGGGCGGAGGATGGAGAAGTCTTGGGCTCGCGACGCCTTGAGCAGGCTTCCGCCCCGGCATTCTACTATTGACCATATCTTCACTCTGCGAACACTCATAGAGGATAGCCGGAATCGACGAGAATCTGTCTTCGTTGCTTTGTGGATTTCGCAAAGGCTTTTGACACGCTGCCTCGAGGATAAGTTGTGGGACGATTGAGGGGCCTAGGGACCCCGTCGACTTGCGAATCGCTATATACGAGACTATACGAGGCTTGCTCTACCGCCTCTCATTGTCCGGGGAGCCCGTTAGAGTAGCATTATGGTGCGCCCGGGGCTGCCCTCTATCCCCGGCGGCTCTTCGCTTGGTACATTGACCAGCTAGAAGAATGGCTAGCCGAGCACCTGGGGGAGGCCGTTGATGCACCACATAATCCGCAACTCATATATGCCGATGATGTTGGCCTGCTCGCATATACCCGGAGGACATGCAACGCCACCGGATGCTTTGGACACTTTTTCGCCAATTCACCGACATGAGAGTTAACTTGGCCAAGACAAGGGTGTCTTGCTGGTCCCATCGTCCCTAAGACCCACGTCTTCCCTCATTCACTTACCAAGGGTGTAGTGGAGGTGGCTCGATCTTATAAGTATTTGGGCATTGAGTTTTCTACTACCACACACGGGATGCATCCATCGTTACGGGTCACCGCAGGCGGAAAGCCCCAGTATGCAATGCAAAACAAAAATCACAAGGCGTAGTCAGATGCATGGGGTCACCGGGCACACTTGTTCAGTGGCCTTGGTTAAACCGGGTCCTCCTCTATGGGGCAGAAGTGTGTGGGGCCGGTGATATCCCTCACCACTTGGAACGATCTAGAGCAGTACTAAAGCTTTCTTGGCCCGGCACCGGGAGTGAAATCCCACGGTCCCATATCGAGATCTTGCTCCAAGAGACGGGCTTCCTTCCATTCTGAGGAGGGTCGCTACTGAACGCGTCACATTATTTACTTCCGAAGGTGGTGGCTATGGATGAAGCCCGGCTGCCCAACCTTGCTTTGGCGGTGGCGATGGGCCCCAAGAAATGCGACTCAAAGCCTCTTTGGAAAGACAAGCAAGCCCAGTGGTTCTCGCTATGGAATGTGCGAGGTGCACACGATGTGGACCGGTGCATACACCGGAAGGAACGCGCTGCCTTTGAAGCAAGTGCCCGGATGCTTGCTTCATGGCCAAGCTTTGGGATACAGAGGCCCTATCACATGTCAAGGTGGCAAATTATCGACAAGCAGGTTAATCCCATGCTCACGAGGGGCCCACACCACTACCGCGCACCCATCTACCCATGAAAAAGCGCAGGGTGATTGCTTCCATTCGCGACAGTGCATACCACCTCCGCGCATTGAGACAGGGGAGATGGATTCGGGAGCCGCGTGAGGAGGAGAGAGTCCGGCTCGGCCATCAACGTGGCGCCATTGAGGATGAAAGTCACGCCCTGCCCGGCTGTCCCAGACGAGCATATCCGGGCTCGGTATGCTTTCGGTTAGTTGTGCCCCATCGGGCCTTGCATGAGCTCTTGAAAGCACGGCCTCTGTAGGCTTGTTGGGATCGTACCTCAGGGAGGTAATGGATGGCGGACTTCGGTTATGCCCCTTATCCGACATTAACCTCTGGCGGTACTTGTGATTATGTATATAAAGCGTGCGGTATGTCAGCATCCTTATTGCTACTAAGGTTTTCCCGAAAACCGCTTGGTGGGGTTTTTTAATCCGGTAGTAATACGCTTCTTTGCTCTCTCTCTTTGTACTTGGGTCCCATAGGCCAGTTGGTCTCCGTGGACGATAAAATCATATTCTATTCTATTCTATTCTATTCTATTCTATAACAAAGTTTTGCACTCTATACGAACAAACATGCATTTTATCCAAGTAAAACATATTCCAAACCACTTTTAAAGCATGAAACATGGTCTTCAACCTTAGGAAGGAAGGAAGGAAGGAAGGTTCTTTTATCGTCCGCGGAGGCCAATCGGCCTATGGGACCCAAATTACACGGGTGCAGCAAGACCGTTGCTACCCGAATTAAAAAACCCCCCCTTAGGAGGGAAAAACCGTCGCAGCAACAAACCTGCTAGCAGCTGTACAAATATACATATATACACATGAATTCCCGGCACCTCAGGTAGGTGCCCGGGGGCAGAGGTGAGTCCGCAGATCCAAAACCTCCTGGAGATAGGAGCCAAGGGATCGAACTGATGGCGTCATCGAGTAGCTTCGCGGGGGCGCACTGTGTCGCACCAAGAGAATGTAGCGAGCCCGAATCTGACTATAGGCTGGACAGCTCTGGAAGGCATGGCTTTCATCCTCAACAACCCCCAGCGGGCAACACTGACAAAGCCTGTCCTGGCGCGGCTCTCCAACCCACCGACCCGTCTCAAGCCGAAGATGGTGGGCCCCTGTTCGAATGGACGCGATAATCCTGCGCTTCTTCATGGGCAACTGAGAACGCAGGTAGAGCTGTGGGCCTCGAACCAGGGTGGGGTTTATGTGCTGTTTGTAGTGTGCCACCTTTACCTGTTCCAGAGCATGGTGGTCCCAGAGCTTCCCCAGGAAACAAGAGTCCAAGTACCCCCTCAGCCTATCCCGGCCGGCGTCTGTGTGCACCTGGACGCACCTATGTGCGTCTACGTTCCAGCGCGCCAGCCACTGGGCTCTCTTGTCCTTCCAACAAGCCCTGAGTCGTTGCGGGCTCATCGCCACAGCGTAAGCCAAGTGCGGGAGCCGAGTGTCGCCCATGTTGGCCACCTTCTGGAAATAGACAATGTGCCTATCGAGGGCCGCATGCTGCAGGGGCATGAATCCTGTCTCCTGCAACAAGATCTGATATGGAACTGAGGGCTTGACGCCAAGTGCCCGCGTCAAAAATGCCTTCTGGACCTGCTCTAAGTCGTTCCAAGTCGCCAAAGACACCACTGGGCCCCACACCTCGACCCCATACAAAAGAACTGGCTCGACCAGTGCCCGGAACAAATGTGACTGGTGGCCCCAGTCATACAGCTCTGCCCTGTGACTATTGTTTTGTATTGCGTATAGCTTAGGAAACCTCGAGGACTTTGAATGTGGGGGATGGAGCCAGACACCATTCCAATTTCACACAAAATTTTGAACCACCGCCGCGATAAATTATTGCTATAATTATTTCTTTGTCCTAAAAAATGAATAAAAAACCCCACTACAAATGCATAAATGATGGTTTTAAATCTTCTATTTAATCATGGTTTTAACCTAGCCTTCCAATTTAATGGCTAGCATAATGTCTATAAGCTGTTTTAGTATATATCAATGCCTATTTTTAATATTCCTTTAGCTTCCTACATGCTTTCTAAATGACAGACTAAATCCAAGTCTAAAACTGCCAAGCCTTCTTTAAAATCTCTTCTTCTTCTTCTTCTTCTTCTTCTTCTTCTTCTTCTTCTTCTTCTTCTTCTTCTTATTTACATTTACACCTAGATTTACACTACAATTACATAAATGTAAATTTATAGCTCCATTCAAGGTGTAAATTTAACACACATATCCATCAAGGGTAGAACCCAAGCCACAGCATTAAAGCTTTTCCTTGGTAGAAAATGTATATGTATTTAACCAGATATATTTCACTATTTAACTCTGCTTAAGAACTTCCTTTATACTGTTAAACATAATAAATTTCGCATTTGTAGTCAAATATTTCAGAAAATCTGCTCAAGAACATCCTTTATACTATTAAACATGATAAATTTAGCATTTGTAGTCAAATATTTTAGAACTTCATTAATCACATTCAATATTTAGTCTTACAGAATTTCTGATTTCTCAAAAACAGATGTATCATTATTCCATTATCTCAATATATCATGAGTCAACCACAAGTATTTTCATAACCAAAATCTTTCATTATATTTATCATCAAGCTTTATCAACCTACTATACACAACCATTTTTCATGTTTATCATATCATATTATCCAGCCATCATATTTATGCAACCATAAGGTAGTCATTTACTGTCATCATTTCTATAGTTCAAATACGGAAGGATCTCACCTGGCGACCTCCTTTACAGATCTTGGAACATATTCTTAACGTCATATCCATCAAATAATGACAGCATGAAGAAGACAAATAAGAAATCGGAGATAGTATCTCGGTTACCTGCACCCAAACAGACCACTATTAGCATAAACATGGTAATAAGGAAAGGGGCGTCAGGTAAGCAGTGAGATACTATGGCTCTTCGCCCTTCACCTATTCTTATTCATATTAGAATAGTTTAGTGCAAGCAAATAGAGCTCTAAGTTCATAGAAAATCAGAATTTAAATTAGTCCTTTCTCAACAATGAAGGGAAATCCATTATTAAGAATCAGATACTATTGTACGAATGCTTGTATCAGCAATCTGTTAATACCTCCAGCCCATAAAATACCCATTATATCATTAATCTCTGCTCTAACCAACTTCTGATCACCATAACCACAAGCAAATCCGGCCTCATTGTATATTTTCTCACTACTGTGGAATTGATTCACCATAGAGCAGTATTAATATTTATTCATTTCATGAAGCCTAATCACCTATTTACCAAGCTGCACATTAGTTCAGCATCTCTCTTGATCATAATATATCATAATATTCAGCAAAATCTTGCTTTATCTAAGACATGCATTATAACAAGCACTAAGAACTTAGGATCTCTATTCATGTATTCTATCATATCTGTTATTTTATAAGGGTACCCATAACATAAAGCATACCTCAAAGTGTAACTAAGATGTAAGGGAAAATCCCGTTTTTCATCTTTAAAAATCGCTCCTCAGAGGCAAGGTATATATTCTATCAAGCTTCCTTAAAGACTAACCTGATTAGAAGTTTACCACCACCGAGCTTGATCTATTATTGTTAGATGGTCTTCCACCACGGCCGAGCTTGATCTATTATTGTTAGATGGTCTTCCACCACGCCCGGATCTCTCGAACTTTTATAGTGGAATACGGTATGCCCCGGATCTTATGCGATTCGGCAAAGATCATTCCGCTCATAGGATCGTCATCGGCAATGCCGCTTATGCCATCTATTGATCAGGCAGCTGCCTTCTAAGATGCCATGTACGAAAAATGATATGCAAAAAGCACCATATAACCTAACTCTATTAATATAGATAAAACGGCTCTTTGGTTATCATCGATTTTTGAGCCCCAAATATTTAATGTGCCCTCTTTCTAAAAAAATCGATTCCATGCCACAAATATCTCAATTTTTTCTTTAAAAGGATGGCCCCTCGTTGCCATGCCACAATATTGATGGCCCCACAAAAATATCAAGTATTAGATATTATTTTTTAAGTCCTATTACACTTACACCTTTACAAAAAGCCTTCGCATGATACCAATCTATTTTATCTTATAACTTTGTTAACTTTCCAACTAGCTTTTCACATATGCCCACGTATATTTGATTAATACCAAACCATTTAGACAATTCGGCTCATACCTCTTATAATTGAAAACATGTAAAGTATGTCATGTTGTCTTTCCTCTATGGATAAATTCTCCATTCTTCATACTCCATTAGCTATGTAACTTCTTTATCAACTGCATATTAGGTTCATAACAAGTCAAAATTATAGGCATCAATGATTTGAAGACTCAAAGAGAATATTCTTCTTCTTCTTCTTCTTCTTCTTCTTCTTCTTCTTCTTCTTCTTCTTCTTCTTCTTCTTCTTCTTCTTCGCCCACAACCCTCCCTCGGGTAGTAGGGCACTTCTGCGCATGGAGTATAAGGAGTAGGACCCTTCCTCCATGGGAAGAAGGGCCCTACTACCTTACAGCCAAGAACACTTGTATTATGAATGTTTTAGTTCAGCAGATCATCATGATCAAGTAGTAAAGGCACAATATGCCAGTAAGTATATTTGAAGTAGGACGAGGCACATTAGTCCAACATCCTTATCATTTAATGAAGAGAGAGGCACAATGTGCCGAACACCAACAGGTGATAAATCTCTTTTGCTTATTTAAAAATCATAATATACAAGCTACCCTGACCTGCAGGCGAAATGCCCTTGTGAGATATCTCCAGCATGTATGAGTCACCTTTCGAAAGTCGGCTTAGACAACATACTTCAAGCTTCCCGGTCTCTCCATTATCCTAAGGAATCGGGTTGGTAAATGACTTGGACACCATAGTTCAAGGGGTCCTAAGTTTCTCCATCATCCCGCATCCAAGAGATGCAATATGCACCACCTTCTTTGTTTTACATCAGCAGAGAAATTAGTACCAAATAAAGGATATCATGTGCACTTAAACACCGTAGACCAGATGTAACATCCATGATCCATAAGCCCTGCACATGCATAATGAATGTGAACGAGAATCAACCAAGTAAAGCATAACTGTGCTAGTTAGAAGATTCTAACTAATGGAAGTCACATTTTCTTCTTATTTACATTTACACCTAGATTTACACTACAATTACATAAATGTAAATTTATAGCTCCATTCAAGGTGTAAATTTAACACACATATCCATCAAGGGTAGAACCCAAGCCACAGCATTAAAGCTTTTCCTTGGTAGAAAATGTATATGTATTTAACCAGATATATTTCACTATTTAACTCTGCTTAAGAACTTCCTTTATACTGTTAAACATAATAAATTTCGCATTTGTAGTCAAATATTTCATAAAATCTGCTCAAGAACATCCTTTATACTATTAAACATGATAAATTTAGCATTTGTAGTCAAATATTTTAGAACTTCATTAATCACATTCAATATTTAGTCTTACAGAATTTCTGATTTCTCAAAAACAGATGTATCATTATTCCATTATCTCAATATATCATGAGTCAACCACAAGTATTTTCATAACCAAAATCTTTCATTATATTTATCATCAAGCTTTATCAACCTACTATACACAACCATTTTTCATGTTTATCATATCATATTATCCAGCCATCATATTTATGCAACCATAAGGTAGTCATTTACTGTCATCATTTCTATAGTTCAAATACGGAAGGATCTCACCTGGCGACCTCCTTTACAGATCTTGGAACATATTCTTAACGTCATATCCATCAAATAATGACAGCATGAAGAAGACAAATAAGAAATCGGAGATAGTATCTCGATTTACTGCGACCCAAAAGCGGACCACTATTAGCATAAACATGGTAATAAGGAAAGGGGCGCCAGGTAAGCAGTGAGATACTATGGCTCTTCGCCCTTCACCTATTCTTATTCATATTAGAATAGTTTAGTGCAAGCAAATAGAGCTCTAAGTTCATAGAAAATCAGAATTTAAATTAGTCCTTTCTCAACAATGAAGGGAAATCCATTATTAAGAATCGATACTATTGTACGAATGCTTGTATCAGCAATCTGTTAATACCTCCAGCCCATAAAATACCCATTATATCATTAATCTCTGCTCTAACCAACTTCTGATCACCATAACCACAAGCAAATCCGGCCTCATTGTATATTTTCTCACTACTGTGGAATTGATTCACCATAGAGCAGTATTAATATTTATTCATTTCATGAAGCCTAATCACCTATTTACCAAGCCGCACATTAGTTCAAAGATCCTGCCTTGATCATAATATATCATAATATTCAAAGAAAATCTTGCTTTATCTAAGACATGCATTATAACAAGCACTAAGAACTTAGGATCTCTATTCATGTATTCTATCATATCTGTTATTTTATAAGGGTACCCATAACATAAAGCATACCTCAAAGTGTAACTAAGATGTAAGGGAAAATCCCGTTTTTCATCTTTAAAAATCGCTCCTCAGAGGCAAGGTATATATTCTATCAAGCTTCCTTAAAGACTAACCTGATTAGAAGCGCCACGACCACCAGAGCTTGATCTATTATTGTTAGATGGTCTTCCACCACAGCCAGAGCTTGATCTATTATTGTTAGATGGTCTTCCACCACGGCCGGATCTCTCGAACTTTTATAGTGGAATACGGTGATGCCCCGGATCTTATGCAGATTCAAAGATCATTAAAGCTCATAGGATCGTCATCGGCAATGCCGCTTATGCCATCTATTGATCAGGGCTTGCCTTGGCATGCCATGTACGAAAAATGATATGCAAAAGCACCATATAACCTAACTCTATTAATATAGATAAAACGGCTCTTTGGTTATCATCGATTTTTGAGCCCCAAATATTTAATGTGCCCTCTTTCTTAAAAATCGATTCCATGCCACAAATATCTCAATTTTTTCTTTAAAAGGATGGCCCCTCGTTGCCATGCCACAATATTGATGGCCCCACAAAAATATCAAGTATTAGATATTATTTTTTAAGTCCTATTACACTTACACCTTTACAAAAAGCCTTCGCATGATACCAATCTATTTTATCTTATAACTTTGTTAACTTTCCAACTAGCTTTTCACATATGCCCACGTATATTTGATTAATACCAAACCATTTAGACAATTCGGCTCATACCTCTTATAATTGAAAACATGTAAAGTATGTCATGTTGTCTTTCCTCTATGGATAAATTCTCCATTCTTCATACTCCATTAGCTATGTAACTTCTTTATCAATTGCATATTAGGTTCATAACAAGTCAAAATTATAGGCATCAATGATTTGAAGACTCAAAGAGAATATTCTCTTCTTCTTCTTCTTCTTCTTCTTCTTCTTCTTCGCCCACAACCCTCCCTCGGGTAGTAGGGCACTTCTGCGGCATGGGTATAAGGAGTAGGACCCTTCCTCCATGGGAAGAAGGGCCCTACTACCTTACAGCCAAGAACACTTGTATTATGAATGTTTTAGTAAAATGGATCATCATGATCAAGTAGTAAAGGCACAATATGCGATAAGTATATTTGAAGTAGGACGAGGCACATTAGTCCAACATCCTTATCATTTAATGAAGAGAGAGGCACAATGTCTTCTAACACCAACAGTGATAAATCTCTTTTGCTTATTTAAAAATCATAATATACAAGCTACCCTGACCTGCAGGCGAAATGCCCTTGTGAGATATCTCCAGCATGTATGAGTCACCTTTCGAAAGTCAGCTTAGACAACATACTTCAGGCTTCCCCAGTCTCTCCATTATCCTAAGGAATCGGGTTGGTAACGACTTGGACACCATAGTTCAAGGGGTCCTAAGTTTTCCATCATCCCAGCATCCAAGAGATGCAATATGCACCACCTTCTTTGTTTTACATCAGCAGAGAAATTAGTACCAAATAAAGGATATCATGTGCACTTAAACACCGTAGACCAGATGTAACATCCATGATCCATAAGCCTGTACATGCATAATGAACAGGAACGAGAATCAACCAAGTAAAGCATAACTGTGCTAGTTAGAAGATTCTAACTAATGGAAGTCACATTTTCTTCTTATTTACATTTACACCTAGATTTACACTACAATTACATAAATGTAAATTTATAGCTCCATTCAAGGTGTAAATTTAACACACATATCCATCAAGGGTAGAACCCAAGCCACAGCATTAAAGCTTTTCCTTGGTAGAAAATGTATATGTATTTAACCAGATATATTTCACTATTTAACTCTGCTTAAGAACTTCCTTTATACTGTTAAACATAATAAATTTCGCATTTGTAGTCAAATATTTCAGAAAATCTGCTCAAGAACATCCTTTATACTATTAAACATGATAAATTTAGCATTTGTAGTCAAATATTTTAGAACTTCATTAATCACATTCAATATTTAGTCTTACAGAATTTCTGATTTCTCAAAAACAGATGTATCATTATTCCATTATCTCAATATATCATGAGTCAACCACAAGTATTTTTCATAACCAAAATCTTTCATTATATTTATCATCAAGCTTTATCAACCTACTATACACAACCATTTTTCATGTTTATCATATCATATTATCCAGCCATCATATTTATGCAACCATAAGGTAGTCATTTACTGTCATCATTTCTATAGTTCAAATACGGAAGGATCTCACCTGGCGACCTCCTTTACAGATCTTGGAACATATTCTTAACGTCATATCCATCAAATAATGACAGCATGAAGAAGACAAATAAGAAATCGGAGATAGTATCTCGGTTACCTGCACCCAAACAGACCACTATTAGCATAAACATGGTAATAAGGAAAGGGGCGTCAGGTAAGCAGTGAGATACTATGGCTCTTCGCCCTTCACCTATTCTTATTCATATTAGAATAGTTTAGTGCAAGCAAATAGAGCTCTAAGTTCATAGAAAATCAGAATTTAAATTAGTCCTTTCTCAACAATGAAGGGAAATCCATTATTAAGAATCGGGGATACTATTGTATTTAATGCTTGTATCAGCAATCTGTTAATACCTCCAGCCCATAAAATACCCATTATATCATTAATCTCAAGCTTCTAACCAACCTTCATCACCATAACCACAAGCAAATCCGGCCTCATTGTATATTTTTTCTCCTCTTGTGGAATTGATTCACCATAGAGCAAGATTAATATTTATTCATTTCATGAAGCCTAATCACCTATTTACCAAGCCGCACATTAGTTCAAAGATCCTGCCTTGATCATAATATATCATAATATTCAGCAAAATCTTGCTTTATCTAAGACATGCATTATAACAAGCACTAAGAACTTAGGATCTCTATTCATGTATTCTATCATATCTGTTATTTTATAAGGGTACCCATAACATAAAGCATACCTCAAAGTGTAACTAAGATGTAAGGGAAAATCCTGTTTTTCATCTTTAAAAAATCGCTCCTGAGGAGGCAAGGTATATATTCTATCAAGCTTCCTTAAAGACTAACCCGATTAGAAGCGCCACGACCACCGAGCTTGATCTATTATTGTTAGATGGTCTTCCACCACGGCCCGGAGCTTGATCTATTATTGTTAGATGGTCTTCCACCACGGCCCGGATCTAACGGAACTTTTATAGTGGAATACGGTATGCCCCAGATCTTATGCCAGATTCCCAGCATCATTCCGCTCATAGGATCGTCATCAGCAATGCCGCTTATGCCATCTATTGATCAGGCCGCTGCCTTCGGCATGCCATGTACGAAAAATGATATGCAAAAGCACCATATAACCTAACTCTATTAATATAGATAAAACGGCTCTTTGGTTATCATCGATTTTTGAGCCCCAAATATTTAATGTGCCCTCTTTCTTAAAAATCGATTCCATGCCACAAATATCTCAATTTTTTCTTTAAAAGGATGGCCCCTCGTTGCCATGCCACAATATTGATGGCCCCACAAAAATATCAAGTATTAGATATTATTTTTTAAGTCCTATTACACTTACACCTTTACAAAAAGCCTTCGCATGATACCAATCTATTTTATCTTATAACTTTGTTAACTTTCCAACTAGCTTTTCACATATGCCCACGTATATTTGATTAATACCAAACCATTTAGACAATTCGGCTCATACCTCTTATAATTGAAAACATGTAAAGTATGTCATGTTGTCTTTCCTCTATGGATAAATTCTCCATTCTTCATACTCCATTAGCTATGTAACTTCTTTATCAACTGCATATTAGGTTCATAACAAGTCAAAATTATAGGCATCAATGATTTGAAGACTCAAAGAGAATATTCTCTTCTTCTTCTTCTTCTTCTTCTTCTTCTTCTTCTTCTTCTTCTTCTTCTTCTTCTTCTTCTTCTTCTTCTTCTTCTTCTTCTTCTTCACCAGGACTACTAACAGATTATAGTAAAAACAATTTACTAAACCGTATTCGTTCAAGGTAAAGATTACCCAACACATATCCATCCTGGCGTTACCCAGGCCACAACTGGAAGGCACATTACCTAAAGATATGAAAATAGAATAGTAAAGTAGCAAAGCATTATTTTAGAAGATCTATTAAATGTGTAGATTGTAACCATGTATGATCAAAGTAGAGACATAAAATGTAGACATAAGATATTATTGTAGATTATTCCTATGTATGATAAAAATAAAGACATAAAGTATTCCTGTAAATTATTCTCATCTATGTGTCAAGGAAAAAAGTAGAGTTACAAAATAAATGTAGCTTTAGTTACGCTTCCAGTAATTCCATCTCCACGTTAACGCCAACCCTAACAGCAAATAAGAGACAATTGGAGGAGAGAACCCGTACCTGCAGCCAATCAATACACAATTAGCGTGAAAACGGTAAATGTGCAAGGGCCAAAAGGTACATTGGGTCTCTCAGCTCATCGCTGATCACCAATTGTATCCTTTTGCCCTGAGCTAGACATTAACAAGAAAGAAAACTGGAATAGTATATGTTATTCTGAACTTCCCAAATGATCACAAGCCTTCCCATTAGAGGAGAACTAATTTCTTAGTCCCAAATCTAGCTGGTTAACTTGGTGTCAAGATAGCATAATCTATTTTTAAGCCAATTTAAACTTCCCAAATCGGCCTCAAATTATTATTTTTGCCTTTGAAAATCATATATAGCTTCAAAAATTAAACCTTAGCACTTTATAGATCACTTTAGAAATTTGTTTTACATCATATCATATAATATATTCAGTTATTAATTCAAGATACCATTCTAAAGTAGCTGTGTCAAGTCTAATTTTCTCAAGTGACACAGTTTGCTAACATGTTTTACGGAAACTTGCATAATTAAAGCAATCAAGCTCAAACGTAAGTGAGTCCTTTCTATATTATGTTATTCAACTTACTAGTTTATACACTAGCATTTCCTCCACACAGAATATCCCACATAGCTGCATAAGATTGACAAAAGCAAAACATTTTCACACCTTTATGTAGCAGCTCCAAAAATCAGACGTTTCATTTATTGAGTTCCTTGTAAATATGGAAGCATCCATTCCTTTGATAATGAGAACAAGAGCCATTTTGTAGCTTCCAAATATTGAAAATGTAGCTGTATGGTAGCATTCGAATGGTTCTCAATTGAGGTATTATTTGAAGACCTTCACTAGTTCGGACTAATTTTGAAATCCAATATATATAAGCAAACTTGATACAACATAGGCATTAGTACCAACCTGCATACGAGTTTCTTGAATAAGAGTTTACGGTAGGTCACTATATTATGCTCTACCATAAATTTTCCATCCGATATTTGCTTCAAACGAATTTGTCTAAGCTTAGCCACGACTCACAAATTCCGCCATACTTGTCTCAAAGATGCACGCAAAGTTTATTGCAGAGTTTTATATGAAAAAACTTGATGCTATGGAAGCTTAACATTTATTTTGCATTTCCAAATGCTATATCCATCATTTATGCTTTATGCTTCAATCTACGTATGGACAAGCTAGTTTTGCATCCAATTCTTAAACCGTGAAGGATGGGATTATGATTGCAAACATATTAAGACTCTAGAATCAAGAATCAATAACCTGGATTTAGGACCAGCTTGTCTTTGGAGAACCCCTTGTAAGCATAAAGGGCCATATTTGCCAATGCTTATATAATCTCTTCTGAATCGGCAACGATTACGCCATGTTAGAGACAATCGGCCATCGGTATTCCTGTTCTTGAGATGATTTTGCAGACCCGGCCCATCTATTTGTGATCTTCTTTACCTTTGAGGCAGATGCGGCTACATTAGCCATTCGGAACACCTGGTCCATTATACAGAGGCAAACCCTAGGTTTAGGGCATATCCATCAAAGCATTACAAGAAAAACCTTCATCATCTTTTCGATAAAGTGCTTTATCAACCATTAGAAGAAGCTTCCCCAAGCATATAAGGGCTTGCCGCCACTTCTTCAAGCATATAAAGGGATTTTGCTTATTGCCGCAACTACACCAAGCATATAAAGGATTTTGCCATACTTTGCTTTTTGTAAACTAGTTAGCTTTTGCCATACAAAGCTATTAAAAGCACATCCTAGATCGTAACATAATTTTTCATGGGGTCCACATTTAACATAAGGGTTTCAAATTTTGTAGTAAGCCTTCTCTTTTATTGAATACAAGAAATTTATCGCGGCGGCCAAGGCCGCCGCAAACATTTCTTTGGTTCCAAACCTGTGTGAATAGATCCGCTGTTAATGTCCAACATTTGATTATGGTTCTTCGCTTAGTAATGAATTTGTGTAAGTTAAACATTACAAAATATGTTCCTAAGCATGCGAAGAAGATTTTTTTTCATTAAGTACTACAGTCTTTGTTTTAGATATGTTTGTTTCTAGCAACATTGTTCATACATGTTGCAACTGGCAATAGCATGGATGATTAAACCACACTAAAAAATTATTTGCAAATATCAGAAGTATCTGCGATCTTGACTTGTGCTATGGACATTGATCTACGACATTAAAAATGACACTATGACTATGGCCACGCAAGTTATAATAGAAGCATTGGACATGGGTTTGTAAACATGTAAATCGTACTTATATCTGAAGCTAATCTGGGTTTCTCATTAAGCAACGTTTCAAGCTACAATTGAAGGATCACATTTTAAGAATGCAATTTATGCCATTTGTTATTCCGGTGTATATTCACTATATTGCAGGCTGCATGGTTCGATGGCTTTATCCACGGTTTCTTCTCCGGATCTAGAAGAAGTGTGGTGGGCTGAAAAATCTAATGTAGTAGGAGTACTTCCACAGTCTGAGATTGCTAATTTTGTTGTATCATCTACTACAGGTTTGCCAAAAGCCAAGAAGATAAAAGAAAATGCACAATGCAGCAGCCCAAAGATCCATGACAGGTTTCTTTTCCTTGCATCCAAACTCTGTAGCAGCTTGGGGGAAACGGACTTATCTTTACTACCCATCCTGCAAAATAAGTACATTAAAAAAAAGGGTTAGCAATTGAACTGGCTACAAAAACTTCAACATCACAGAGAATAATCTGTAGATTTGTTAGAAAAGCACTACGATTTCACTGCATTTACATGAAAACATGGAAAACCCGTGTGCAATTCAGAAATGTTTAATGCTTATGGAATTTTAGCCCATCTGGCCTGATACACAATGCAATACAAAGTACTTCCGGAAAAGGACTATAATCTAATCACTCAAGACTGCAAAACAGTAGAAGAAATGTCTGAAATCTATGCAGGGCTTGAGGAAGGATGCATCACCTCTGGCTTGGAAGCAGAAACAAACAAAACAACCTTTGTCAAGTCTTATCTCTGCATCGCTTTCTTCAAGCTGAAGAAAAAGTTTAACCTTGGGGGCAAAATCGTCGTGGCAGGGGATTGTAGGGGAAAAACAAAGCAGCAAAAAGATTGTGAAGGCAGACAAAAGTGGGCGCAGGGTTGAGCCCCCTTCGAGCTTTCCTGCAGCCATCCAAACGTTTGCCTATTTAGCTCAGAAATCTAAATCTGGCCTTTAAGAATACGCACTTGGAGCTGGAAGCCTGGTCAGCCCTTTGCACCATATATCTGACAAAAACAAACGCTCAAATCCAGCGGCATCTCTGGAAAAAATGCAAATAACAAAATGGGTTATGGCAGGCAGAAGATCACACGAAGAAACTAAGCAGAAAGGTAAGAAATGCAAAAAAACGAACCATTCCAAAGCTCCATGGCTCTAAAGCTCCATGGCCAAAAGAAAGCATGATGGAGGGCGAGCGCTGTAGCTGAGCCATAGCATCAAATAACCATATCAGCAGCAAAATGGTGGAATATGCAAACTTTAGACAATCATGTCACGGCTTAGAAATGCTAAATAGAGTGTGGGCTAATGCTATTCCTAATTGGTCAGTAGGAAGACCGCAGTTATGTCCTCCATTGAGCTGTCATGACAACAGACATGTGCTCAAAAAAGCTTGTTTAGCTCTGAAAATTCATCTTTACCGGTTCAGAAAAGGAATTGGTTTGGTTCCATACAGCAACTACATTACAAATCCACTGAACCTATTAGAGTATTTTCCTCTTCTGATTGTTCTCCATCTTCAAAGTTGCATAGTTAGCAGTTCATAGCTATGATTGAAAGAAAACCTACATAAATAACAAAAACTAGTGCTTATACCTGAAGGGCATTGACACTTCTTTCAAGTTCAGCTATGTATTGCAATTTCCTTACACGAGAATGTTGTGCAGATTGCCGATTTGCAAGTATCCTGTAACAACCTGACGTAAGCAAATGGATTAATCTCCAATTTTTCCAAGTATAGAATTGCGCTGTTACAATAATAAATTAGCTGCAGAATGCTAGGCATTATGCAAAAACCGAAGCAGAAACAACAACATTAACATATTTTAAGCCCTATCTACTTCTAAGAGATTTTATTTCATAGGACTTACCCTCACTGTAAGAATATAGCAATGTACTTAACTTTCTGCTCGTTTGGGTTCCATACTGGGATCAAGTTGGTTTGAAAAGGGAGTCGGTTGTGCTTTCGAAACCACATTGGTAACAGGGCATTCACTTTGATTTGTACTCTGGACTTCTGGTTCACTCTTAGGAGGATTTAATTCCCCAGCTCTTGCATCTTTATTAGACATCTCATTGCCGCTGTTACTATCAGAAGGAGTAGACAGAGTTTCAGGAGTTGAACCAGAATGGGCAGAAAAAAAGCAGTTTCTTCTCACGGTAACAGAACAGACTAATAAAGGGCAAAGGCGGACGAGTTTCTGAAACTCGTCGGAAAACTCAAGAAAAAAAAGCTTAGGTTATGCTATTTCTATGAACCAAGGTGCTTCACTGCCTCTGCTACTGGCTTCGCACCCTGGTTTTTTTAACCAAGCTCAGAACAAAAAACAGAGAAAAAAAAACCCAATTCAAAATAAACGGATTCAAGCTCTACCTTTCTGTATGTGGTTCCGCCCTCCTCCACTACTCAGCAATACCCAGCTTGAAACCCCTGTTTCCTTAAAATCATACTGCAAATATAAGAAATCACTGAAATGATTTCTTATCTCAGAGACCAAAAGCTTCAGAGCGGTCGCCTTTTAGAGTAGTAGATCGGAGCAGCAGAAATGAGGCAGTCGGCTGTAGCTCGCTGTGGTCTGCCGGATCCAGGTGTTTGCAAGGGTTGAGCTTTGACGGAGTAGATTATCTTAAAAATACACGTGGCAATAAATCGTAACAATGGATTGCGGCTAAAGGGATTTTGCTTATTGCCGCAACTACACCAAGCATATAAAGGATTTTGCCATACTTTGCTTTTTGTAAACTAGTTAGCTTTTGCCATACAAAGCTATTAAAAGCACATCCTAGATCGTAACATAATTTTTCATGGGGTCCACATTTAACATAAGGGTTTCAAATTTTGTAGTAAGCCTTCTCTTTTATTGAATATAGTCCAAAATCATTTTGTTGTGTCACCATTGGAATATGAACATCACTTGTAAAGCCATTAAACCTCATATAATATTTCGTATCCATTCGTCTCACGAAATAGCAAGTCAAGCTCTAGTGTTTTCTGTACACAACAACCATTGAGGTAAAATATTTTAACTCACGAAATAGCAAGTCAAGCTCTAGTGTTTTCTGTACACAACAACCATTGAGGTAAAATATTTTAACTGTATCCACTTCAGGTAAAATGTTCTACATAAATTAAGTTTTTCACAACTTTGCTTCTCCATGAACCATAACAATATACATCATTTTACAACTCTTGTTGTTTATACTTAGATCATTAGACCCCAAATACATTGGAAACTAAATAAATGGGCAAATAAGACCTCTTAAATTGCATATGGTCTTCTTCTTTAGAAATGCCAACCAATTGAAGATCCAAAGAGAATATTCCCTTCATATAGCAAGTCAAGCTCTAGTGTTTTCTGTACACAACAACCATTGAGGTAAAATATTTTAACTGTATCCACTTCAGGTAAAATGTTCTACATAAATTAAGTTTTTCACAACTTTGCTTCTCCATGAACCATAACAATATACATCATTTTACAACTCTTGTTGTTTATACTTAGATCATTAGACCCCAAATACATTGGAAACTAAATAAATGGGCAAATAAGACCTCTTAAATTGCATATGGTCTTCTTCTTTAGAAATGCCAACCAATTGAAGATCCAAAGAGAATATTCCCTTCTTCTTCTTCTTCTTCTTCTTCTTCTTCTTCTTCTTCTTCTTCTTGAAACCACAAAATACCGTTAGTATACTGCCTTACCTATCAGCACAGTATCTGGTTCAAGTCATAAGTAAGATCTTCTTACCTTAGTTAAGCAAGAAATATCATAACCTTCCTGATCAGACAAAGGCTTCAGATAAAGTACTTTGTTCATCTTACCCATTACTTAGTTTGGAGTTCAACCCTGGGATAAGTCAGTGCTCATTCATATCAGATCTTTCTTATTTGGTCCTGTTAATCAGCAAGTTCAACAGACCATCACCCATACTACTTTTTCTCAAATATTGTATATCACGACAAGGTCAGCAAAATAGGCAAGTATGGGAAGAACTAGTAAAAATGCAGATATTGACTAGTCGGCCTAAGCTTTTTCCAAAGCCCGTTCAACCTGCGACCTGTATTATAGCCTACGACCATTTTGTTAAATACTAAGGCAGCCAGCAAAAATGAACCCCCTGTTTTTAGATTGGACCTATTGTAGGCCATGCAATAGAGAGTCTGTCTTAAATAAGCTTATTCCAATATGATCCTCAAATAGAAGGTCTATAAATAAACTACAACACATATCAGACTATATTTTTGCAGAAAGTTAGCCATAATCAATGGAGGTTTGGCTGTACCCTGAGTATTTTTAGAAAAAATCAGAGATAAAACTTATGAGCAATCATGCAGACCTGATTTGAAGTTCCACCTCTTATCATATTCGTCATATTTCCGCCAGTGTTGGGCCTCTTATTGAAGCTGGTTTTGTCAATCTTTCTTGCCGAGAAACCACCAGAACTCGGTCCCTTGTTTTTCTTGCTAGGGTTTCTGTCATAGACGCCCCTTAGCATAGCTATCCTGCTGATGCAACCACAGATTATCCGAAGGAGTAACACCAATGCTTCACAGACGGATGAGCAAGCGGCAGTGGCACTTTTCTCCCCGCCAAAAACTCCACTATACGTGAAGCACAAGAGCTAAAAAGCAATGTTAATGTGTGACGGCACATTTAATTTTGGATGCCACCGAAATGGCAATGTTATGCACATAAACCCAATCTTCCCATTACCTTGTGTCAGCCAGGCACAAGTCAAGCCTGCCGGTACAACCATCATAAAGGAACCATATACCACTTAGAAATACAAGGAACATACAACGTATCATCAACCATAATCTAGTCAAGGAAAATATTAAACTTTCCATTACTATTATTGGCCCCATTGACCAAAACTAAAGCATATAAGAAAGTTGGTACGAAATATAAACAATGTAGTAGGCTAAAATAAATTATCTTATCCTTACCAAGGCCAAAGCAATTATTGCACATGCCATATCATTTAATGCCATTACTCCACCAACACACCACCTTAGGTGAAATTATTTCTAACTGTAGCATTGCTAACTAGGCTCTTTTTAGCCCAGAATGTGAGACTTAAAAATAAAAGCTATCTTTGGTAATGGAACGTGGACCATTTTATTTTTGTCTTGTATTCTACACCTTCAACCTAAGGTCTAATGGTATTGCAATTTCCCATGGCAAACCATTGGAGGTACCTTGTTAGGACATAGTTACATGCCCATATAAGAAAGATCTTATGTTTTTGTACTCATACTGTGCATATGAGGTCAAACACTCATTTTTCACTGAATTAATTTGCCTCACCAACAAATTCTTCTTCTTCTTCTTCTTCTTCTTCTTCTTCTTCTTCTTCTTCTTCTTCTTCTTCTTCTTCTTCTTCTTCTTCTTCTTCTTCTTCTTCTTCTTCTTCTTCTTCTTCTTCTTCTTCTTCTTCTTCTTCTTCTTCTTCTTCTTCTTCTTGTTGTTGCTAGTTTTTAAAGAAATTATATATGACACCAAAATAGACCGACGACCTACATCTTTATTTGGAGTTTTCACCAGTATACATGATACATCTACATTATTAGGGGATATATGGCTGCATTTTTAATCAATTTCCTCTATAACTTATTAGAGACCTTATAATATCTTTTCGCTCATAACTACCCATCTGCTCATGTCTAGGGCGTTACATGTGTTTATCTATACACCATAAAGAATTTATAGATCCAGGTTTGCATTATAGCCCAACTCAATCTTAATGTATACATGTTGTAAAGTAATATCTAAGTTCTCCTTTAAGGGTTTTTTTGTAAAAATATATATTTTTTTAACCTTATCTCTTTCTCACGATTTCATAGCTGTGCTAAAACCCTAATTCCGAGATATGGAGGACGGATTTTGCCCTACAGATCTCTGGCCCATCTGCTTTGGCACAAGGTGAATGCGACAAGCTATGGATTCTGCATTTACTTGGCACCATTTTTCACTTTTCCAAATATGGTATGTTTCTGTGTGATACCTAGTTTTGGCTTTTTTATTTAACCTGCATAGAAGATATCTTGGTAAGCACAAAAAGATCGGATTTTGCTGAGATGCTTTTTCCTAGTCATAATGTAGACACACATGAAATTTTAGGGCTCCCAATTTAGTTGAAATGGTGAGTATGGACTCAGACCTGGACTCATATTCGTCTAACTCAGACGGAGAAGCCTTGAGAGAAGAACTCCTGCAAGCTGAATTCCTTGCCTATCTGTCTGATTCAGAATATCAAGAGTTCATGGCTGATCTTAAGAACGGAAATGGGCAGAAACGGCTCCACAATGATACCAAGATTGCTTTAGGCAGTAAGAAACTTGGTTCTGGCAATCCTAGGCAAAATGTTAAGGATGTTTACAAAATGCCGATGTTGAACTCTCCATCCCTGAAACATATCAAGAGGATAATTTTAACTCTGAACAAGAGGACAATCAGGTATCCATTTGATATACAATAAAACAAACGCTTCTCCAGAATAGGAAAAGATCAACTGATGGCTTGTGCAGTGCCATCTAATTTAACACACGAGCTATAAGTGCACAACAGGTTCTAGGTTTCAAATTATTTTCCAATTTCTTATCTAATTCATAAGAGTATTATGACTCTTATAAGCCCATCTTTAAATACTTTTTTTGTTACATATACAGGGCAAAAAGTTACAAGGGCTGAAATGTGAAAACCCGAGAAGCCTCATTGTACCTTTTGGCCCTTCATGCATTACCATAAATATGCTAATGTCATGTTGTTTGGCTGCAGGTATCGAGCTTCTCCCACCCTTGTCATTTTTTGTTTCTGTTATGCTAGAACATATAAGGTTTTCTGGAGATGGGAAGATGTCTACACTCTCAAAACTGACGGAGCTAACTGAGAAGTTACAAGGTGTGACAATACTCTGATTTATGTTTTGAATAGCCAGTGGTAACTACCATCTCTATATTCTAGGCAGTATATCTCATGAATATGTGACATTTTGCTGTAATTTTCAACAAGTATAGTCATTATACTATAAATATCTTGGAATACTATAGATCTATCTGGGATCTTGAGTAACATATCATCATAGATTTAAATACTCTTTTAGGATCATGCTATTGCTTTACATTCAATGCACAGTATAAATCTGTTCATTTTCATTATTTTGTAGTGCTTCAAGGCTGGATTTTACAATGCAGAAAGTATATTAACCAGATCTCATAGCACATACTTTCAATGATTAATGGGCTGGCCTGAAGCGAGGCTAAAACAAAGATAGCAATGCCTGCCACAAGCATCAAGCCCTTTTTCGGAGGGAAAAAACAGCTTATATTGAAAATTTAGATTCTTATGATGATGCAGAGCTTCTACCCAAAGAACGTCCAACGCTTAAAGAGGGTGTTGGTGCTCTGCACATTATTCTTAAAGAAGATTGTCTGAGCTGGAATTTCTTTTGTGGGTATTGGATTAATGATGAGCACGGAGCTAAATGAACATGAAAGTGAATCTGAGAAAAGTTGCACCTTGGAAAAGTTGCAAGTTGATAGGAGTCTCTCAAAAAATGCACATTATGTGGGAATGGCAAAACAACACAGACTATAAACGTCACCGGACAAATCAGTCTTATTGCATCACCACGCCTGCAACCCGTTGTAGTGGAATGAGTAATGTAGATGCTTCTTGAAAAGACTAAAGCGAATGGGGACTGCTTATAAGGATCAGTTACAGTTACAGCTAGTCCTTGGAAGCTGCATATCAAAAAATCTAAACTCGCATTTTATAACTTGGGAACATCTTGCATATTATAAGTTGGAATGGTTGGAATAACTGCCAACCTTCAACGAAATTGCCCAACCAATGAGACCAAGCAGATTAATCTAGGAACTCAAAACTTGCATGAATGTAGAACTGAGCCGGGCCTACTGCTACCTTGCAAACATTAATATTCAGGGGCAATAATATTCCCCACCCAATTACATCGATTGCACCATACCTATATAGAGATAAAATAGACACCATCAATAACAACATATCAATAGAAACTTACAAAATCTGTTGAAAATTTTACAAATTCACTGATTTACAGAAGATGCTTAGCCTTAATATTTTTCCATCTTCTTCAGAATTGCCAGAGAATGCGTTAAAAGACAAACAGTCTACGAATCATAATACTAAGATAGAGCTTTAAAAGAAATTGGGAGCACAAAATTACATGTTAATACAAACATAAAAAAGAGACTCGAAAGATTATTGTCCGCAGTCGTCTAATGACATGTTCGATCTAGTACACCTCATTTGGAACAATTTGGAGACAATATGCTTGGTCTAACAAATTCGACTGGCCTCTGTAATGATGCAGCAAGTATAAAAAGGCCCATCAAAATTCTTTGCTGCTCTAGTAGGATATTGAAGCTCTGCTTCAGGAGACTGATCCATATATTTATTTCATGTGGCTCTTTACTACAAAAAGCAAGATCAGCCATATTGAAACTCATGGCGTGGCCTCCATAAGTTCAAAGTAAATAAGCATTGAATAAATAAGATGCGTTCTAACCAGTGGATTATCATGGATACCGCTAAGAGGCCGCATACACGGTATACCTCTTGAAAGTAGAGAAATATATGCTGGCATGCAATGTACCTGCAAGTAGGGAAAAGATTAAGCATTCTGTATATTTTTTCATTAAAAATGGTTTGGCTATTTTTCAAAATCTTACAGTATTTTATGGTATAGATTTGGCTAAAGTTATTATTATTATCATTACATTTATATGTTTGTGGACTTGAACTTTTGAATTAAGCATTTGGCTAAAGTTATTATTATTATTACATTTATATGTTTGTGGACTTGAACTTTTGAATTAAGCATTCCTTTAAACGTTTATTTGCCTATTTTTTCTAACTAGAAAAAACAAACCGTGTAAATTCTGCAGCTTTAGACATATTGTAGTATAATTACAAATAATAATCAACAATCAAGGAACATACAATAGTTTGAACATACGAAGTTTACGAAGCTTACAACATAGTTTATAACATCCATAGTCTGAACTACATTTAATGCAATGACAACCTTCTAGATACGGTGATCAAATTGCACTTATCGCTAACCATTGCAGGAAGATATTATGCAATCAACTTGGGCATCTAAATGGATATTGGCCATCTCTTACAATTCATTTTTAAAGATCCATATGTGGTATGTGGTGTATGGAATAAAAATTCATAATTTAAAAAACTACTATCACTGATGATGGTAGGTGGAGATGTGGAAAAAGCTTTAATAAGAATTCATTTTTGTTTGGCTATTAGTGATTTAATATATAAATATTGTAATATAAAGAAAAAAGAGAAAAAATTATTTGGCTAATTCAAAACAAATAATGGAGTATTTAATTTAACTATGGCTAATTTTTATTTTTTTAAAAGAAACATCCCTTCAAAATTCGCCACAAAAATTGCCTAGACCTCTTAAAAAATCACCATCTGGCTATTAATAGCCACTAATTTTTTTCATGCCTGCAAGAACTTTATTTCGTTGCAGTTCAAAATGTTGCACATGCAAAACATTAACATATGATACAAAAGATAACTCTGATTTGCACAATTCAAATTTTCCTGGAACTAGTGATGCAGAAACAAGTTGCTTGTAAAATGTCAAATACAAATATCATGGGATTGATATGGGACTAAATCAAAACATATAACATTTCCCATAGGTTTGGAATACACCATATAGAACTTCATTTTTAGGAACTTTTTAAAATTTACTATTTCTAGTAACTTCTATTTTAGTTGGAGGTGCTCATCCATGCTAGTTGACCAATCAAAGCTCATTCTCGAACTTTCTAGAACATTTACTTAGATTCTCTATATTTAGAGCATTGATGTTCTAGCTAAAGGAACTTCCCCACCTGCAAAAGATGGATTAAAGTATATGTATTGAAATGGCATCCGAGCTCCACAGTCCATGGGTACGTTCCCTAGTGCATTCTCCAACTCATTTATTACAACAGAAAAAATTGCTTGCCATCCTATCAAAGGCAGTATTGTCACAAGATCCACATTAGAACATAGCAGTTTGTCATGTATCGGCAGCAGCAGTTGAGGGAGGTGCTATACCTCAATGGTGCTATTATCCCTGGTTTCCTTCTCTGGCTGAAAAGTTTTTGACTCAAATGCAGTAGGTATCTTTATATGATCAGGATCTATAGGCTATCAAGTAAGCCCTTGATAAGACACATTTCATTTTGGCGTGAAAACCTCAAGTTCACCAAATCACGCACGTTTATCCACAATCCACCATCAGGCCCCTCTGTGACAGAGTAATGATTATTATGACCAGAGCTCTCTCTACATCTGGGTGACTATATTTTCAACCTATAAGATGCTTGATCTGAGAAAACTGTATTTTCGCCCTCTAAGATGCTTGATCTGAGAAGCATTTTTAGGATCATGGTGGATGTAGCGGTCACTGAAGATCCGACAAAATGACGGCTATTTATCTGCAAAAGACACCATAGTTGGTGTCTTTGAGTAATCTACAACCTACAAAATGAGAAACAAGAACTTCAAGTCAATTGCCAATTAAGAATATAGGCAATGAAATTATTTCACAATGCTGCAGAGGTTAACTAGCAACAAAAATGCTAGAAAAAACTTCAAACTTGAGGGCGTAGCGAAACATGGAGAAAAATGAAAAAGCGCTGGCATGGAAAGGCAAGGAGAATTCGAAGCAACGGGGTCCAACGAAGCAGGTCAATGACCTATTGAACTAGTGAGAATCTCATACCTGTTTTCTAGAAGCCTCAAAGTGTGGTTTAACGAGAGTGATCAAACTAGACTCGGGCTTCATTAGTGCACCGACAGCTGGCATAACCTGTCCAAAATGAATATTTAAGTAGACTGGAAAAATTGTATAGATTTGGTTTAAACACACCTTAGCCATCATGAACAGGTGAATAGTAAAAGGAAAATACAGTTAGGATTGAGATAATGAAAGATCAAATGTGACAATGTCTACTGATTTATGAAGACTTGTAAGCTACTGCAGATTCATCCTCTCCATTATACAAACTCGTTTATCTGTTCGTATCTTCTCAGCCATCTGATCACCAGCCATATTCCAGCCATATTCCTGATCAATTTTCAGAGAACACTAATTCAGATTACTGTATCGAATTAATATTCGTTTAGATCAGAAATTATTAACTACGCATTTGTTATTTCTGAAAGACATTATATTCCAGTTGTTTTCGTTCTTCCAAAGATGCAGCTACTTTTAAGACTTTGTAAACACAATGTCAATCATAGTCCTTGTTATCTTTACTTTCAAGTTCAAAAAATGTGCCAAAGCTCCAGTTCGCTTAAATTCATTCAGAGCATGACCTGTATTAAAGCAAGTGAGAAGATACAATAAAGATACAACAATGGCATTTATTACCAGTTTTTATCTACAACATTATTGAATAAATGCATCCTCTGCAATACCATTACAACATATTTCAATCTTGTAGAATATGTGAGCATATGCATTGCATCTGAATGTAATAATACATGTAGCCAGTACCCAGAACCAAATCGATTACGACCAAGTTCTGGCATGTTTCTCTACTAGAGATCCGCCATCGTGTTGCTATATCAGTGATCGAAAGGGATTTGATTTGAGCAGCCATGCCGTGATGAGGAAGAGGTCACTGCCCTAAATCAAAACAGGTTGTCGCCCTAACTCGATGCCACAGCTCAAAACCTAAATAAAATTAAACAAGACAAAGCTAATAAGACTTATGCTTGCAATCATCGACTCCATTAGAAGGCGGCCCTAATTTTGGAGGAGTGAACTTTAAAAGTTCAAAAGACTTGCCTTGGACTATTCTATTCTATTTTATTGGATGTAGATTTCCATTTGCAAAGCTCTGTGACCAGGCGTTGCAGAGTATCACATGCTACTTCAGTCTTTTAAGAAGATCCAATGACAGTTCCTCAACAGTCTCATTCGCGTATTTTATAAGTCGTCTATTTTCTTAAATCAAGATCTAGCTGTAAAAGTATCCAGCTCATTTTTTAGGACACGTGGATAGGTTAGGCTTTGAGATAACGTGACACCCAGGGTTGGGCTGTTGCACTAAAAAAAAAAAAGTAGCCAATAGTCCGCACATTCTATAGCCACATTTAATGCCCATAGGTACATGAAAAACCATGATTAGAAAGCCAAAAAATAGGTACCTTGCAAAATGTCTCACATTATAGAAGTTGCGATGGAAAATGTAAAAATTGCAAGGTGAGAAATTTAATTGCTTACTACACTCGTTGCTTAGTTCCATGATTCTCCTTGCTTAGGTCCTCTAGAGTTAATATAGAATAGAATAGAGTTTTTATCATCCATGAAGACCAATCGACCTATGGGACCCAAAAAGGAGGTGCAACAAACGTATTACATGAAGATGCATATGCAAAAGACTAGTACGTGTACCAATTAGTTTGCTATACTTCTTGCTTAGGTCCTCTAATTGTAAAGACCTAACATACGAAATCATATGAATACCTCATAAATGGGTAAATTGTCTAGGCAAATGCCATGTCCCTGTCCACTAAACTCATAGGAGCACTATGGCGTACTTCTCCTAAACTCTAAACTAACATGCCCAATGTCACAAGTTCAATGTCTCGTTGTAAAAGTGATCATGATCATTGTAAAGTTAGTGGCAGGAGGGCCCACTTCAGCCTGTACAGTGGTGGGGGCAAGACCCATCTGGGTGTGTGTCCTATAAGTTTCGGATTCTCGTGGACATTCAAAACTCTTGACTGTCATTCTGCCTACATGCCTTCCTACCTGTCTATCCATAAGTTCATGAAGTTTAAGGTAGAAATACCTTATACACTAAAAGTATTATATATTTATGTCTATCTATATATCCATAAGTTCATGAAGTTGAAGGTTGAAATACCTTATACACTAAATATATTGTATATTTGAATATAATCGTAGCCAAATCAGATAAATAAAAAAATAAAAGGCAAGCATTCAAACATGTGAATTTTAGATGAAATTCATAGATATAGCTCCATAAGGAGCATCTTTGCTTTCACAGCCTTTAGTGATCTATTTGATTACAGGAAGGTTTTTATGACCACAGTTAATATAGCATTAACGAGCCGCTATTTTAATTACAGTTATTAATGATTTTGGTTATAAATCCTTTATTTCCATCGTCTCCCTTGATATTATGATAACAATATCCATGATGTGAAGGTGATATAACTACTTGCTAGGAAATTAACTACTACATTAACTACTCTGGATGGCCATTCAGATGCCTTGGCGCAAAAAACTACTATAAGTAGAAGCATGCAAATAATTGAATTGTAACTATCTATCATGACCGAATGCTGCTCCGACAAAGCTAATTTAATCGGTTTTCTGTCTCTCACGTTGACTCTCATGTCCCTCGAAAATGATATTGAAGTGATCTCCAACACCTCTGCCTCGTGTACCCCAAGAACTCTCTCTCCTGCTATTAGTTTTAAAAGAGAAGGAGCTAAATGAGACGCCGACAGAGGAGCCAGGGACTTGGGATGCACATGATATGATGAAGCTTGTAGCGGAGCCAATTGAGAGCGAAGGGTGAAAGTGCAGCAAGGGTAACCCAAACAATGATGATGATTATGACTCGACAGAAGAAAACGATTTTTAGAAGCTCAAAGCCTGGCTGGAGGCAAAGAGGAAGAAGGATATCTATTTTGTCTTTAAAGTCTCTTTAATGTACATGTTTCGTCTTTTGTTTCTTTTTTCTTCTTCTACACAGGAAGATTGTAGGCATTAAAAAATCGGGAGGGAAGGGGGAATCTCTAGTATTAACGCCTTCGACTTTCTTGTATTATGCCTTTGGGCAATGAAAAGTTCATATATGAATATGGAATAGCTTTGGCCAAAGTTTTTTTGTTGTAAGAAATTGCCTACGTGCAAGATTAACAGCTCAACAAGAAGTTCTGTAGAAAGCTCTGCAAGAAGCTCTGCTGTTGTTTACTTACTAGCGTTATTGGCATATGCGACGTGGCTACACAAAAGTAAGCGCCAGCAAAAATAGATGATCCAACTTCTAAATTGTCTGCTAAAAATTGTTAGAAACACATATTTTATAATTTTGGAAAACCAAACCCAAACCAAAAAAGGAGATAAGATATATAAGAGGGAATGAGAACACACAAGTGACTATTGGATTTAAGCCATCATTGTTAACGCCACAGACAACAGAAATTTGATAGCAAGCAACAGAAACTTGGAGGCAAACATAGTGCCACATACAACAAATATGATCACATTATGATGATATATTGGAGAGTGAAGGATAGTAAAAGGATGATTTAGCCATTTGATAGTTTCATAAAGAATCAAAACACTTCTGCTCTAAGGCAATGCCCTATAAAATTTTGTCTGAGCTAAATTATAACCCTTTGCAATGTTTTAAAAAAGTCATGCAAAAAGGGCACTAACCTTCTCTTTTAATTGTTCCAACTCTTCTATTGCACTAACTGAAGATGACTATTGTGAGGATTCCTCCTCTGTCAAGCAGCTTGATTGTTGAGAAAATTCTAGTTCTCTTAAGATTAGTCTCTTAAATAATGTCAGTTTTTTGTAATAGGCCTATTTCAGACCATTTCTAATTCTTTCTAGGCACAAAATTTATGTTGTTTGATCTGCAAATGCATACCTTGTGGAAAGAAATAAGAGCATGCAACAACCATTAAAATCTGCCCAAAGCCTTTATATCCAGAGCACATTCAATGTTCCAAAATAAATAGAATTAGTAAGACTTAATGCTGGAATGACAGTAAACACAATCAGAAAGAAAACAAAGAAATTTAAAAGACTGGCCTAACATGTATTTAATGCCTTCAGAATGTCAGATTGCAAACTGTTGTAGCATGCTTTCTGCTCGTTCTTTTCAGTAGTAGAATTGGCCTATAGAGTTAAAAAAAAATAGTAACAAATTAACTAGCAAGTTACAAACTCTTCAAAAGCAAAGAATCATTCGTACCAACTCTTTGGAATCAGCAAATCATTTGTACCAGTTCGGGTAAGATTTTAGCCATCCATTGTGGGTTGGCACTTCAGGCAGAAAAATTGTGAGAATGTCTGCTAGACGTCAGAAAAATTGTCAGAAAGCCTTTACAAATCATACAAATGCCCAGGCTGAGTGGCTGACAATTATCTGACGACTAGCCTGACTAATATTATCTGACGATTGTGCATCAGATGATGCATCAGGTAATTCGTCAGCCAAACGTCAGGGTACACGTCAGGATATTAGTCAGACAACAAATGTCGACCTATTAGTCGGGGACATTTGTCGGTCGTTAGGGAAATTAGTCGAGAATATTAGTCGAATATTAGTGGGACTATGGTCAGCTTATTAGTCAACACAGTAGTCACACTATTAGTCAAGAAAGTAGTCAAGTTATTAGTCAGGACATTGGTTAGCCTATTAGTCAGGACAATGGTCATGCTATTGGTCAATTCAATTAATTGCAAATTGAGTTTAATTGCAAATTGAGTTCAATAACAAAATTAATCATATGAATTCACATTACATCAGAAGACATACACATTATACTTTCTAATTAGTTCAACATTTTGCGAAACTCAATAATAGAATAATAATGTGCCTTCACATTAAAGATATCTTTTCTATTGATTCAATATATCTTGCCAAACTATTCAAATACAAGATTGTTATCAGCACCAAGTCAAAAACATACTAAAACAAGAGTGTCATTACAAAGACACAAGTAAATGAAAATGATGTTTGGATGTGCTAATGAGGCGCTTTCGGATGTGCTAGTCGAGGCGCTTTTGGATTAACTTATCTTGTGCAATGTTTTTATCTAGGGATCTCAAAATGCCAAATGTGATCTCGGATCTGGTTTTCATGGTTTATATGTTATGATGCTCTAAGTATTTCCTGAAAAAACTTTGTTGGCTACTCATTTGTAACTAGCTCCTTTGTCTACGCATATCACAGTAAAATTAGTTAACAACAAACAACGGTGGAAAGGTAAGCTTGATCACCTCAAGGGATAAGCATGAAAAAATATCTACATATTAAAATGTGGCGGTGCGGCACCATTCGAAAGATGTGGACAAACAAGCTTACATTATCAACATCTACAAGAAACATGCGGGACTATAAAGGCACAAAAACCTTGTTGGATTAGGTTCAAATGAAATTATGAATTGTAGCATGATGCGCATAGAGGTCATTTTGCTTCTATTCATACATCGGTTTGTAGAAAAATATGCATCGGGTCAAATGCCATTTTATCGACCTGATTTTTGCACTCCATAAATCGGCAGTTTGCATTTGCCCAAACATGTTGTGGCATTTGTTTTATGCGAAACATCTTGTCTTAATCTCCACAAGGCCCTTTGTATGATCCGGTACTTCATCATATATCTGTTTCATACCAAGAGGCCGGTGTGATTTATATTGCAAAGCATAAACAATGTAAAAAAGCCTTCTTAAAATCGTGTAAGTAGCTTATATGCCGGGGAAAACCTCACTTGTCACGGCATGGCAAGCTATCGCCTTGTGTTGTTTTACACTTTGTATCTTACTCTTGCCATTGTTGATCTTGAATGCTTCAAAAGGCAAAAGCTCCAAAAGATCCGATATACATAGCTAAGACACATTATCGGCTATGGCATAGAATAGAAATTATTCTAGGGTTGTGTGAAAGCATGAAATAAATAAGCCCTTTGCATACCTTTGTTGGAGCAAATTCGTTTTTGCCCATATCCGCCTATGACCATATAGTATTTCAAGCGCATTGGAGAACAACCACATCATAAATTGATATACAACTTTGTTTTGAATGTTTTGAAGCACAATCGTCCATTTTTAAACAAAGAAGCACCTTATCGTTTTGCGGTGAGAAGTTAGGACCGGATCTTGAAGCAAACCGGCCTGCCACAAACATTAGGCTTCCGGTTTCTTGCATCGAGCTGGCTGCATTACACCATTTTCATGTTGGCATGTAGCCGACATTTCCAACAAGCGGTGAGAGAGGTTGCATGTGTGGCCACAGATTAAACCCAAAACCAGCAGATTTGTAAAGAAATGGTTTTCAACAAGCGGCCAATGGTTTTCCATTCTAAGCCCCATATGTCTTTGCATTCTGAAACATAGTAAAAACCAAGCTTCATCTTTTGCAAAAACGAATTTAATCGTGCAAACATGTTCAAACTGAAGCTCTCAGGCATGGGCTGCCGTATCCTCTACCATACGCAATTGTATCAAAATGGCGGCATCATCGATGGTGATTATTTTGCAATATTTCCCTGTTCAAACTAAACCTTCGTTTTCTCTCCTTCCGTGGCCAAGCACCGGTTAGCCCGTTTCAAAGTGGCTGCCCAACAACGGTGGTCGATCCACCGCGACCCGTGAGTTTACACTCTATAGCAATAGCAAGTTTATAGCAGTCATTGACAAATTCCTGGCATATACTTAAAATATGCCATAAACCCACATGACGAGGGCTCTCCCCTTAGGGGCAACCTTAAAATGTTTAACATCTTTGTTTGCAAGTTAGGGCTAGATAACATAGCCTCTTTGCTACATACTTTATATTATCATTTGGGGTGTATTATAAATTTTTTAGACCATTGGATCGAGGCATAATACACATGATATTCCACCTTATGAAATTTGGACCCTTCAATGCAAGTCAAGATGGGGTCAAATCCACCCCATTTGACTTACCCCTCTAACAAACAAATATCGCATGGTTCGATATGTATCACAATAGAATATTCCCACAGCATATATGAGCATCAAATTCCTATGAGCCTGGGGAGTCGAACCCCGGCATGATTCCCATGCTCATCCAAGCATAACAGTCATCCCATACAAGGGATGGCTGCTATGCCCAGGGGCCGAAGCCCATTAATAAAGCAAACAAGTTAGTGCCCCTGTCAAACACATAAAAAACAAATGAATTCGGATGAACAACAATAAAAAATGATTTCGGATGAGCAGCATGTTCACATGCATATATTACTCAAAACCAAACTGTACAACGCTCTTCCAGGCATAAGGCTCTTGAACTGATGTGCTTAAACTATCGTCTATACTTATGGCAAATATTTATGGCACATACTTATGGCAAATCGGCTCCCTTTCCTAGCTTATCGATTCAACATGCAATTATGCACCAGAAATGCAGAAAAACTGGCTGCTTGGTTGGAATTATGCCCTGTGTTGTGAATAATAAAATACTAAAAAGAAATATTCCGTTGTCCAGAGCAAGCCTGGGTTCACCTCTCTCCTCTGCCACATCCACAGATGCATTCAAGGACCTCCGCGTACTTAGCCACTGACCCGTTGTGCGGTGCTCAGTCACTTCAAAGCCTTCATAGCCTGATGGGTTCTATGCACAGATCGCATATAATAGGATAAGGGGTCTAACTAGGAGCAGCATCTAAATAATGGCTACTAGGTTTCTATCCCCGTTCCCAATACAAGAGGTGCAACATGAGATCAACCAATGTCATATATCCACATAACATTATGATAAGGCTCCCAAAATGTGGACGGGGTATCGGGTACCCTATGGTTTTGTGTGGTTTTGGACTTGTATTGGTATACCTATACGTATAATCCGATGCTGAAAAATGGGGTTCGAGTCTGGGAGATTTCTGATGGTTTGGAAGGGCTACTCTTTGGAGTGCATGAGGAAGCCGATGGTGGTGCGGGCCGTGATTCGGATGGCGGCTGGTTTGGTTGCGTACGTAGAAGCTCTGGCGAGGTGGTCGACATGGCGGCGGAGATTTATGGGCGAAGGCCGGTTCCAGGTATGCCATAGTTCAGTGGTTTTTCCAGTCTTGTTGTTTGTAACTGTTGTTTCTAGCCAAGTAGCAGCAAGCGAAAATCCAAGGAAATGGGCGGTATAGGTCGAAAATGAGAATGCTTTGTTCTTATGCAATGGTAAACGGCTACAGTTATGTGTAGGAGTTGTGGTGCATATGTTCGTTTATACTGGAATTTATTTTGAGTTCATTCACTTACAGGTGTTTGGAACAGGGATGATCATCTTTTCGAACAACAGGAAGCACACTTATGAATCAGCAATCTAGCAGGTCACATGCACTTTTGACAATGAATATTGAGCAACACTTTCGAAGTTTCACCTGGTATTTTGTGTTAGTACAGGTCTCTGCAATAATAGATTGTGAAGAATTTGCATTGCACTTTGATGGAATGTTGGCTACTAATGTGATACGGTATGAAGTAAACATATGTTATGAAGTAAAAAAGCAAGCGCATAGCTTCAGGGAGTTTCTAATAGAAGCTCAACTGTGAGAAACGTAGTGAGACATATTCTTGTTGTCCTATTTCAATTTACCATTAGTTCAGGAATGTTTCAAGGGGCATCGTGCCTTTGCATTTTAACGCTTCTTTCTTACTTGCTAGGTAGACTTGGCTGGTTCTGAACGTGGCAGACAAACAGGCGCTGTGGCTGTGAGGTTTAAGCAGTCGGTGACCAGAAATTGCGGCCTTTTAGCACTTGGAAACGTGATCAGGTAAAGGGTGGTCTTTTCTAGTTCTATAGTGCTTAGCATCTGTACCTAGGCCATAGACATTTGTAAGTAGTTGGTTCTTAAGTGAGTAGAACATAGGCAAAAGAAGGTTTGCGAAAATTGAAAGCGATCATTTGAGACAAAGATATGCAACCGTCAGCCTGCAAGAAGTTGTCATTAGAGCTTGCCTGCACACCCTCACATTTACGCATTTTCTTGGAAACAGATATTAGAAGTTTGATTTAGATGGAATCAATTTGAGTGACTAAGTGGCTAGCAGGCTCAAACTATAGATTAAATTCTTTGGGTAACCTTGTTTAAGACATGTCATGACTATGGAACAAAATCATTGTATCCACCACTCCCTTCTTCACAATGTCATTGCAAAATTTAGGGATTCAAGTAGAAAGAAGAAAGCTGCCTACATGAGTTTTATTATTATGTCACACTGTTGTAGTCCAGCAGGACTTTGAGATTGAATCCTTGTATTAACAATCATTTCTTGCAAGTTGGATGGCCCAAGCGACTTTATTTCTTTCTTTACTTGGTCTTCAATTCTGGCGGGTTACGCTTAGAATCGTAATCCATTATCTTTGGAAGTAGCAGCGAAAATCCGGGGAAAAGGGTTAGGAATTCGTGGCTATGATGTGACATTTCAAATGTTTAAGTTGTTTGCTTGGGCGGTTTTAGCGGCACATGTATGGCTTCTTTGCCTCATGTTCGGAGGTTTGCATGCGAGAATAAGGTAAGATCACATGCTTGGGCTCACGAAGCTTGATGATAATTTGGTGCTGATGCCAAATTTTTCTTTAAATACCAATCCACTTATGGATATGGTTTGCTCAAATACTGCTACGTTTGAGCTATGTACTAAGATCAGGTACTAATGCCTGAATTCCATTCTATTTGGCTACTCTGATACCTAGGCCTTGTGAAGCAAGGTGCATATATCTTCCTCTTATTTTGGTGTTCAGATTATCGTAAGTGCCTTTGATGAGGCAATTATTTCCAAGTGCCTCTTGGCAACTCTGAGATATTCATGAGTAATGCAGTTACGATCTTGAGATAGGCCTCATGAGCTTCTCAAAGGGTATCGGCTTATAGAGCAATTAATAAGTTCCTGTTTGTAGAGAATGAAGATGTCGAGATTACTCCTGTAGTAATTCTCTACAAGCAGTGTAACATTGTACTTTTTAATCTTTTAATATAAAATATAAAAATTCGTACCTTCAAAAAAAAAAAAAAAAAATATATATATATATATATAATTCCACCCAAAGTGCTTCTGTTGAAGGTTCCATTTGAAGCTCAAGAGGTTTGTTGCATCTTTGAAAATGTTGTGGTTCTGCATACTGTTACAAAATTTGTTGTTTTATGTGAGCTCATTGTACTTTGTGCTGAATTCTCTGGCAACTGGGGTTCAAATCCCCTCAATAGCTGTTCTGTGAGTTGTTTTTATGTTGACTTGTATTTTGACTTATTTCTAAGGTTACAAAATGTTATGCTGAGGTGGAAATAGGGATTTGACCCCATCATGGATTTGGTGGATGGTGCGAAATGCTGTGAGAACGAATATCCATGAGAATATTATGTAAATCAATGGCCCAAAACAAACGATAAGATAAAACAAACGATAAGATTAAATGAGAATAACATCTAATCCTAATCACGTGCATCTAACTTACAATTAGGATTCATTGATTAGGATTCACGAGCGGAACTGAGGGTTCTAGAGTGGCTCTATTAGAGACATGAAATGCTAATTCATCAGGAATGCTGATGATCTATCAAGGACTCCACTCCAATTACCTGCTCCAGAGGAGCTTCCGCCTGTTCCTGGTGTCTCCATCGCTCTGTAGGTAGTTTGAGGTAGCTCCCACGTCTTCTGATGTGCACGCTCCTTGGGCTGCTGCACTATGCTATCTTTGCGATGAGACAATTCTCAAAACGAAGTTTCGAGTGCAAATGGGGTTCAAGGACAACTGGAGCTAGAAAATAGTCTGGGTTTAGGGTTTGGCCATTAGCAAGTTAGAGTTGTCATGTGGCTCCAATAGGATGCATCCGTGCCAATGGGATGGAGCCATGTGGAAAAGGTTTCATGCCTAAGGTTGGCTAAGTTATATATATAATGACTTAGCCATGCTCCCTTCCCCACACTAATGTATACAAACCTACTAAGGTAGATTTATATGGTGACTGGCCTAAAATATACATATTTATACCATATATTTTAGGGAACATCACATTTATTAGGGTGGATTGATAGTTTCGGACCAGGACTTGGAGTTGGTTCACATCGATGAGGTATGGGTGATAGGTTTATAATTACAAGAATTTGTCGCGGCGGCATTCGCCGCCGCAGTCAGGTTTGGTTTGATAATATCTCAGGAATTAAGAAATTTAAATGAATGCAAGTGGAATAATTTTGGTTCTAAGTCGTCTTTAGCTACTGTCCCTTGGATTGTTATAAACGCTTGTTTTATATTTAAACTAGCCACTGTTTTAATTGCATGAACAAATGGATTTCAGGCTTGCATCATGAAACCTATCATCGATACCCATTCAAATGGAATATGGAGACTATTCGCAGCATCAATTCGCTGTGACTCATCATAAATGTACCAATATAACGGATGTCCAGTTTGATTAGTAGCTAGCAAGTGATGGTATGTCCGGCCCATAATACTTACTGAAGAAGGCTCACTATTATGAACAAATTCTCCTTCTACACCCAACACACTAAAACACAAAAGATTATTTATGCACCTTGACACCCTACAGAACCCATTTGTATTGTACAGCATTTTTATTTGAGAAGGTAATCGGGGAAGTTTCTTACGCATAGTCATATTCTTGTCCATATCCCTTATCTCATCCTCTCTTGTTCTATAAAGCTTGCATTATCACCATTGTCTTCATTCTGTTGTGACCATTCTCCTTTCGCCTGACCTCCAATTAAGCTACTATCATCACTAGTCTGCCCATCCCCCACAGTTCTTTTCTTTATTCTCTTTCCTAATCATCGTACTACAACACTATTCTTTCTTGACGGATCCTTACACAATGGTTGTCTGGTAACAAACAATTCAAATTTAAATTCAACATAAATAAATTCCAATTAAGTTCATCATAATTGTTCTCTAAAGAAACAAAATTATGTCGTTCAAGTATTTGGAATGCATATCCATTCTACCTATGCTAATGAAAAACATGGCCATCCACATAATTAGCACAAAGGGGGAATGGTAAGGTTCAAGTATACCTTGGTACGTTTTTTGTTTAGGGTCATGTGTTTGGTATCTTAACATTTCTTAAAGACGATGTAGCATTGTGCAACGTGTATGCTAATATATGAGGTGCAGGTAGTTTGTGTTAGCACCTATGGTCTAGTCATGAACTATATATTTGCAAGGCCATGAAGATCCATTATGCTTAAAGATAGTGATTTGATGCAAAAATACACATACATACAAATCAAGTGCACCATATGAAGACTTGGAAAACTATCGAAATATCTTGAGAAAATCATTAAAAAGCCTATACTTTTGGCATCAAATACATACCCACATAGAAATCAATATGGTGCGACGTCATTTTTGTGGCTCATCCGTCGGAACATGGTGGCGACGTAATTTTTGTGGCTCAACTAATTCTTAAGTCGTCTTTCACAAACATTCTAGATTAACATAATATCAGAAGCCGTAGATTACGCAAAAGAGTCATTCAACAAATTGGCAGAGTGCCTATATATTTACAGAGCCTACAATATCGTTGGGTTCAAACATCATAAGTTTTGTGGAGGTCTTACTACATTTACAGACCCTACAAAATCAATTTTGTTTTCAAGTTAAATGATAGTGTCTTACTATGTTTACAGACCGTAGAAAATCAATTTTGTTTTCAGCTTAAATGACAGTGTCTTCTTATAGATCGTTTCTTCTCAACCCCAAAATCACAAAAGCATCTGTAGGCATGAGAAGTGCTCCACAGGATATAAAAAGAGGTTTGTCTGCGAACAACCGATTGGTTGGTGATTGGAACCACGCTTTCTGCATTAAGAAAAAATCTTCGATAACCGCTTGATTAGCACGAAATATTTTTAGCGCCACGCTCCCACGGTTCTCACGGAATGCGTGATCCAAGATGTGGGTCTCGAACTAAGCGGCGGCCACAGGCTTCCTCACTCAATAATTGGTTTGAAATCCAAGCGACCTTTAAGTTTTTCCTAATACGCTATTCAGGCTTCAAGTTTTCCTATATTCGCCATGCTACTTATGCAGGTACTACCACGGTGCAGAGAACAGCGGAAGCAGCAAAAACAAAAAAAATATATATCAAAACACAATTTAGGACACACAATTCAGGACAGCCGATTCAACAGTCGGTTCTGCCTATCGATTACCATACAATTACCTGATGCTAAGCGGTCATCAAGCCAGCACAATCTAATCCCGCGCTCAAATCCCACACGCTTCTCCAGTCCAGACTCTGCGCCAAAGCCGTTACACTTGCTCTCCTAACAATCTTGCCATTTCCTCAATCTGAGTTCCAACTTCTGGAGCTCTCGCTCTTTTATACTATCTTTGCCGCGTTCGAAGCTTCTCGAACAATAGTCAGGCCCTTAGGACACGCACTGCGCTTCAAACTCCATCCTTCTAGAACTTTCCCAAGATACTATTATTATTCCGGTATCAAATTCTCAAGCGTCCATTCTCTTACTTAGTATTTTAGAAGCTCACACTGTCTAACTCTAAGCAAAAAAAAACAACAATATCCGTGCCCCTAAATTTTGCCCCTAATCCTCCATATTACAATTATATATTAGAGATATAAAGTTGTGGATGTGCAATTTGACATACTCGTGGGCATCTACAATCGCAAGTGGGTGTTGGAGTGGGTTACGGGCGTGGAGGTTTTGGGCATCGGATCAGGGTTAAGGTACATTTCGATGCACATCCGACTGGAGATTGTGGACATCCTGATGTTGTTATGCTAATAGTCCTACAAAACAACCATGTATGAAATTGAAGATAACAACAACAATGGCAGTAATAACAGCAACGACAGCACTAACATTAACATACCATATTATATCACCTATATTTGGGGATAGATAGATAGATAGTATTTTAACGTCACGCCACTAGGCAGCATCCAACTGGACATGTGACCACACACCACACTACATTGCTTGGTTGGGCCCTGCCCCCAACCACTTTACATTGCGTCTGTGGGTTTTGACACCCAACAGTTCATAGTGCGATTCTGGGCAGTCTCGAACTTGAGACCTATAGTTGCTAGACCTAGTGTGTTACCACTAGACTAAATGCCCAGACATTGTGGCATGTCATGGCCCGTTTCATTAGCAACATGATGAGCTTGTGCCAATGATGCAAGAGCTAAGAATGCAAACATAAGAAGTATCTTTATGATGGTCAACATGCTTTCTATAGTTTTTTTTTTTTTTTTTTTAAAGAGTGAAGCTTTTTAGTCATTAATTATGGAAAATAAATAAACATAGGGTTGAGATCATGAAATATGATCATCATAGTAAGGAATTGAGTTAAGTAACCTCAATTCAATAGCAGCATATTGTTTAGAGTTAAAACATTAGGCATGAATATAATTTCATGCACACAATATTTATATAAGTTAAATATCAAGAGTTGTCTTCGAAGATGCCTTTTGAGTAATAGTAGAACCAAAGTGCCTTTATATAGCCATGAAGCTTCACATCCCAAGCATGAGATCCTTCTTTTGAGGTTGGTACGCTTCTCATGCAATTGTTGTTTTATTCGTCAAAGTCAACTCGTTAATGTTGCACACACACAATCATGACCTTTATTCCAATTAAGATTTTTAGATATTATGCAAAAAATGAGAGGACATGAATGGAATTTATCTTGGCATAACAAATAATGTGGTATTTTTTTACTGGATATAATCATGCAATCAATGATGATAAAATATTTATAACTTTAAGATTATACTAGAAATGGAGCCCAACAATGCTAGCTATAGCTAGGAAATGTAAAAGATACCTTTGGAGCAATTGTTAAAGCGAAATCACGTTCTTAAAAAATTACACAATTAAGAGCATTTGACCACATTTCCCACTTCCCCTTCATTTTTCCGTTTTCCTTTTGCCTTGCCCTGCTCATCTTCAATGCGATATGATTTGCCCACTCTATTTACATGCTGAGTGCACGGACATGTCATATTTTGAAAGGCTAAGACCTTTCAATCACCATAAAGCCTTCTTGTTAAGA
Organism: Isoetes taiwanensis; assembly: GCA_021234155.1. NCBI lineage: Eukaryota > Viridiplantae > Streptophyta > Lycopodiopsida > Isoetales > Isoetaceae > Isoetes > Isoetes taiwanensis. Next base: position 29,442,660 of record JAJEKV010000002.1, on the reverse strand, counting down.
TCTGTCGGTTCTTGACAAAATCGAAGAGAAAGCTATCAAAGTTGAAATTCATAAAAATGCCGTTGTCATTGAGAATCGGCAATGGGACGAGAGTCTGCGACAATCACCATCCAATTTGCAAAGCCTTGTGTTGCTTAAATCAGCCAATCATCAAAGAATAAGAATGCATTTCTTCATTATACTTTGGCATATAACTACCCAGAAAAGAGGCATGCATAAAGCTTCAGAATAACCATAGCTAAATGCTGCCGGAGCTCCACTTCATAGCCTATCGATGCGTACAATGTAACCATTTAGAAGCAGCTGCACTGGGAATAATGCCCTCAAATGCAATTCCTCGAGAAGCTCAAATGCTTCCATTGTTAACTAATTTACTGTTTAGAAAAACATATAATGATAGATATCCAGATTGCAAGACATCAGTAGGAATGCGCTTGACATAAAAGAGAGATTCCATTATTAGACAAGCATTGAAATAAAATGAAATGAAATGAAATGTAATATTTATTAATCACGTTTGCAGACCACCAGGTCTATCAGACGTTCAACAAATACAATCAACATTATAGAAAATATCATCTAATTCATCTTCAGGTAGTAATGCATTAGCCTCTTCTCCCAACTCCTCTCTTATTGAATTATGACCAAATTGTTCCCTCAGACTCAGGATATCTCTTATGAATTTTTCTATGAGTTTGCCTTCTAAATAAAAAAACTCCAATAAAGTTGATGCTAAAATATTATATCTGTTTCGAATTTCTAGATACGCAGGGCACCTCAAGAGCACATGTTGTTCATCCTCCACTTCCTGCATATCACATGCTTTACAATGCCTCATTTCATGCGGGATTTCACTCCATCTACCAACTTCTACTCCAAGTCTAAGTGAGCTGAGTCTCATTCTGCTAATTGAGTATCTAAGCTTCAGAGACATACTTTTCTCGAAGGTACTTAGCCTCTTGAAGTTTTGGATTAATACACCGTCTATAGATATCCTTCTTAATCTCCGGGGACTCTCAGTTTTTCATAATGACATCCTTTTTTACCCATGATCGAATATCCTTGCGGTGCGCATATAGATCGTGGGTATTTAACCCCCCCATTTCCACATCCACTCCTCAACATCATCATACCAACCCTTCAATTTTATCTCCTCCATTGCCAAACGCGGCATGTTATCATCATCCCCTCCAAACCGTATCTTATAAAGATATGTAAGCAGTTTGCACAAAGCTTCTGCCTCAACAGGCATCATATCACATTCAGCAAGCATCATGTCATATGGTGTTTGTACCTTTGTGCCTAGCTCCATTTCTAAGGAAACTTTTTTTGAACCTTCTCTCCTTTTTCCATGTATCCGCTGCCAAGCCTGGCCCCCCAAACCTCACACCCGTATAACAGTACTGTCTGAACAAGTACTCTATATAACATCCGTTTCATGTCAAAATTCCAAATTTCAGCTTTGGCACTTCTACGCTGCATACTATACAAAGCTTTGAGACCCGCTTTCACTCTATGCTCTCTGGCCATATTCCATTTCGGACTTTTATCAACTTCCACTCCCAAATATTTATACGAGTTTACCAGCTCAACTGGCATGCTTTTATAAAAGAATAACAGATGGTCTGTTTTATTTGCCCCAAAGACAACCAATTTTGTTTTAGCTAGATTTACTCGGATTCCCTTATTATATGCCAATGCATCCAAGTGCTTCTGCATCCCTGCCACTGAACGTGATAGGATGACTATATAATCCGCATATAGCAAAAGTTTCACTATATGGTTTCATCCCTTAACTTTCATGTGATGAAAGATATGAAGAGCCATCTTTGCGGCATTTTTCTGAATACATCCAGCTATCCATGAGACAACATTGCGCATATGCATGTTAGCAAATACATAGTAGACATCCCCACTACACTTAACACTACGAGATTGAGACACAAGCAATATGGTATTCTTGTGTTGAATTCCTATCTATCACCCCAGTGCACTCATGCTTTGGCAGTTGTTCTTCCCTACATAATATATGCATCTTCCAAATGGCATTAGTGACATCAGCATTATATTGTCCTTCAAAACAGACGTATCACTTGAAAGAATATAAGGCGTTTCCATCGTGAGAAAAATAACTTGTGATTGTAGTCATTAGATCATTAGGTATACCTAGAATACGTCTCAAGATTCCCAAATGAATTGCCCCCTAACAGAGGGCAATTCAAAAAAATAACTAGCAATAATGCAGGCTTGGGGCAAAGAGTTAGATGGGATAATGGGGGGAGAGTGAAATGGAAGAAGTGTGAAAAATGGCAGATGAGAGAAGAAAGAGCTAGCAAACAAAGATTTATCCTCTTATATATTTCTTAGCACGTTGATAATTTTGTTCGAGTTTCTTTCTTAACCATTCAAAAAAGAATAAATAGTGCTCCATCTTCTTTGTCCATTTCTGTTTGTTGTCGACCCTTCCTACAATGCTCATCATATGCAACGAAGTTTGAGGTCAATGTAGAATGCCTATGCAGGATGCAACTGTAAAGAGGGAAGCTGACAAATGAAATCCAGAACATCATTGGTAGAACTTGCCGTAAGAAATTTCCATGGCTTTTCTAATTTTCTCTATCATAGATGGAGAAATTCTTAGATCTAATGGCAGGAATTGATTTTAATTGAGGTGACTTGCTACGTGGATAGGCTAGAATTGCTTGAATTGTTTGAAGGAAATGTGAAGATCCAATGGCCAAAGTTATGCCACGTCAAATTTGGTTATCCTTCCATAAGACAAGCCGACCAACTAATCATCCCCATAGCTCTAGTAAATACTACTTAGTTTTATTTCATTGTAAGGCGAGACAAGCATTGACCGGCCAGGTGGGTGGTGCGGTGACACGGACATATGTGTTGGGGGGATCGAATGTAGAGATGGATGGAGCAAAAGTAGATTGACCTTCATATGACTTAAATGTTGAAGATGCATGGTACAAATATAAACAATGCAAGTTATAGTAAACATTCTAGAGTAGAATAAAAGTTTAAGTGATAGTTTGTTTCACAATGAAACCATAGAGCACTAGCGGTGGGCAGAAGCATTGCACAAATGCCCGACAAAAGAACAATTATTGATAGCCACAACTATAAGTGCCACAACAACAATTGCCTAAGTCCATGTCACTAGATCACAGAACCTTGCTTGCTTAAATCACAAACATCCTGCTACAAGTGCATTCTAAATTTGATGGTTATATCAAGTTTTTAACATTCACATAAGGATAGATTAGAATCTTAAATATTAACATTCAGAAGTACATTAAGAAAGAATCGTCCTTCAAATAAACGAAAAGTAGTAAGGCAAGCTTAGGGGTAAAGGTTGGGTAGTTCTTCTATGATTTGGAAGGGTGGGAATTGCTCTTTCTTGTATATTGTTAAATGCTTCTCTCTTGACTAGTTTTTGTATGGGGTTTTTATATACAATAGATATATCAAGCATAGTTTAAGATAGAAATACAAGATTATTGCACTTAAAATTTGGTCCATGCAACATTTGATAACATAAACCACTACCTTTACACGTAGCAATTAAATTCTCCCTAAAACCTCTTTTTATTCGGGTGTGATCTTTCCTTTCCCATGTTTTTTTCTAGCATGTAGTCTTATTCTTTCTTGCTATTGTTTGCATCGAACTTAGCAAACTAAATAAGGTGTGCATTCAAAGCAAGCTAGAAAAACAAAATTATTATTGAGCAAAGTAATATTTTAGAGTGCTCTTGGAATAAGCATCTCGATTTGTCTATATCATATGATTAGTAAAGGATGGCAATCCCTTCCCTCATTGCTTTGAAGTATTCTTCACTTTACATGCCAAATAATAACAACCTACGTAAGAACTACTTTACATGCCAAACATGTCGCACTGGGTTCATTACTACTGTTGTAAAAATATCGCCACTTTTATAGTATCTTTGTAGATGCAATTGTCATTTTACAATCAAGGAAACCGTGACGTCCAACTTGGACAATAATTTAAAAGCAACATCATTGAGAACCCTACATATGTTCTTAAATCCTACATCTTATTCATATAATTCTATAATAAAATTGTAGTTACGCCTAGCAAAGCCGGGCACCATAACTAGTAGTATATAATTATGAGTTTTTTTCTGCCGCCTTGTACATGTAGGTGGCATATCACTTATAGAAAAAGGCGGATTCCCTCATTTCACTAATAATATAATTTTGAAATTGATATACATATTTTATCATCATAGATTGCATGATGAAATCCAGTAAAAAATACCACATTATTTGTTATGCTAGATTAAATCCATTCATGTCCTTTGTCAATAGCATAAAATCTAAAAATCTTAATTGGAATAAAGGTCGTGATTGTGTGTGCAACATTAATAAGTTGACTTCGACGAATAAAACAACAATTGCATGAGAAGCGTACCAACCTCAAAAGAAGGATCTCATGCTTGGGATGTGAAGCTTCATGGCTATATAAAGGCACTTTGATTCTACTATAGAAAGCATGTCTACCATCATGAAGATAATTCTAAGGTTTGCATTCTTAGCTCTTGCATCATTGGCACAAGCTCGTCATGTTGCTAATGAAACGGGCCATGAGATACCAGATTCTTCCCCAAATGTAGATGACATAACATGGTATGTTAATGTTGATGTTGTTGCTGCTATTGCTGCCTTTGTTGTTGTTGGTCATCTTCAATTTTATACATGGCTATTTTGCAGGACTATTAGCATAACAACATCAGGATGTCCACAATGTCGAAAGGGACGTGCATTGGAAGACACACCAGATCCAGAACCAAAACCAGAACCAAAGCCCAAACCTTCACCATCCCCGTGCGATTGTGAATGCCCACATGGACATCTACAACTTTGTATAGTTATAAGCCTACCACCCATGTCTCATGGATGTGAAGAAACTCCAAGTCCTGATCCGAAACTATCAACCCACCTTAATAAACCTATGCCATCAGTATATATGAAACCACAACGTATGCCAAAATATGGTCGTTGACCATCTATACCAGCTCCAAGCTCTTAGAAAGACCTCAAGTATAGAGCTAGGAGAAATATTAGACTTCGTGCCATAATAATAATACCAATATAAGGTTACTATTTATGATAATATTGTTAATATAATGATGTTATTTTATTGTTTGTCTTGTCTTGAGATGGCATTTCATTGTCATCATTACGTGAAATGGGTATTGCCCTTTGTCTAAAATATTTTAGACCTAAGCATAAAGTCATATTATAGTGCTTTGATTTTTGGGTTGCCCCTAGGGGGGGCAAACCCTCGTTTGTATGGGGTTGTGGCATATCCTGAGTATATGCTGGAATATACTCAGAATATGTTGATGACTGCTCCAAACCGATTGTACCCTGTAAACTGGCGGTTGTTTGTGTTCTAAATCGAGGATGGTCCAGCATGGTAGACAGAAGCTCGAATTTGATGAATCCGAGTACCATCTTCGTTCGAGTACCATCTTGGTTCGCCATGACTTCTAGTTTCTGCCCTCCCGTTGGTACAAACTTTGCCATTTGTAGTTTTTATTTAGGGCTCGTTAGCTAGGGAGTTTAACACATCAAGCACATGTAATATTTGGTACATGAGCCTCTATCTGAAGCATGATGGTGAATGGTTTTGCAGGCAAATCGAAGTCAAAATGTCACAAGTTGAGAGCAAAATCGAGGATTTCCTTTACAAAACATTTATTGGTCGATTTGCAAACTAGCTCATACTCAAGATAGCCAATCTAATGCAAGAGCTGCAATTGCTGATGGAATAGCTTAGGTCATATAGATGTCATCCGTAAGTTATGAATAATTCAAAAATTACTTTCTTTAATCTGATCGTCAATCTCAGCACGGCCTTATTGTTTCCTTATTCACTTGTAGGAGGATAGCCTAGTTAGTTGAACAACAAGTTTTCCAAGAGCTAAGTTGTAACATAAGCAGTACTGCAAAGCCCAAAATGCTGCAAAATAAATAGAATTAGTAAGACTTAATGCTGGAATGACAGTAAACACAATCAGAAAGAAAACAAAGAAATTTAAAAGACTGGCCTAACATGTATTTAATGCCTTCAGAATGTCAGATTGCAAACTGTTGTAGCATGCTTTCTGCTCGTTCTTTTCAGTAGTAGAATTGGCCTATAGAGTTAAAAAAAAATAGTAACAAATTAACTAGCAAGTTACAAACTCTTCAAAAGCAAAGAATCATTCGTACCAACTCTTTGGAATCAGCAAATCATTTGTACCAGTTCGGGTAAGATTTTAGCCATCCATTGTGGGTTGGCACTTCAGGCAGAAAAATTGTGAGAATGTCTGCTAGACGTCAGAAAAATTGTCAGAAAGCCTTTACAAATCATACAAATGCCCAGGCTGAGTGGCTGACAATTATCTGACGACTAGCCTGACTAATATTATCTGACGATTGTGCATCAGATGATGCATCAGGTAATTCGTCAGCCAAACGTCAGGGTACACGTCAGGATATTAGTCAGACAACAAATGTCAGCCTATTAGTCAGGACATTTGTCAGGTCGTTAGTCAGGAAATTAGTCAGAATATTAGTCAGAATATTAGTCAGGACTATGGTCAGCTTATTAGTCAACACAGTAGTCACACTATTAGTCAAGAAAGTAGTCAAGTTATTAGTCAGGACATTGGTTAGCCTATTAGTCAGGACAATGGTCATGCTATTGGTCAATTCAATTAATTGCAAATTGAGTTTAATTGCAAATTGAGTTCAATAACAAAATTAATCATATGAATTCACATTACATCAGAAGACATACACATTATACTTTCTAATTAGTTCAACATTTTGCGAAACTCAATAATAGAATAATAATGTGCCTTCACATTAAAGATATCTTTTCTATTGATTCAATATATCTTGCCAAACTATTCAAATACAAGATTGTTATCAGCACCAAGTCAAAAACATACTAAAACAAGAGTGTCATTACAAAGACACAAGTAAATGAAAATGATGTTTCAGATGTGCTAATGAGACGCGCTTTCGGATGTGCTAGTCAGAAGCGCTTTTGGATTAACTTATACTGTGCAATGTTTTTATCTAGGGATCTCAAAATGCCAAATGTGATCTCCAGATCTGGTTTTCATGGTTTATATGTTATGATGCTCTAAGTATTTCACAGAAAACACTGTTGGCTACTCATTTGTAACTAGCTCCTTTGTCTCTGCATATCACAGCGTAAAATTAGTTAAGTACAAGCAACAGTGGAAAGGTAAGCAGTCACCTCAAGGGATAAGCATGAAAAAAATATCTACATATTAAAATGTGGCAGCTGCAGCACCATTCGAAAGATGTGGACAAACAAGCTTACATTATCAACATCTACAAGAAACATGCAGGACTATAAAGGCACTTCAAATGAAATTATGAATTGTAGCATGATCTGCATAGAGGTCATTTTGCTTCTATTCATACATCACAGGCTGTAGAAAAATATGCATCAGGTCAAATGCCATTTTATCTGACCTGATTTTTGCACTCCATAAATCAGCAGTTTGCATTTGCCCAAACATGTTGTGGCATTTGTTTGTCTGAAACATCTTGTCTTAATCTCCACAAGGCCACTGTATGATCCAGTACTTCATCATATATCTGTTTCATACCAAGAGGCCAGTGTGATTTATATTGCAGCATAAACAATGTAAAAAAAGCCTTCTTAAAATCGTGTAAGTAGCTTATATGCCAGGAAAACCTCACTTGTCCTGGCATGGCAAGCATCGCCTTGTGTTGTTTTACACTGTATCTTACTCTTGCCATTGTTGATCTTGAATGCTTCAAAAGGCAAAAAGCTCCAAAAGATCCGATATACATAGCTAAGACACATTATCGGCTATGGCATAGAATAGAAATTATTCTAGGGTTGTGTGAAAGCATGAAATAAATAAGCCACTGCATACCTTTGTTGGAGCAAATTCGTTTTTGCCCATATCCAGCCTATGACCATATAGTATTTCAACTGCACAGAACAACCACATCATAAATTGATATACAACCTGTTTTGAATGTTTTGAAGCACAATCGTCCATTTTTAAACAAAGAAGCACCTTATCTGTTTGCAGCAGAAGTTAGACCGGATCTTGAAGCAAACCGGCCTGCCACAAACATTCCGGCTTCCAGTTTCTTGCATCGAACTGCTGCATTACACCATTTTCATGTTGGCATGTAGCCGACATTTCCAACAAGCGGCGGCAGAGGTTGCATGTGTGGCCACAGATTAAACCCAAAACCAACAGATTTGTAAAGAAATGGTTTTCAACAAGCGGCCAATGGTTTTTTCCATTCTCGCCCCATATGTGCTGCATTACAGAAACATAGTAAAAACCAAGCTTCATACTGCAAAAACGAATTTAATCTGTGCAAACATGTTCAAACCTGAAGCTCTCCGGCATGGAACTGCCGCTGTCCTCTACCATCTGCAATTGTATCAAAATGAGCGGCATGCTGATGGTGATTATTTTGCAATATTTCCCCTGTTCAAACTAAACCTTCGTTTTCTCTCCTTCCGTGGCCAAGCACCGGTTAGCCCGTTTCCAAAGTGGCTGCCCAACAACAGCGGTCAGTCACCGCGACCGCGGGTTTACACTCTATAGCAATAGCAAGTTTATAGCAGTCATTGACAAATTCCTGGCATATACTTAAAATATGCCATAAACCCACATGACGAGGGCTCTCCCCTTAGGGGCAACCTTAAAATGTTTAACATCTTTGTTTGCAAGTTAGGGCTAGATAACATAGCCTCTTTGCTACATACTTTATATTATCATTTGGGGTGTATTATAAATTTTTTAGACCATTGGATCGAGGCATAATACACATGATATTCCACCTTATGAAATTTGGACCCTTCAATGCAAGTCAAGATGGGGTCAAATCCACCCCATTTGACTTACCCCTCTAACAAACAAATATCGCATGGTTCGATATGTATCACAATAGAATATTCCCACAGCATATATGAGCATCAAATTCCTATGAGCCTGGGGAGTCGAACCCCGGCATGATTCCCATGCTCATCCAAGCATATGATCATCCCATACAAAGGGATGGCATATGCCTATATGGGGCAAGCCCATTAATAAAGCAAACAAGTTAGTGCCCCTGTCAAACACATAAAAAACAAATGAATTCGGATGAACAACAATAAAAAATGATTTCGGATGAGCAGCATGTTCACATGCATATATTACTCAAAACCAAACTGTACAACGCTCTTCCAGGCATAAGGCTCTTGAACTGATGTGCTTAAACTATCGTCTATACTTATGGCAAATATTTATGGCACATACTTATGGCAAATCGGCTCCCTTTCCTAGCTTATCGATTCAACATGCAATTATGCACCGAAAATGCGTGAAAAACCGGGCCGCTTGGTTGGAATTATGCCCTGTGTTGTGAATAATAAAATACTAAAAAGAAATATTCCGTTGTCCAGAGCAAGCCTGGGTTCACCTCTCTCCTCTGCCACATCCACAGATGCATTCAAGGACCTCCGCGTACTTAGCCACTGACCCGTTGTGCGGTGCTCAGTCACTTCAAAGCCTTCATAGCCTGATGGGTTCTATGCACAGATCGCATATAATAGGATAAGGGGTCTAACTAGGAGCAGCATCTAAATAATGGCTACTAGGTTTCTATCCCCGTTCCCAATACAAGAGGTGCAACATGAGATCAACCAATGTCATATATCCACATAACATTATGATAAGGCTCCCAAAATGTGGACGGGGTATCGGGTACCCTATGGTTTTGTGTGGTTTTGGACTTGTATTGGTATACCTATACGTATAATCCGATGCTGAAAAATGGGGTTCGAGTCTGGGAGATTTCTGATGGTTTGGAAGGGCTACTCTTTGGAGTGCATGAGGAAGCCGATGAGCTGGTGCAGACCGTGATTCCAGATGGCGGCCTGGTTGCAGCACGTAGAAGCTCTGGCGAGGTGGTCGACATGGCGGAGATTTATGGGCGAAGGCCGGTTCCAGGTATGCCATAGTTCAGTGGTTTTTCCAGTCTTGTTGTTTGTAACTGTTGTTTCTAGCCAAGTAGCAGCAAGCGAAAATCCAAGGAAATGGGCGGTATAGGTCGAAAATGAGAATGCTTTGTTCTTATGCAATGGTAAACGGCTCCGGTTATGTGTAGGAGTTGTGGTGCATATGTTCGTTTATACTGGAATTTATTTTGAGTTCATTCACTTACAGGTGTTTGGAACAGGGATGATCATCTTTTCGAACAACAGGAAGCACACTTATGAATCAGCAATCTAGCAGGTCACATGCACTTTTGACAATGAATATTGAGCAACACTTTCGAAGTTTCACCTGGTATTTTGTGTTACAGGTCTCGCAATAATAATAGATTGTGAAGAATTTGCATTGCACTTTGATGGAATGTTGGCTACTAATGTGATACGGTATGAAGTAAACATATGTTATGAAGTAAAAAAGCAAGCGCATAGCTTCAGGGAGTTTCTAATAGAAGCTCAACTGTGAGAAACGTAGTGAGACATATTCTTGTTGTCCTATTTCAATTTACCATTAGTTCAGGAATGTTTCAAGGGGCATACGTGCACTGCATTTTAACGCTTCTTTCTTACTTGCTAGGTAGACTTGGCTGGTTCTGAACGTGGCAGACAAACAGGCGCTGTGGCTGTGAGGTTTAAGCAGTCGGTGACCAGAAATTGCGGCCTTTTAGCACTTGGAAACGTGATCAGGTAAAGGGTGGTCTTTTCTAGTTCTATAGTGCTTAGCATCTGTACCTAGGCCATAGACATTTGTAAGTAGTTGGTTCTTAAGTGAGTAGAACATAGGCAAAAGAAGCTGCACTGAAAATTGAAGCAGTCATTTGAGACAAAGATATGCAACCGTCAGCCTGCAAGAAGTTGTCATTAGAGCTTGCCTGCACACCCTCACATTTACGCATTTTCTTGGAAACAGATATTAGAAGTTTGATTTAGATGGAATCAATTTGAGTGACTAAGTGGCTAGCAGGCTCAAACTATAGATTAAATTGCTGGGTAACCTTGTTTAAGACATGTCATGACTATGGAACAAAATCACATTGTATCCACCACTCCCTTCTTCACAATGTCATTGCAAAATTTAGGGATTCAAGTAGAAAGAAGAAAGCTGCCTACATGAGTTTTATTATTATGTCACACTGTTGTAGTCCAGCAGGACTTTGAGATTGAATCCTTGTATTAACAATCATTTTACTGCAAGTTGGATGGCCACAACGACTTTATTTCTTTCTTTAACAGTCTTCAATTACAGCAGGTTCTGCTTAGAATACGTAATCCATTATACTGGAAGTAGCACGCGAAAATCCAGGGAAAAGGGTTAGGAATTCGTGGCTATGATGTGACATTTCAAATGTTTAAGTTGTTTGCTTGGGCAGTTTCGCAGGCACATGTATGGCTTGCTGCCTCATGTTCAGCAGGTTTGCATGCAGAATAAGGTAAGATCACATGCTTGGGCTCTGAAGCTTGATGATAATTTGGTGCTGATGCCAAATTTTTCTTTAAATACCAATCCACTTATGGATATGGTTTGCTCAAATACTGCTACGTTTGAGCTATGTACTAAGATCAGGTACTAATGCCTGAATTCCATTCTATTTGGCTACTCTGATACCTAGGCCTTGTGAAGCAAGGTGCATATATCTTCCTCTTATTTTGGTGTTCAGATTATCTGTAAGTGCCTTTGATGAGACGAATTATTTCCAAGTGCCTCTTGGCAACTACAGATATTCATGAGTAATCTGGTTACGATGCAGATAGGCCTCATGAGCTTCTCAAGGGTATCAGCTTATAGAGCAATTAATAAGTTCCTGTTTGTAGAGAATGAAGATGTCGAGATTACTCCTGTAGTAATTCTCTACAAGCAGTGTAACATTGTACTTTTTAATCTTTTAATATAAAATATAAAAATTCGTACCTTCAAAAAAAAAAAAAAAAAAATATATATATAATTCCACCCAAAGTGCTTCTGTTGAAGGTTCCATTTGAAGCTCAAGAGGTTTGTTGCATCTTTGAAAATGTTGTGGTTCTGCATACTGTTACAAAATTTGTTGTTTTATGTGAGCTCATTGTACTTTGTCTTTGAATTCTCGGCAACCTGGGGTTCAAATCCCTCAATAGGCGTTTACGTGAGTTGTTTTTATGTTGACTTGTATTTTGACTTATTTCTAAGGTTACAAAATGTTATGCTGAGGTGGAAATAGGGATTTGACCCCATCATGGATTTGGTGGATGGTCTGAAATGCAGCAGAACGAATATCCATGAGAATATTATGTAAATCAATGGCCCAAAACAAACGATAAGATAAAACAAACGATAAGATTAAATGAGAATAACATCTAATCCTAATCACGTGCATCTAACTTACAATTAGGATTCATTGATTAGGATTCACGAGCGGAACTGAGGGTTCTAGAGTGGCTCTATTAGAGACATGAAATGCTAATTCATCAGGAATGCTGATGATCTATCAAGGACTCCACTCCAATTACCTGCTCCAGAGGAGCTTCCGCCTGTTCCTGGTGTCTCCATCGCTCTGTAGGTAGTTTGAGGTAGCTCCCACGTCTTCTGATGTGCACGCTCCTTGGGCTGCTGCACTATGCTATGCTGCAGTAGACAATTCTCAAAACGAAGTTTCGAGTGCAAATGGGGTTCAAGGACAACTGGAGCTAGAAAATAGTCTGGGTTTAGGGTTTGGCCATTAGCAAGTTAGAGTTGTCATGTGGCTCCAATAGGATGCATCCGTGCCAATGGGATGGAGCCATGTGGAAAAGGTTTCATGCCTAAGGTTGGCTAAGTTATATATATAATGACTTAGCCATGCTCCCTTCCCCACACTAATGTATACAAACCTACTAAGGTAGATTTATATGGTGACTGGCCTAAAATATACATATTTATACCATATATTTTAGGGAACATCACATTTATTAGGGTGGATTGATAGTTTCGGACCAGGACTTGGAGTTGGTTCACATCGATGAGGTATGGGTGATAGGTTTATAATTACAAGAATTTGTCGCGGCGGCATTCGCCGCCGCAGTCAGGTTTGGTTTGATAATATCTCAGGAATTAAGAAATTTAAATGAATGCAAGTGGAATAATTTTGGTTCTAAGTCGTCTTTAGCTACTGTCCCTTGGATTGTTATAAACGCTTGTTTTATATTTAAACTAGCCACTGTTTTAATTGCATGAACAAATGGATTTACAGCTTGCATCATGAAACCTATCATCGATACCCATTCAAATGGAATATGGAGACTATTCGCAGCATCAATTCGCTGTGACTCATCATAAATGTACCAATATAACGGATGTCCAGTTTGATTAGTAGCTAGCAAGTGATGGTATGTCCGGCCCATAATACTTACTGAAGAAGGCTCACTATTATGAACAAATTCTCCTTCTACACCCAACACACTAAAACACAAAAGATTATTTATGCACCTTGACACCCTACAGAACCCATTTGTATTGTACAACATTTTTATTTGAGAAGGTAATTCAGGAAGTTTCTTCTGCATAGTCATATTACTGTCCATATCCCCTTATCTCATCCTCTCTTGTTCTCCGCTTGCATTATCACCATTGTCTTCATTCTGTTGTGACCATTCTCCTTTCGCCTGACCTCCAATTAAGCTACTATCATCACTAGTCTGCCCATCCCCCACAGTTCTTTTCTTTATTCTCTTTCCTAATCATCGTACTACAACACTATTCTTTCTTGACGGATCCTTACACAATGGTTGTCTGGTAACAAACAATTCAAATTTAAATTCAACATAAATAAATTCCAATTAAGTTCATCATAATTGTTCTCTAAAGAAACAAAATTATGTCGTTCAAGTATTTGGAATGCATATCCATTCTACCTATGCTAATGAAAAAACATGGCCATCCACATAATTAGCACAAAGGGGGAATGGTAAGGTTCAAGTATACCTTGGTACGTTTTTTGTTTAGGGTCATGTGTTTGGTATCTTAACATTTCTTAAAGACGATGTAGCATTGTGCAACGTGTATGCTAATATATGAGGTGCAGGTAGTTTGTGTTAGCACCTATGGTCTAGTCATGAACTATATATTTGCAAGGCCATGAAGATCCATTATGCTTAAAGATAATGATTTGATGCAAAAATACACATACATACAAATCATACTTGGAAAATCATTAAAAAGCCTTTACTTTTGGCATCAAATACATACCCACATAGAAATCAATATGGTGCGACGTCATTTTTGTGGCTCATCCGTCGGAACATGGTGGCGACGTAATTTTTGTGGCTCAACTAATTCTTAAGTCGTCTTTCACAAACATTCTAGATTAACATAATATCAGAAACCGTAGATTCTGCAAAAAGAGTCATTCAACAAATTGGCAGAGTGCCTATATATTTATAGAGCCTACAATATCGTTAGGTTCAAACATCATAAGTTTTGTGCAGGTCTTACTACATTTTTACAGACCCTGCAAAATCAAATTTGTTTTCAAGTTAAATGATAAGTGTTTACAGACCGTAGAAAATCAATTTTGTTTTCAGCTTAAATGACAGTGTCTTCTCAGATCATTTCTTCTCAACCCCAAAATCATAAAAGCATCTGTAGGCATGAGAAGTGCTCCACCGGATATAAAAAGAGGTTTGTACTGCGAACAACCGATTGGTTGACTGATTGGAACCCTGCTCTGCATTAAGAAAAAATCTTCGATAACCCGCCAGTTAGCACGAAATATTTTTCGCACTTCTGCTCCACACGGTTCTCTGGAATGCGCTGATCCAAGATGTGGGTCTCCAGAACTAAACGGCAGCACAGGCTTCCTCACTCAATAATTGGTTTGAAATCCAAGCAGCCTTTAAGTTTTCCTAATACGCTATTCAGGCTTCAAGTTTTCCTATATTCGCCATGCTACTTATGCAGGTACTACCACGGTGCAGAGAACAGCGGAAGCAGCAAAAACAAAAAAAAATATATATCAAAACACAATTTAGGACACACAATTCAGGACAGCCGATTCAACAGTCGGTTCTGCCTATCGATTACCATACAATTACCTGATGCTAAGCGGTCATCAAGCCAGCACAATCTAATCCCGCGCTCAAATCCCACACGCTTCTCCAGTCCAGACTCTGCGCCAAAGCCGTTACACTTGCTCTCCTAACAATCTTGCCATTTCCTCAATCTGAGTTCCAACTTCTGGAGCTCTCGCTCTTTTATACTATGCTGCACGTTCCAGAAGCTTCTCGAACAATAGTCCCAGGCCCTTCCGGAACCTGCACCACGCTTCAAACTCCATCCTTCTAGAACTTTCCCAAGATACTATTATTATTCCAGCTGTCAAATTCTCAAACGTCCATTCTCTTACTTAGTATTTTAGAAGCTCACACCTGTCTAACTCTAAGCAAAAAAAACAACAATATCACGTGCCCCTAAGCTGCCCCCTAATCCTCCATATTACAATTATATATTAGAGATATAAAGTTGTGGATGTGCAATTTGACATACTCGTGGGCATCTACAATCGCAAGTGGGTGTTGGAGTGGGTTCTGGACGTGGAGGTTTTGGGCATCGGATCAGGTTCTGGAGTACATTTCGATGCACATCCCACTGGAGATTGTGGACATCCTGATGTTGTTATGCTAATAGTCCTACAAAACAACCATGTATGAAATTGAAGATAACAACAACAATGGCAGTAATAACAGCAACGACAGCACTAACATTAACATACCATATTATATCACCTATATTTGGGGATAGATAGATAGATAGTATTTTAACGTCACGCCACTAGGCAGCATCCAACTGGACATGTGACCACACACCACACTACATTGCTTGGTTGGGCCCTGCCCCCAACCACTTTACATTGCGTCTGTGGGTTTTGACACCCAACAGTTCATAGTGCGATTCTGGGCAGTCTCGAACTTGAGACCTATAGTTGCTAGACCTAGTGTGTTACCACTAGACTAAATGCCCAGACATTGTGGCATGTCATGGCCCGTTTCATTAGCAACATGATGAGCTTGTGCCAATGATGCAAGAGCTAAGAATGCAAACATAAGAAGTATCTTTATGATGGTCAACATGCTTTCTATTTTTTTTTTTTTTTTTTTGAAAGAGTGAAGCTTTTTAGTCATTAATTATGGAAAATAAATAAACATAGGGTTGAGATCATGAAATATGATCATCATAGTAAGGAATTGAGTTAAGTAACCTCAATTCAATAGCAGCATATTGTTTAGAGTTAAAACATTAGGCATGAATATAATTTCATGCACACAATATTTATATAAGTTAAATATCAAGAGTTGTCTTCGAAGATGCCTTTTGAGTAATAGTAGAACCAAAGTGCCTTTATATAGCCATGAAGCTTCACATCCCAAGCATGAGATCCTTCTTTTGAGGTTGGTACGCTTCTCATGCAATTGTTGTTTTATTCGTCAAAGTCAACTCGTTAATGTTGCACACACACAATCATGACCTTTATTCCAATTAAGATTTTTAGATATTATGCAAATGACAGAGGACATGAATGGAATTTATCTTGGCATAACAAATAATGTGGTATTTTTTTACTGGATATAATCATGCAATCAATGATGATAAAATATTTATAACTTTAAGATTATACTAGAAATGGAGCCCAACAATGCTAGCTATAGCTAGGAAATGTAAAGATACACTGGAGCAATTGTTAAACGAAATCACGTTCTTAAAAAATTACACAATTAAGAGCATTTGACCACATTTCCCACTTCCCCTTCATTTTTCCGTTTTCCTTTTGCCTTGCCCTGCTCATCTTCAATGCGATATGATTTGCCCACTCTATTTACATGCTGAGTGCACGGACATGTCATATTTTGAAAGGCTAAGACCTTTCAATCACCATAAAGCCTTCTTGTTAAGATCTGTCCAGTTCTTGACAAAATCAGAGAAGCTATCAAAGTTGAAATTCATAAAAATGCCGTTGTCATTGAGAATCTGGCAATGGGACGAGAGTCTGCCTGACAATCACCATCCAATTTGCAAAGCCTTGTGTTGCTTAAATCAGCCAATCATCAAAGAATAAGAATGCATTTCTTCATTATACTTTGGCATATAACTACCCAGAAAAGAGGCATGCATAAAGCTTCAGAATAACCATAGCTAAATGCTGCCGGAGCTCCACTTCATAGCCTATCGATGCGTACAATGTAACCATTTAGAAGCAGCTGCACTGGGAATAATGCCCTCAAATGCAATTCCTCGAGAAGCTCAAATGCTTCCATTGTTAACTAATTTACTGTTTAGAAAAACATATAATGATAGATATCCAGATTGCAAGACATCAGTAGGAATGCGCTTGACATAAAAGAGAGATTCCATTATTAGACAAGCATTGAAATAAAATGAAATGAAATGAAATGTAATATTTATTAATCACGTTTGCAGACCACCAGGTCTATCAGACGTTCAACAAATACAATCAACATTATAGAAAATATCATCTAATTCATCTTCAGGTAGTAATGCATTAGCCTCTTCTCCCAACTCCTCTCTTATTGAATTATGACCAAATTGTTCCCTCAGACTCAGGATATCTCTTATGAATTTTTCTATGAGTTTGCCTTCTAAATAAAAAAACTCCAATAAAGTTGATGCTAAAATATTATATCTGTTTCGAATTTCTAGATACGCAGGGCACCTCAAGAGCACATGTTGTTCATCCTCCACTTCCTGCATATCACATGCTTTACAATGCCTCATTTCATGCGGGATTTCACTCCATCTACCAACTTCTACTCCAAGTCTAAGTGAGCTGAGTCTCATTCTGCTAATTGAGTATCTAAGCTTCAGAGACATACTTTTCTCGAAGGTACTTAGCCTCTTGAAGTTTTGGATTAATACACCGTCTATAGATATCCTTCTTAATCTCCGGGACTCTCCAGTTTTTCATAATGACATCCTTTTTTACCCATGATCGAATATCCTTGCGGTGCGCATATAGATCGTGGGTATTTAACCCCCCCATTTCCACATCCACTCCTCAACATCATCATACCAACCCTTCAATTTTATCTCCTCCATTGCCAAACGCGGCATGTTATCATCATCCCCTCCAAACCGTATCTTATAAAGATATGTAAGCAGTTTGCACAAAGCTTCTGCCTCAACAGGCATCATATCACATTCAGCAAGCATCATGTCATATGGTGTTTGTACCTTTGTGCCTAGCTCCATTTCTAAGGAAACTTTTTTTGAACCTTCTCTCCTTTTTCCATGTATCCGCTGCCAAGCCTGGCCCCCCAAACCTCACACCCGTATAACAGTACTGTCTGAACAAGTACTCTATATAACATCCGTTTCATGTCAAAATTCCAAATTTCAGCTTTGGCACTTCTACGCTGCATACTATAC
This sequence comes from Isoetes taiwanensis, assembly GCA_021234155.1. Classification (NCBI taxonomy): domain Eukaryota; kingdom Viridiplantae; phylum Streptophyta; class Lycopodiopsida; order Isoetales; family Isoetaceae; genus Isoetes; species Isoetes taiwanensis. Next base: position 29,424,187 of record JAJEKV010000002.1, on the reverse strand, counting down.
AAAGCTTTGAGACCCGCTTTCACTCTATGCTCTACGGCCATATTCCAGCTCGGACTTTTATCAACTTCCACTCCCAAATATTTATACGAGTTTACCAGCTCAACTGGCATGCTTTTATAAAAGAATAACAGATGGTCTGTTTTATTTGCCCCAAAGACAACCAATTTTGTTTTAGCTAGATTTACTCGGATTCCCTTATTATATGCCAATGCATCCAAGTGCTTCTGCATCCCTGCCACTGAACGTGATAGGATGACTATATAATCCGCATATAGCAAAAGTTTCACTATATGGTTTCATCCCTTAACTTTCATGTGATGAAAGATATGAAGAGCCATCTTTGCAGCATTTTCCTGAATACATCCAGCTATCCATGAGACAACATTGCGCATATGCATGTTAGCAAATACATAGTAGACATCCCCACTACACTTAACACTACGAGATTGAGACACAAGCAATATGGTATTCTTGTGTTGAATTCCTATCTATCACCCCAGTGCACTCATGCTTTGGCAGTTGTTCTTCCCTACATAATATATGCATCTTCCAAATGGCATTAGTGACATCAGCATTATATTGTCCTTCAAAACAGACGTATCACTTGAAAGAATATAAGACGTTTCCATCAGCAGAAAAATAACTTGTGATTGTAGTCATTAGATCATTAGGTATACCTAGAATACGCCTCAAGATTCCCAAATGAATTGCCCCCAACGAGGGCAATTCAAAAAATAACTAGCAATAATGGGTGCTTGGGGCAAAAGAGTTAGATGGGATAATGGGGGGAGAGTGAAATGGAAGAAGTGTGAAAAATGGCAGATGAGAGAAGAAAGAGCTAGCAAACAAAGATTTATCCTCTTATATATTTCTTAGCACGTTGATAATTTTGTTCGAGTTTCTTTCTTAACCATTCAAAAAAGAATAAATAGTGCTCCATCTTCTTTGTCCATTTCTGTTTGTTGTCGACCCTTCCTACAATGCTCATCATATGCAACGAAGTTTGAGGTCAATGTAGAATGCCTATGCAGGATGCAACTGTAAAGAGGGAAGCTGACAAATGAAATCCAGAACATCATTGGTAGAACTTGCCGTAAGAAATTTCCATGGCTTTTCTAATTTTCTCTATCATAGATGGAGAAATTCTTAGATCTAATGGCAGGAATTGATTTTAATTGAGGTGACTTGCTACGTGGATAGGCTAGAATTGCTTGAATTGTTTGAAGGAAATGTGAAGATCCAATGGCCAAAGTTATGCCACGTCAAATTTGGTTATCCTTCCATAAGACAAGCCAGCCAACTAATCATCCCCATAGCTCTAGTAAATACTACTTAGTTTTATTTCATTGTAAGGCAGACAAACAGACATGCATGTGTAGAAGGTGAAGTGACATTGCACATATGTGTTGGGGGGATCGAATGTAGAGATGGATGGAGCAAAGAGTAGATTGACCTTCATATGACTTAAATGTTGAAGATGCATGGTACAAATATAAACAATGCAAGTTATAGTAAACATTCTAGAGTAGAATAAAAGTTTAAGTGATAGTTTGTTTCACAATGAAACCATAGAGCACTAGCGGTGGGCAGAAGCATTGCACAAATGCCCGACAAAAGAACAATTATTGATAGCCACAACTATAAGTGCCACAACAACAATTGCCTAAGTCCATGTCACTAGATCACAGAACCTTGCTTGCTTAAATCACAAACATCCTGCTACAAGTGCATTCTAAATTTGATGGTTATATCAAGTTTTTAACATTCACATAAGGATAGATTAGAATCTTAAATATTAACATTCAGAAGTACATTAAGAAAGAATCGTCCTTCAAATAAACGAAAAGTAGTAAGGCAAGCTTAGGGGTAAAGGTTGGGTAGTTCTTCTATGATTTGGAAGGGTGGGAATTGCTCTTTCTTGTATATTGTTAAATGCTTCTCTCTTGACTAGTTTTTGTATGGGGTTTTATATACAATAGATATATCAAGCATAGTTTAAGATAGAAATACAAGATTATTGCACTTAAAATTTGGTCCATGCAACATTTGATAACATAAACCACTACCTTTACACGTAGCAATTAAATTCTCCCTAAAACCTCTTTTTTATTCGGGTGTGATCTTTCCTTTCCCATGTTTTTTCTAGCATGTAGTCTTATTCTTTCTTGCTATTGTTTGCATCGAACTTAGCAAACTAAATAAGGTGTGCATTCAAAGCAAGCTAGAAAAACAAAATTATTATTGAGCAAAGTAATATTTTAGAGTGCTCTTGGAATAAGCATCTCGATTTGTCTATATCATATGATTAGTAAAGGATGGCAATCCCTTCCCTCATTGCTTTGAAGTATTCTTCACTTTACATGCCAAATAATAACAACCTACGTAAGAACTACTTTACATGCCAAACATGTCGTGATTAATCGGGTTATTATTTTGTTGTAAAAAAATATACGCCACTTTTATAGTATCTGTAGATGCAATTGTCATTTTACAATCAAGGAAACCGTGACGTCCAACTTGGACAATAATTTAAAAGCAACATCATTGAGAACCCTACATATGTTCTTAAATCCTACATCTTATTCATATAATTCTATAATAAAATTGTAGTTACGCCTAGCAAAGCCGGGCACCATAACTAGTAGTATATAATTATGAGTTTTTTTCTGCCGCCTTGTACATGTAGGTGGCATATCACTTATAGAAAAAGGCGGATTCCCTCATTTCACTAATAATATAATTTTGAAATTGATATACATATTTTATCATCATAGATTGCATGATGAAATCCAGTAAAAAATACCACATTATTTGTTATGCTAGATTAAATCCATTCATGTCCTTTGTCAATAGCATAAAATCTAAAAATCTTAATTGGAATAAAGGTCGTGATTGTGTGTGCAACATTAATAAGTTGACTTCGACGAATAAAACAACAATTGCATGAGAAGCGTACCAATCTCAAAAGAAGGATCTCATGCTTGGGATGTGAAGCTTCATGGCTATATAAAGGCACTTTGATTCTACTATAGAAAGCATGTCTACCATCATGAAGATAATTCTTATGTTTGCATTCTTAGCTCTTGCATCATTGGCACAAGCTCGTCATGTTGCTAATGAAACGGGCCATGAGATACCAGATTCTTCCCCAAATGTAGATGACATAACATGGTATGTTAATGTTGATGTTGTTGCTGCTATTGCTGCCTTTGTTGTTGTTGGTCATCTTCAATTTTATACATGGCTATTTTGCAGGACTATTAGCATAACAACATCAGGATGTCCACAATGTCGAAAGGGACGTGCATTGGAAGACACACCAGATCCAGAACCAAAACCAGAACCAAAGCCCAAACCTTCACCATCCCCGTGCGATTGTGAATGCCCACATGGACATCTACAACTTTGTATAGTTATAAGCCTACCACCCATGTCTCATGGATGTGAAGAAACTCCAAGTCCTGATCCGAAACTATCAACCCACCTTAATAAACCTATGCCATCAGTATATATGAAACCACAACGTATGCCAAAATATGGTCGTTGACCATCTATACCAGCTCCAAGCTCTTAGAAAGACCTCAAGTATAGAGCTAGGAGAAATATTAGACTTCGTGCCATAATAATAATACCAATATAAGGTTACTATTTATGATAATATTGTTAATATAATGATGTTATTTTATTGTTTGTCTTGTCTTGAGATGGCATTTCATTGTCATCATTACGTGAAATGGGTATTGCCCTTTGTCTAAAATATTTTAGACCTAAGCATAAAGTCATATTATAGTGCTTTGATTTTTGGGTTGCCCCTAGGGGGGGCAAACCCTCGTTTGTATGGGGTTGTGGCATATCCTGAGTATATGCTGGAATATACTCAGAATATGTTGATGACTGCTCCAAACCGATTGTACCCTGTAAACTGGCGGTTGTTTGTGTTCTAAATCGAGGATGGTCCAAAGATGGTAGATGTAAGCTCGAATTTGATGAATCCGAAAGTACCATCTTCGCTCGAAAGTACCATCTTGGTTCGCCATGACTTCTAGTTTCTGCCCTCCCGTTGGTACAAACTTTGCCATTTGTAGTTTTTATTTAGGGCTCGTTAGCTAGGGAGTTTAACACATCAAGCACATGTAATATTTGGTACATGAGCCTCTATCTGAAGCATGATGGTGAATGGTTTTGCAGGCAAATCGAAGTCAAAATGTCACAAGTTGAGAGCAAAATCGAGGATTTCCTTTACAAAACATTTATTGGTCGATTTGCAAACTAGCTCATACTCAAGATAGCCAATCTAATGCAAGAGCTGCAATTGCTGATGGAATAGCTTAGGTCATATAGATGTCATCCGTAAGTTATGAATAATTCAAAAATTACTTTCTTTAATCTGATCGTCAATCTCAAAGACTACTTTATTGTTTCCTTATTCACTTGTAGGAGGATAGCCTAGTTAGTTGAACAACAAGTTTTCCAAGAGCTAAGTTGTAACATAAGCAGTACTGCAAAGCCCAAAATGCTGCAAAATAAATAGAATTAGTAAGACTTAATGCTGGAATGACAGTAAACACAATCAGAAAGAAAACAAAGAAATTTAAAAGACTGGCCTAACATGTATTTAATGCCTTCAGAATGTCAGATTGCAAACTGTTGTAGCATGCTTTCTGCTCGTTCTTTTCAGTAGTAGAATTGGCCTATAGAGTTAAAAAAAAATAGTAACAAATTAACTAGCAAGTTACAAACTCTTCAAAAGCAAAGAATCATTCGTACCAACTCTTTGGAATCAAAGAAATCATTTGTACCCGGGTAAGATTTTAGCCATCCATTGTGGGTTGGCACTTCAAAGTAAAAATTGTGAGAATGTCCGCTAGACGCCGGAAAAAATTGTCGAAAAGCCTTTACAAATCATACAAATGCCCAGTCGAAAGTGGTCGACAATTATCGACGACTAGCTCGACTAATATTATTCGACGATTGTGCATCGATGATGCATCGTAATTCGTCGCCCAAACGCCGTGGTACACGCCGATATTAGTCGGACAACAAATGTCACCTATTAGTCGACATTTGTCGTCGTTAGTCGAAATTAGTCGTAATATTAGTCGAATATTAGTCGACTATGGTCACTTTTATTAGTCAACACAATGAGTCACACTATTAGTCAAGAAAGTAGTCAAGTTATTAGTCAGGACATTGGTTAGCCTATTAGTCAGGACAATGGTCATGCTATTGGTCAATTCAATTAATTGCAAATTGAGTTTAATTGCAAATTGAGTTCAATAACAAAATTAATCATATGAATTCACATTACATCAGAAGACATACACATTATACTTTCTAATTAGTTCAACATTTTGCGAAACTCAATAATAGAATAATAATGTGCCTTCACATTAAAGATATCTTTTCTATTGATTCAATATATCTTGCCAAACTATTCAAATACAAGATTGTTATCAGCACCAAGTCAAAAACATACTAAAACAAGAGTGTCATTACAAAGACACAAGTAAATGAAAATGATGTTTCAGATGTGCTAATGAGACGCGCTTTCGGATGTGCTAGTCAGAAGCGCTTTTGGATTAACTTATACTGTGCAATGTTTTTATCTAGGGATCTCAAAATGCCAAATGTGATCTCCAGATCTGGTTTTCATGGTTTATATGTTATGATGCTCTAAGTATTTCACAGAAAACACTGTTGGCTACTCATTTGTAACTAGCTCCTTTGTCTCTGCATATCACAGCGTAAAATTAGTTAAGTACAAGCAACAGTGGAAAGGTAAGCAGTCACCTCAAGGGATAAGCATGAAAAAAATATCTACATATTAAAATGTGGCAGCTGCAGCACCATTCGAAAGATGTGGACAAACAAGCTTACATTATCAACATCTACAAGAAACATGCAGGACTATAAAGGCACAAAAAACCTTGTTGGATTCAGTTCAAATGAAATTATGAATTGTAGCATGATCTGCATAGAGGTCATTTTGCTTCTATTCATACATCACAGGCTGTAGAAAAATATGCATCAGGTCAAATGCCATTTTATCTGACCTGATTTTTGCACTCCATAAATCAGCAGTTTGCATTTGCCCAAACATGTTGTGGCATTTGTTTGTCTGAAACATCTTGTCTTAATCTCCACAAGGCCACTGTATGATCCAGTACTTCATCATATATCTGTTTCATACCAAGAGGCCAGTGTGATTTATATTGCAGCATAAACAATGTAAAAAAAGCCTTCTTAAAATCGTGTAAGTAGCTTATATGCCAGGAAAACCTCACTTGTCCTGGCATGGCAAGCATCGCCTTGTGTTGTTTTACACTGTATCTTACTCTTGCCATTGTTGATCTTGAATGCTTCAAAAGGCAAAAGCTCCAAAAGATCCGATATACATAGCTAAGACACATTATCGGCTATGGCATAGAATAGAAATTATTCTAGGGTTGTGTGAAAGCATGAAATAAATAAGCCACTGCATACCTTTGTTGGAGCAAATTCGTTTTTGCCCATATCCAGCCTATGACCATATAGTATTTCAACTGCACAGAACAACCACATCATAAATTGATATACAACCTGTTTTGAATGTTTTGAAGCACAATCGTCCATTTTTAAACAAAGAAGCACCTTATCTGTTTGCAGCAGAAGTTAGACCGGATCTTGAAGCAAACCGGCCTGCCACAAACATTCCGGCTTCCAGTTTCTTGCATCGAACTGCTGCATTACACCATTTTCATGTTGGCATGTAGCCGACATTTCCAACAAGCGGCGGCAGAGGTTGCATGTGTGGCCACAGATTAAACCCAAAACCAACAGATTTGTAAAGAAATGGTTTTCAACAAGCGGCCAATGGTTTTTTCCATTCTCGCCCCATATGTGCTGCATTACAGAAACATAGTAAAACCAAGCTTCATACTGCAAAAACGAATTTAATCTGTGCAAACATGTTCAAACCTGAAGCTCTCCGGCATGGAACTGCCGCTGTCCTCTACCATCTGCAATTGTATCAAAATGAGCGGCATGCTGATGGTGATTATTTTGCAATATTTCCCCTGTTCAAACTAAACCTTCGTTTTCTCTCCTTCCGTGGCCAAGCACCGGTTAGCCCGTTTCCAAAGTGGCTGCCCAACAACAGCGGTCAGTCACCGCGACCGCGGGTTTACACTCTATAGCAATAGCAAGTTTATAGCAGTCATTGACAAATTCCTGGCATATACTTAAAATATGCCATAAACCCACATGACGAGGGCTCTCCCCTTAGGGGCAACCTTAAAATGTTTAACATCTTTGTTTGCAAGTTAGGGCTAGATAACATAGCCTCTTTGCTACATACTTTATATTATCATTTGGGGTGTATTATAAATTTTTAGACCATTGGATCGAGGCATAATACACATGATATTCCACCTTATGAAATTTGGACCCTTCAATGCAAGTCAAGATGGGGTCAAATCCACCCCATTTGACTTACCCTCTAACAAACAAATATCGCATGGTTCGATATGTATCACAATAGAATATTCCCACAAAGATATATGAGCATCAAATTCCTATGAGCCCTGGGAGTCGAACCCCAAGATGATTCCCATGTTCATCCAAGCATAATGGGGCCATCCCATACAAGGGATGGTCATTATGCCTGTGGGCCAAGCCCATTAATAAAGCAAACAAGTTAGTGCCCCCGCCAAACACATAAAAACAAATGAATTTGGATGAACAACAATAAAAAAATGATTTCGATGAGCAAAGATGTTCACATGCATATATTACTCAAAACCAAAACACATAACGCCTTCCGTGCATAAGGCTCTTGAACCGATGTGCTTAAACTATCGCCTATACTTATGGCAAATATTTATGGCACATACTTATGGCAAATCGGCTCCCTTTCCTAGCTTATCGATTCAACATGCAATTATGCACCCGTAAATGCGTAAAAACCGGCCGCTTGGTTGGAATTATGCCCTGTGTTGTGAATAATAAAATACTAAAAAGAAATATTCCGTTGTCCAGAGCAAGCCTGGGTTCACCTCTCTCCTCTGCCACATCCACAGATGCATTCAAGGACCTCCGCGTACTTAGCCACTGACCCGTTGTCCACAGCGGTGCTCAGCCACTTCAAAGCCTTCATAGCCTGATGGGTTCTATGCACAGATCGCATATAATAGGATAAGGGGTCTAACTAGGAGCAGCATCTAAATAATGGCTACTAGGTTTCTATCCCCGTTCCCAATACAAGAGGTGCAACATGAGATCAACCAATGTCATATATCCACATAACATTATGATAAGGCTCCCAAAATGTGGACGGGGTATCGGGTACCCTATGGTTTTGTGTGGTTTTGGACTTGTATTGGTATACCTATACGTATAATCCGATGCTGAAAAATGGGGTTCGAGTCTGGGAGATTTCTGATGGTTTGGAAGGGCTACTCTTTGGAGTGCATGAGGAAGCCGATGAGCTGGTGCAGACCGTGATTCCAGATGGCGGCCTGGTTGCAGCACGTAGAAGCTCTGGCGAGGTGGTCGACATGGCGGAGATTTATGGGCGAAGGCCGGTTCCAGGTATGCCATAGTTCAGTGGTTTTTCCAGTCTTGTTGTTTGTAACTGTTGTTTCTAGCCAAGTAGCAGCAAGCGAAAATCCAAGGAAATGGGCGGTATAGGTCGAAAATGAGAATGCTTTGTTCTTATGCAATGGTAAACGGCTACAGTTATGTGTAGGAGTTGTGGTGCATATGTTCGTTTATACTGGAATTTATTTTGAGTTCATTCACTTACAGGTGTTTGGAACAGGGATGATCATCTTTTCGAACAACAGGAAGCACACTTATGAATCAGCAATCTAGCAGGTCACATGCACTTTTGACAATGAATATTGAGCAACACTTTCGAAGTTTCACCTGGTATTTTGTGTTAGTACAGGTCTCTGCAATAATAGATTGTGAAGAATTTGCATTGCACTTTGATGGAATGTTGGCTACTAATGTGATACGGTATGAAGTAAACATATGTTATGAAGTAAAAAAGCAAGCGCATAGCTTCAGGGAGTTTCTAATAGAAGCTCAACTGTGAGAAACGTAGTGAGACATATTCTTGTTGTCCTATTTCAATTTACCATTAGTTCAGGAATGTTTCAAGGGGCATACGTGCACTGCATTTTAACGCTTCTTTCTTACTTGCTAGGTAGACTTGGCTGGTTCTGAACGTGGGCGACAAACAAAGCGCCGCGGGTGTGAGGGAGGTTTAAGCAAATGCGGTGACCGTAAATTGCGGCCTTTAGCACTTGGAAACGGATCGTAAAGGGTGGTCTTTTCTAGTTCTATAGTGCTTAGCATCTGTACCTAGGCCATAGACATTTGTAAGTAGTTGGTTCTTAAGTGAGTAGAACATAGGCAAAAGAAGCTGCACTGAAAATTGAAGCAGTCATTTGAGACAAAGATATGCAACCGTCAGCAAGCAAGAAGTTGTCATTAGAGCTTGCCTGCACACCCTCACATTTACGCATTTTCTTGGAAACAAATATTAGAAGTTTGATTTAGATGGAATCAATTTGAGTGACTAAGTGGCTAGCAGGCTCAAACTATAGATTAAATTGCTGGGTAACCTTGTTTAAGACATGTCATGACTATGGAACAAAATCACATTGTATCCACCACTCCCTTCTTCACAATGTCATTGCAAAATTTAGGGATTCAAGTAGAAAGAAGAAAGCTGCCTACATGAGTTTTATTATTATGTCACACTGTTGTAGTCCAGCAGGACTTTGAGATTGAATCCTTGTATTAACAATCATTTTACTGCAAGTTGGATGGCCACAACGACTTTATTTCTTTCTTTAACAGTCTTCAATTACAGCAGGTTCTGCTTAGAATACGTAATCCATTATACTGGAAGTAGCACGCGAAAATCCAGGGAAAAGGGTTAGGAATTCGTGGCTATGATGTGACATTTCAAATGTTTAAGTTGTTTGTTTGGTAGTTTCCAGCAGCACATGTATGGCTTGTCGCCTCATGTTCAAGCAGGGTTTGCATGCGTAATAAGGTAAGATCACATGCTTGGGCTCAAGCTTGATGATAATTTGCGTCGATGCCAAATTTTTCTTTTTAAATACCAATCCACTTATGGATATGGTTTGCTCAAACATCGCCACGCTTGAGCTATGTACTAAGATCGTACTAATGCCCTAATTCCATTCTATTTGGCTACTCGATACCTAGGCCTTGTGAAGCAAGGTGCATATATCTTCCTCTTATTTTGGTGTTCGGGGATTATCCAGAAGTGCCTTTGATGAGACGAATTATTTCCAAGTGCCTCTTGGCAACTACAGATATTCATGAGTAATCTGGTTACGATGCAGATAGGCCTCATGAGCTTCTCAAGGGTATCAGCTTATAGAGCAATTAATAAGTTCCTGTTTGTAGAGAATGAAGATGTCGAGATTACTCCTGTAGTAATTCTCTACAAGCAGTGTAACATTGTACTTTTTAATCTTTTAATATAAAATATAAAAATTCGTACCTTCAAAAAAAAAAAAAAATATATATATATATAATTCCACCCAAAGTGCTTCTGTTGAAGGTTCCATTTGAAGCTCAAGAGGTTTGTTGCATCTTTGAAAATGTTGTGGTTCTGCATACTGTTACAAAATTTGTTGTTTTATGTGAGCTCATTGTACTTTGTGCTGAATTCTCTGGCAACTGGGGTTCAAATCCCCTCAATAGCTGTTCTGTGAGTTGTTTTTATGTTGACTTGTATTTTGACTTATTTCTAAGGTTACAAAATGTTATGCTGAGGTGGAAATAGGGATTTGACCCCATCATGGATTTGGTGGATGGTCTGAAATGCAGCAGAACGAATATCCATGAGAATATTATGTAAATCAATGGCCCAAAACAAACGATAAGATAAAACAAACGATAAGATTAAATGAGAATAACATCTAATCCTAATCACGTGCATCTAACTTACAATTAGGATTCATTGATTAGGATTCACGAGTTTTGAACCGGAGGGTTCTAGAGTGGCTCTATTAGAGACATGAAATGCTAATTCATCGTGAATGCCGATGATCTATCAAGGACTCCACCCACCACCGCGCTTCCAGGAGCTCCACTGCTCCTCGTGTCTCCATCGCTCAGTAGGTAGTTTGAGGTAGCTCCCACGCCTTCCTCGATGTGCACGCCTTTGGGCCGCCTGACTATGCTATGTCCGAAGAGACAATTCTCAAAACGAAGTTTCGAAAGTGTAAATGGGGTTCAAGGACAACCGGAGCTAGAAAATAGTCCGGGTTTAGGGTTTGGCCATTAGCAAGTTAGAGTTGTCATGTGGCTCCAATAGGATGCATCCGCCAATGGGATGGAGCCATGTGGAAAAAGGTTTCATGCCTAAGGTTGGCTAAGTTATATATATAATGACTTAGCCATGCTCCCTTCCCCACACTAATGTATACAAACCTACTAAGGTAGATTTATATGGAGGACCGGCCTAAAATATACATATTTATACCATATATTTTAGGGAACATCACATTTATTAGGGTGGATTGATAGTTTCGGACTGTGACTTGGAGTTGGTTCACATCGATGAGGTATGGGTGATAGGTTTATAATTACAAAGATTTTTTTCGGCATTCGGCCAACAGTCAGTTTGGTTTGATAATATCTCGTGAATTAAGAAATTTAAATGAATGCAAGTGGAATAATTTTGGTTCTAAGTCGCCTTTAGCTCGGGCCCCTTGGATTGTTATAAACGCTTGTTTTATATTTAAACTAGCCACTGTTTTAATTGCATGAACAAATGGATTTACAGCTTGCATCATGAAACCTATCATCGATACCCATTCAAATGGAATATGGAGACTATTCGCAGCATCAATTCGCTGTGACTCATCATAAATGTACCAATATAACGGATGTCCAGTTTGATTAGTAGCTAGCAAGTGATGGTATGTCCGGCCCATAATACTTACTGAAGAAGGCTCACTATTATGAACAAATTCTCCTTCTACACCCAACACACTAAAACACAAAAGATTATTTATGCACCTTGACACCCTACAGAACCCATTTGTATTGTACAACATTTTTATTTGAGAAGGTAATTCAGGAAGTTTCTTCTGCATAGTCATATTACTGTCCATATCCCCTTATCTCATCCTCTCTTGTTCTCCGCTTGCATTATCACCATTGTCTTCATTCTGTTGTGACCATTCTCCTTTCGCCTGACCTCCAATTAAGCTACTATCATCACTAGTCCGCCCATCCCCCACGCTTTTTTTCTTTATTCTCTTTCCTAATCATCGCATTACAACACTATTCTTTCTTGACGGATCCTTACACAATGGTTGTCCGGTAACAAACAATTCAAATTTAAATTCAACATAAATAAATTCCAATTAAGTTCATCATAATTGTTCTCTAAAGAAACAAAATTATGTCGTTCAAGTATTTGGAATGCATATCCATTCTACCTATGCTAATGAAAAAACATGGCCATCCACATAATTAGCACAAAAGGGGGAATGGTAAGGTTCAAGTATACCTTGGTACGTTTTTTGTTTAGGGTCATGTGTTTGGTATCTTAACATTTCTTAAAGACGATGTAGCATTGTGCAACGTGTATGCTAATATATGAGGTGCAGGTAGTTTGTGTTAGCACCTATGGTCTAGTCATGAACTATATATTTGCAAGGCCATGAAGATCCATTATGCTTAAAGATAGTGATTTGATGCAAAAATACACATACATACAAATCAAGTGCACCATATGAAGACTTGGAAAACTATCGAAATATCTTGAGAAAATCATTAAAAAGCCTATACTTTTGGCATCAAATACATACCCACATAGAAATCAATATGGTGCGACGTCATTTTTGTGGCTCATCCGTCGGAACATGGTGGCGACGTAATTTTTGTGGCTCAACTAATTCTTAAGTCATCTTTCACAAACATTCTAGATTAACATAATATCAGAAACCGTAGATTCTGCAAAAAGAGTCATTCAACAAATTGGCAGAGTGCCTATATATTTATAGAGCCTACAATATCGTTAGGTTCAAACATCATAAGTTTTGTGCAGGTCTTACTACATTTTTACAGACCCTGCAAAATCAAATTTGTTTTCAAGTTAAATGATAAGTGTTTACAGACCGTAGAAAATCAATTTTGTTTTCAGCTTAAATGACAGTGTCTTCTCAGATCATTTCTTCTCAACCCCAAAATCATAAAAGCATCTGTAGGCATGAGAAGTGCTCCACCGGATATAAAAAGAGGTTTGTATCGCGAACAACCGATTGGTTGATCGATTGGAACCCCCGCTCTCAGATTAAGAAAAAATCTTCGATAACCCGCCAGCTTAGCACGAAATATTTTTCGCGACTTCGCTCCACACGGTTCTCTGGAATGCTACCGATCCAAGATGGGGGTCTCAGAACTAAACGGCAAAGACAAAGCTTCCTCACTCAATAATTGGTTTGAAATCCAAGCAGCCTTTAAGTTTTCCTAATACGCTATTCAGGCTTCAAGTTTTCCTATATTCGCCATGCTACTTATGCAGGTACTACCACGGTGCAAGAAGAACAAATGAAGCAAAAAAAAAAAAAAAAAATATATCAAAACACAATTTAGGACACACAATCAATTCAGATACCGATTCAACGGTGGTTCGCTTTTATCGATTACCATACAATTACCGATGCTAAGCGGTCATCAAGCCAAGACAATCTAATCCCGCTCAAATCCCACACACGCTTCCGGTCCAGACTTCAAGGCCAAAGCCGTTACACTTGCTCTCCTAACAATCTTGCCATTTCCTCAATCTGAGTTCCAACTTCTGGAGCTCTCGCTCTTTTATACTATGCTGCACGTTCCAGAAGCTTCTCGAACAATAGTCCCAGGCCCTTCCGGAACCTGCACCACGCTTCAAACTCCATCCTTCTAGAACTTTCCCAAGATACTATTATTATTCCAAATTGCCAAATTCTCAAACGTCCATTCTCTTACTTAGTATTTTAGAAGCTCACACCTGTCTAACTCTAAGCAAAAAAAACAACAATATCACGTGCCCCTAAGCTGCCCCCTAATCCTCCATATTACAATTATATATTAGAGATATAAAGTTGTGGATGTGCAATTTGACATACTCGTGGGCATCTACAATCGCAAGTGGGTGTTGGAGTGGGTTCTGGACGTGGAGGTTTTGGGCATCGGATCAGGTTCTGGAGTACATTTCGATGCACATCCCACTGGAGATTGTGGACATCCTGATGTTGTTATGCTAATAGTCCTACAAAACAACCATGTATGAAATTGAAGATAACAACAACAATGGCAGTAATAACAGCAACGACAGCACTAACATTAACATACCATATTATATCACCTATATTTGGGGATAGATAGATAGATAGTATTTTAACGTCACGCCACTAGGCAGCATCCAACTCGACATGTGACCACACACCACACTACATTGCTTGGTTGGGCCCTGCCCCCAACCACTTTACATTGCGTCTGTGGGTTTTGACACCCAACAGTTCATAGTGCGATTCTGGGGCGTCTCGAACTTGAGACCTATAGTTGCTAGACCTAGTGTGTTACCACTAGACTAAATGCCCAGACATTGTGGCATGTCATGGCCCGTTTCATTAGCAACATGATGAGCTTGTGCCAATGATGCAAGAGCTAAGAATGCAAACATAAGAAGTATCTTTATGATGGTCAACATGCTTTCTATAGTTTTTTTTTTTTTTTTTGAAAGAGTGAAGCTTTTTAGTCATTAATTATGGAAAATAAATAAACATAGGGTTGAGATCATGAAATATGATCATCATAGTAAGGAATTGAGTTAAGTAACCTCAATTCAATAGCAGCATATTGTTTAGAGTTAAAACATTAGGCATGAATATAATTTCATGCACACAATATTTATATAAGTTAAATATCAAGAGTTGTCTTCGAAGATGCCTTTTGAGTAATAGTAGAACCAAAGTGCCTTTATATAGCCATGAAGCTTCACATCCCAAGCATGAGATCCTTCTTTTGAGGTTGGTACGCTTCTCATGCAATTGTTGTTTTATTCGTCAAAGTCAACTCGTTAATGTTGCACACACACAATCATGACCTTTATTCCAATTAAGATTTTTAGATATTATGCAAATGACAGAGGACATGAATGGAATTTATCTTGGCATAACAAATAATGTGGTATTTTTTTACTGGATATAATCATGCAATCAATGATGATAAAATATTTATAACTTTAAGATTATACTAGAAATGGAGCCCAACAATGCTAGCTATAGCTAGGAAATGTAAAGATACACTGGAGCAATTGTTAAACGAAATCACGTTCTTAAAAAATTACACAATTAAGAGCATTTGACCACATTTCCCACTTCCCCTTCATTTTTCCGTTTTCCTTTTGCCTTGCCCTGCTCATCTTCAATGCGATATGATTTGCCCACTCTATTTACATGCTGAGTGCACGGACATGTCATATTTTGAAAGGCTAAGACCTTTCAATCACCATAAAGCCTTCTTGTTAAGATCTGCCCAGTTCTTGACAAATCAGAGAAGCTATCAAAGTTGAAATTCATAAAAATGCCGTTGTCATTGAGAATCGGCAATGGGATCTAGAGTCCGCCCGACAATCACCATCCAATTTGCAAAGCCTTGTGTTGCTTAAATCAGCCAATCATCAAAGAATAAGAATGCATTTCTTCATTATACTTTGGCATATAACTACCCAGAAAAGAGGCATGCATAAAGCTTCAGAATAACCATAGCTAAATGCTGCCGGAGCTCCACTTCATAGCCTATCGATGCGTACAATGTAACCATTTAGAAGCAGCTGCACTGGGAATAATGCCCTCAAATGCAATTCCTCGAGAAGCTCAAATGCTTCCATTGTTAACTAATTTACTGTTTAGAAAAACATATAATGATAGATATCCGTGATTGCAAGACATCAAGAGGGAATGCGCTTTGACATAAAAGAGATTCCATTATTAGACAAGCATTGAAATAAAATGAAATGAAATGAAATGTAATATTTATTAATCACGTTTGCAGACCACCAGGTCTATCAGACGTTCAACAAATACAATCAACATTATAGAAAATATCATCTAATTCATCTTCAGGTAGTAATGCATTAGCCTCTTCTCCCAACTCCTCTCTTATTGAATTATGACCAAATTGTTCCCTCAGACTCAGGATATCTCTTATGAATTTTTCTATGAGTTTGCCTTCTAAATAAAAAACTCCAATAAAGTTGATGCTAAAATATTATATCTGCTTTGAATTTCTAGATAATGCTAGGCACCTCAAGAGCACATGTTGTTCATCCTCCACTTCCTGCATATCACATGCTTTACAATGCCTCATTTCATGCGGGATTTCACTCCATCTACCAACTTCTACTCCAAGTCTAAGTGAGCTGAGTCTCATTCTGCTAATTGAGTATCTAAGCTTCAGAGACATACTTTTCTCGAAGGTACTTAGCCTCTTGAAGTTTTGGATTAATACACCGCCTATAGATATCCTTCTTAATCTCCGGACTCTCCAGCTTTTTCATAATGACATCCTTTTTTTTACCCATGATCAAATATCCTTTGCGGCAAGATATAGATCGTGGGTATTTAACCCCCATTTCCACATCCACTCCTCAACATCATCATACCAACCCTTCAATTTTATCTCCTCCATTGCCAAACGCGGCATGTTATCATCATCCCCTCCAAACCGTATCTTATAAAGATATGTAAGCGGTTTGCACAAAGCCTCCATTTCAACAGCATCATATCACATTCAGCAAGCATCATGTCATATGGTGTTTGTACCTTTGTGCCTAGCTCCATTTCTAAGGAAACTTTTTTTGAACCTTCTCTCCTTTTTCCATGTATCCGCTGCCAAGCCTGGCCCCCCAAACCTCACACCC
The DNA here is from genome assembly GCA_021234155.1 of Isoetes taiwanensis. Taxonomy (NCBI): domain Eukaryota; kingdom Viridiplantae; phylum Streptophyta; class Lycopodiopsida; order Isoetales; family Isoetaceae; genus Isoetes; species Isoetes taiwanensis. Next base: position 29,407,242 of record JAJEKV010000002.1, on the reverse strand, counting down.
GTATAACAGTACTGTCTGAACAAGTACTCTATATAACATCCGTTTCATGTCAAAATTCCAAATTTCAGCTTTGGCACTTCTACGCTGCATACTATACAAAGCTTTGAGACCCGCTTTCACTCTATGCTCTACGGCCATATTCCAGCTCGGACTTTTATCAACTTCCACTCCCAAATATTTATACGAGTTTACCAGCTCAACTGGCATGCTTTTATAAAAGAATAACAGATGGTCTGTTTTATTTGCCCCAAAGACAACCAATTTTGTTTTAGCTAGATTTACTCGGATTCCCTTATTATATGCCAATGCATCCAAGTGCTTCTGCATCCCTGCCACTGAACGTGATAGGATGACTATATAATCCGCATATAGCAAAAGTTTCACTATATGGTTTCATCCCTTAACTTTCATGTGATGAAAGATATGAAGAGCCATCTTTGCAGCATTTTCCTGAATACATCCAGCTATCCATGAGACAACATTGCGCATATGCATGTTAGCAAATACATAGTAGACATCCCCACTACACTTAACACTACGAGATTGAGACACAAGCAATATGGTATTCTTGTGTTGAATTCCTATCTATCACCCCAGTGCACTCATGCTTTGGCAGTTGTTCTTCCCTACATAATATATGCATCTTCCAAATGGCATTAGTGACATCAGCATTATATTGTCCTTCAAAACAGACGTATCACTTGAAAGAATATAAGACGTTTCCATCAGCAGAAAAATAACTTGTGATTGTAGTCATTAGATCATTAGGTATACCTAGAATACGTCTCAAGATTCCCAAATGAATTGCCCCCTAACAGAGGGCAATTCAAAAAAATAACTAGCAATAATGCAGGCTTGGGGCAAAGAGTTAGATGGGATAATGGGGGGAGAGTGAAATGGAAGAAGTGTGAAAAATGGCAGATGAGAGAAGAAAGAGCTAGCAAACAAAGATTTATCCTCTTATATATTTCTTAGCACGTTGATAATTTTGTTCGAGTTTCTTTCTTAACCATTCAAAAAAGAATAAATAGTGCTCCATCTTCTTTGTCCATTTCTGTTTGTTGTCGACCCTTCCTACAATGCTCATCATATGCAACGAAGTTTGAGGTCAATGTAGAATGCCTATGCAGGATGCAACTGTAAAGAGGGAAGCTGACAAATGAAATCCAGAACATCATTGGTAGAACTTGCCGTAAGAAATTTCCATGGCTTTTCTAATTTTCTCTATCATAGATGGAGAAATTCTTAGATCTAATGGCAGGAATTGATTTTAATTGAGGTGACTTGCTACGTGGATAGGCTAGAATTGCTTGAATTGTTTGAAGGAAATGTGAAGATCCAATGGCCAAAGTTATGCCACGTCAAATTTGGTTATCCTTCCATAAGACAAGCCAGCCAACTAATCATCCCCATAGCTCTAGTAAATACTACTTAGTTTTATTTCATTGTAAGGCAGACAAAACGCAGGCCTTGCGGTGCAGGCAAAGGCAATGCGCATGCATATATGTGTTGGGGGATCGAATGTAGAGATGGATGGAGCAAAGAGTAGATTGACCTTCATATGACTTAAATGTTGAAGATGCATGGTACAAATATAAACAATGCAAGTTATAGTAAACATTCTAGAGTAGAATAAAAGTTTAAGTGATAGTTTGTTTCACAATGAAACCATAGAGCACTAGCGGTGGGCAGAAGCATTGCACAAATGCTCGACAAAAGAACAATTATTGATAGCCACAACTATAAGTGCCACAACAACAATTGCCTAAGTCCATGTCACTAGATCACAGAACCTTGCTTGCTTAAATCACAAACATCCTGCTACAAGTGCATTCTAAATTTGATGGTTATATCAAGTTTTTAACATTCACATAAGGATAGATTAGAATCTTAAATATTAACATTCAGAAGTACATTAAGAAAGAATCGTCCTTCAAATAAACGAAAAGTAGTAAGGCAAGCTTAGGGGTAAAGGTTGGGTAGTTCTTCTATGATTTGGAAGGGTGGGAATTGCTCTTTCTTGTATATTGTTAAATGCTTCTCTCTTGACTAGTTTTTGTATGGGGTTTTTATATACAATAGATATATCAAGCATAGTTTAAGATAGAAATACAAGATTATTGCACTTAAAATTTGGTCCATGCAACATTTGATAACATAAACCACTACCTTTACACGTAGCAATTAAATTCTCCCTAAAACCTCTTTTTATTCGGGTGTGATCTTTCCTTTCCCATGTTTTTTTCTAGCATGTAGTCTTATTCTTTCTTGCTATTGTTTGCATCGAACTTAGCAAACTAAATAAGGTGTGCATTCAAAGCAAGCTAGAAAAACAAAATTATTATTGAGCAAAGTAATATTTTAGAGTGCTCTTGGAATAAGCATCTCGATTTGTCTATATCATATGATTAGTAAAGGATGGCAATCCCTTCCCTCATTGCTTTGAAGTATTCTTCACTTTACATGCCAAATAATAACAACCTACGTAAGAACTACTTTACATGCCAAACATGTCGCACTGGGTTCATTACTACTGTTGTAAAAAATATACGCCACTTTTATAGTATGCTGTAGATGCAATTGTCATTTTACAATCAAGGAAACCGTGACGTCCAACTTGGACAATAATTTAAAAGCAACATCATTGAGAACCCTACATATGTTCTTAAATCCTACATCTTATTCATATAATTCTATAATAAAATTGTAGTTACGCCTAGCAAAGCCGGGCACCATAACTAGTAGTATATAATTATGAGTTTTTTTCTGCCGCCTTGTACATGTAGGTGGCATATCACTTATAGAAAAAGGCGGATTCCCTCATTTCACTAATAATATAATTTTGAAATTGATATACATATTTTATCATCATAGATTGCATGATGAAATCCAGTAAAAAATACCACATTATTTGTTATGCTAGATTAAATCCATTCATGTCCTTTGTCAATAGCATAAAATCTAAAAATCTTAATTGGAATAAAGGTCGTGATTGTGTGTGCAACATTAATAAGTTGACTTCGACGAATAAAACAACAATTGCATGAGAAGCGTACCAACCTCAAAAGAAGGATCTCATGCTTGGGATGTGAAGCTTCATGGCTATATAAAGGCACTTTGATTCTACTATAGAAAGCATGTCTACCATCATGAAGATAATTCTTATGTTTGCATTCTTAGCTCTTGCATCATTGGCACAAGCTCGTCATGTTGCTAATGAAACGGGCCATGAGATACCAGATTCTTCCCAAATGTAGATGACATAACATGGTATGTTAATGTTGATGTTGTTCTTTGCTATTCTTTGCCTTTTGTTGTTGTTGGTCATCTTCAATTTTATACATGGCTATTTTGTGGGACTATTAGCATAACAACATCAGGATGTCCACAATGTCGAAGGGACGTGCATTGGAAGACACACCAGATCCGAACCAAAACCAGAACCAAAGCCCAAACCTTCACCATCCCCGTATGCGATTGTGAATGCCCACATGGACATCTACAACTTTGTATAGTTATAAGCCTACCACCCATGTCTCATGGATGTGAAGAAACTCCAAGTCCTGATCCGAAACTATCAACCCACCTTAATAAACCTATGCCATCAGTATATATGAAACCACAACGTATGCCAAAATATGGTCGTTGACCATCTATACCAGCTCCAAGCTCTTAGAAAGACCTCAAGTATAGAGCTAGGAGAAATATTAGACTTCGTGCCATAATAATAATACCAATATAAGGTTACTATTTATGATAATATTGTTAATATAATGATGTTATTTTATTGTTTGTCTTGTCTTGAGATGGCATTTCATTGTCATCATTACGTGAAATGGGTATTGCCCTTTGTCTAAAATATTTTAGACCTAAGCATAAAGTCATATTATAGTGCTTTGATTTTTGGGTTGCCCCTAGGGGGGGCAAACCCTCGTTTGTATGGGGTTGTGGCATATCCTGAGTATATGCTGGAATATACTCAGAATATGTTGATGACTGCTCCAAACCGATTGTACCCTGTAAACTGGCGGTTGTTTGTGTTCTAAATCGAGGATGGTCCAGCATGGTAGACAGAAGCTCGAATTTGATGAATCCGAGTACCATCTTCGTTCGAGTACCATCTTGGTTCGCCATGACTTCTAGTTTCTGCCCTCCCGTTGGTACAAACTTTGCCATTTGTAGTTTTTATTTAGGGCTCGTTAGCTAGGGAGTTTAACACATCAAGCACATGTAATATTTGGTACATGAGCCTCTATCGGAAGCATGATGGTGAATGGTTTTTTGCGTGCAAATCAAGTCAAAATGTCACAAGTTGAGAGCAAAATCGAGGATTTCCTTTACAAAACATTTATTGGTCGATTTGCAAACTAGCTCATACTCAAGATAGCCAATCTAATGCAAGAGCTGCAATTGCTGATGGAATAGCTTAGGTCATATAGATGTCATCCGTAAGTTATGAATAATTCAAAAATTACTTTCTTTAATCTGATCGTCAATCTCAGCACGGCCTTATTGTTTCCTTATTCACTTGTAGGAGGATAGCCTAGTTAGTTGAACAACAAGTTTTCCAAGAGCTAAGTTGTAACATAAGCAGTACTGCAAAGCCCAAAATGCTGCAACAGGATTTGATGCTGGATTGCTCATTCTTCTGGGTATAGAATATCTTTTTTAGGTTCAACCTAGTCTTGCACTTATTTTGCAGCTTAAATACTAGGGGTTCTCATCGTGTTTTTCATACTCATTAACATTTTCGTAAAGAACATTCTCATCTGTTTCCAACCTGGATAAATCATTTGCGGCAGATGATTTCAATCTTCATTGCATCACACATCTCTTTCATAACCATGTTGTAGCTTACATATTATGTGTATTGTGGTCCACTCTTGCACTTAGCCTTGGTGTCGGCATGGGTTTGGGGCTTTCAAAGGGAGGCATTTTGAAGAATCCTTCCTAGAATAAGCATTTAGGCCCATTCATATCTATGTCATTCTTCGTCCATGTTATGCTTTTGGGTGTAAGGGTATCGACTTAAAAACAAGCAGGGCCAGAGTTGAATCTGTTATGGAGTGTGATAAGGCAGCCCATCATCAAGAATAAAAGGTATAACTTGCATTTCTGGAAGCATCTATTGCATTGTGTTGCAGGCTTCTATTCATCCTGCAAACTTACACCTTTCTACATTGAAAGGAATTTAATCCAATAGTAATTTCAATATCCAACCATTAGTTATTACACATGTCATACACCTAGTTAATATTGAAACCAAGCATTATTCACGAAACTTAATCGTATACTCAGAAGAACAACTTTGATCGATCACAGCAAAGAGCTCGATACTCTGTTTAACTTAGAATATGTAGCATAATAACATGGGGTTTTCTTTGTGTTTTTGTACGCTTTTCACTAAGGTTTTCCTATGATTTCGTGATGTATTCAAATGGATGTACTAATGCGTACATCTAGAGTGCACAATTTCTGAGCCATTGATTTCAGCCTTTTTTTTTCAATGGTCAACAACCAATGGCTCACAACAAAAGCCCTTTTTTTGTGCGTGTGGTGCATAATGGTCAACAACCAATGGCTCACAACAAAAGCCCTCTTTTTGTGTGTGTGGTGCATAATGGGCACATGAAGGGCTTGAAGGGCGCATGTAGTGCAGTTTCCCCGCCGGCAACACATTTCTTATCATAACTTTTCATCCAGAGCTCTGTTTCAGATGATTTTTATTGCGTTGGAAAGCTCTCTCCGAGATCTTTTTGATAGTGTATGATATGGATATGTTTGGTTAAGTTATCTATGCTAAAACAGCAATTTTCCGACCGGGTTTGGTAGGCTTTCACATCCTACCAACTGATTAATACAGGATTGCGCTATTGAATATTGTTTTATGGCTCATTCCGAATGAAACTTGCAAAAAATTACCATGCATTTTTAGATTTTGAGGCATTTATTAAGCAAATTCCAAGGCTTCTAGATCCTTGTGCTAACAAGCAGAAAAGTTTCCCACTTTGGTTTCTCACCACAAGAATCCATGGAGGCCAAAGGTTGCTGTTAAATTCCAGTTGAAAAATATTTATGTATGGGTGTTGCAAACTTTATGACTTTCAGAATAATGGGATCAATCTGCTGTATCAGTATGGTAACTTTTACTTATGTTCTATTTGTTTTATTGTGATGAAATTCAAAAGCTACAGGTGATGAAAGCCTCAAATGAATTCTAGTTTTTTTTTTGGTTTGAATTCTAAAATTTTTGTCACTGGGGGGTGGTGGCGTCCCTAAGGCCCCGAAGGGCCAAAATTTTTTTTGCAACACAAACCATTAACATCCAACATATAAAATTAAATCCCCAACACATAACAACCATTGACATTAACAACCAACACATAACTACCATTGACATTAATTAACACAACCATTGGGTCCAACACATTTAAATTAAAATCCCCTTAAACCCCTTTGGTTTGGGTGCATATTCACACGCGGTGTGTGGCGTAGGGCAAAGCGTAGAGCCCTCATAATTGTATTTTGCATGTACCTAAATCAACACCATATAGTATTCCGCTTGAAATCTTATAGTATTTTGTGAATCTTGTTATACAGTATAGCAAATTTTGTACTTGCATACCCCACAAACGAGGAACTTTACGTACGGTGTAGATTAAGGAATAAGGGGTGAATATGCCTATCCAACAGCTCTCGTTGCCCGGAGTCACCCCCCGTGTGAATATGCACCCAAACCAAAGGGGGTTTAAGGGGGATTTTAATTTAAATGTGTTGGACCCAATGGTTGTGTTAATTAATGTCAATGGTAGTTATGTGTTGGTTGTTAATGTCAATGGTTGTTATGTGTTGGGGGATTTAATTTTTATATGTTGGATGTTAATGGTTTGTGTTGCAAAATCCATGATTTTGCAAACACCTGGTCGGTGACATTGTTCACGGAGCTAGGTTTATGGGATAATTCATATAATAATTATTTACAACCTAAGACCATGGCCTTAGACATTTGAATATTCAATGATACAAATGTTAGCTTAGGTCAATGAATGTTCCAACATTTCCATCACTCCCCTTTCATTGAATATTCCTGTGCAAATCTGTTGGCTTCAGCATCTTATATTTTTATTCTTTCTCTGTTAAACCTTGGCTCTCTAAGAGCTTTAGTCAGTATATCTGCCATTTGATCTTCTGTTGACACATAATTCACTTTTATAATTTGCTTTTGATCTTAGCACAAGATTTTTTGTCATAGCAATTCCACTAGCACTGTCAGACCATAATATTGTTGGTTCACAACTTTTTATTCCAAATTCTTCCAGTAATCTTCTTATCCAAATTATCTCCTTAGCTGCCAGTGTAATAGCAGAATATTCTGCCTCAGCACTTGACAATGCCACACTGCTTTGTTTCTTGCATTTCCAGCTCACTGGATTTTCTCCAATCATTACTATATATCCAGATGTTGAATGTCTATTTCAGGATCTCCACTTCAGTCTGCATCTGCATATGCATCAAGCATGTAACCTTTATCTCTATAAGTTATCCCATAATTCATTGTCCCTTTTCAATATCTTAATATTCGTTTGGCTGCTCCCCAATGCTGTCTCCCAGGGTTATTATTGTACCTGCTTAACAAATTAACTGCAAAGGCTATGTCTGGCCTTGTTGCTGTTGCTATATGCAGTAAACATCCAATCAACCCCCTATAAGGAACCCTTTTCATATATTGAATTTCTTCATCTGTATTAGGGCCCACATCTTCTGGCTGATCTTGTGACCTGGTACCAATGGTGTATTTGCACCTATTACATTCTGACATGTTGAATCTTTCAAGAATACCTTGTATATAATCTGCCTGGCTGAGGCTTATGATTTTGTCATCTCGATTTTTCATGACTTTTATTCCCAAAAATTTCTTCAATTCACCTAAGTCAGTCATCTTAAACCTGGATTTCAACAGATTCTTGCAAGTTCTCAGACAATCTACATTATTTGAAAACATTACACAACCATCAAGATATAGAGCTATTAGACAAAACTGCTCACTTTGTTTGAAGATGTACAAGTTTCCATCTCCATTTAATTTCATAAATCCCTGCTCCATTAAATACTTGTCCATGCACTTATACCAAGCCCTAGGTGATTGTTTAAGCCCATAAACCGCTTTCTTGAGCTTCCATGTTTTTCCTTCCTTTTCTTCAAATCCTTTTGGAGGTTTCATAAATATTTCTTCTTCTAACTCAGCATTTAGAAAGGCAGTGCTCACATCCATATGATGAATTTCTAGATTCAAAAAATTTGCTAGTGTCAACATTATCTCCTTATGCTTGCCATTTTCACTATTGGTGAATAAGTGTCATTGTAATCCACTCCCTTTTGCTGGGAAAAACCCTGTGCCACAAGCCTTGCCTTAAACTTTCTTTCCCCATTAGGTAGTTCCTTTATTTTGAACAACCATGTTTTCTGGTTTGCCAGTTCTTATAAATGCTTGCATTTCTTCTGACATTGCCTTTTCCCATTGCTTGCTGTTTTCATTCTTCATGGCTTCTTCATATGTCAAGGTGTATTACTATCCATCACTGCCATTAAGGTTGGAGCTATTTCTTCCTCAAAGATTTCTAATCTTTTACTTTTCCCATCTTCTTCTCTTCCAAGCTCATTGATTCTAATGCCTTTGTCTTCTAATTCCTTCTTCAGCCTTTCAGCCTCAGACATCCTTTTTCTTTGTCTTGTTGTGCTCCCTTCATCCTGCATTGGCAGATTTAAATTGTTCTTCCCTTCAATATTTACACTTTCAGTTTTATTTTCATAACTTTCAGATTTATCAAAGCCTTCTTCATCACTGCTGATTTCTATGTCATGTTTAACATCTTCCACATTATTATCTCGGACTGATTTTGCTAAATTAGGCTCCTTCCTGTCTTTATATAATTGTTCCTCAACAAATACAACATCTCTGCTTATTATTATCTTCCCTTTATTTGGTTCAAATAATCTATAGGCCTTTGCCTCTTCATCATAACCAACCATGAATGCAACTTGAGCCCTATCATCCAATTTGCTTCTTAACTCCTCTGGTATATGGGCATAAGCCATACATCCATAGGTTCTAAAACCCTGATATGATGGTATTTTGTTTGACCACAATGTTTCTGGTATTTTCCCATCAATACTAACACTTGGTAGTCTATTCTGTATGTAAATTGTAGCCTTCAATGCTTCTTCCCATAGCTTATTTGGCAGACCAACATGCTTAAGCATGGCTCTAACAGCATTTAGACATGTTCTATTCTTTCTTTCAGCCACCCCATTTTGCTGGGGAGAATATCTACATGTTAGCTGCCACCTTATTCCTTTTTCAGTACAAAATGCTTTAAATTTTCTAGATATATATTCACCTCCCCTGTCTGACCTCAAACATTTTATTTTATACCCTGTTTCTCTCACTACTTAAGTGACATACTCCTTGAATGCTCTTAAAGCTTCAAATTTCCTTGACAAACAATAACATTTTGCCTTCCTAGTAAAATCATCTATGAATGTGATGAAGTACCTTTTTCCAGTGCAGCTTCTTTTGTTGAGAGGGCCACATATGTCAGTATGAACCAGCTCTAAATGTGTCTCTGCTCTTTTTTGTCTTCTAGAGAAGGGAAGTCTCATGCTTTTGCCTATCATGCATCCCCTGCATAAAAAATTATGTTGCTCCTCATTTATGGCATCAATATATCCCAATTTACTTAATGCCCTTACATTTTTCATATTTGTATGCCCCAAACGTTCATGCCAGATCTTCAAAGTTGGGACTGATGCAATATTTATCATTGGAATTGTTTCACATGTACTCATTTCAAAAAGATCACCAACTCTTTTAGCCAAAAAACAGATTTTATTATCCTCCACAATTTTGCATACATGCTTGTCAAATAGTACTTGGTAATCCAAGTCAACTAATTGACTTACTGAAATCAGATTTTTGACAATAGAAGGTACACAAAGTACTTTTTCAATCTCTACTGGTTTTCCTTGCAAATCAAATAATTTGAGCATCCCTGCAGTTTCAACTTCTTTTATTCTTCCATCTCCTAAGCGTTTGCTCTTCATATGTGTCTCCTTATCCTTTCTTGTGAGCAAATCTGAGGAATCTAAGATTGTTCTTTCAGCTCCCGAATCTCCAATGAAAGATGTTTTAGCATTATGTTTCTTGCTCAAGCAATTTGAAAAAACAGTGGTTACCTCTTCCTTCGAGTCTTCCTCTTCAGATTCAATTACTGCTACATTAGTATGTGCAGCTTTAGAGCCTCTGCCCTTACCCTTATTCATGCTCCAGTTATTTGGTTTACTCCTACCCCTGCCTCTGCCCCTGACACTATCTTTGGGGGTTGGACATTTTGAAGCCACATGGCCTATACCTCCACATGTGAAACATGTTCTAGTATTCTTTGGACAGTTAAATTTTAAGTGTCCAACTTCACCACACCCATAAAAGGGTCCAATATGCTTGCCTTTGTCATTATTCCCCTTTCCTTTTTTGACAACAAGCACCTCAGCAGACTCCTCGTCCTCCTCATTCTCATTTTCAATCATAAGCTTTTGTTCTATTTCTGTTCTAGCAATTTGCTCAGCCTCTTCCCTCAGACCACACCAACCCATCCTGGGAAGGCCCAAACACACCAACCACCGGTTGACCCCACGCAGGCAGAGCCCTCTGGGGAAGACCATGAAGCGGGGCCACCAAGGAAGAGGCCTCGAGGCAGGAGGGAGAGCGTCTTCCATGAAGAGGAGGCCGAGCCAAGGCCCGGTCGACCCGACGGGCGGGCCACGGGCAATCCACCGGTCGAACCTTGGAGCCGCATCCGGCGAGGGTTGAGGCCAGCGGTGCATGCCTTGCGGGCCTCGAGCGAGAGGTGGAGAACATAACATCTCGGATGTTGCTTTGGCGATTGGTGCGTAAAAAAGCGGCTAATTACGTAATGGGGAGGATCAGCAGATTTGACAGGCGGATGATAGCATCCACTTGCTACAATTTTGACAGCAATACCAGCCAGGAGCTTGCGGATATGAGGCGTGTAGACACCGCGTGTTGGCAGCTATGGAAGCTGGTATGCGGGGATGAACCGAGGTAGAGCAGGAGACACTGTGAACGTAACCGCCTCTCGGATCCAGGCCGAGGTTGAGGAGGCTAAGGCCACGGCACGAGGAGCACAGGCCGCCCTCCTGTCAGAGGTTGCGGAGGCCGCCACTGTGAGACAAGGAGTCCAGGCTGCTTTGGAAGCTAGCCAGCGTAACTGGCTCGCCGTAATAAGGATTTAGCACGAGATCGGGAGCTACAGGAGCTTCGGGCGGCCGTTGCCCAGCAAGGCAAGGGCCTCCAGGCCGAGGCACATGAGCAACTCTGCCATTGCACGCGGGAGATGGCAAGACATGACAACGTCCTGCAAGAGCTGAGCTCAGACTCAGGAGAACGTAAAAACCACAAAGAAAGAACACACCAACCCCTTGAACCCACCAGCCTACTGTGTCAGCACGCAACACTGCTGCCTGGACACATCAGATCACGCCGGGCGCCACCACCCAGCGCCCGGCCACGGCCTATGCCTCATCCACCTCAACCAACACAGTGCGCCCCCGCCGGAACTCGAGAGCAGAGACGCGAGGAGCCGCAATGTGGTAGTCGCGAGGGCCCGACGGAGGAGTCGGGAGAACATCTCACTTCCCGACTCCAGACACAGATCTTGGACTTCCGGCACCGTGACCATTGGAAAGGCGAAGTCGTCATGGAATTCAAATACGATGCCCGGTGGTCATCTTCCGCGATTGAGAGCGTGCGGGCGGGTGGCCATCCTGCCGTCGCCGGGAAGTTGAAGGGCACGGCTCAGACGTTGATCGGGACTTGACCCCAAAGACAGAAGAGACCCGGCGTGAGCTGGCCAAAGTCGGGGCGCCGCGGACATGGAGGGGCCCGGGGCTGGTCCGGGGAAGGATCACGGGGAATTCAGGCAGACCAAGCGGGGATGCGGGCACTCCGCCCCTCGAAGTCCCTCGAGGGGCCCCAGCCTGAGGCATCCACATCTTCCGCTCCCCCTGGGACCACCACTACCACCGGACCTGAAGTGGCGATGCATGCCACTAAATAGGGATCGTGCCTCAGCGTGGTATTTTGGAATTGCCGTGGCTTTCCATGGCAGAAGGGGGACAGTCTCAATTCCATCGCCATGGACATGGACCTTATCTTCCTCATGGAAACATGGGAACATGCTGGTCACATGCTACCTGATTTGCCAGGATACCAGCGCTACTCCGTCTTCAATGAGTGCACCGGGAAACGAGGACACGGAGGAATTGTGTGTTACTACCAGACAGCCTTGGCCCAATCGGTCTCCCTGTGCAAGGCGCATGACAGCACAACTGATAACAATGGCATGCAGTCGCGAGAACATCGATGGCGACCCTCTCTTTGTGGCGGCTTGCTACTTCCCACATCTTTGAGAGCAACTTGATGTGGATGAGGGGGAGCCCTATGTCGATCTATATGATGACATCACAGTGATGGAACAATTGGGCAAGGTCATGTTGCTTGGAGATTTCAATGCGTGTATTAAAGGCAGAGCAGATCCCAAAATTCGCACCTCTAGCTGAGGATGTGTTGCAAATGGGCCCCGCAGAGATGGTTTGGCCAAGGGCATCGGATGATGACCGGTGACCGCGGTATGGCCGGCATTTCTTTATGGCCGGGCGGTGTCTTTGACTGGTCATTTGCAATGGCCGGCACGATGGTAGTCCTCCGGCCGCTTCACTTGTAGACGGAGAACTGTGGGGGCGTGCACCCGGTGTGGTGGATTACGTGCTAGCGGACGAGCAATGCCTACACTTGATCACTCTCACGATTATGTCGGGGCCGGTGGTGGGACGAGGAAGTAGACTCGACCATCATTGTGTTCTAGATAGATTGGCGGTGCCAATCGAGCACCCATTGCCCCAACACCCCATGTACCCGCGGTCGTGCGGACTATGATCATCGCGGTCGGTCTATGCGAGGATGCTTGAGCATGAGCGCCGGGAGTGCTTGCAGCTCCCCACACTTCAGCGATAGATAGCCGGGTGAACCGGCTCTTCGAGGGTAGGGGCCGATGCTTTGGGAGAGGCAGCTCTCGGCGATCCACAAAGGCTGCAACCACCTTCCCCGCAATCACCGGTTCGATGGTGAGATGTCGGGAGTGAAACGATGGCTCCGCCAAGTCTGGACCCACCATTCGCCCGTGGAGCCGTCCATCAATACAGCTCCTTCCTCAAGACCAAGAAAGCCGGGTACCTTGCGAGCACCAGAATGCCAGATGTTTGGTGTACTAGACCGCCACCCTAGGACCTTCGGAGAAAGGTCTTGAGTAAGCCTGCGACACCCACGGGAAATATTACCGGGAACAATGGGTGAGATACTTGCAGCAGCTGTATGACCCAATGGGAAGCCGGGCACCCGATTACCTCCGCGACGGGCCCTAGTTAATTGGTCATTCTGAAGGGATGTCATAATGGGCTGCAAGCCCAGCTAGGGAAGGCGGCCGATTTGGATGGTATGCGGTGAGCTTCTCAAGTGGGCGGCCCCCAATGGTGCGGTTCTCACAACACTCTTCAACGGGGGCATTGCAAGAAGGCTTCCCCCGCCTTTGGACTACCGGTAGAGTTGTGCCCATATACAAAGCGGGGGACCCCCACATTGACCAACTATCGTACCATTATGGTCGATTCTCGTCTTTGCCAAGTTGCTTAGGGATTCTTGAGCAAATGACACTTTGGGCGGAGGATGGAGAAGTCGCGGGCTCTCACATGCAGGAGCTTCGCCCCGGCATTCTACTATTGACCATATCTTCACTCTGCGAACACTCATAGAGGATAGCGGAATCAACGCCGAGAATCATCTTTGTTGCTTTGTGGATTTCGCGAAAGGCTTTTGACCACGGTGCCTCGGGATAAGTTGTGGGATGATTGAGAGGCTGACTAGGGACCCCGTCGACTTGAGAATGCTATATCTGGACTATCACGAGGCTTGCTCGGTCGTCTCACTTGTTGGGGAGCCGTTGTTGTTAGTAGCATTGGGGTGCGTCGGGGCTGCCCTCTATCCCCCGGACGCTCTTCGGCTTGTACATTGACCAGCTAGAAGAATGGCTAGCCGAGCACGGGGAGGGGGGGAGGAGCTTTCGATTGATGCACCACATAATCCAAGCAACTCATATATGCCGATGATGTTGACCTGCCGCGATATACCCGGAGGACATGCAGCGCCACCGGATGCTTTGGACACTTTACGCCAATTCAGCGACATGAGAGTTAACTTGGCCAAGACAAAGTCTTCTTTGGTCCCATCATCCGGCACCCACGCCTTCCCTCATTCACTTACCGAGGGGCGGGTAGTGGAGGTGGCTCGATCTTATAAGTATTTGGGCATTGAGTTTTCTACTACCACACACTTGGGATGCATCCATCGGGTTTACGGGTCGCTGCAAGTTTGGAAAGCCCACGTATGCAATGCAAAACAACAAATCACAAGGCGAGTCAGTATGCATGGGGTCACCGGGCACACTTGTTCAGGGCCTTGGTCGAATCGGTCCTCCTCTATGGAAGTGTGGGGGCGGTGATATCCCTCACCACTTGGAGCGATCTAGAGCAGGTACGAAGGCCTTCTTGGCCCGACCTTTGGGAGTGAAGTCCACGGTCCCATATCGGGATCTTGCTCCGGGGAGACAGGCTTCCTTCCATTCTGAGGGGGGCTGCTTATTTGGGCGTTACATTATTTACTTCGAAGGTGGTGGCTATGGATGAAGCCCGGCTGCCCAACCTTGCTTTGGCAAAGGGCGATGGGGCCCGGGCGACTCAAAGCTTGCTTGGAAAGACAAGCAAGCCCGTGGTTCTCGCTATGGAATGTGCGAGGCACACGGATGTGGACAGTGCATACACCTATCAAGAAGCTTGACCTTGAAGCAAAGATTTGGATGCTTGCTTCATGGCCAAGCTTTGGGATGCAGAGGCCCTGTCACATGTCAAGGTGGCAAATTATCGACAGCGAGGTTAATCCCATGCTCACGAGGGGCCCACACCACTACTGCGCACCCATCTACCCATGAAAAAGCGCGCAGGGTGATTGCTTCTATTCGCGACATGTGCACACCACCTCCGCATTGAGACAAGGAGATGGATTAGGGAGGGCAGCGTGAGGGCAGAGTGCGCCGGTCAGCGTCAGCAGTAGCCATTGAGGATGAAAGTCACGCCCTCCGGGCTGTTACATTACTAGCATATCCGCCTCGGTATGCTTTCGGTTAGTTATGCCCCATCGAGGCCTTGCATGAGCTAATGAGCACGCGGCCTCTGTAGGCTTGTTGGGATCATTACCTCAGGAGGTAATGGATCTGTGAACTTCGGTTATGTCCCCCGTCAGGCATTAACCTCAAATTTGTACTTGTGATTATGTATATAACTGTGCAGTATGTCAGCATCCTTATTGCTACTAAGGTTTTTCCCCCGAAAACCCTTCGGGGCGGGGGTTTTTAAATCCTGGTAGTAATACGCCTGCTGCTCTCTCTTTGTACTTGGGTCCCATAGGCCAGTTGGTCTTCGTGGACGATAAAATCATATTCTATTCTATTCCTAGTTTTAGCAATAGTTCTAATAAGTGTGGCCAATGTTCCATAGTTAATGAACATTTTTTATATTGCTAAGATCTGATGATTTTCAGACATTGTTACACCAACTGCCTCTGCACACAATGAATCAAACTTGTGGAATAATGTGGTCAAGTCTATCTTCTCATCATACCTTAATTTTCTAATTTCCTTTTCCAACACATCTATCTGAGAAGAGCTCTTAGTTTGGTATGTCTTGATCAGATATTTCCAAGCCTCTTAGGACTCAAATTTCTTAATTTTAGCATTATGCTAGGGGCAACTTTACACATGATTATAGCTTTGGCTTGACTGTTTTTCAAATCTTCTCCTAGCTTATCACTGCTTATACTTACCTCCTTTGATTTAGCAGTGGATTCTCCTGACCTTGCTGCTGAAGATTCACCAACTGCAGTGCTGCTTGCTTCATCACTAATCTCAGCATTTGGCTCAACAATATGCCACAGACCTTCAAATTGCAAGACCTCTTTGATTCTCTCTTTCCATATTTGAAATCCTCCAACTCCCCGGAAAATGTCAATAGAACTCAAGAGTGTTGCTCCAAATCGTGTAGACATTGTGCAATCCTGCTCTGATACCACTGAAAGGAATTTGATCCAATATTAATTTCAATATCCAACCATTAGTTATTACACATGTCATACACCTAGTTAATATTGAACCAAGCATTATTCACGAAACTTAATCGTATACTCAGAAGAACAACTTTGATCGATCACAGCAAAGAGCTCGATACTCTGTTTAACTTAAAATTCTGCTTATATACAATATCGGATCACAGCTTAGCAGTAATCCAAGAATCGATGCCTTTGGATCAGCATGTCGGTTGCTAGATCCATGTTTTTGCAAACACCTGGCCGGTGACACTGTTCACCGAGCTAGATTTATGGGATAATTCATATAATAATTATTTACAGCCTAAGACCATGGTCTTAGACATTTGAATATTCAATGATACAAATGTTAGCTTAGGTCAATGAATGTTCCAACATTTCCATCATACATTAGGGCCAGGTTGTCTATTTAATATGGTGCATATTCTCTCCGGATTAAAGATTTCTTCCTCAATGGTTCCTCTGATACTTCCTTTATCTTGGTATCTTTTCAAGGAACGAAGGAAGGAAGGTATTTTTATCGTCCACGGAGACCAATCGGTCTATGGGACCCAATACAAAAGCGCAGCAAGCGGATTACTACCCGGATTAAAAAACCCCCCGCCCCGAAGGGTTTTCGAGGGAAAAACCGTGGCAGCAATCAACTTGCTGACAAACTGTTCTAATATACAAAATGCAAAAACACACAAATATATACACTCATGCACCGCACCCGTAGTGCCTGATCAGCGGGCAGCCAAGCGGGGGCAAAGGTGAGCTCGCAGATCTAGTACCTCTTGAATGTACGACCCCAGAGCACGTACTGACGGTGTGTTCATTAACAAATGTAGGGGCAAGTCCGGCCGTACTAAGAGAGCGTATCTGGCTCGGATCTGACTGAATGCTGGGCAACTCTGGAAAGTGTGAAACTCATTCTCAATGGCACCCGTTTGACAGCACTGATAGAGCCTGTCCTAGCGGGGCTCCCCAATCCACCTGCCCGTCTCGATGCGAAGATGGTGGGCACTTGTGCGAATGGAGGCAATGAGTCTGCGCTTTTTCAGGGGCAGCTGGGAACGCAGGTAGAGCTGCGGGCCCCGGGCTAACATGGGATTGCGCCAGGGTCCCAGAGCTTGCCAAGGAAGCAAGCGTCCAGGTACTCCCGCAGGCTGTCACGATCGGCCTCTGTGTCCACCTGCACGCAAGGCAGCTATCAAATATCAAATCTGTTGAAGTAAAAAATGGTAGCTCCATCGATCATGTTTCTGATGGTTTTCTGCATTTTTTTATCCTCATTGTCTTGAACATGGATAGCGTGCTCTGTAGGTTTTATTCAGTCTGTAGATCTTCAGTCTGTATCCTGCTGAGATGCGATTTATATATTGCACTGCAATTTTTAAGCTGCACTACATCTGAACTTGACAGCATCAACGAGGAGAATTTATTACTTCATAAGTGATGTGGCTGCAATGCCTCATCTTCAAGATTTTGGATTAGAATAGCTCGGCAAATTTTTTGATTGAGATCCACATTTTTATTATGCACTTTAGATATTTCCAAGGATTTTGAGTTCAGATCATTTTGTAATCTATGAATCTTCTCATCAAGGATGGTATGTTCTTCGACAGTTTTGCATTTGTGCATCACATCTCTTTCATAACCATATTGTAGCTTATATACTGCATTGTGATCCACTTTCGGACTCAGCCTTGGTGTCGGTTCTTCCGGAGGCAAGAATGGGCGCAGGTTTAGCGTGGGCTATTTCGGCAGGCGCTTTGGCTGCTACGGGTGCGGTGCTAGCTAAATGTGCATCCTTTGAAGAGGTATTAGTCCCCTTTTTTTATGTAATTTAAGTTTGTTACAGAACACTAGGATAAAATGGGCTGATGAAGAAAACAAGGAACAGTTGAGCTTGGCTCAGAAAGTTGCAACGTATTTTGGGGTCATGTTGTGCAATGTAATCATGTGGACTTATTATGTCACCAGTCTTAAGATCCTTTAATCTCTCCAAGCTACAGTTGTCAACTTTGTAGCGAATTTTCTTCTCTCAGGATTCGCAGGGTTCTTGTTATTTGGTAAAGTTTTGCATATTCAGGTATGCCTTCTACATTTTTTCCTTGGGTATTGTAATGATCGAGAAACTTAGCTAATTATATTAACACTTGATTGAATATCAACTTTAAAATGGCTTGTAGGTGCTCTGCTCATTCTTTTAGGTATTATGGTCTTAAGCAATGCTGATTGTCAGGCTTCTCAGAGCTGCAACAAGAAGGACTCCTGAAATTTTGAGATGATGAAAATTTTTGAGATGAAGAAATTTTACATTGTTAGAACTTCGCTTTATCCCACCTCTAGAAATTAGAAATGCCCTTACGTGATTCTCTTTTCTGGATTTTAACCAATGACATGTTGTATTGATGTGTATCACAAATAAAACCAGCTTTGAAGTAATAAAACATATTTACTTTGCAAAAATTATTTTCTTGTTTTTTTAAATTGGAAGGTATTGATGCCTTTTTGATGTTTCACAGGCTATCCAGTGGTGGATTTAGATCACATGATGAGCTAAATAGCATGGAGAAGAGAGAAGCTATACATATTGGTATGACAGAGACCATCCCATATAGCATGCAAACACCTACAGATACAAATGATTTAGAAGGGGAATGTGCAATACACTTTGAAATGATGGAATGTCCCACTAAAACACCAGGTGGTCATTGGTACTCTCCTTTCGCCCTTGTACAGTAACATGCTTTTAGAGTTCAAATAGGTTGAATGGTTATATCCACAATAGGCATTGGAGGCATGTCAAAATGCCCTGTATGCAAACTCTCAATCACCACAAATGATCTTGTAACATATAGCAAGGGGCAGACTCTTCAACATCATGTTCCTGCAGCAGAAATGACAGCTTCCTGGAATCCAAACGAATGCGGTGCACATGGAATCCAAACGAAGAATCCTCCTTGCAGATTTAGCAATGGTCAGAGAACAGTTGAAATAAGAATGTTTCCATCCCAAAGTACCGAACGGCAATTTTCATTCCAGGTCCTTATTTTCAGTCAACTTATGCAAACTATTGCATGGCTAAAGGCGGAAATTTAAAAAGCAAGGCATCAATTATCGATTTATAAGTGGTGACGTGCCAATGAAGAAACACTAGCAAGCAATTGAAGTCTTCCAAAAGGTTTCATCCCTCTTATAAATCGTTTTATCAATCTCGTAGCTACAAACTTAATAATAATGCTAAAGATGAAATGAAATGAAATTTATATATGACGTTAAGAACTCGAGCAATAGATCTGTTGGCTGGTATTAAAGATGAATTTGATTGCAGGATTTTCCCACTAGGGTTTTCTATTGTCCCCCCGCACGATAACTCTTACAGCAGCTTCTCATGTTTACATAGTATGGAAGATAGCCCATATATTTGAGCACGTTATGTGCTTTTACTTTCAAGCTTTTGTTGGCTTATGTGCATCAGCTTGAGCCTTGTCTTAACCAGCGATAAGTTGCTAGCATAACTTTAATGTCCTTCCCTTTCACAATGTCAATTGTTACCTTGCAGCTGGAGGAATGAGCTGTAGGACGTTGCTGGAGAAAGCGGCCTGTCGTCATCAAAAGGTAAATAACCTTCTTGTCATGGAAAAAATTAGTGGCTATATATAGCCAAATGGCAATTTTTTAGGGGGTCTAGGCAATTTTTGCGGCGAATTTTATGAAGAGAGATTTCTTTAAAAAAAATAAAAAATAGCCATAGTTAAAACAAGCACTCTATTATTTTTTTAGGATTAGCCAAACTATTTTCCCCCCTTTTCCTTAAAGAAAAAGGGATTAGCCTTTCTTTATATTATAATATTTATATATTAAATCATTAATAGCCAAACAAAAATGAATTCTTATTATAGACTTTTACACATCCCCACCTACCATCATTAATGATAGTAGTTTTTCAAACCTTGAATTTTTATTATATATACCACATATGCATCTTCAAAGAGGAACTGTAAGAGATGGCTAATATCCCTCTAGATGCCCGAGTTGGTTGCATAACATCTTCCTTCAGGGGTTAGAGATAAGTGCAATTTGATCACCATATTTACAAGGTGTCGTTGCATTAAATGTAGTTCAGATTATGGATGTTATAAGCTATGTTGCGAGCTTCTGTTAAAAGTTTTTCAATATTATTGTATGTTCCTTGATTGTTGATTATTATTTGTAATTGTAGTACAATTATCTAAAGCTACAGAATTTAATTTACATTGTTTGCTTTTTCCAGTTAAAAAACATAGCCAAGTGAAAGTTTATACATAATTCAAAAGTTTCGCCAAGTCCAAATATATATAAATGTAATAATAATAATAACTTTAGCCAAATTTATATCATAAAATACGGTAAATTTTTGAAAAATAGCCAAACCATTTTTTATGAAAAAATATATAGTATGCTTAATTTTTTCCCTGCTTCTTGTGTTAGGTTTTGTTTTGATCCTCTTCGTACTATACTAAATCATCCATCTTTGTAAATCAGGCTATTTGTTGAGAATTCTGTAGAGGCAATCATCCTGAAGGTTATTAGGAGTCGAAACATCACCATTTTGCCACTTTGTCACAGCATTCTGAATCTGCTGTAAACAGGCAGGCAGTCGTGCCTAAATCATATGTTTCTTCTTCCATGCATGTTATGTTGTCTTCAAAAATCACATCCACTGCATATGATGCAGATCTAAGTTGAGAAAGTTCTAAGTTGTTCTATTTTCTGTGAGAAATAAAAGAGCGCCAAAATTAGGGCCAATTTGGTCCATGTGCATTAGAGCCATCTAATAAAAAGTGAGATTGGGCTCCAATACTTGTTTCAAAGTTAATGAAAATAAGCATTGCCTCTTGCAGATGTTAAACATGCCTTCATGCAAATACAATGAGAACACGACCAAGAACATCTAAATCCATGTTTACCAAATCATACACTAGTGCTCTAGCCTCACTCAAATCTAAACCATTAAATTTGAACGAAAAGGCAACTTTCAAGAAAAAGCATGCCAAACATAAATTCAATGACAAAACGAGATAAAGCCTTTATTACACATTTGGAGAGTGGCAAGACATATTGCGCCAAAAGATTTCAAAATATCGTTAAACACCATAAATGTTCAAATACAGCATTCATCAGCGTTCACAACATCCCGATCGAATACCTACCTTCAATGCTTCTCCCAATGTAGCCTTTTTTGAATTCTCGAATAAATTAAGCGTGTATGCAGCGGACCGCCGACGAGAGGCAAAAAGGGGAAGAAGAAAGAAAATCCTAGATCATATTTACTTCAATTGGCTGTAATTTTAGAGGGCCTCCTCTCTGGCAAAACAATGCAAATCGGGATCTCATGACCTTGGCGAGCTTACAATCCCTATAAAAATTGAAGCAGACCTGGTTAAGCTTTCAGATGGAACGAGCAGACAAGCTTGCTGTATGCAGAGAGGCGCCTAAGTGTAAACAACAACCATTTGACGTCTTTCTACACTGCAAGTTTTGCCAACACGGCGGCCTTGATTTTCAGGAGCAGAGCAATTTTAGAGAGCCATGCTTTGGAAGAATTATCAGAACCCCTGTCTGTGATGACGACAAAGACTCCGACAAAGGTTTTGGGGTCCTGGGAATCAACTAGACCTCTGTTCTAGGGCCTCTGAATCAGGCTTATCAGCCTTAGAACTCATAGCACAGTGGCTCCATGTGCAACGCTTCTTTTACATTTCTTGTTGTTTACACAACAGGGGATACTTTGGATTGGACTTTCCATTGCAATTCCTTAACTTGTTAGCAATAGTCCCAACAGCATATATCAGCATTGCAGTTGGAAAAGAACCCAAAAAAAGAAAATCCCAAGGCAAAACTATTATAGGAGAAGGTACCTTTGTGGAATCCGATGCAGCTCATACTGTGCTTGCCAAAAATCTTGAAGCAGGCCATGTACATTGAAACATCGAATGTCTCTGAATTGAAGAGTTTCTCTGTGGCAAACGCATGGGATTCTTTATTCCATCCACGAGTTTTGTGGCCAAAGGAAAAGATCAGCAAATAGATATCTTGAAGCCAATTTGAGGGCAGTGATCAGTTTTATGTAAAAAACTTCATTGCCTGCATATCTAAGTCTGCTGGTGATGGATGGTATGAAAACATGACTTTGAAGTATGATTTAAGCCACTTCACCCTCCGGCCATAGAGGGCAACCCCTTGTGCGCAGCACCTTGTTTTTTTAGCAGACTTGCCTAACCCCCTACAAGAATTTCTGGATTTCTAGCCTATCCATCTGTGAGAACACCTCAGCTATAATTGTTTTGTACCATTGGATCTTTAATTTTCAGATCGTGTGGTTTAGAAATTTGAAAGTCTCCTGCAAAATTACAAGTTCCTCGGTCGAGAAGCATTCTTACTTCGGCCTACTTATTACATGCCACCAGTGGGGGAGATGATTTGGATCTGGTTAGATTGGGTTTGGGTTCTCATTTTTATTTTTCTGTTTGGGTTGGTTTCGGATTGCAGAATCAAACTAGCATGCTAGAGAACTGGTAATTTATGTTGCCAGATATTCGACATTTCTTCTTAATTCAGTGCCTACTATTTTGAACTTCTTTGACAATGACTAACACGTTGCCTTCCCTTTTTGACTTCTTTGTCATGCTATGCTTACAATAGGTCAGGCTTATTCCGATTTTCTGGATTTGGATCAAATCCAGGGAGATGATGGAAGAAGTCTTTGGCAATTCTTTGGCACAAACATTCCATTGCTTAGCCTGAAATAGGTAGCTTCTTCTCATAAATTGCATCTCAAGACATTTATAAAGGCACAACATATCTCTCTCTGGTTATAAAGGTTTGTTTGGAAGGTTTGTTGAATGCATTTTCTTAGCTAATGCAAATTGATGAAGCACCACTTATTCGTTAGGAGAAAATAAGCTTCAATGAACACCCCTCAAATTGCAATACATTTACCTGCTATTTCCCCATAGAACCTGTGATTTCAAGACCGAAAATGGAATAGTGAAGCAAATTGTTGTGAATGAATCTGGTGACAGTATGTCAAAAGGAACCACCAAGTAATACATTTTGGCTCTCTGTAATGCAGGACAAAGTGAAGCAATTCTTTACATTCTGGATACTATAGATGTAAGGAATTCATCCTTCCTCTTTGACATGTATTTTCCTCTCTCATGCACATGCACAATGAAAAAATTCCTGAGAGAGGGAAGGCAAATACATGCTCACATTGCAAAACGGGTAACCAGTCAGCCATAATTCTAGCATATGTGCTTGTCAACATATATGTTAAATGTGAAAGCATGTCAGAGATGCTTTGATCAAGCAGACTATCAAGATGTGTTTGCCTCGACCACAATGATCCCATGCTATGTCCAAATTGGGGATGGATTTGAGGCAATGAAGCTCTATAAGAAAATGCATGGCTCTCCTTCCAAGCCAAACAAGGTTACTTGTTTGAGTATTATGAGTGGTTGTGCAAGGTCAAGAGCTTTGCAATGGGAAAAAAACATTCATTGCTGCATCTTGAAATCTGCAGCTTGTTGCTTCTTTTTTTCATGTGGCATTGCAAGCTATACTCAAACTTTCATTATCTTGCAGGCAACAAGTAAAATTTGTAGCATTAAATCAGTAGCATCATCAATAAGTTTTAGCATCCATTCAGGATAAGATGGGATTACATCCTAAACCAACCCAAATGGCATGTTGTTTTGGCAATGTTTCTTCCTTTTTAAGCTATTTTACAAGGCAGTAAAAATTCCATAGCTTGCAGCTATCAACATAGCAATGGCATACACTTGCAAAAATTGTAAGTACCTTCTTAGAATGGATATGGAGAGGGCAAAAAAAAGTTATTCATTGGCACCTTACTTGGCTACTTAATTAATTGCTAGATGCCAATTAGTGCAGTATTTCCTCCCATGTTTGGTGCATTCATACATCCAATGGCATTCCTACATTATGCTTTTCCAACTGTAGTCTTATTATTCTGTGTTATATTTTCATGTGTATAAGTGGAGTTGATATTTAACAAAAGCTATAAGAATAATTCTATAAGTTTATGATTACTTTCTCATACGTCTACCATTTTGGGCATGCAAATTAGGGAACTTTGCATTTATAAACTAGTGGAGTCTTTTGCAGCATTTGTCATGGGTGTGGCAGTGGACAAACTCCCACAACAGAAAGCAGCTATGGCATTTGGCTTGGCTCGTATTTGAAGACTGTTTGTATAGTCTTCCATGGATACTACATTCTTTCTGAAAATACACCAGTGATTTATTAATGGATTCCTCAAGCTTCTCTCATTATATGACAGACGAGAAAACGGAATTGGTGTAATATGTGCCCTTCTAAGAGTTGATAATGAGAAATGGTGCTTTCCTTCTAAACGTAGATCTTGGTTTTGTATCCAAGATGGCTACTAGGACACAATGGGTTCAAGATGGCTAGTAGGACACAATGGGACCCCATAAGATTTGCTACTGCTGTTACTATTGATAGTTGAATGTTAAATTATACATCGATATTTTCAATGTTAAATTGTACTTCGCTTTTCATTGCATATTCTTCTTAGAACCAAATCATGTTCCACACATGCAGCAATGTACTTATCAATCTTAGGCATGGTGCTTTGTCTCTTTTACTAGTGTGATTTCTCTCATTGTTCTTAACATATGAAATAATTTACTAGGATCCCCAAGGGTTCCAAAATTTTATCATAACATAAACCACGAACTTTACACTTAGCACTAAATTCCCTTAAAATCCTTCTTTGTTTAGGTGCATATTCAAACATATTACGAAATTGAACCATTAAATTAACCCCCCCCCCCAAATTGTTTTTCTTGATATTAGTGCGCGGGGCATCCATCGGTAGGGCTCAGACCGTTGGATGTCTGTTTCAGACGATCCCAACTATCATTAGACGCAACTCATATTTTAGTAAGTTTTAGTTAACTATCAGTTTCAAATACACAATTAACCCAAAGGTTGTGAGGTGCATTGTACACATGTATGATATACATATATATGTATTTGGGGCTCCTCGCCAATCGTTGGGCATCGCATCTAATATCGAGGAAAAAACGATTTGGGGGTCTGGGGCGGGGGGTTTAATTTAATGGTTCAATTTCGTAATATGTTTGATGCCCTTTGCAATGGTTCGATGTGCTATGTTAATATACTATTATTAATAAGCTACATAATTTGTACGGAATAAATATAAATGTTGTACGAAATATGTGTGAATATTATACGAAATATGTACAGAAATTAAAAAAAAAAACAAACAAACAAAAATGGCCTAGGGGTGTGCATGGGTCCAAAAAAAAAGGTGGTTCTATATAACACGAGCTCCATACTTAGAAAATGTTGCAATGGAACTACATGAAAATTGGATCGTCGGATATAAAATAATATTAATACAGTAAAGAACATGGGATGTCGTATGTTGTAGAATATAACGAAGTGTAAATATCCCTAGTCGAGCACACCTTCTTCTTTGATAAATTGCCTTGCAGCCTCAAATGCCTTAAAATTATACCATGGCTTCCTAGACCATTGAAATATGTTTAGAGTCGAAGGCAACCTTGTAGCAAGCAATAAAACGAACAAATAAAAGAAAACAATAACAATCATGAATCTTACGCTTACATTACAAATTGACAAACAAATGTGTAAATAATAATAATAATAATAATAATAATAATAATAATAATAATAATAATATATTAATCACGCCATTAAAGACCCTCAGGTCCAACTGGCGACAAAGTACATCGAGAGTTTTATTTATGAACTATTCAAAGGCACCACTTGCCTCAAGGGTGCTCATGTTGTCATATAATTCCATAATTTCTGCTCTTTCTTTCCACACCATCTTGATGTATGAGCTGAGTTTATTGTATGGGACATTCCAGAGATCTTTCAAGCTTGTGCAGTCTATATCAAAATTGGTTCTAATGCTCTCATATGCTGGGCATTCTAAGAAAGTGTGCGGTTCAGTTTCTATCTTAGGATCCAGCAAATTTTTGGGACGATACCTTTGATGTCGTGGTGTGCCATACCAGCGACCCGTTTCCACATGCAAATGATGAGAAGAAGTGCGTGATTTGAGAGATCATAACTTCATTGCGTCTACTAATGTTAGATGTCAAATATGGCTGCTCCACATAAGTAGACGGGTCACATATTTCAGCCCTATAAAATTGTTGTTTCACACTAGTATCCGCCCACGGCAAGTTCAATACATCCCACGTGACTTTTTTCCCTTACCTCTTTCAATTTTCTTGAAGAAGGCCATGACGGGCCGCTAAGATGCCAACTTTCAGCCCACTTGCATACTTGGTAGTACCACCCTTTGCTCTCGAGCATAAGATAGCTTTACCTGGGAGGCGGTCTTTTGAGAAGCTTTTCACACGATTGATATATGTGATTGTACAACAAAGGGCTTCAATCTCTAAAGGAAGCAATCCCGCTTACGCTAGCATAATCTGATAAAGGCGTTTGAGACTTTACTCCAAGTTCTTCCATCAAATATCTCTTCTGCACTTTTTCAATGGACTTTTTCAATGGATGCCCAGCTTTGCTTGGATAGCCCAGGTCCCCATCTTGGGCACCCGTGATAGGACTACTGGGTTTCACCATTACAAACATAAAGAAGTCTCCTAGTTTCCCAATGCCACAAATTATTAGTGCGACATGAATGAAACATGCTATATAATGCTCTAAGCCCCCTGGAAGCGCGCTTTGAGGCAGCCTTCTTCCAATTGTAATTGTGCGAGACCTCAATACCTAAATATTTGTAATCGATACTTGTTCAATAGCTGTCCCTCCTACCAAAAAGCTGAATTTTTCGTGTGCCCAAGACCATTATTTTGGATTTTGAAGCGTTGATGGTCATTCTTTTATGAGTACAAAACTCATGTAAAACATCTAGGTGTCTTTGGAGTCCCTCAGTTGTCTTAGAAATCAGCACTATATCATCTGCAAATAGGAGAACTTGGATCAGGTAGCATCCCAACCGAGCCAACTCCCCCAATCTAGCAAGCGGGTTCTCTACCTCATCAATGTATAATCCAAATAATGTTGGCGAAAGGGACAGCCCCCGCTTCACTCCAATTGTGCTTAAGATCTTCTCTTCTCCCTCAAAGGAAAGGAAAGTTCTATCGGGACTTGCCTATATAGACATGCTCTTTGCTTGTCCGAAGTTCTAAAGGAACTTCTATAATTTCGAGTCTGGCTTCTAAATCGCCTCTGTCTACTCTGTCAAATGCTTTAGCAAGATCAATAAAAGCCATGAACCTCCGGTTGCCAAAGCCCTTTGCACCTTCAGCTATGACACGCAGGGACACTAGATGGTCAAGTGTTGAGTGTCCACGTCTGAAGCCAGCTTGACCATAAGCCCGCACATCATTTACATCAGCCCACTCTGAAATCTTTTTTTCAAGCATTGCTGCGAATATTTTTGAAAAAATAGAACTAATCAAGATAGTTCTATAATTGCGTATGTCATCTTTGTCGCCGGCTTTAAAGATTGGAATTACTCTGCTCAAGTACCAATCTGCAGGAAATTCTCCATTTATTAGAGAATTATTGCATAGGTCCAATAGTCTTTCATGTGTTGCATCGCCCCCCCATTTAATGAGCTCTGATGAGAGACCTGTAACATCAAAAGCCTTGCCATTCTGGAGTCCCTGTAATGCTTGCTTAAGATCGGATATAGAAAATAGTGATGCAGAGCTTTTGGGATCTAATGTCATGTTAGCGCAATCTGGGACATGATATAATTCCGAAATCCAGCCCAATAAGTCTTTTCTTGTGATGTTTCCGATCTCTGCCATCTTTGCAAGACGCTTCCAAAATAACCTTGGATAGATCGCAATCACGAACTCTGTTTTTTGGTGGTGTACACGTAGCCAATCCCGTTTCTTCCGTTTGACTAGTTTTTTATAGTGTTTCATTGCCCCTTCCTTGTCTTGCGCATTTTTCAAAGCAGATTTAGCCTGTGTGCATTCTTTGTCATACCATTTTTTATTAATATAGCCTGGTTTAAATGGTTTGGTATGTCCAAATACTTGACTTGCTGACTGTAGAAGGACTTCTTTCAGTTTCTCATATCCATCCATCGGGTCCATCGGCCAACTTGCATTTTCAATAGTTTTTTCAATTTGTCATTTCATATGTCTCGCCAATGCATAATCTACCTTTAGTTTTTGCTTGAAATTACGGTCTGTGGAAGGCGGCTTTCGTGCATATTCAATCCAAAGTGCGAGGAGGAGAATGATCCGAGTCACAACACATCCCTTGAACCTCAAAGTCTTTGATATAATGCAAGTGTTCTGGGCTTCCAAGCAAGAGGTCTACTGTGCTGCTACCGTTTGGCTGGAAGCAAGTGTATCCACAAGGCTTTGGAAAAGTTTGAATGCCATTGTATACAATCAGGTCCAGCGATTCACACAAGGAGATCACATGGTTTCCCATCAAATTTGATCTTAGATCAAGGGTTTGCCGAGGCCAAGCATATGCAAGATCTGAATGTTCTAGCAGCCATAGGTCATTTCCTTCGCCACTCAACAAAGATGCCTGTCTATTCCCCAATCTTCCATTGAGGTCTCCAATCACAAATGCTGGCCCTTTTGTCTTGAAAAACAAAGACAAAGTCCGGACTTAAAGACACGAGAATGGATCATTGGCATCCAATCCTGGATGACTATAAATGCGTGATGGGTAGGGATCTAACGGGGCAAAATAGGCAATGGCAATGTAAATTTTCCCCTGTAAGCATATCCAAATATATTGGTTTACTGAGCATTTCTTTACTACTGCCACATTATGCAAAATGTCTTTTTTCACAAAGCATGCTATGCCACCCCAGCCTCGTTGACTACCATTCAATAAGTTCCAGGCAGATTCAAGCAAAATAAAGTTTGGGATATCAATCAAACGATTGGCTTCATGTTCCCATGTTTCTGTGAAAGTAAGCACATCAAATTGTTTAAAGAAGTCAATGTTACTGAGTACCTTGGACTCATTGAAGCCGTGAAGGTTCCAAGCCAGCAAGCTGAGGGTCTGGTCTCCCTATTTCATATTTCGTACCACCACTTTGTTGCCTGCAACATATGCAAATTTCCCTTCTAATCGTAATAAAATGTATGTTAATATGCATAATAATATTATTATGTATTTAGGATACAAATTGCAATTACATTTCAAAACATCGTATAAGTAAGTTCGTCCATTAGCAGCAAGTTAGCTTATTACAACTTGCAACTTTGATCTCCTGTAGAATAACCCTTGCCCAACACGCAAATCACAACTATGCAATCATACAACTTGGAAAAACTTACTGCAAAGCTTTCTTCAGGTGGATGCACATGACGAAGAGGCTTGCAAATTATGCTTTGAGAGGTATATCCTTCCGTTCTTCTTTGAAGAACTAAAATACAAGCAAAAGCAACGAGATTCTCACGAACATAATACTGGACCTTGCTGCCTGTATGAACACAGCTTGCTACTCGAACATAATAAGCTTTATCTATATGAACTGGGGATTTGTGAATTCTAGCTCTCATACAAACAAAGCTAATCTGCAAATTTACCATGAAGATGAATGTGGTATGTCTCTTATGTTAAAATACCTATATGGCCGCAAAAGAAAGTACACAATGTGCCTTGCATGGTGTTAAGTACTAAAGGGACTCAACATGCATGCATTGCATGCATTCATGGTATGCATGCACTGTATGCATGCAGAGTGTGCATGCACGTGTGCATGACAAAACCATAGGTTGGGAGTGCAAACTAATAAGAAATACAATACGCACTCTATAAATACTGTTGGCATACCCTCACACAAATACAAGAACCAAACCATATCCAAACCATAGCAAAATGGTCGTATAATTATACGTTTTGCACGACGAATATATTCAAACGAGGAGTGATGCAAGGCAGGGAGAGTCTTTTTTTCCCTCCCTTCAAACATACAATGTACATACCAATTTAACACCATTAAGTATTCTACTATTCTATTCTATTCTACTATTCTATTCTTGTTGTACGGTATACCCAAACTTATGGGTGCATAGCCCACAAATGAGTATCGCTATATACGGCCCAAAGTGAGGCACAACTCGTGAACATGCCCATCCAACAACTCTCATTGCCCGAAGACACCCCTCATGCAACTAAAGTATCTTAGGGATCTACGAATTCCTTAAGATTTAGTCAGCGGCTCTATAGAAAAACATATATAGAAATCAGAGGTCTCGATATGTTGTACCGAAGGATCTATGTCACTTTTTTTGGGAATGGCTTGTAAGGCATGAATATATAAAGATAAATAGAATATCGGTAAAATGATTTACCATTAGAAGGTTTGGGTTGCATATTAACTTGTAAGTTCTATCAAGATGTGACTCGCTACTGCAATGGCCTAAGATCAGCGTTGAAATCTTACATAAAGATCTAAAACCATGTTCAAATCGTTTACAAAGAGGTTTTCGAGCTTTCAAGCAGCAATATCCATTTCTATTATCAAGCAAGAAACTTTAGAAATGTTTAATAATAAAGATTATGAGATCCTGCAACCATGTGAAATCATTGGTATCTATCTTTTGAATTTCTACACAGAAGCAACAAAATAGTAGGAAGCATTGGATCTTCATTTCGTAGCTGGTGTCACTTTACATGAATAAGAAGATACTATGATCTAGAGTTCCTCCCAGAAACAATCATGTATTTGAAATTAATAGCTAAATTGTAGGAATGAATTAGGACGACCCCCCATGCCATGCAAGCATTTCAGCTAAATCTCAAGCTTGTGCCAGGGGCATGCTTTATCTCAGGCTAAAATTATATGGTATGAAAACACATAATGCATACATATGTACACAACAACTATTACAGTAGTCCGCCTATGGAGTCAGCATCTATAATGCAGTTGTAACACAATAGTTATCAAATTCTAACTCATTCAACAAAATGGTCAATTGCATGTCATGCATCTGGATAATGTGATGTAACTGTGACAGAGCCAAAAGTACTATGAGCTGGAATTGAACCGCAATGTAGAGTCCCACAAATCCATGAACTCGAAATGCACAACAAAATGGCCTATTCACCATGAACTGGAAATGCACCAAAAATGATCCAGATTATCTTTTATAAGTGAGCTTTCAGAAGTTTAAAATCTTCCTTTTTTCTAAAGAACAGCATGCATGTGGATTAAACTGGACATGTAGAAGGACACTATGGAATATAAATTTTACAAAGATATAATGCTTCAAATGATAATATAATGATGATCAATACCTGCATATCTGCCTTAAAGTGAAATCTGAGATTGCTTTGCTTGTACTCCTTTCATTCCCACCAATGTGGTCCCTGATAATCAGAAAATAAAATAAGTATGGAGAGGCTCGATCATTCGTTTGCAACCTTTTTTACTCCATCACCAAGGTCCACATTGATCTGTTTTCCTGCAAACATGTCAGGGGAAGTCATCTGCTGATGTGTTCAAGCAAGCTGGCATACCTGGCATACCTGGCTACCAAATAGCAAGTGGGGATCGAACTGCCAAACTTAGTCCGGCATCGATTACCATGTGAATCATGTGCCTTAATGCAAGCACAAAACTTCCTAAGAGTAAAAAGATAATGGGCTGACAAAGGAATGGTGAATTGATGCATACAACTTGTATCATTTCAAACATGAACTGCATATGCATATTGGTTGGATTTTGAAACAAACAGTCCCCGCTCTCCACAAAAACTATAGCATTAGTTAAAGAAAGAGTTGAAATGGATGTGACTGCTATATGAGAAGTGGATGGAAGCAAACAGCCAAACCTGAAAAATACAAAAAGAAAGACCAAATGCAGAATCGTCTTCATCATGAAAATGTATAAGACATTAAGGTCTTGTAACATATCTGGGACTGCACATGAAATCTAACAATTCAAAGTTGCTATATAAACTCAATCTACTTACATCTTAGTGTCCTGCAAAGCAAAGAGAAAAGTGTCAGTCAAGTATACGCACTTATAAAATTCATGAAGTGCTATGTGCCTTCAGATCTATCTAAAGATCTTTGACATCAGCATGAGCATGTCTAAACACACCAGTATCCTTAGTCATATAGCACATGTAAAACTTTGCAGATCCAAATGAACTACTATTAGTTATAAAATCCTAGGCAGCGAAGCTTATGGAGGCAAGCATTGAAATGTATAAGCAAGGGATCTAAGCAAGCATACTCATGAATGGGTGCTCAAATGGGGCTCTTAGAATGATATTGGTAAGACTATTTGATTTTATTTCTGGAGAAATGATATTGACAAACATTAACACTAGAGTTGTCCATTGGACCATCTGTGGTCCATGGACCAAAATTTGTCCATCGTACCTCTTCCACTTATACCCATATATCTAGAGAGGGACTTCTCCATTTTGCAATCTACCATCACCTTTTGAATCTTCACTTGATTCTTTATGATCTAGAAGAATTTCATGACCAATGGATTCACCCATATCTTGTGGTAATTATCCCAAGCTCATACAATCTAGCAGTTTTCGTACTAGTCCAGAACTGCATTCTTCATATTTTCTAGCACAAGGGGGTCTAAACCTTGCGAAAATCAAAAGCAAATGATTTTTTATGATAAAATATATTGATTTATATGTTCTCAAGTTTTTTCACTATTATATGACATTAGATGAAGTCGCCATACCCAATTTTGCTCAAAAGAGCTGTTTGAGGGTATGCATTATTTCTCTCTTACTATTATAAGTTTTGGCCTAATTCTTGTGGTTATAAGTTGTTGATTCTAAGAGCTATAGTTCGATGTTTTTTTGAAGCATTCATAAGTTACAATGGTTTCAATGTTGACTAAAGAATGTCTTATATAGAATTCAGGACAAAAATAAATCTAAAATGATTTAATAAAACTCATATATCATCTTTAAAGGGTAATAAAAGATGCACTCTATGCTCTATGCACTATTATAATTTTATCAACCTATATGTAGTAGTTAATCATGCGTTCTCTACATTTGGTTGTGTTTGTTACTACACCATATTGTTTTTTACTACACAAATTATACATATAGTTCATCTTTTAGGAAATGCTATATTTTTTATGAATGCAAGGCTTCATTGGCAACATAGATCTCAAATTTGATGTGAAAATGACATAGTAATTGCAAGATTTAAATATAAATATCAATGGACTATTAATGGCCAGTACTTAGACTTGTCAAAATTTGAATCATTTAATCAAGATAACACTCTTTTTCAGCTCACATATAAAGCAATAACATCCAGTGAAGTGGAGTTCCATTGACCTGAATGAATGAAAATACAATGACCCATAGGGGTACCCACAATGAGGCCCCAACATGTGTGAATAGAATAGAATAGAATAGAATAGAATAGAATAGAATAGAATAGAATAGAATTATTGTCCCTTGTGCCCTAAGGCCCTTGGACTGATGTCGCATGGGCGAGCTCCCTGAAGGGCGCTACTAGCACATCATGCTGGTATCTTATAGCCTTTTTTGAAGGGTTTTCTTAGTTTCTATTAGTACCGACTGTTATGAATATGCTAGCTCGGGGGAGTGGTCTTGGAAGTTAGTCTTGGTGGACTAGTGAGGGTGTCTAAGTTTGGCAAATTATTGGCAAGGAAAGGCAATAAAGGCAACCTATGGTCTATATTTATGATGTTAAAAAGGTTTAGCTAAATAAAAAAGGGCTAAAGTCGTAGCAGAGGCCTATAAATAGACGTTGAACTTCAGTTACACATATCTCGGCAACCAGAGCTCCGATTGAAGCGATTTTTATTTCTTTGGAACCATCTCGGAGTCTAGTTTCTAGATTGTGGTTGCAAGTTCTATGAATCATCCGAATAAGTGAGATATAGCCAGAAGAGTGATAGGAGGTCAAAGAAGACTGCTCTACTCATTCGCTCATGAATCTTATTCTAAGAAAGCCATTACTTTTTCCTAGAGCTTCTGCTGTTCTTATTCAATAGCTTGTTACTATTCTAGATCCTAACTCTTGGTGTCTTATATTGAAGACTGCTAGCTCGAGGGAGGAGCTACCAGTGGAAGCTGATTGTCAGGCCTTGCCATAATTCTGCCAATTCTTAGCACCGAATGACCCAGTTGGGTGGTGAACTATCATACATTGGTTATTGCATCTTGACCTAACTCTGGTTTTGGTGAACTAGAGTTTGGCCAATCTGAGTTATCCATGTAACTCATATTGTATGTTTGTTTCAAATAGATATCTTTTGTCATTGCTAACAGTTTGATTGGGGAATATGTAGCAATTCTGGATGGATTACAGATTGGGAGACCATGAATTGATTGAGAAGCCTTAAATAAGGTTTCAGGGATATAAAAGGTATGGTTCATTGGTGTGATCCATAACAATTGGTATCAGAGCCTGGCTATTCTTGACGTTTGCAAGTTATCTGGTTGGTGCTGGAGATTGCAAACTGGAATAGAGATTCTCTTTTTGGCTATTCTTGATGTTTGTAAGTCATCTAATTGGTGCTAGTGATTGCAAACTGGAATAGAATTCCTCCTTCTGAGAATCTAAATGATCTTCTTTCTATGAATTTAAAATTCTAACTTTTTGGATCATTCTTTCCAATCCGATTCTACCCAGAGTAATCAATCTTTGGATATCGGTACGACAAAATTGTTTGTTGCAGGAGACATATAGGTGCAGGTGATTGGTGACGTGGAGTAAGCAGAAGGAACTAAGTCTAATCTTCCTTATCAATCCATTTCATTTACCAAAATGTGTAGCAATTCTGGATGGATTACAGATTGGGAGACCATGAATTGATTGAGAAGCCTTAAATAAGGTTTCAGGGATATAAAAGGTATGGTTCATTGGTGTGATCCATAACAATTGGTATCAGAGCCTGGCTATTCTTGACGTTTGCAAGTTATCTGGTTGGTGTTGGAGATTGCAAACTGGAATAGAGATTCTCTTTTTGGCTATTCTTGATGTTTGTAAGTCATCTAATTGGTGCTAGTGATTGCAAACTGGAATAGAATTCCTCCTTCTGAGAATCTAAATGATCTTCTTTCTATGAATTTAAAATTCTAACTTTTTGGATCATTCTTTCCAATCCGATTCTACCCAGAGTAATCAATCTTTGGATATCGGTACGACAAAATTGTTTGTTGCAGGAAACATATAGGTGCAGGTGATTGGGGACGTGGAGTAAGCAGAAGAAACTAAGTCTAATCTTCCTTATCAATCCATTTCATTTACCAAAATGGATCTCCTTCCAATCAAGCCTAACCAGAACTGACAATCCATCTCCTTGGCCAGGATGGATCTCCGTTGAAACTTTTCCTGCATCTACGGAGGGCGTATCTATGGTGGACGGATCAATCTTTATCTGAACTCTCTATCCTTGACAACTCTTGAACTATTCCAATTTAAAGGAATTCTAAACAATCTAAGTGCAGCCCATTGTTTTAGTAAGATGTCTTCAGAATGAATATCTGTCTGTAAGAAATTGTAAATCTATTTTATGATTGTGTTGCTTCCTTGGGACGAGGAAGTAGACTCCGACCACCGGCCCCTGTTCATGCATCTCCAGTGGGAGGCTCCCCGTGCACCTACTGCCTCAACACACCGGGAGCCCATTTGCGCTGGACTACGGCCGTCGCGGGGACCTATGCCCACTGCTTGAGCATGATCTCGGCGGGGACTGCTGCAACTCCCCACACTTCAAGAACAATGCCGCCACCGGTGACTCACCCGCTTCGGACGGTGCAGAAAGATGCTTTGGGAGAGGCAGCTCCACGGCAAGCCTCGGGGCACCACCACCTTCCCCAAGCGGATGGTTTGATGATGAGTGTCGGGAGCTCAAACGACACTCCGGCAAGTCAGCGATCCCATCTCTCAAAGCCCACAGGCCGTCGGTCAATACCGTTCCTTTCTCAAGAACAAGAAGGCGGATACCTCGCAGAGCATCGACCAACAGATGTTTGGTCTCCGGACCGGCACCCCGTGACATTACGGAGAAGGGTCTTGAGCAAGCCCGCACGACCCACGGGGAATATCACCCCGGAGCAATGGGTGCAAGATTTGCAATAGCAGATGACGCCCGGGGCGGGCCACCAGTCCCTCCACAGATAGGCATGGCTCACGGTTATCCGCGAGGGGATGTCATCATGGGCCCTCTGGCCTAGCTAATGGGAAGGCGGCAGATTTAGATGGCATGCGGCGAGCTCCGAAATGGGCTGGGCCTCCACCGGGTGCCTGTTCTCCGCGGCATTGTTCAATAAAGCATTACGAGAAGGCTTCCCTATGCAATGGACCACTAGTAGAGTAGTGCCCATATACAAAGCAGGGGACCCTCAATGTCCGGCCAACTACCGTACTATTATGGTCAGTTCTCTTTTTGCAAAACTGTTGGCTGGCATCCTTGAGCAGCGGCTGACAATATGGGCAGAGGAAACGGAGGTGCGAGCTCTTACACAGGCAGGTTTTCGGCCCAGACATTCCACCATTGATCATATCTTCACTCTGCGCACATTGATTGAAGATAGCAGGAATCGCCGGCAGAACCTGTACTGTTGTTTCGTGGATTTTGCAAAGGCATTCGACCGCGATTACCCGCAATAAGCTATGGGGCCGATTGCGGCATTTGGGGACCCCCGGACTTGCGAGAATGCGGTATATATAGGTCCGACGAGGCATGCTCAGGCCGTATCACATCAGCAGCGCAGCCGGTGACCAGTAGCATCGGAGTGCGTCAAGGTTGCCCCCTCTCCCCCACTCTCTTTGGCCTGTACATTGATCAGTTGGAAGATTGGCTCTCTGAGCATGGAGGTGCGGGCGCACATATCATGCATCACACAATCCGGCAACTCATATATATGCCGGCGATGTCAACCTCATGGCCTATACTCCGAGGAGGACATGCAACGCCACTGGATGCCCTTGACACTTTTTGCCAATTCGGCATGCGAGTTAACTTGGCCCAAAACTAGCGTCTTGCTAGTTGCATCATCCCGTCAGCCAAGGCTTCCCACATTCACTTACCAGGGGCAAGAGGTAGAGGTGGCTCCGACCTACAAGTACTTGGGGATTGAGTTCTCAACTACCACCCATTGGGATGCGGCTATCAGGTTGCGGGTCACTGCGGGTTGGAAAGCACTATATGCCATGCAGAACAATAGCCACAAGGCAGAGTTGTATGCCTGGGGTCACCAGTCACATTTGTTTCGGGCCTTGGTTGAGCCGGCCCTTTTGTATGGGGCAGAAGTGTGGGGTCCGGTGATATCCCTCAACACCTGGAATGACCTCGAGCAGGTGCAGAAGGCCTTCTTGGCACGGGCCCTGGGGGTGAAGTCCACAGTTCCGTACCAGATCCTACTCCAGGAGACAGGCTTCTTACCCCTTCAACGGGCTGCATTGGAACGCCATATCGTTTACTTCCAAAAGGTGGTCGCTATGGCTGATACACGCTTGCCCCGCCTTGCTTTGGCCACGGCAATGGGTCCCCAACGCCTGAAATCCTGCTGGAAAGACAAGCAGGCTCAGTGGTTCTCACGCTGGGGTGTGCAGGCAAACAGATGCGTCCAGGTCAGGACAAAGAAAGATCGCGAGGCACTAAAACTATACCTTGATGCTACTTTCCTTCGCAAGCTGTGGGATGCAGAGGCTATGACGCATGTTAAGCTGGCACACTATCAGCAGCAGGTCAATCCTAGGCTCACAAGAGGCCCACACCAGTACTTGTACACCCAGCTACCCATGAAGAAACGCAGGCTTATAGCTTCCATTCGCACGGGGGCACATCGCCTCCGGATTGAAACAGGGCGTTGGGCTCGTGAAGCACGAGAGCAAAGGCTTTGCCAGTGTTGCCACCAGGGCGCGATTGAGGATGAATGTCATGCCCTCCAGACCTGCCCAGCATTTGCCCACATCCGAGAGCGATATGTTCGATTACTAGTGCCTGGCCAGCCGTTGCATCAGTTATTGGCTACGGCGTCAGTGGGTTTGTTGGGGTCATACCTCCAGGAGGTTATGGATGCACGGACTCGTTTATGTCCTACGGGACGGTATTGAGCTGTCTTATGCAATTGTACAGTGTGCCAGCAGGCTTATTACTGCTAAGGTTTTTCCCTCGAAAACCCTTCGGGGCGGGGGTTTTTTAATCCTGTCAGTAATATGCTTGCTGCTCTCTTTCTTGTTTGGGTCCCATAGGCCAATTGGTCTCCGAGGACGCTAAAAACCTATTCTATTCTATTCTATTCTATTCTAATGAATGATCATGCCATTAATAGTTGCACAATGGTTGGTGCCATAAGTGTTAATGTTAATGGATGACATTGAAATTCTAGATTGGTGTCTAGAGTTTTGAGCAGTAGTTGGTGCTACTGGTTGGAGTCGGTGCTTCAACGGAACCCTTGATCTTTTCTTAATCTTGCCTTTATCTTAAAACTTAAATTTCATCTAGTAGATCTTAAGCTTTGCTAATACATCTCAAAAGAGTAAATCAATCTTCCCTGCAGTAAGTTAAAACAGTGGGCAGAGACATGAAAATTGAGGGCACAAGGACAGGCAGGCTTCAGGCCAGAACACTCAACTACAGATCACCTAGTAACCCTCCGAATACTAATAGAACATAACAGATCATAGAGAAAGAAGACAGGTAGTTGCACGAAAGGGTGTCTCATATTTCTTGTATAATGTAATAATAGGTTACACTAGGTTAGTGTAGTTAGGGGGAAAAAATTAGATTTTACATGACATTTAATGCTAGCAACCAACATGAAAGATTCCATATTTAATTATGGTAACTAACAAAATTCGTGCAATGAATTTGAAATTGGAATCACCTTCGATTTCGGACTCCCTCGAATTCTCCTCCCAACCGATTCAATCTGTTCCCAGATCAATCGAACCTAAAAAATCAGAAAGTCCCATTTTGATCTTGTTTTTACAAAGGGCGTAATTCATTGTTTTGGGGTGAAGCTATGGAAGAAGGTAGGTTGGAAGCAAGAGCGAGAAGACTCTACCGATGAATCGGATCAGGGCAAGAACCCAACAGTTCCCAAGGGAAGTCAAAACGAAAAATCTTGTGATCTTTGGATATGTGACAAAAGGTGTAAGAAGAAAGGTGAATGAAGCCGTTGATCTTATTGTGCAACAAGTCTCTAATTTGGACCCAAAACACCAAATTACGTTTGCCAAAAAAGACTCTTGGGATAAAAGGTTATGTTTTCATTCGAACCCATCCTTGGGAAGCTGAAGAGGCTATTGTGAAGGAAAAAATGGTAAAAAATCTCATTGATGGCCTTCAAGAGGTGAAAAGAGCAAATAGCAATGATAAACTTGTCGCTAAACACTCGTTCTTGCTATGGTAGTTGGAAAAGAGGGAGAATCATTGAAGCGTACAAAGGCAGCCAAATTGTTGAAATTACATCCACGGAATATGAGCCTTGCAGCAAAAAGAAGGAAGGAAATGTCATTAGGTGGAGCAAATCTATGGGCATTAGCAGGTCGAAAACCCAGAACAAATGTTGTAGATCAGGCTATGAAGAATTTGATTGCCCAATTTTGGTTGGATAACACAAAAGTCTCACCAAAAGTTAGAGATGTGATGAAGAAAGGACACAGGGCAATTCAATACATTGACATTACAGTGTACAAATTATACATTGCCTTGATTTGATTATACAAATATATGTACTTGGGTGTTATTCTTTACATTGAAACAATATTCATAATTCTTTCTAATTTACCTTATGAGTGTAATAATAGGAAAATTTACTTTGCTTTATGGTTGTACAAGTTCTGAAATTCTGTTTTACATTTCTTCCCAATTGTTCAAATTCATTACAGAGGTAGACTCTTGAAAGTAAGGATGTGAAAGATGTAGGATGTGTAATAGATGTGAAAGCTGTAATAAATGTAGGATGTGGACAAGATTGTAATTTGTATGTGAAGCTATAGTAGATGTATTTGAAATCTTGAAAATGTATTGATGTAAACTCTGTTTCTATGCATTTTCTGTTGAATTATATCGAGAACTTTGTGGATCAAGCATCCCGATGTTGGAATTGGCATTAGGCGGTTTATATACTTAAAACCAACATGCATACGGAAGCTAAAAGAAAGAAACACTTGCTTTGTTGTGTCAAACACGAAAGGCAGATTTGTTTAGGAAAGCATTTAATATGATGAGGTCAAAAGTCCATGAGAACCGCTCTTGCAAGCTGTAGAATTTGCAACTTCGAGGAAGACAATGCTGGAATTTGTCAGGCAAAGAAAAGGACATTTGAGAATGTCAGCATGCTTTGGAGAGCCATGGTATGTGATAGAGCAGAAGATGAGGAGTGGCACTATCTAAAATGTATAAGTTCAGCTTGTGGAAATTGTGGAAAAAAGAAGATTGAATTATGTCCAAGGGAGGAGAGTGAAAGCATTGAAGAACTTTTGTTGCATGGCAAGCCTATAGCTATGTGAATGAACCTTCAAGAAAGGAAGTTCTCAAGGTGAAGTTTGATTGACAAGAACAAAGCAAAGGCAAAATGCATGTTAGATAATATGTTTGATCATATGGCTAAATTTGTACATCATAACTTTGTGGCACATTGGCAAAGCAAGCAATTCAAGGAATCCATTAGAACACTTGGGGATGATCTTTGTACTATCGGTTGTTGATTTCTCGTAGAATTATACTCACGAAACCATTCAATGAGATCCAAAGCAACATTGGTACAACGAAGCGGATCAGCATTTTAGTTCATATCACAATGTTCAAGGTTAATGGAAAAATGAGGAAATGTGTGCACTTCTTCATTTCAGATGATAAGACACATGATACTCACTTTGTATGCAGGGATGCATTCAGGTTGCATCTTAAGTGGTTGCAAGAAAACGATGGCAAAGTGAGAAGAAGTTTCACTTAGTTTTGTCCGACGACGGGTGTGCAGCCCAATTCAAATCGAGACGAGCATTCTATCACGTAACAGGTATCATCATGAACATAAAATAAGAATGCAATGGAATTTTTGGTTTGGGACATGGTAAAGGCACACATGATGGAGAAGGGGCTATTGCGAAGCTATGGCTTGAGGCAGAACAAAGAAAGAAGGAGGGCAAGGTGGTCATAAATGCTAAAACTGCTTGTGATGTTTTGAGAGAAAAAAAATCAGATGTGGAACGGGTTTTTTGGGAGGTTACTAACATTTGAGAAGACAAAAGACTTGACATGTTGCAGTCAAAGGTGTGTGAACAATTCATTGCGTCTCATCGATAGACCCTAGTGATCCAACCAAGCTACTATGCAGGTCTCTTTCATGTTTTGCAAGGCATGCATAAGTTTTGATTGGCTTTTGCTTGTGAGAATGTTGGCCATTGTGGTAAGTGGGATTTAAGAAAACTAGAGCCTACAAATCAGAACAGTCTAGGAGATGATGAGAATGAGCTACAAGACTTGTGGGCAAATGACATAGACAATGTGGATGAGACAATCCAAGTTGGAGATTACTTCGGATCATTCGCAGCTCCAGACAATTATGAAGGCGTGGCCTATTATAT
This sequence comes from Isoetes taiwanensis, assembly GCA_021234155.1. Classification (NCBI taxonomy): domain Eukaryota; kingdom Viridiplantae; phylum Streptophyta; class Lycopodiopsida; order Isoetales; family Isoetaceae; genus Isoetes; species Isoetes taiwanensis. The sequence continues at coordinate 29,365,358 of JAJEKV010000002.1, read as the reverse complement.
CATACAATGCACGGAAGTGAAACATGCTCTTGAAGTAGACGTCATGGATGACTATGGGAATCAATTTTACCGTGGTGATGAAGTTATATCAGGTGAATATTTTCAGCTAATACCTGGCTGCCATCAGAAGTATAAATTACTTAAAGGAAAGAAGGTCCTTGTCCATCCCGAGTCCGAGGATAGGGGCGAGATTTCCATTGGAGCCATCAAAGCATAAAATAAAAGGTGTTGCTTATGCATATGAATTATCCAATTATCGGCACGAAATGCTTTTTGGGAAATCGCGAGATTGTAGATCAGTATGTAAAATCGAAGACAGTTTTTTATGCAAATCCCTAAAGGCGAAAAATGACCGTCACATAAAATTGTTTACCATATTTCTTGTATTCATCATTTTCATGCCAAATCAATTGTATTGTGTGCTCTCATGTATGAGGAAGGTTGTGTGAAAAGTCCGGCGGATATCTCTAACTGATTGGGAGTAATTGAATACATTGACTAGGTCAAAACTAGGTCAATGACCCAGACAGAATACAAAATACATCTGATTTACATTCAGTGGACATCAAATCAAACTTTTTTATGCATGATCTTTTTTATGCATGATTTTTTGTGCCTTATCTTTGAACTGAAAATTGCAGACTTACATGCTACTATACAAGTCAAGAATGTGCAAATATTGTCATTTAAAAGTGGACAAAATTTTTGTATTTAAAGATGAAGATCTGGTTACAATATGTTTTTCTGGTTACAATATGAAGAAAAAGTTACAATATGTTTTACAAAATTTCACTTCATCTCATGTCAATATGTTACATGTCAACTCCTTTCACATATCTTCATTTAGTTCCACATGTATGAAGTTGGGGCCTGCATCGATAAACAACATGAGATGGTTAGTACACGTAATACTTTTACTTAATCTTTAGAAGACTATTAATTAATTACCTCTTAAAGTATGCAAGGCAGGAGCTCATGATGATCCGAGCGTGTCTAAATATCTTTGCCATAGCAGCAGATCTCATCGTCATGGGTGCCGAAGGATATACGGGCGTTCGAGAGCCCGTGCTTCGCCGAAGAACTTGTCTCCTCGCCATCGAGGTCATCGACCGTACATGTGTGTGAGTGCATGCAGCCCGCAATTGCATCAGGGAACTGCCATACTCATATGTGATCCGCTCCATAACCAACTTGTCAAATGCATCAATTGGTGAATGAAGCGGGTGATCCCTCACATTATGTTGAAATCTCATCCCATTGCGGAGCCCTTCAATCCAGGGGGTAGAGTGCGGTCATAACGTTATCATTTTGTTTGTTAAGTGTCCATGGTGGTATACAAATGTATGAGTATAGGGATTTAATGAGCACTTGTATTGTGCATCATCAAACAAAGCAGAGCCCTCCTATGATACTTGGGAAATTCAGTTGAAATAACTTCCAAGTTCTTCACATAAAGATTTTTTTGGCGGGTTTATTCTAAATGGAAGCACCCAACATCTACTTCTTCCAAATATGAATTTCAGATCCGGAAAGCCCTCTACTTTTAATTTGCTCAATTATCGCATACTAAACTAAGTGGCATTTCGGACCATATCCCCAAATCAAAGTTAATGGCATGTGCATAATAGAGGAAGACCCTCATGCCGGGCCCTGCATATATACACTCTATCCCCTATCTCTATCGGCCTAGCATCTTTGTGTTTTTGCAAATGAGAACTCATCCTTGGATGTCGGACAACCCAATCCTCCATCAATATCAAATACTAAGACCTTTCTTTTCCCTAAACACGCCAACAATAAAACATGATAAATTTGAATAAGAGAAATGTTTAAATTGAATCGGTTTACATTCCATCCGCTCATGAGAATCGGTTGACATGCACAATATACCAAATTTATTTAGACCAGAAAAATATAATTTAAACATTCAAGACTGCAAGTTCAAGGACATGTCCGGAGACGAAGTGGCATCAAGGAAGATTTAACTACCAAATGACTCTTCGAGTGCATCTGCCCGTGCTTGTTCTATAGAAGCTATCGTTGAGCAGCCACCACTCTCACTAATGAGAGCGTCTATCAAGACCTGTCGTCGTGAAAGGGCATACTCATACGTAAACCAGTCTTGTGTAATCTGCAAGATATAATAATGTGCCAATGTTAGAATTGATCATTAAAAGGAAATAATGTGCCAATTTCAAATTGATCATTAATAATGTACCTTTGAGTCTTTTCCGGAAATAAGTAGGTCAACAAACTTGTGCATAAATGCCATCACAAACAGCCCGCAAGATGTCAAGTCAGGTTGTTGTGGTACTTCAACGTAATTTATACCTTTGATGTTATTTTTCCTCAAGTAATCCATTCCTTTGGATGTCTGACTCATCAAAATCTGCGTGTGTAGTCTGCGCATATAAAATAGTCATGTAAGATTTAGCAAAACATTGAGATTAATTGAAATAAAAAACATATCAAAGGGATGTCATACCCTCTAATTGCCTTTTCATTTGTGGCAAAGCCATTTAAAGGGTTCAGGATATGTACAATTTGGTGCATCGAGAACTTTAGATTTGCTCGGCAAGAAGAGCAAATATGGCCAAGACAGTGTTTCGTTCTCTCAAGTAATGTGCACGAGGATGTATTGGCATTTAGCCATGACTAGCCCAGCAAGTCCTTGCTTCACTGCGTCTACGACGGCAGACTTCGATGCATCATTTCTTTTCTTGTTGCTTGAAGCCTCCTTGAATAAAAAGTAATTGTAAGCAGAGAAGATATGGATTACGCTTTTCCACTTGCGCAGACTTATCATGCAAATACCTAATTGAGCACAAGGTCACAAATAAGAGCATATTCGTAAAAAAGCTTTCCAAATCTTGATAAATGCTTCAAAACACGGAAAGAATGGAAAATCACCTGCCATAGAGTTCCACAAGGCGGTTTGTCATCCTCGAGTTGGCTGCGCACAAAGCTTCAATGTCTATATCAACCACTTTCATTGGAGGTTTAGGCTGGCTATTCTTGAATGGGAAAAGTGGAGTGCGAGCCTTCAACGTCTTCATGTTCTCCACCATTCTACAAAGAATAATAGAATGTTAACTTGAAATGATTACAATTGTTTTAAAAACATACACAAATACCTTAAAAGCAGATTTCGATTGGCGGTCTTATGCCTACAAAAATAAGTGTATGTAGTTAGGAGATGTATTCATATGCTTAATATTAGAATTAGGCATTAGCATAGAAGAGTTAATGATGCCTATAATTACAATTCCAAGAAATTAAACCCTAAACTAAACACCCAAAAACAGCAAGTCTCACCTTTTTACATTTGTTGCTTCCTTTCTTGAATCTACCTTTCTTTTTAACTTTGGCTCGTCCTCCTTTTTTTTCACGAACACCTCTGACCTTTGTTGCAACTTTGCATGCCCTTTCAAGATCTAGGCTCTCCAATTCAGCTACCCCTTTCACTTGTAGGCTCTCCTCCCGTGTCATCTACCACCAACAAATTAAAACCCCAATACAAATTTGGTATAGAGATAAAGAACATTAAAAATATGCACTGATATTGAATTCTTTGGTGGCGACTTAATGTCATCGATTGCTCACCATTTAAATCAGCCCGTTCACCGGAAAATGGCAAGTTCAGGCTTTTGAGTTCAAAGACACTAAATTAAAAACAAGAAGAATGTAGTTAGAGACACTTACTATTGAATGGCTCGTGTTCTTTGCTTTGCAACAAAGCCAACTCTGTTTCCACATTTGGGATCTCACCTACAAGTGGGATCTCACCTTCCACATCTTCTATCAAGTTCGCTCGAATGTGCTTTGTCCTCCACATTGTCAAAGATTGTTTCTTTTCACAGGCGACCTAGATGTGGATGGAGTTTCACTACCAAGGACATCATCCTTTCCTGATGTTTCAGCTCCAGAGGACTCCTCGTATGTCAATTTCAACCCTTTTCCATGAAATTTCTTCGTGCAACCTAAACCAAGTAACAATGAAGTCGCAAACATGCAATGCAAATATACATCAATACTACATACTACCTGTCAATGTGGCTGCTGGTTTCTTGATGCTATCCATATCTACATTGAAGAAATTTGTGAGTAAATTAATTGTATTATCTTGTTAACATGTACATCCCAACATGTCAAAAGGTAAATGTAAAGGAAAAATTCATGTCAATGAAAAAAAGCTAAAAAATTTGCAAACTAGATGTAAATCAGAAGTGGTAAAACAAATGTACACTTATAGTATAATAATATCTACCAACATGACTGCTGTAAATGTAATAGAAAACTAGAAAGATAGATGTAATCATAATCTCATTTGCATTCTAGCATGTTATATGTACATATAAAGAGAAAATACATAAACCATTATGAAATTACAGATGTGAAAAAGAACTGCTCAAAACAAAGATCCAATTACAATTAAAATACATTCAAGTGCATTTATTCTAAGGCAAGAAAGATTCAAATCTATGTACAAATGAAACACTTAAGACTGTATGTAAAAACTTCAACAGATCCATGCATTCAATAAACAAGGTCTTATCGACTGAACACGGCATTCAATGATTCGGCAGTGAACCCTTACGGCCAGCAACATTGGGTAATGCGCCTTAAGTTAGTTGTAGACACCCTAAAGGCTAGACATAATAGGCGTTGAGGGATGTCCACAACATACCATTATTACCATGGTAGACTCGAGGGAGTCATTAAATTTGGTACATGTTGTAATCACATGAGATGTGGATGCTATCGGATCTGGTCCATGAGCAGGAGCGGGGATGCAATGACATTACACCAGATTTCTCCATTTGATCTATTATCTCATTGATCCTGCTCATACTACTTGTTATTTGCCTCGATTTGTCGTTATGTCTTTTGTGAAGCATCAATTCAGCCAATTCATTGCAAAAGGTTCTCAATTGGTTTCGACAAGGCATCCATCTCCATAACCAAACTTTTCTTTTCTTCTTCAAAGTGAAGCGCCAAGGCAAGTTGCAAATCAATTGGTTGCTTGCTTGCTCTTAAGGAGTCTAGCTTGTCCATTTGAACTTTCACTTGAGCATCCTTGCTTTGTATAACTCTGCTCAAAGTACTCCTTTCAAAGCCTCTAATTTACATACATCTGATTCTATTATCTTTCTTACGTTTTTTAAAAGATTTCAATCGATTGTTCAAAGTTAAGGAGTCATGGGATCTCCTTTCTAGCAATTCGCCATCAATTTCATGTGTTGCCCTTCTTCAACTGGCTGATTTACCATGCATGGCTTTCACATTGGAGGATTTCAAGGTAATAACTTCAGTTAGGTCGGACTCCTTATGAGCAGTTTTAGCAAATGCACAGTGCACTCTTTTAGCTCTTCCCAATCAACATTTATGCCCTTGGAATGAAGAGCATATGCTCGAAAGCAAAATACTGAGGGGTATATGATGGTTTGCTACCTCTGTCCCTATTAAAAACAAACTCATACATTTTAAAGAAGTCTTGCATCCATCTTTGGCTCGATCCTACTCTCGATAACCCCTCACTGCTTGGAGCTTCACTCCCCCCCAAACTCCTTGCACTATTTGTAAAAGCCCTGGATAAAGAGTATCAAAATGGTTGCTTCTAAGGTGTTTCACTGTTACCTTCTCAAACTCGGGCTGATGTACTTGTAGCTTTCTCTTTGCTGATGGAGACGTCCCACCCTTCATTTTCTTTGCTGCATGCTTTGGAGACCTTTGCATTGGCTTCAAACGTGGTGATTTCCTGGGGGAAACACGAGATGGAGGCTTTGTCATGATCCCAAACCTAAGAACTAAACCACGATCATGGGCTCGGCCCGACCCTTCTAAGAAGACCAAGAAGCTTATGATGCAGAAGGGAACTAAGAATCGTCAAGTAAGGATTCGAATCGGCCACTGCTCACGACAGAGCTTTGCTAACAGAGAGAGAGTTCGGGAGTGGCTTGTTGAGCGGGACGGAGAAAACACACACGTTCAAAATCCTTCCAAATGTGGTTCCCCCCAAACCTCCAACCATTAATTGTGGTATTAATGACCCCCCTCCAAAATATTGCCTACATTTTGCCTTTGTAAATGTAAAATTTGGGCCCTTTTTTTATCCACCCTTTCGTGCAACTACCCAGACAGTATGCTGTTTTGTGGACTTCAAAAAAGCCTTTGACACCGTACCGAGGAAAAAGCTCATGCAGAGACTGATAGACATGCAGGCACCAGGAGATATGGTAGGAGCAATTGCAAGACTATATCACAGAGTCTATGCAAAAATGGAACAGGAAGGACAGGCGATAAATTGCGACAGGAGTCAAACAGAGATGCCCTCTATCCCCAACTTTGTTTGGCATATACATAGATGCATTGCAGGGTTTCATAGCAGAACAGCAAGGGGATACCGACGCCCCCACACTAGGAGACACCAAAGTACCCATTATGCTATATGCTGATGACCTAAGCATGATGGCAACAAAGAATAAGGGAATGCACAGATTACTAAAGCTACTAGAGATATTTTGCGAAAGAACAGGGTTAACGGTGAACCTTGCGAAAACCAAAATAGTCGTCTTCGGTAACAGGAACAGACACAGATCTTTCAGATACATGGGGACAGAATTAGAGGAATCAACAGAATACAGGTATATGGGATATGACGCACATGGCACGGGGAAATGGGCTAAAGGTACGGATGCCAGGTTTCAATCAGCCATTGGGAGCTACTTCAGTATAAAAAAATTCTGTAATAAAAGCAGAATAATCGACTGAGAGATCAAGTGCTACTTATTCAGTGCAGTAGTCATGTCGACGCAACTATATGGAGCTGAGGCATGGGGACCGGGCCTAACAGATAAGAAATGGGACAAACAGGGAGGGATCCTCAGACAGTGGCATAAACAGGAATTTAGGTTGCACGCAAACACGCCCTTGACAGTCATAATATATGAGACAGGCCAGAAACCAATGGAAGTGAGAGCATAGGAAAGAACTATCAGATATCTAATAAAAGACAATGCAGGGTCATCCAGGGAAGTTGTCAAGCATTGCAATCAACGAGTCAGCAAAATCACATATCATCATAAGCAGTGGATGGTTCAAGGATGTAGCGTTATGGACCAGAGAGATGGGGATGAACCTGAGTGACCTAATAAACGAGGGAAAATAAAATGAAGACTGGGTCGACAAGGCTACAAGAACATGGCTGCAAAAACACATCAGACCCAAGACATGTTGGCTCATGACAGTTTTCAATCCAGAAAAGCAGATAGGGCAACAGATGTACCGAGACTCTCTGCTAGGGAAGGCCAGGGGAGAAGTCCTGGCGAGATTCATGATGGGAAATCACGATCTAAGAATTGAAAAAGACAGATGGAGGAAAATAAAAAGGGAGAACCCGTCACGGGAAAAGTAGAGGATGAGAATCACCTGCTCAACGAGTGCCCAGTGTATGGAGACGTCAGGAACACGTACAGAGGCATAAAATGGGGACAGCCAGTTCACACCCTCATGATAAGGGCAGACACAATGAAAGATCTGGCAGATGCAATCCAGGAGATGATGACCAAGCATCGAGAGGCACACAAAGAAAGAGGGCTTATAATATGAATCGCCCAAGAGGCGAGACATGGAAGCCCACAAAACGCTCAGCCAAAAGCTGATTGATAACGATGCACCACCGCACGGCCATGATGCCGATTAAAAGCGGGGTGACGGTGTTATGGATCACACCAATGAACCATACTTTTTATATTCCTGAAACCTTATTTAAGGCTTCTCAATCAATTCATGGTCTCCCAATCTGTAATCCATCCAGAATTGCTACATATTCCACAATCAAACTGTTAGCAATGGCAAAAGATATCTATTTGAAACAAACATCCAATATGAGTTACATGGATAACTCAGATTGGCCAAGCTCTAGTTCACCAAAACCAGAGTTAGGTCAAGATGCAATAACCAATGTATGATAGTTCACCACCCAACTGGGTCATTCGGTGCTAAGAATTGGCAGAATTATGGCAAGGCCTGACAATCAGCTTCCACTGGTAGCCCCTCCCTCGAGCTAGCAGTCCGCAATATAAGACACCAAGAGTTAGAATCTAGGATAGTAACAAGCTATTGAATAAGAATAGCAGAAGCTCTAGAAAAAATTAATGGCTTTCTTAGAATCAGATTCATGAGCGAATGAGTAGAGCAGTCTTCTTTGACCCCCTATCACTCTTCCGGCTATATCTCACTTATTCGGATGATTCACGGAACATGCCGCCCCAATTCGAAACTAGACTCCGAGACGGTTCCAACGAAGTAAAGAATCGCTTCAATCGGAGCTCTGGTTGTCGAGATATGTGTAACTGAAGTTCGAGTCTATTTATAGGCCTCTGCTATGACTTTAGCCCTTTTTTATTTAGCTAAACATTTTTAGCATCATAAATATAGACCATAGGTTGCCTTTATTGCCTTTCCTTGCCAATAATTTGCCAAACTTAGACACCCACGCTAGTCCACCAAGACTAACTTCCAAGACCACTCCCCCGAGCTACCATATTCATAACAATTCTTCCCTTTTTGGAAGCAACTGACCTCAGTTGTAAACCTCAAATTAAGCACCAACTCAATTTGTACATGAGCACCAACTCAATCCATTTTAAGGGCCAAAGACAGGGATTATGATCGCATAAATAGCACCAACTATTTATGACAATCACAACTGTTGTGGATAAAGATTAAGATAAAGATTCAGGGAAGATTGATTTACACTTTTGAGATGTATTAGCAAAGCTTAAGATCTACTAGATGAAATTTAAGTTTTAAGATAAAAGCAAGATTAAGAAAAGATCAAGGGTTCCGTTGAAGCACCGACTCCAACCAGTAGCACCAACTACTGCTCAAAACTGTAGACACCAATCTAGAATTTCAATGTCATCCATTAACATTAACACTTATGGCACCAACCATTGTGCAACTATTAATGGCATGACCATTCATTAGAAGGAAGCAACACAATCATAAAATAGATTTACAATTGCTTACAGACAGATATTTATTATGAAGACGTCTTACTAAAACAATGGGCTGCACTTAGATTGTTTAAAATTCGTTTAGTTTGGAATAGTTCAAGAGTTGTAAAAAATAGAGAGTTCAGATAAAGATTGTGTTGATAATGATCAGTTAGAATTTACATTTTCTATAGCAACACAATTATATTCACTTCATTATGCATAGCTAGGCTATGATGCATTTTAAACATAATGCATTATACCATTACACTAAATCATAGGAAACACTGTACATTTGGCACTGAAGCAAACACTGTTCATCGACCATTAGATTAGGAACCAAAAACCATTTCAAACCTTGCTACTTGGTTTTCTCCTAAGGAATCCGGCACTTCGCTGTGCCAGATCCAAATCCGGCACTGTACAAATACACACAGGTCCGACGGTTAAGCATGGCCGATCGGACGTAGCAGTTGTGGTGGCTTGACTTGATCGAGCCACCTTAAATCATAAAATAGAAATCTTGAATGGTCCAACAATGCTTTTAAATGGGATAAGCATAAGACCTAGGACCATTAGACAAACTAAAAGAATATGATCATGTTCTACTCTAGGTACAATGATTATAATTATGGCATGATTAACAACATTCCTCCTTCATGCCATAATCAGACTTGTACAGATTTCTTTACCTTGAACTCCCAGCATGTATTTGAACTTGTTGAACTTTGCTTGAGGTAAAGCTTTAGTTAGAATATCAGCAACCTGTTCTTGAGTGCTCACATGTTCAACTGAAATCCTTCTGTTAGCAACTTGTTCTCTAATAAAATGCATATGGATCTCAATGTGTTTGGTTCTCTGATGCATGACACGGTTTTTGGTAATCGCTATACAGCTCAGACTGTCACTTAATAGAACAGTAGGATGACTTTGCATTAGTTTCAACTCACTTAGCAGTCTTCTTGCCCAGATTATCTCCTTGGCAGCCAAAGTTGTTGCAGCATATTCTGCTTCAGCAGAAGACATTGCAACACTGTCTTGTTTCTTAGATTTCCATGTAACTGAGCCTCCTCCTAGCATTAATGTGAAGCCAGATGTTGATTTTCTGAAATCTAGGTCTGATGCCCAATCTGCATCACAATATGCTTTCAACTCTAGATCATTATTTGAGAAACATATGCCCTCACCTTGAGTACCTTTCAGAAATCTTAGAACTCGTTTTGCAGCTATCCAATGCCCCTTGCCTGGATTGTTTGAATACCTGCTTAATAAACTAACTGAGAAAGAGATGTCAGGACGTGTGCAATTTGAAACATAGAGCAAACAACCTAACAATTCTCTGTATGGAGTAGTGGCCATTTCTGTAATTTCTGTTTGTGTTCTTGGACACATGTCAGCTGATATTTTGTGACCATTAATAAGTGGTGTAGCTGCATCATTGCAATTTTTCATCCCAAATCTGTCCAAGATATTTTGAATGTTGGATGTTTGAGTGAGCAGTAACTTCCTTTCCTTTCTATCCCTTGTTACTTCAATTCCCAAGAAACGTTTGAGTTCCCCAAGATCTTGCATCTTGAATTTTGATTTCAGAATTTGTTTGCACTTGTCCAAGCATTTTACATTATTGGCCAGCATGATGCAATCATCCACATATAGTGCTATGATGCAAAAATTCTGTTCCTCCTCAAACAAGTAAAGATTTCCATCACTTTCCAATCTCTTAAAGCCACTTTCTCTTAAAAAATTGTCTATGCATTTGTACCACTCTCTGGGAGACTGTTTAAGCCCATAAACAGCTCGATTTAATTTCCAAACCATTTCTTTTCCTTGTTTAAATCCAATTGCTTGCTTCATATAGATTTCTTCCTCAAGAGGTGCATTTAGAAATGCCGTGCTAACATCCATGTGATGTATTTCAAGATCACGGGCATTTGCATATGCCAAGAGCATTCTAATGCTCGCAAGCTTTACTATAGGTGAGAATGTCTCATCATAATCCATGCCTTTTCTTTGGGAATATCCCTTAGCCACAAGTCTAGCTTTGTAGATCTTAGATTTACCATCAGCTCCCAATTTAATTTTAAATATCCATTTATTGTCCACCAGATTTTTGTTTGCTGGTTTGCTGACCAATTCATAAGTCCCTGTTCTATTGAACGCCTTTATTTCTTCTTCCATGGCACGTCTCCATTCTATAGCATCCATACTTGAAATTGCTTCCTCATATGTTGCAGGTATATGAGGCTCAATGATTGCCATTATGGCATCCAATTCAATTTCTGAATCTTCTGTTATGTTTAATCTTCTGCTTTTCCCTTCTCTTAATCGCCCAAACTTGCTAACATCAATTCTAGCTTCTTCCAGCAGTCTTTCTGCTTCACCTTTCCTTGTTTTCTTTTGTGGTACATCTGAGCTTAATTCTGAACTTCCAGAGGTGTTAGGACTGTCACTACCTATTTCTTGTGACCCTTCATCATTATGTGCAGCAGTAAGATCATTCTCCTTTACTTCATCATTATCTAAGTCCACATGCATAACTTGTTTTTTATTTTGATCAGGGGCTTCCACTTTCTGCCTTGTATCCACTGCTCCTCTGTCTTTATAGAGTATTTCTTCAACAAAGTGTACATCCCTGCTGGTTATGATCCTCCTTGTTAAAGGTTCATACAATAAGTATCCATTTGACTGCTCGTCATATCCTATCAAATAACATTCAACAGCCCTGTCATCTAGTTTTTTTCGAGTCTCCTCTGGTACATGTGCATATGAGAGGCAGCCATACACTCTGAGTTTATCATAATTAGGTTTCATTCCATACCATAGTTCATCTGGGCATTTTCCATTTAAGCTTCTAGAAGGCAGCTTGTTCTGAATCATTACTGCAGTTTTAACAGCTTCTTCCCAAAGGAAGTTAGGCAATCTAGCATGCTTAATCATTGATCTCACGGCATTCAAGATGGTCCTGTTCTTTCTTTCTGAGACTCCATTCTGTTGTGGTGTATGAGAGCATGTCACTTGCCTCCTTATCCCATTTTGAAAACAATAGCTATTAAATTTGTCTGACACAAATTCTCCACCTCTGTCTGTTCTTAGACATTTGATCTTTTTACCTGTCTGTCTTTCAACTTCAGCCTGGAATCGTTTGAAAGCCTCAAATGCTTGGTCTTTAGTTCTCAAGGTATAACATTTGGTTTTTCTGGAGAAATCATCAGTGAAAGTAATAAAATACCGTTTTCCATGTATACTTCTAACATTCAAGGGCCCACAAAGATCACTGTGTATTAATTCTATAATGTCTTTGGCTCTTTGTCCTTTCTTAGGAAAAGATAATCTGCATGATTTACCTTTAAGGCAGCCACCACAATGAAAATGTTCCTCCTTTCCCTTTCCTCCTGTGATGTATCTTAGTTTAACCATCTGTTCCAGATTGTCAATGTGAGTATGTCCTAGACGTTCATGCCATATTTTAAAAGTAGGAACTGTAATTGCATTAATACTTCCAAGTATATTGTTATGAAATCCAAACAGTTTGCCAACTCTCTTTGCCAAAAATTTCACTTCATTATTCAAGAGAACTTTACAACAATCTGCCTCAAAATTAACATGGTATCCTCTACTAGCTGAGTTACAGAAATCAAATTCTTGACTAAATTTGGCACACATAAAACATTTTCTAGAATAACTGGTTTTCCTTCTAGATCAAAAAGCTCTAACATTCCTGCTTGTTCTACTTTTTGCAAGTTTCCATCTCCCATCTGCACAAAACTTGAGTTCTTGGAGAATTTTGCCTTAAGCTTGGAAGGTGACTTAATCACGCTTCTTTCAGCTCCACTATCTAGCACATATAAGTTATCATTATCCTTTAGTTTACTTTCTGAAATTACTGACAGCAGTTTTGAGTTTCTTACCTCTACATTCTCGTCAGACTCCTCATCTGGCTCACTTGCTTGCTCAGTTGCTATGTTGACTTGTGCAAATTTGCCTCTCCCTTTACCTTGAATTCTTCTTCCTCCAGAATTAGATCCCCTGCCTCTGCCAGCTTTGAAGACATTTGCTTCTTTGTTTCTGGAAAAATCCTTAGGGCTGGAGCAGTTTGAAGCCAAGTGACCATACCCTTGGCAGTTATAGCATTTCGTCCCTTTTGATACTTTAGGACAGTTGTTCTTAAGATGACCATAAGCATTACATGCAAAACATGGGCCGATCTTTTTTTCCTCACGACCTTTACCAGCATAGAGAATTTCACTTGACTCTTCCTCATCTTCTTTAATCAATTCATGCTGCTCTAATTCTGTCTTTATTATGTTCTCAGCCTCTTCTCTACTTTTAGCAATGTTCCTAATGAGAATGGACAGATTTTTCCATTTAGAAAAGGCCCTTGCTAGAGATAGGATTTGATATTCTTTTGTAATGGGCACTCCAGCAGCTTCAAGGTCAGCAATCACATTGTCAAATTTCTCAAAGAAATCCTTGACATCCTCTCCTTCTTTGTACTTCAAATCCCTAAGTTCTTTGTCTAAGACATCTAACTGGGATGAAGTTTTTACCTGATAAGTCTTCAAAAGGTATGCCCACATTTCCTTTGGAGACATATTTCTCATTCTAAGCAGAATGCTTGGGCTCAGTTTACTTTTAATGACAGCCTTAGCTTCCAGGATTTTTGCCTTAACAGCAATCTCTGATACTTCACTCGTCACCTCCATGGAGCTTCCTCCACTTGCATCTTTGCTGGGACTTCCACCAGTCCTTGATGCAGCAGCACTAGCATATGACTTCCCTTTGCTGGTTGTCTGAACACCCGCAGGAGTCTGCTCTCCTTCTTCTATGACTTCCCATAGACCTTCAACTCATAGCACTTCTTCAACCTTTTCCTTCCAGACTTGGAATCCAGAGCCACCTTTGTACACCTCAATGGCACTCAGAAGTGTGGCTCCCAGTCTGCTGGCCATGTTTAATCCTGCTCTGATACCATATGTTGATAATGATCAGTTAGAATTTACATTTTCTATAGCAACACAATTATATTCACTTCATTATGCATAGCTAGGCTATGATGCATTTTAAACATAATGCATTATACCATTACACTAAATCATAGGAAACACTGTACATTCGGCACTGAAGCAAACACTGTTCATCGACCATTAGATTAGGAACCAAAAACCATTTCAAACCTTGCTACTTGGTTTTCTCCTAAGGAATCCGGCACTTCGCTGTGCCAGATCCAAATCCGGCACTGTACAAATACACACAGGTCCGACGGTTAAGCATGGCCGATCGGACGTAGCAGTTGTGGTGGCTTGACTTGATCGAGCCACCTTAAATCATAAAATAGAAATCTTGAATGGTCCAACAATGCTTTTAAATGGGATAAGCATAAGACCTAGGACCATTAGACAAACTAAAAGAATATGATCATGTTCTACTCTAGGTACAATGATTATAATTATGGCATGATTAACAACAGATTGATCCGTCCACCATAGATACGCCCTCCGTAAATGCAGGAAAAGTTTCAACGGAGATCCATCCTGGCCAAGGAGATGGATTGTCAGTTCTGGTTAGGCTTGATTGGAAGGAGATCCATTTTGGTAAATGAAATGGATTGATAAGGAAGATTAGGCTTAGTTCCCTCTGCTTACTCCACGTCACCAATCACCTGCACCTATATGTTTCCTGCAACAAACAATTTTGTCGTACCGATATCCAAAGATTGATTACTCTGGGTAGAATCGGATTGGAAAGAATGATCCAAGAAGTTAAAATTTTAAATTCATAGAAAGAAGATCATTTAGATTCTCAGAAGGAGGAATTCTATTCCAGTTTGCAATCACTAGCACCAACTAGATGACTTACAAACATCAAGAATAGCCAAAAAGAGAATCTTTATTCCAGTTTGCAATCTCCAGCACCAACCAGATAACTTGCAAACGTCAAGAATAGCCAGGCTCTGATACCAATTGTTATGGATCACACCAATGAACCATACCTTTTATATCCCTGAAACCTTATTTAAGGCTTCTCAATCAATTCATGGTCTCCCAATCTGTAATCCATCCAGAATTGCTACATCAGTAAAACAGGCTATTTCTTCCATACGTACAGTTCTTACAGGAGGCAGGTAAAAAAAAAAATAAAATCATTCTGCAATAAGGATAAAGCAGTTCTGTCTCTTATCTTACGTATTTGGATAACTAACAGGGCATTGGGATATGCACTTTCCAACATTAAAGCATTCTCGGACGGGCGCATTGCTGCATATAGCATATTCCAGATTATTGATCGTATTCCACCTATTGACGTTGATAACTTGGATGGAAAATGCCTTGATAAAGTGGAAGGCAGATTGACCCTGAATAACGTTGAATATTCTTATCCTTCCAAACCTGATATGGCTGTCCTGAAAGGCTTCAACTTAGAAATTCCTGCAGGTAATGGAGTTTGCAATAATAATTTCAGTGCAGTTGAATCAGGTGCATTTTCTTGATTTCCTTATAAACTGTCCTTATAACCGGCATTCATGGCGAGAATAGGAAAAAGAAGAGGGCATGGTTGTTTAAAATAGACTGTTTTAATCTTTAGCATACTTAGAATACTCGACACTCTAAGGTAATGCACATACTTTACACCTTTCTGTAAGCTTGAAATAATCAAGTCAAAACAACCCTTTGAATGTATATTGTAGGCCCCAATAAGTTTGAGCTCTCATACTTAGCATACTCTAGTTTTTAATGTGTTTAGTAGCAATATTCTCTTCCAGCAGATAGCAAAATTATTCACTTAAGTTTCAATCTTGCGCCAGATGTTACAGATTATGTGCTTCTGGAAACAACCATTAGGGATTGCTTTGCTATAAAACTACTATAACGTTGCCATAATGCGGTTTTACATATGTCATATGCTTATGAATGCTTGCCATGGCAAAACAGGCTTGCATTGATACTAGCACATGTTACCATATGCACTAGCATATGCATGACAATGTGCAGTTTACAATAGTTAACATGATTCTTGTATTGCAATATTCAGATTACAGATAATGAATATAATGAATATAATGCTAGATGTACTCATAGTTGTTTGCAATGGAAATAATTTGTTTGTCTTGATGTTATTGTGCTTTTTCGTAATTAATATTTAGGCCCATAAAGTTTGACTATGTTTGCTTTAATTAGGGCCCGAAGGGCCCAAATTTTTTTTTAATATAACAATTAACACACAACTACCATTAACATTATTAACACAAACCATTGCATTTAACACATTTAAATTAAAATCCCCCTTAAACCCCCTTTGGTTTGGGTGCATATTCACACGGGGGTTACGTAGGGCAGCGAGAGCCCCCAAAATATATAGACAATACATGTACAAAATTAACACCATTAAGTACATTCTCTCAAACCTTATAGTATTTTGTAAAGCTTAATATATAGTATACAAAAACTTGTACATGCATACCCCACAAACGAGGATCGCTATTTACGGTCCAGATCTTGGAATAAAGGGTAAATATGCCCATCCGATAGCTCTCGTTGCCCGGAGTAACCCCCCGTGTGAATATGCACCCAAACCAAAGGGGGTTTAAGGGGGATTTTAATTTAAATGTGTTAAATGCAATGGTTTGTGTTAATAATGTTAATGGTAGTTGTGTATTAATTGTTATATTTTGTTATATGTAGCAAAATAACAGGAGGTTCCAAGGGGATTTGATATGGATGTAAAAATAACAATTCTTGAAAGTATAGATCATATATCCCTAAAACAATTGAATGGGTTGTTATTATAAAAAACATAGATTTAAGATAAAAAATAATTACATTAGCTCACTAGGTACATTAGTTAAAGTAGTTTTATTAGGACATTGAGTTAGTTTGGTAGAGGTTCAAGCCCCCGCATTTCATATTTTAAAAGTTTAGGCAAAGCCATATAGCCGTATAGAGGTTCGATATTCCCTCAAAACCTTAGGCGAAATCGTATTTCATATTTCAAAATCATAGGCGCCTCCAATTATAAATGACTATAAGCGAAATAAGGGATGCCCAAAGGCCCCAACATACAATCTGGGTTGTAGGATCGACGAATCCGACGATTGTAGTAGTCCAGGGTGCACCTCTGTAGCAAAATTCTAGAATGGGGCTCGCATGAAAACGACAAAAACCTCCCGATAAATAGGCTTCTCATTCATCTCGGCAGATTTTCTACAATGGTGGATAGTGGATAGCCGCATATATGCGAACTACCCACGAAGAAAAATAAAGGGAATATCCAATTATATAACTTGGACCCCATGAAATACAATGCTAATAGATGTTTGGTCTATGTGCCTGCCGAAAGCTTATCACCGGGATTAAAAAACCCCGCCCTTTCGAGTTTTCGAGGAAAAACCCTAGTGATAAGCTTTCGGCAAGGGGCTTGGACAAACAGGCTAAGAATTCGCTCCCAAAAAACCCATGAATGGAGAAGTCAAAGCTGTTGTTGCTGCCGCTTGCGAACCTGTACCTGCACATCACCAACACTAGAACAAATGTGACAAAACAAACCTCCCAAAGTGGAGGGGCTGATCACGCGTGCCACGCGACAACAAAACAAAAACATCTTCAAATAGAGGGGCTGGTCATGCATGCCAGGCGACAAATACATTAAACAATTAAGGGGGGAGGGTGTGTTTCAAAGAATAGAGAATAAGGTACTGCTGAGAGAGAAGAGGAAGCGCCGATGAGACATTGATGAAGAACCTCGCCTAATATAGCGATCTTCCAACCCGAGAAGGCATGCAATGCATGCATGGAAGACATGCATGCTCACCCCCTCTAGAATCTCGATCCGAGGGCTCAGATCGATGGAATTCTAGAATGGAGCTCGCATAAAAACGACAAAAACCTCCCGAATAGAAGAGAACTTCCTTATCAAAACGGGATCGAGGACGAAGGTCAAAGGATTATGGCTAAAGAAGAGGCAAGGCCGAGAAAAGACATGCCACAGCATGAAAGAAACGCCAAATTGGTCAATCCAAGCAGGGAGAAGCCCCTCCCCTGCATGGTTTCAAAGAATAGAGAATAAGGTACTGCTGAGAGAGAAGAGAAAGCGCCGATGAGACGTTGATGAAGAACCTCGCCTAATATAGCGATCTCCCAACCCGAGATTGTTCAACACAATTTTTAAATGCTTTTGCTATTAGTGGCAATGTACATGATGAACACAACTTGTGTGGTATTTTGGTACACTTGGATAACAAAATTTGAACTGAAATATAAGCGCTTTAATTTTCCTAAATACTTGACTCCAAGGCTTGCAATGGTCTACACAGATTGTAATGTTTGGAAGGCTGGTTCATAAATTGTAATGTTTTGACAAATTGTAATTGCAAGTCTGCTTTATAAATTGTAATGTTTGGACATCTATATATTCAGGACATTGTTATACTTCTTGTTTTATCTTTGTTCAATTCGAATTGGATTTGCAGCAGGTTTAACAGGAGCTATTTTCAATGATAGCACAGTTTTATGTGAGCTCGGAATCAGTTCGTTAAAAGTCCTCATTTAGCAGGTTATACTATAAGCAATGTTGCCTTGTAGCGGTTGAGGGGTATGCTTGTCAATTTTGTTCTCTATTGTGCCACAAAATGATGTTTTGATAAAGAAATCACTTTTCTTTTAATCTGATTGGTATATGTGAATTACAGGTTTTACGAATGGACGAACGCGAACGCTTCTACGATTGGTGTGGCACATGCATTTGCATTTTCCGATCCATAGTAAGAAACTCAACCCCATAAGCTGTGAAGAGCTATTAGTTTTTGCCATTGATGGCATTTTAGAACATTAATCATGTTAATGCTACTGATCATGTTCTTAACGTCTAATTAAAGGACACCACACAATTAAGAAAACCACCCAATTGAAAAAGCTTGCCACCCAATTGGAAAGCTTAATAATCAAGTCATTAAAGTTTGCTCCTTCTCTTGCAATAGCATGTAGATAATTGTGGATGGATGCATCTACAAATCTAGGTGCTATTAATATTTGCCTACCTTGTCTCAATTTTTAGGGCCTCTGGCAAAACATAGAATTGATTTGATTTGATTTGATTCTTAATGCAAAGCAAACATAACATGCGTAACTTCATTTTTTTGCCAAGAAGATAAAAAATAAATGGTTATTGCAGAATTAGATTGCGTCAATGTAGCCCATACCTATCGTGAGCAAACTCTCCTCTTTCCCATCTAGTATCATCATTACTGCAAAGGTTTTTCCTTGAAAACCTTTCGAGGTAGGGGTTTTTTAATCCTAGTAGTAATGATTGTACTAGCCCATTGTATGGGTCCCATGACCTATTGGTCTCCGTGGACGTTAAAACATCTATTCTATTCTATTCTATTCTTTCATATGTGCAAATTATAACAAAAAGATTAAATCAAAATAGATTATATCCAAATTAGATGTGGAAAAGCAATGCCCCTACTATAAGTTTAGAAATGTTGCCCCATATTATATTTAGGGTACCTTCGCACGCGCCGTTAAGTTAGGATTAAATTAAATTATTTTTTAACTACCCATCTAAACTTATAGGTGGCCCTTACATTTGCACCAAGATTAATTTAGCTTTTCGTTTTCAACATAATGGAAACTAGTTAAATCTTTTCGCACCAGAACAAGTTAGATTATTTTTCAAAAATTTAAGGATAAAACAAAACAAAAAAAGGTCACGGGTTCTAACCTAGCCAATATCGTTCTAGTAATGGGGACTTTAAAACTCCATTGCCTCGAGGTCATGGGTTCAAGTACGACCAACCGGCCCTGTGGTAGAAACCTTAAACCTGCTATATGTACTTGATAATCACATGCAAAGCAGCTCCTAGCTTATCGCGCCTAGGTAGTAGATTGGCTTCCATGTGATATGTAGAATAAAGTGATGTAGAATAGAATGACGTCCTTCAATAAAAAAAATAAAAATAAAATAAAACAAGTCTTGTTTAAATTAGTGGTAACTTAATGCTAATAGCAATTCGTTTGTATATATGTTATTAGATTAATCTAACTTAATGATGTATTGGAGAAAGAAGAGAAGGGAGCAGCAAATCATTGATTTATCATAGGCTTCCTAGAGACATCTCTGTTATAGATCTGGCCCAATCTTCATCGCCCAAAAATCTGATTGTGCAGAGAAGAGAATAGGAAAACAAAATCAGAGGTTTCTTCAATGGGAAGTAGCAGCAGTCCGGCACTACAGAACAACAAATCAAATACATCAAATGCACCGGAGTCCTCAGGAACCTGACCTTTGCCCTTAATCCAGGCAGGTTTTAATTTGGGAAAGAATGGTGGGTGCTCGACCTCTAACAGGAGCTCCAAGTTCAACTTTTGTCCGCCATTTCCACATCTCCCTCCATTAAACTTAAAGTGACCTCTAACATCACTTTAATTTTCGGTGTAAGTTTGGTTTTCAGTTAACTTTGGGTTAAATTTACTAACTTAACATAAACTAGTCTGAACCAAATTTAAGTTAATACTTTTGCGTTAAGAAAACTAATGGAATGCTAAATAAAACTAGCAGAAATGCAGGGTAAAACCAGCAAAAATGCAGGGTTGGGGTGACGGTTAGGGCGGGGATAGAGTAGCTTCATTGATTGACATGATTAAAAGCAATATCAAATTTGAGCAGAATTAATCAATCAAGACTACAATATTCACATGAAAGAATTAAGAAGTATTCACCTTCTAAAGTTATACATATTATATTGACAGCCATGAGATTTTCCTTGGATCTTGTGAGATAGATGAAGTATTCACCTTCTAAAGTTATACATATTATATTGACAACCATGAGATTTTCCTTCTATGCTTGCATCTTGTGAGATAGATGAAGTATTCTTTTTTTAATTGAAGGCTTATAAGTATATTTACAGATAGATGAAGTATTCACCTTCTAAAGTTATACATATTATATTGATAGCCATGAGATTTTCCTTCTATGCTTGCATCTTGTGAGATAGATGCATATGCCATTTCCATTTCTCTAACGCACAACAAAAAAACAATCATAACACTATGGCATGCTAGTTTAAACTAAGGGATATGCAGACTAAGGGATATGCACAATCGATTGCTATGACCATCAAACTTAGAATTTTCATGCTAAAGACAAAATCTAATCCTTTGGAGCTCCATTTCCTCCTCTACGATGCACGTGAAAAAAAGAAAAGGGCTTCAAAATGCACACATGTAATTATTGTTCCATATAGAAAAAAGCAAAAGTAGAATCTATAATAAGCTCCAGACTTGTCTGGATTTTCGTAGATGTGTATTCAAGGAAATAGCATGGGGCAGCATGCAAAAATGATTCAGATGACCCCTTTCAAGATCAAAAAGATGATTTATAATCTAGAAAGCATTCTGTCAAAATGCATCGAAGCACAAACTTTCTTGCAAATCATTTTGATGCAGCATATCAATTTTTCTTCTTCAAGATGAAAGTGTTCCCTTAAAATTAGACGAATTCATTAATATAGACAGACCACATCTACGACCAAAGATACAGTTTTTCAACATGGAAACTTAGTTCTAATTGATGCGTAGACATGTGATGGTATGTGATGATAGAGTTCTAGATTCTAACCACTGATATCTTTGCTTCAAATGCATTTTTAGGACTCTATAGACACAAAATACATGGAAGAAGAATAATGCCACATAACGGGTCGAAAAGATATGAAGTACCTCTTCTTTTATCATACTCATCATTATGGATGTATCTTTTGCAGATTGTCGTCCCAGATGCCCCATAATTTCCTGATATTTATAGACATAAAATGCAGAATAAACTGAATATCATGGAAAAGGATTAAAAATATAGCACTTCTAATCTCTCCATGGCCATAGTATACTTGCCTAACTGTTGGCTTGGACACATGTTTTATCCAAGCAGCATATCCAAGAAGCGGGAACTTCATAAACCCTGTATATTGATGAGCTTCGACATAGAAAGAATGCAAAGACTTACTCAATCATCATCATCATCAGAGAATCGCAGAGGCTACCAACTCTGGCACGTTTCTTACATAATCTTTATTGCCTTGTGCTAGATAATTTTGATCCAATCTGGATAATTATTTGATCAGCGACGGAAAAATAACTGCTTTATAGCTATCAATGTAGCTATGAATGCCTGCATAAACAATCTTTTATATTCAGATTTAAAGCAGCTTCTTTGCCATTCCTGTTAGTTTATTCACTCTAATAAACCATATCCATTTCTAATATACAAAATTGTGTGCCCTATATACTTGTAGACAAAGCAAAGAATCCCCATAAGAAAAGAGGCATGAAGTTCACCTTACAATTAAACCCAATTTGGTAGAATTTGGGGATAAGACGTACTACGTGTTGGTGCACCATTAGATGGCAATAGTACCTACGGTGGAGAACATTGCCAATTCAACACTATTCGAATAGCAACAGTACTTTGCACTTCGAATGTGATTATAATGATCATGATGATGGATTAGAAGGCAGGTAAACAGACTTTCAAAAATTTTTTAAGAAAGATCGGCACTTCGACATGCCCAAAGCCACTAAAACTAACATTCAAGAAAAAAAGTTAACTATAGTAAGTACTTTTATGAGACATCCAACTACACAAATGGGTGCTGCTCTCATGAAGTTGTAGGGGTAATTAGAGCATAGCTATTTCCAGAGGAACAATACTAAAATTTGACACACAGGATTTGTACCTATAACGGTTGCTTATGAGATATCAAATGAAAGACACAACATAGTCATACCAAACATATCTGCATGAATCTGGAGGATGCTGGCTTCTCTGCAGCTTACACCTAAGCCCGTGCTTCCTCTTAAAACTGCAAGAATTAACCACCCATATGATTATCTAAAGAGTAATCTGAAGAAATATATGTGAAGTAAACTCGACAGGAGCTAATCCGTTCTAATGCTTACCGGCTTCTGGCTTTTTGGATGGGAACTGTGAGAGCCGACCTGCAAAAACCAAGCCTTCCAACCTGATCCAGCAATTCTCTTCGAAAAAACAGGTCTGGTATTTGTCGGCGATGGATCAACACATTAGACTTGCTCCTCATATATGTAGAACACTTGCTCTTGCAGGTTTGCCCCCACATTTAACCTCCATCGCTTCACCCCACAGAATGATGATGGAAGATGAGAGTGGCCCCTGTGATGATGCTGTGATTTTGGGCAGATCTATGGCAAGTTCCCCTAGCTCTGTGGCCTTGCAAACATGCCCACACGCCCTGCAAACTCACCCACAAGCTTTTGAGCTTCAAATTTCTACCAGACGCTCTAGGTCTGCGGCAAAATCACCCTCAAGCTTTGCAAATTTGCCCACAAAGCTAGATCCATGCAGATCCGTCATGCAGCCACACCTGTTTGCTTGCCAACAACCGGATTTGCCTCTGCCAAAATAAGCCATGCCATCACAACCTCCTTGCCTCCTTACGCTGTATGCAAGGACATCACAAAACCCTCGTCTGCCCTAAAAAAAATATGCTCGATCCTTGCATGTCAAGCTCTGGACAAAATACCATCATGTACACAGAAATCATCTCTGTTACCCACCGCCAATCTATGCGACAGATGCTTAACATTGCATTGC
This sequence comes from Isoetes taiwanensis, assembly GCA_021234155.1. Classification (NCBI taxonomy): domain Eukaryota; kingdom Viridiplantae; phylum Streptophyta; class Lycopodiopsida; order Isoetales; family Isoetaceae; genus Isoetes; species Isoetes taiwanensis. Next base: position 29,341,734 of record JAJEKV010000002.1, on the reverse strand, counting down.
ATGGATATAGATATAGGATTATTCGACACCTTTGCAAAGCCTAAAAACCCCTTCTAAATAATAGCACGAAAACTTATCCCGATTTTTGGAAGGACGAAAATACTTTTTGGCCGCCGGAAACTATAAAATCTTAGGAAATCAATTAGAAAAAAATTCCAAAAACTTTTTCTGCCATACCGGAAAATCCCAAATTAAAAAGATTGATTGATTGATACATGAGGTAGCATGTAATAATAGAATTTATTAATAATGAAAAAACAGTTAAATCCTCGTTGTTTTTTCTCCAAGTTGCATACATCCATACATCCTAGAAAACACATGGAACCTTGAACCCGTAGCACCTGCATACCTGAGATAGAGAATGCTTCAGCTAACCCTAAAATAACCCTAAAGACTATATGGTGCTGAATTTCTCTGAGAATCATAATCTGCCAAATTGGAAGTACCTTGATGGGAAAAATGTGTTGACCCTGCCTCCTTTGAGCCACTCTGGAACCAAGCATGGTTCAGTTCTTCCCATTTCCACAACAGACCATGATATGTGTACAAGGCACCCAATTAGCGCTGCCTTCTCTTGCAAGATAACTCAGAAGATGAAAAAAGCGGTTGTCAATTAACCATAAGAATTGAAAATCCTAAGGCATCTTCACCCCCTTCCTGTTCACCCCATTACTTGGCATGCAAGCCATTGCCCATGCTACAGTTAGAGAAGCTTGAAATAGAAGGGGAAACCCAAAGATGCTGCAGTCTTCCAAGCCCAAAACCCATGAGCCAGCAGAAAAGCTGGATGGCAATCACCAAAAACTTCCTAAGATGAGAGAACTCAAGCCATGCCTCCAAGTCTAAATAGTAGTGTATGCCTCGTCATAATCAAACTACTAATTCAGCAGTTTTGGCTTTCATACCCTAATCCAGAATGGCATGCCATATTGGAAACGGAAAATACTCCAGGACAATATCTTATGGGCATGGCTATATGTAAAATACAACAAACTCACAGCATGATAAAAAGGCAGGATGGTTGCTTTGGACTATCTGGAAAAGACGAAGATTGGTAATCTTCAAAGGTCTGGATGTGGCAGATAATCGTGTTCTCCAAGAAGCTCAAGGTTACATTGTAAAGTCGTATCATTGTTCTTCACTTGCCCCTCGCAAGAGGCGATTGATTTTTGAGGAGTTTTTGGATGTGCACTCTTATGCTTAGGCAGGTTGCTTCACTCGGTGGGTCTCCGCTTATCCGCTGAGATTTTATTCCTGTCTCTGCATTTATACTTGTATTTGACTCTTTGATTGAATAAAGTCTGACGTCCTTCAACAAAAAAAAAGGTCGACCCAACAGGCTTAACAACTGCTGACAAAAATACCAGATCGGCATGAAGCAGCAAGCCTTGCATCTGTGCGTGGCTTGGTTGGTGTGGTTGATTTGGAAGCGGCGGCGGTTGTGGATCTTTCAGGGGATTCAGCAGCCTGCAGCCTCTCTGATTCCTCGACTCAGGTACAAGCTATTTCAAAGCTTTTTGGTGTTCACGGGATTAGTAGAGCGGAAGTTTTCCATTTGGCGGGACTTCTTGGGTGTGGTAGATGGTGATGGTCAGTTTGTACAGCAGTAGAGTTGCAGTTGTTGTGGAGTGTCGAGGTATCACTGTCTCTTTGGGGCAGTTCTCCTTCCTCCTCACTTGCTTTGTAACATTACCATTCTTTTAATATATTGCTGACACAGTTCTTCAAAAAAAAAAAATACCAGATCGGTTTCTTAATAGCAAGTCTTTGCCGATAAGGAATTAATTTTCTTAAAAAACCGTGTTCCGAAACACTGCCCTAGTTATACCTGATTTCCCATGGATGGTGCCACTGCAGTTCTTTGATTAAAAAGCCTGGACAAGAAAAAAAAGCAACCACATGCTATGCCATAATTATCTAGAGACCACTGCCATATTATCCTTGAAACATGGCAAACCGTCTAAAAAAACAAGAATTATGCACCGCTTCAAATTTTCTCAACAACCGGAAGCACGAAGACGATTTATCAAGAAAAATTGACCACCATTTCCACGAAAAAACCTGAAAAGGGCCGAAAAATTATTCGTCGGAAAGGGCGAGCAAGATCCAGAACGAGAAAAGGCGCTGCCAGTCAGCTCCAAAGAAGCGGCGCTCCAGTTTTGAGGAAGGAAAACAAGGATGAAGAAGAATATTAAAAAGAAATATAGGAATAAAAATAAAAGGGGGTAAACCATTGGGGATATAGAATTTAGACAATAAAAATGCGGAGTGCAATCTAGATATACTGATTATTATGCCTCGCGCAATACGCCCATGAAATCATATGAAAACCATGCCAAAAAGCGTATAAAATCACAAAAAAACCCCCTGTTATAATGCTAGATATTTAAATAAGATGTTTATGTTATTCTATCAAACCTAACAATGTTTCCATATGTGACACTTTGTTAACTGATCCAAAGGCTCACGAATGCGACATTTTACACATTATGTCTTTGGAGCTTTTGTGTCGTGGCATTAGTAAACACCTCTAATGGAGCAAATATTTTATACTCATTTTTTCAACATCCCTGGCTGCACGTCTTATCAAACATTTCTTCATTGCAAGGGCATCATTTTCATAACTTTGAGGCTTGCACAATTTTCCTAAAAGAGGTCGTGGGACGACTTTCAAGCTCGGCTCCCACAACTTTATAATGTAAAAACTAGATGCCCATTGCCCTGAATGTATATCTTGGAAAAGCATGTCCCTTATGTCCATATGTTAGACAATAACGATGCTAGTAACGCTTTTCCCTCGTCTCAAATCCTCGACATCTGATAAACATAGCCCAAAGAAAAATAATTGATTCAGTGGATGAATATAAATCAAGAAGAGGAAAAAGAAGAAAAAGCAAGGATCACATGACGTGAAATCTCATTACACATTTAAAAGTGCATATGCATTTTCGCATGGTGCGATCCATGTATTATTGTGGGTGCAATTTTGCAAATATCCTCCTCTTCAAATTCCCCTCTTCCCCCTCCCTTTTTTTTGCAATATACTATCCATAGTATTTATTTTGAAGCCTATACTTCTATCTATTCATTGCACATGAATGTCGCTTCGGCGATGTAACTCCATTGTCACCCTTCGTTAAGGGTACTCACCCACGAGCCTATGGATAGATATCCTTCCACCGTCATGCCTTCATTGTTTTCTAAGTGATGAACTGCAGAAGCAATGTAGGAGCACTAGGAGCAATAATGGATGCAACCAGAGATACAGATCAAGCGTTGGATGTTAAGAATGAATGGCATGGAGCAATACGATGAATGGGCAGAGCTAAAAGGTAGGAAAACTTAAGAATGAAAATTTGGGTAGTAAGAACATGGCATGTAACATATGTTTGCTTGTCCGCACATCGCCTCGCCAACATCGCCTCGTCGTCGTCCCTAATTGATGCTATAACCTACTCATCCATGAACCTATGGAGACATAACCTCCCACTTCTTGACCTTGAGTGTTCTATAAATGGGGCAAAAACACAGATACTATTGGAGACTTGGATTCCAAATGAAGAGTGAAGGCGGAGAGGATGCACATAGCGGCGCTAGAATGAACAATAGAAATCTTGATGCCAAATTTTGATAAGGTGGTTGGTGCATGTGGGCATGTGCACAGTAGGCGGAAAAAGTCATTATTTTGGTCCGCGATATGATTTTCGAAAAATGCGAGCCATTAATGTGGTTGCAATGAATGCACAAACATGTTCTATGAAATTCCGCCATGTGGATGCCAAGTAAGCCTACTCCTTCCTCTACTTGCGCAAACCTCATTGGTCCTGAGAAACATGACATGGAATTCTAGCATCCAAGTTATGAGCCATTTTGAGATCCCAAATCCGCCCTAATGTCTATTTAAAGAGGTTGTTTTGTTATGTGGCACATGTGATCATCCCCTCCACTTTGACAGGTTTAGTTTTTCATATTATGTTCTAGTGCTAGTGATATGTAGGTACAGGTTGGTAAGAGGCTTCGACTTCTTCGTTCATGTATTTTTTATGGGGGCGATTAGTCAACCTTACATTTGTTCAAGCCTCTTGTTAAGGACTTATCACTAGGGTTTTTCCTCGAAAATCTGAAAGGGTCTTACGACCTCCTAATTCTTGACATGGAAACCATCTCAGAGGGACTAGTTTCTCAGTACAGGAGGACCTCTCCCCTCTTCAATTGTGTAACCGTAAGGAGGAGCTCTGCAAGGTGAGGGCAGCCCGCCTGGAAAAGAAATGGGCAGTGTACAGGGGAGGCGCAGCAATTATTCTAGATCAATGGCCTTCCAATCCTTGGACTGGCTATGTCTAGATAATTTTAGAAGTATAATTTTACCACTAGCATTAGCATTATCTTATCTTATTCTTGGTAGCCTTTTAATATTTGATTATTGTGTTTGGTGATGGGGCCTAGTCCCCAGGTTTTAGACGGGTTGTTGCCCTTGCATGTGCCGTCCCATAACCCATTGGGTTCCCGTGGACGTAAAAATTCATCTTATCTTATCTTATCCTAATTCTTGAAATGCAGCAGATAGCCAATTTGCCTACTTTAATGCAACCAGAACTAACAATGAGTGACTAATGCAAGCCCTTTATCCACACGATCAGATACAAGTATTCTATACATATCATAAAACCCACCAATACCAAGGTGTGTCTTTTAGACAATCCAAAAACAAAACCTAATGTATTAAAAGCAACTCAAAAGGTCCTATTACTTTTTTTTTTTTTTTTTTTTTTTTTTTGAGGGATAAAAAAGATTTTATTTACTTAGAGAGAATGATACAAAGCCACATGGCAGAGGTGCACCCATCCACGAATATGGGATGGGGGTAGCTACGTAGCTCCAGCTTGTACTATTCTCTTTCCCGACCTAGACCAGATCAAAATAGGTGCCCCATATTTCTTCCTTTACCTCTTCTTCACCTTTAAAAACTAGCCTAAATTTTTTAAGTCTTTCAAGTACCAGGTGAAGTAGCTGTGTTGATGACATGAGTACCTCCTGATCCTCAGCGAAGACTCGGGCATTCCTCCTTTTCCATATTGACCAGATCGTCCAGGCCCTTGCTATGTGAAAAGAAATCTTCTTCTTGGGACACCATTCTGGGGGGAGAATTCCTAGCAGCAATTCTTTGGTTCCTAAAGGGTATTCGAACCTATCCAGACTCCAGGCCCATACTTCATGCAGCATCCCACATTCCACTAGACAATGTTCTATGGATTCTTCTTCCTCTCCACACATAGGGCAAAGTGGGCTCACGTTATAGTCCCATTTGGAGACTAGATGATTGACCCTTGGGACCCTGTGGATCACTTGCCAAAGAAAGGCGTTGATTCGTGGAGGGAGGAATTTCAGCCAAGCGTTTCTCCAGATGTCTTTAAGGATGTCCTCCGTGATCACTATCTCCCACTTGGGGGATACTGGAAGGAATCCCTTAGTCTTCAAACATTACTAGTTAGTGCATCGTTTGACAAACATATATTTACAAAAAGTATCTTTATAGGGCCAATAGGTGACACAACATAGGACAAAGATGTAAGAATTGGTATGGGGTCTACCATTATAGAACTATTTTTTAGCTCCTTGACTAATGTCCCAATTGTCTGATACTCTCCATTCTTAGAACATCATCATGGATGCAGTTTCTAACTCGATGAAGGCTGTGCAATATTCCAAGTATGATGGAGGCATGCCGGATCTCAAGGTGTAAATAGCTTGTACAAGTTTGATTAAGCTAAGTTTTCTGTATATAGCTACTGATGGTTTCTTCCCCTAAAAAGCTTGTAGAATTGCCCATTCCTACACCAAAGAAAGGCGAAATTCTAATAAGAATAGAAGCAGCAAGCATTAATCCTATTGATTGGAAGATTCAAAGGGGTTATATGAGATATGTGATACCCAGAAAGTTCCCTCATATACCAGGTAAGGAATAACTTAAAAGATTATGGAAACATAGAGAATGAAAGCAAGGATGTGTCGATTTTCAAGGGTCCGATGTTGCTGGAGAGGTGGTAGATTGTGGAGAAGGAGTGATTGGCTACAACAAAGGAGACAAAGTTGTGGCATGGGTGGATCTGATGGTAGGTGTCTATGTAATGAACAATTACAAAATTTTGAAACAAAAATTTCCTGTTATTTCTAAAGAATAGCATGAAAAGATTTGGAATTAAGGCATACATATGATTCAGGTAGGGGGCGGATTTGCAACATATGCTGTAGCGGAGGTGAAATATTCAGCGAAGCTACCGCAGGAGGTGACCGCGGTAGACGCCGCAGGGCTCCCTGTGGCTGGACTCTCTGCCCTGCAGAGCCTTCGAGATACTGCGGGGATAAAAATTGATGGCAGTTACAGCGGCAAAATCCTAGTGACTGCAGCTTCTGGCGGTGTTGGTACATTCGCTGTCCAGGTTCGGACCTATTTGCTGTCTTTTTTTGCATAAATTGGCCCTACGTCCGACTATACCAACGGTCCAGATCTAATCTCCCATGCATGCTTGTCAATAGCAAAAATAATAATTCAGTAGACCACAAATGTGACATTTTTATAGTCATGCACTTGCCCTCGACCTTGTCTTTACACCTACCAGTCCATAGCAATTCTTATTTTAACACAAAGAAAAAGAAACTATGCCACTTAAAAATTACGCGTAATAATTCCCGAGTTCTGTTTCCCCATCTCTGTTGCCAAAAAAACTCAAAATTTGAACTTCAGAAAAGCTTTCACCTACATCGGAATGCCCTTTCTGCTTGTTACCCATGACCTTTCATCTGCCGGATTTCAGCTCGAATCCCCTGTATTATGTATGAAAATCTTAGTTTTTAGTTTGAGCATATGTATGAAAATCTTAGTTTTTAGTTGGGGCATATGCCGACACAGCGCATGGCTAAAACAATGTCGGATTTACTCTGTTTCATGATTGCAACCAATGTTTGGGCCGCTGCAAGTGTACAGATTTAAGGCTCATTTGCTTTTGCTATGCTTTATTTATTTCTGGAAAGAAAAGCGTTTGCTTGGATTGTTTTTCTCTGTTCAGTCTCTGCAGTAAAAAATAATGAATGCAGGAAGCACCATTCCGAGCAATTTCAACCAAGAAATCTTTCCAAAGCAGCATTCCCGGATCTGCTAGTGCAAAGATTGATGAAAAAAACCTGTAGCAGAGCGATCAAAGCGCATCGCCATAGCCGTAGCCGCATCGAAGCCATAGCCATATGGGGCAAGTTTTTATATGACGTGTCGTCCAGCTATTGAAACTAATTTTTTTCAAACGTAATTGCGATATGTATTATGTGAAGAAAAATAGATAGATATTATTTAGCCACACCACGGAAATATACATACTGCAACTTTAGGCGGCCTAACTAGTGAGGCATTTGTTGGCTTCCTCAATTCTTAGTATAGTGAAGATTTCAAATGCTTTTACCTAGCATCTACTCTGAGGATACATGCTTGGATACATGTCAATATAGTTTAGTTACTAGCAAAAACATTATGAAACATGTTATATATTCCCTCTAATCCTGGAATTTAATAACTTTGCAGCTTGCAAAACTCGCTGGTGCCCATGTAACAGCTACTTGTGGAGCACGCAACTTGGACCTCCTTAAGGACCTTGGTGCTGATGAGGTGCTAGATTACAAGTCCCCTGATGGAGCATTATTAAGAAGTCCTTCAAATTGTCAGTTTGACGTGGTTATCCATTGTGCGACAAATATACCATGGTCGACCTTTCAACCAGTCCTTGCTTCAAATGGGAAAGTAATTGATCTAACTCCAAAGTCTGTGGGCATTAGCATGGTAGAAAGTATCAAACTCACTCTCTCAAGACAAAAGCTAATACCTTTTTACTTGATACCCAACCAAAAGGATCTTCAATTCTTGGTGAACCTGATGAAGGAACGAAAGTTAAAGACCATAGTTGATTCTAAATTTGTGTTGGCAGAGTTTGCACGAGCATGGCTGAAAAGCATGGATGGTCATGCTACAGGCAAGATCATTCTGCTTATGGGGGGTGAATGTTAGTGCCATATTATAACGATCTTATAAAAAAAATCTATAATTTGTTGCATAGAACTATGTAGGATCCAAGCTTTTTGTTATAATTGTAAATACAAGAATTTGTCGTGGCGGCATGCGTCGCCGCTGCTTTGTGCTTTTTTAATTTGTGTGTTACAGTTTTTCAATTACCTCAAGTAGGATTATATTGGTTTTTGTAACTCTTTTTGATAACCTGCCTGAATTGTGCTTCGAAACGTCTATAATTCGTCAGCAGTATATCCAAATATCTGTTCTGCTTGTTCGTTGAGGATGGAGGTCTAGGCTTCTTTGCTTGTTCGTTGAAGATGGAGGTCTAGGCTTCCCCAGTTGAATCTATTATTTTCTCCATCACAATATTATGGTATTTAGTCTGTACATTAAAAGAAAATAGAAACTACATTGAATATGGCTTTAACTACGTAGGATATAATGCCTTACATTTTCAAATGATATGGGGTATCATGCTGACGATTAAAAAGAATGCAATTTATGTAAAAATTAATCATTAACATCTTTTGAGTGAAATTCGAGGTGACCTTTAAGCGAGATAATTTTTCCAATAAGGGTCTAAATTTTGTTGACCAGTCTATGCGAGTAAGCAATTGTATAGCAATATTTTGCTTATTCTTATTCATGTATTCAGTTTGTAGGAATATTTGGAGAATCCATGTTCTTATTCATGTATTTAGCATATAGGAATAGTTGGGGAATCCATGTTGCATTTTATAATTTTGTAACTATGTTTGATATGCTGCTTGACCTCTGGAGTCATTCTATAGAACCCCTCGAGGGAGCCATTAAACCCCTTGTAGTGTTCTAGGTCCAGTTTATTTATAGCATGGATTTTAAAGCACCTTTTCAATATAGTAGCTTCCAATCATGACATTGTAATCAACATTATTATGCTAATGTTCTTTATCAATCAAACTAAGTTTGAGATTTGTAAGAATGCTGCAAAACACGGCAACTAAAAAAATTATCCATTGTATCATGTACTTCTCCATCTTATCTTATCCATCTTGGAATTTTTCATAAGTTTTTTAACCCATTTTTATCAGTTCAAGATCCACAAAAAGAGAACATGTGCATGCGCCAATCAGAGATGCCCAACTTCCTCCTAGTACAAACGACAATCTGAAGTTCTGCACTTTAGTATGGAAAACATGGCAATGAAATGTACTCATTGTATCAAGTTCTTCTGAGTTCTTCGTCTTCACTGAAGAATGCTCTGTAAACCTTGGAAATGATAGCGAACTGAGTTTGCTTTCCTTTAGAAAAATTAGAAGAGGCAAATGGCCTCATGCATTTCACATGTATGGCCGCAAATATGATCTTGTTGCTTTTCTTTAGCATATTTAAAAGAGGCAAATGGCCCCACGTATTTCACATGTATGGCCACAAATATGAAGATATTGACAAATTCCAATACTCCAATAGCAACTCTCTATAAAAACAATTCTATTCTATTCTATTCTATTCTATTCTATTCTATTCTATTCTATTCTATTCTATTCTATTCTATTCTATTCTATTCTATTCTATTCTATTCTATTCTATTCTATTCTATTCTATTCTATTCTATAGAAAATTGATTCATCTCCTTATCAGACTCTCTAGTGTAAAGGGAGAGTCCGATAATTAATTTATCACTCCTAGGAGTGATAACTAGTTATCAGTACTAGGAGATAATTAGTTATCAGCCTGATAAGATTGTTACGGTCTTTGCCTCAGCTGATAACCAAAAATGTGTGGCCTCGATTGTACGTCCTCGGCCAGATATTTGCACGTAAGGCCTCGACCCGGCCTTCGGCCCTAGCGGGACGTGGCCTTACGTGCAAATATCTGGCCTCGGACGTACAATCTCGGTCACGCATTTTTGGTTATTCGCCTCGGCCAGAGCGATAACCTTACCTTGATTTACATGATCTGAGATTTGCTTTCCTCCAAACACATGTTGACTTTACATCTATATCTTGCCCATCAAGCTTCACATGTTATCTGGCCCAAATTCACGGAACAAACACCACACATTTTTTTTCTCAAATCTTGTTGCTGAGCAATCATTTTCTTTTTTTGAAAATCAACTGCGTAGAGGGGCCATAAGGAACAACAGATCGAAATGTACTATATTGAATATGAATTTACAACTTAATTGTGTTGCAGCTCCAGAGCCAGTTTCTTCCTTCCTACCTGATTTTTCGTAAAAAAAATCTCGTTCCCCTGGCTGAACCATACAACAGGCAAATGAATCTATCAGTTCTATCTTTGAATGAGTCGGGATTGTTTACAGTACGAAAGGACTTCAACTTCTGCTTTGGTTAGACTGGCGCCTACTTTTCTTTTCTATATGCAGTAGATCTTACCAGAACCCATAATCAAAGCCTTTAGAATCTCTAATCGGTACCGCTAGAAGAAATGGGACGCTCCAGAATCTCCTCGACAGCTTCTATAAAAACCTGTATTCTTTTAAAATTTTAGTGCTTACACGTAAGAAAATATCTTACATGAGCTACGCTTAAAGTTGCCCCCTTATCAACCCCATTACAATCACATGTTAGAGATATGCTAGCTTCTTAAATCAAGAGAATTAGTAAAGGTCTAATTGTAATTGACAAAACATTTATTATGCTAAAGAAGAAGAGCATTTTTAACATCCGACAAGTCTATAATTATTTGTTTTATGGAATTATCTAGGATCTAAGCTTTTTGGTACAATTGTAAATATATGCTAGCTTCTTAAGACAACAAAATTAGCAAGAGTTGTAATTGAAAACACATTTATTATGCTAAAGAAGAAAAGCATTTTTACCATCCGGAAACTCTTGAAGTAAAACTAAATGATACATACAAAATCCTAAAAATCGTCGAATTAAAATGGACATTAATCGATCAAAGAAACGATCTAAATTTGAAGGAAGTCAAAAGATCATTGCAATGACATTTTGCATGCATCAAGTGCATGACATTATTAAGAATACCGTGATAGCTCTACATAAAAATCAAGAAAATCTACATCAACTTTAGGTAGACCAATAAAAGAGATCATATGTATTTTAGAAAAATAATAGGTGGCACCTATAATAGACGGGGTCTTTTTTGGCTCCCGAAATCGGGGTCTTCGGCGCCCGAAAATCGCTTAAGCGATTTTGGGGATGAAAATCGCTTAAGCGATTTTCCCGCCTGAAAAGGCCCCGCCGGAAACCGGAAATGCCGCACGGGCCTGCCGCACGAAGGCCGAGCGCACGGGGAAACTGATACTCTAGAGCTTTGTTTCGATCGTAGAGAGGGGGAAACCGATACTCTAAAGCTTTGCTTCGATCGAGTTTGTGAACACACTGCCCTGCTCTGGTTCTCAAGTTTCGATTGCTCCTTTTACTTCACTCCTGTTCGATTAGGAGAAGTCAGATCGCTACTTCTTTCTTGTCTATTTTTCGATTTCCTTTCCTGCAAAAACTTAAACTCAACAACGGATTAGACTTCCCTTACTCTCTTGCGAGAGCATTTCCCCGGATTACGTATCCAAACTCAAAGAATGTAAAAGTATGTTGGAGATGGGATCTCCGGTTTGATCGCTGGAGCGTGTATTCTATCCCAGAAATCTTCATTGAACCCAAGCAAAACGGTGCTTGAATCGAAGCTCTGAGCCTGCCGATTCCATTTATCCTTACCAAATTGCCATCGCCACTTCCCCGATGGAGCCACAAGCATCCAAAGCTCGGCTATGGCGGAACTGGAAGGGAACTCCGGCAAAGCATGGCCGTTGTGACGTGTACGATGCTGCAGGCCCGATGTCGGAGGCACGAGTGGGGGGGTCAGACCTGCACACCTGAGGCAACGTGGCAGGGAGAGAGAGGTCGAAAAGGACAACAGAAAACGGGCGAAAATCGCAAGCGCTTTTCGCCTTTTTTTTTTTAAATCACCTGGCCAGGTGATCCAATTTTCCGGCAATTTTCCGGCGACGGAAAGCGGAAATCGCTTAAGCGATTTTCACTTTCCCCTTTTTGAAAATCGCTTAAGCGATTTTCGCAAATTTGAAAATCGCTTAAGTGATTTTCCCAAATTCGCTTAAGCGATTTTGGTCCGCGCGAGACCCCGATTTCGGGAGCCAAAAAAGGCACCGTATAATAGATGCATTTCATCTAGCCTTAGTTGTGCTATCCGTCTGATGACAATCGATGTGCACTTTATTTTTTTTGGAAGGAAGTGAAACTTCATCCAATCAAAAAAAGTTATAAACATAGATGTAGGACTGAAAGCCCAGTGGAGAAATTGTCCATTAGAACAAAATCACCCGCCACCTTGCGGCATACAATATCTAAATGAGAGATATACATAAGTATTAATCTGAAGATAATGAGCCCAAATACGATCCTTCACTTCGTCTTTTACTGTTGAAGATAGATATGCCTGGATAATGTATCCCTTAGATTCAATGAGCACTTGAGCATTAGGGGATCAATTGCCCTTGAAAATGAAGAGATTGTTTATTTTCCAGATTGATCAGATGATTCATGTTGAAGCCAAATGAAACATCCATCTTTGTCAGATTGTCCCAGCCAGGAACTTGGGTACAATGACAATAAGACCTGTTGACTATTTAAATTGTAATTGAAGAGACTTTGAAGCTACAATCAAGCTGGTCTGGCATGTTGAAGAAACAATGCTCAATCGTCTCACCTCTCTGAGCCATAAAAGGCGTGTCGCAGGCACCTGAGGACGAAACTTATGGACCAAAAACTGACGCACACACTGATGGACGACCACCATGAAACTAATAACTTGGGATGGAGTGACTTATCCCAAACCCATTTCTAAACTGCTTTCTATTGATTCATTGGTATCACCAGTAACCACTTTTGTGTGTGGGACAACAGTTTTGCAGCAAGGAGGATCTTATGCAAGGTGATTTGCCTTAACATTCTCATGAACCACCCAAATATAGGTAGCCACTACTTGTGGTACAAGTATATATCATATGTTTGGGCATAACTAAATACAAAAATTTGTAAAAACATACATATCCAATATTCAGCTTAGCTAGAACATCTTTACTTTAAGGGTCTCATTCTTTCGTTGATTCGGAGCCATTGATCTGCGGCATATTCCCAGTGTTGTGCCAGATCGATGGCCATTAAAAGTTTAACAAAAAAAATAAAAAGCTACTTTCAATGGTGTGGAACGAACACATGGTTGAAGCAAAAAAAAAAGCTTTTTTTTTCCCTTTTTTTGAACCTAATGGCGTGCACGAAACCTGTGTTGAACCCTCTGCTGCCGGAATCGATACTTTCATGGCTGTCGATCCTGTGCAAATACTGGTGGGGCAAAATCGATGTTGTTCATAGGAGCTGGACCCAGCTTTGGAACACAGAGATGTCCAAGAATCTTCCTCGCCAAGAAGCTTTGTTGTCAAGCCCTGTTTGATCTCGATTCAAACTGCTTGCCCTGCTCTCCATATTCCACCAGTACATGCCTTCCGGAGCATTTGAACACAAACACAAAGACATTTGGACACAGACACAAACACAAAGGCAGTTTGAACACAGACACAAAGAATGAACACTAGATCAAGCTCTAAGAAGAACACTACGTATATAGGAAAGTCCATTTACTGGACTTTCCTGACGTGGAAACCTGCCGAGGCGCGGCAGTGCGGAGGCAGGTTGACACGTCAGAAAGTCCAATAAATGGACTTTGCTATTACGTGGACAACAGATAGGCATCCGTTCTGCGCCACGTGTCACCAATCCAACGGTCCAAGCAAGAAAGTTAAGTAAAAAAGCAGAATGTTGATAGATGAGTTTCGTGGAAAAGAAAGAAGGTTTCAGCATATAAGTCATGTAAATGGGAGAGCTTTGACATGTGATATTACATTCTAATCTATGAGAAGCAGTGGCAGTGGATTAGAATGTGCATACTGACCTATGAGAAGCAGTGGCAGTAGGTCAAAGTCAAAGGTGGCGGGTCAAAGTCAAAGGTGGCGGGCAGGTACTACCCGGGTGTTGCTAGGCTCGCTAGAAATCGTCACCTACCCCCTGCCCGCCACTTAGGGTTTTGAGTTGACCAGTCAAAGTCAAAGTCAACTAGGGCCGAAATTTAAGGTCAGCAAGTCTATCTACTCCGGATTTTTAGGCAAGTTGTAGAACTTTCTATATAAAGGGGATGCACAAATTGTCAAGTGGATGTACCCAGATTGGAATGCTGGAGTGATGCACAGATGGGTGTACTTGCAGGGGTGTTACAAGAGAGGAGGAGATTATGGGCGCTATATTATTGTATGATGATTATTGACTTGTACTTGATCAAGTGAAAATTAGTGACCACTTTTTGGCTTTTCACTAAGATCATAAAGTTGTAAATCTTGCTAGACATCAATCTTATCAGTTTCTTGAGTATATTATCTTCAAATCTTATCATTGGTATCAGAGCCACAACATGTCTAGTAGATTTGCTGCAAGTTTGCTGAACACAATAGATGTGTATAAAGGTGGACCAGGGTTCCAGGTATGGAAGGATGCCATCAAATATGTGTTAGAGGTTGAAGACCTCTGGAGTCTGGTAGATCCAGATGGGATTGTGAGTGCTCAAACAGGGATTTTGAGCAGGGCTGAGTCTGCAGAGTCTGCAGCTGATACAGCAGAGAAGTCTAAAGCAGCTGATGCTGCAGGTGGAGTTAGTGGCTCAACAGGAGGGAAGTCTCTGCAAGCTAAGGCCAAAGAAGCGCAAGGGATCATCTCATGCAAGGTAAGTCCCTCTATACGTCTTAAGCTTAGATCTCTTGGACCTAGAGACATGTGGAAGTTTCTGCTGAAACATTATGAGGAAAAAACTTCCTCTCAGATAGACCTACTTGAAAATGAATTAAGAGGTTTAAAATTAAGTGAGGATGAAGATGTGGGAGAGTTTTTTAACAAGTTTGATAACTTAATAGTAGATTTGCATGGGGCTGGAGTTGAAATCTCAGAGAGAAGTCAGGTCCTACAGATATCAAGAGCCATAGGTGACAATGAGACTCTGGCCTTATTCATAAGGAATTCATGCAAGTCTAGGGAAGAAGCTGAAACTACCTTAAGAACTGAATGGGAACAAAAGAAGATCTTAAGGCAAAATCAAGATACTCCTGAAGTTTTGATTGTAAAGAGAAAGGAAAAGATTGTGTGCTATAACTGTCATGAGTCAGGACACTATAAGAATGAGTGCCCTAAGCTTAAGAAAGAGTTTAATTGCTATACATGTGGAGGAAGAGGTCACGCTGCATCAAAATGCCCAACACCAAAGAGTTTTGGAAAAGCTAGAGGAAGAGGAGAATCTAGCAGGGGCAGATCAGCAAGAGGAAGAGGTCGAGGCTATGAGAAAGCATATGTTGCTCAAGAACAGGAGATCAATGAAAAAGGGGTTACTGAGGAAATAGACGAGGATGAGGTAAATATTGAATTTGCTATTGTGCATGAAAGTGTTGGCACTAATGAATCTGATCATTTGATAGTTGATAGTGGAGCTGAAAGATCAGTAGTCCAATCTACTGAGCTTTTGAAGAATATATCAACTACGAGCTCCAGAAAAATACAAGTTGGAAATGGAGCTCTTCAAGAAGTAAAAGGAAGGGGTTTGCTGCAGTTAGAAGATCTTGAAGGCAATATTGTGAATATAGAAGATGTTTTGTGTGTCCCAGCCATAATCAGAAATTTAATTTCTGTTAGTCAGCTTTGTGATTTGGGATATAGAGTTGTGTTTGAAGGAGACAAATGTAATGTATTTCTGAACAATGAATTGAAGTTTTTTGCTAAAAGAGTTGGCAATCTATTTGAGATGGATAGTGTTGTGCATCATAGCATAAATACAATTCAAGAAGAGAGTGTAGATCTATGGCATAAAAGATTGGCACACACAAATTGCAAAAATTTGAAATGGTTGCTTAAGCAAGGGTACATAAATTATCATAACAAAGAAGTCAAATGAGTTTATTTGTGAAGGATGTGCTTTTGGGCAAACTAAACAGCTGCCATTTGCTAAAAAGTAAAACAAGGGCTCAAACAAATTCTCGAAGTTAGTGCATACCGATTTATGTGGTCCCTTAAATGTGCAAAGCGTAACCAATAAAAGATACTTTATAACGTTCACGAGATGACTATAGCGAGAAAATGTAGAACATATTGTTTGACAAGAAAATCTCAAGCATTGAGTGTTTTCAAACAATATGTGGCTGAAATGGAAAGAGAGACCAATCTCAAACTCAAATGTATTAGATCGGATAGAGGAGGTGAATATCTTGCAAAGCAATTTAAACAATTTCGTGGCCGCCTTTGGAATTAAGAGACGCTTAACGGGCAGATACTCACCTCGGCAAAACGGAGTTTCGAGAAAGAAAGAACGGGACATTAATGGATGCGATCGAGCCATGATAAAAGGAAGTGGTCTGCCCAACAAGCTTTTGGGAAGAGGCGTTATAAAACCTTTGTGTTAATACAAAACATGTTTGCCACAAAGAAGTTTAAAGGGAAACATCCCGGATGCTATATGGAATCCGGATAAAAATATAAACTATGAGAAGCTAAAAGCATTTGGATGTTTAGTTTATGCACATGTTCCTCTTGAATTGAGAAAGAAATTAGACAACAAGGCTGAAGTTGGATTTCTTGTAGGCTATGATGAGCATTCTAAAGGATATAGAATATATGTCCCGGAATCAAAGACTGTATTAGTCACAGAGATGTCTTATTTAATGAGCACATACTTTATAAAGATAGATACAAAAGGGAACCAAAATTGTCACAACAAGACCGAGAGATGCCTATGTTTGATTCGGGGATGATGCAGATGATTATGAAGAAGAAAAGCAGGACTTGAGTACGCCAGAAATGGAGAGTCCAACAATGCAAATCGAAATGGAGACTCGGAAGTGCGCATGTAAGGTCGAGTCAATTGGTCATCATATGAAAAAAAAAAAGAAAAGGAAAACTCAAAGGGCAGAAAAATTAGTAGAAGAAGCTAAACTAGAGCTGGGGAAAATTATATGGCGTAGATGAGTCGGGGAAAAGTAGGAGACACGTTACATTTGAGCCAGAAAGATTATGGCTATTTTAGAAGATGAAATCATTCCACAAAACTTTGAAGATGCTCTACAAAGTCGGGACAAAGATAAGTGGATAGCTGCCATGAATGATGAACTCAAATCCTTTGAAGAAACTAAAACTTATGACCTTGTCAAGGCCGATAGCAAACGTAATGTAATTGGAAGCAAGTGGTTGTACAAAGTAAAAGTAAATCCCGATGGCAAAGAAGAAATTTAAGGCAAGACCGGTTGCTCAAGGTTACACACAAAAAAGGGAAGAGATTATGATGAAACCTATTCTCCTATAGTCAAGCTCACGAGCATTAGAGTTTTGCTTGCTATGGCAAATGCATTAAATTTAGAGCTGCATCACATGGATGTGAAAACAGATTCTTAAATGCCACACTTGAGGATCCGAGGCTTATATGAAGCAAGCTCCGGGATATTCACATGGCAAGGATATGGTCCGGAAACTCAATAGGGCGTCTATGGGCTGAAACTTGAGTCACCAAGAGAATGGTACCTATGTATAAATGGTTTCTTACAAGAACAGGGCTTTGAAAAGTTGCATAATGATGGAAATCTCTATAGATTTGAAGAAGATGGAGAATATTGCATGATAGCCTTATATGTGGATGATTGTATCATGATTGCAAATTCTTTGAAAATCCTCAACAGGTGCAAAAAGCATTTTAAAGTCAAGGTTTCAAATGTCGATCCGGGTGAACTGAGAAAGTTTCTTGGAATTGAGGTTATCGGGGATAGGAAGCGAAATGGATAAAATTGCATCAAAGAACACATATAGAAAATATGCTCAAAAGGTTCAAGCTGGTTGAGGCAAAGCCATCCAAAATTCCAATGACAACGGGGGCATAGGTCGACCGATGTTCACAACGTCTCAAATGATGAAGAAAATAAAATGGAAAATGTACCATATAGAGCGTTGATTGGGTGCCTACTCTTTTTGGCAAATAGTACACGACCTGACATTGCCTATGCTGTAAACATCTTGAGCAGAAGGAATCATGATGCTACAAAAGAACATTGGGAGGCAGCCAAGCGAGTTCTCAAATATCTAAAGGGAACACAAACTCATGGTATATGTTTTGATTCAGAAAACCTAACTATGACTTGTTATAGTGATGCAGATTGGGAGGAGATCTCGCATACAAGGAAATCTACTGGCTATGCTATATATTTAGGAGGAGGTGTCATAACACGGAGGTGCAAGAAACAAGCAATGGTGGCAATGAGTTCATTTGAAGCGTAATATGCCGCATCATCCTCCTTTTGCCAGAGAATTAGTTTGGTTAAGAAGATTGTTGGATGAGTTAGGATGTATGCAAAAAGATCCTACAGAAATATGGACTGACAGTCAGAGTTGCATTGCAATTGTAAAAAATCCAGTATTCCATGACAGAACCAAGCACATTGAACTAAGTATGCACTTCATACGAGATTTAGCAGAGAAGAATCTCATACAAATGAGATATGTGGAAACCAATAGTCAAGTAGCAGATGTGTTTACAAAAGCATTGTCAGAGGTAAAATTTGTAAAATTCAGAGAGCAATTAAATGTAGCAGACTTATAAGCTGAAGGAGGAGTGAAGGGTTTCAGCATATAAGTCATGTAAATGGGAGAGCTTTGACATGTGATATTACATTCTAATCTATGAGAAGCAGTGGCAGTGGATTAGAATGTGCATACTGACCTATGAGAAGCAGTGGCAGTAGGTCAAAGTCAAAGGTGGCGGGTCAAAGTCAAAGGTGGCGGGCAGGTACTACCCGGGTGTTGCTAGGCTCGCTAGAAATCGTCACCTACCCCCACCCCGCCACTTAGGGTTTTGAGTTGACGGTCAAAGTCAAAGTCAACTAGGGCCGAAATTTAAGGTCAGCAAGTCTATCTACTCCGGATTTTTAGGCAAGTTGTAGAACTTTCTATATAAAGGGGATGCACAAATTGTCAAGTGGATGTACCCAGATTGGAAAGTAAATATATATATATATATGCTGGAGTGATGCACAGATGGGTGTACTTGCAGGGGTGTTACAAGAGAGGAGGAGATTATGGGCGCTATATTATTGTATGATGATTATTGACTTGTACTTGATCAAGTGAAAATTAGTGACCACTTTTTGGCTTTTCACTAAGATCATAAAGTTGTAAATCTTGCTAGACATCAATCTTATCAGTTTCTTGAGTATATTATCTTCAAATCTTATCAGAATGTTGATAGATGAGTTTCGTGGAAAAGAAAGAAGGGGGGAAAATGCCACATGGTGGCATAGGATAGGACGCCAGGGCAGAACGGCGCCTATCTGTTGTTTATGTCAGTCGGCTCTGCTCTGCACAATCCGCCCCTGCTCACTCCACCGCCCCTGCTCACTCCACTGAAAATAGACAATGGCGTGAAAACTTATCCATCCCTTGAAATTAGGCTCAAGCATTCCTTCTTCCTAACAATGGGAGGAAAAAGAAAAAAAAAAACATCCATAACATCTGAATAGAAATAAGCTGCTCAAACATGGCAAAATATACGGTTTGGGATACAATACAACACCGTAATCATAGTCCTCCATTGCCTAAAGCTCCTCCCGCAATACAAAACGAATTGTGCAAAGTTTATCAGCTTAGCTAGAACATCTTTTTATTTTAAACAAAGTAAAGAAAACTAAATAAAAGATTTGAGTTGGTATAATTCACAAAAGTTCAACTACATATACACCAACCTTTACCAATTAAGGTAATAATTAGGGCAACCTCAAAGAAGTATATTGTCTTTGTGACGCACAAGAAATTTTTACGCAAAGGAAATTTTGAACAAAATTCACTTTTTACAAATTTACTAATTCCATTTCAATATGACCACAATCAACCTACAAAATTTTGAACAAAATTCACGTTTTTTTTACAAATTTACTATATTCTATTTCAATATGACGACAATCAACCTCCAAACTTGCCAAACCACAATTTTTCTTTTTCCTGAATGTGAAAGCTATAACAACCGGCATTTCTTACCAACCTTCTTTTGGATTTTAGTATTTTTTAAGAATCAAGGAAGCTCCATCAAAGCGTTTTGATAGTTTGCAATTTATGTTGGAAGATTGGCTAGATACATCATTGAGTGTTAGAAGCTATGGACAAGGCAAAGAAAAAATGCAAAACTTAGCGCATACAAGAGCAGTTTGACATCTTCCTTGCCAGAACATCTTAACATACCTCACAAAATGTTCATCAATTCATAAAAGCATTCTTGAGAGTTCAATGGCACATGGTTTTTGGATACAACTGTAATGATAAAACTATGTGAATCTTTTCATTTGATTTTGATTTGCAATCAGCATGGCAGCTTGTAATCAGTTTAAGAGCTGTTCCAAGTAATGTTATCTTTCTTGCCTTGACATATTGAAATGATTCAACTATATGGTCAACTTCTAAATTTCGTTGTTGAGTTAGAAAAGTTAGTAACTTTTGTCATATTCTGCCTTATGACCATGCACGAATTTTGTTGATGACTCTTTGTTTAGTTGGTGAATGGCACGTTAAGTAGCTGGCGCAAACCCAACACGCTTGTTTCCAAAGTCGAATACAGTATGATATACTCCCATGAAGACATCTCCCAAAATCCTGAACAAAGCAATACTCAAAATATAAGATATTTGTTAGTGCTCGATGCTTTAGAGGCAAAAGCATACCATAAGGGGCCAGTTGGAGGTGGTATGTCTAATCCCATGAATCCACTGATACATTGGGTTTGTCCTCCCTGAGTAATTTGCAGGATATACTACAGCAACAGAAAAAAGTAATAAGCACAAGAAATACTTGTTTTCAGACAACATATTTTGAAGGTGGAAATACCTGTTCAGGAGTAAGCTCAAATGGTTGGTTCGCAATGCTAAATGCAACCTTCGGCATATGAGGAACATCATTGCAGTCAACAACAGATGGGCCATTTAGACTAGGAAGTCGACCGCATAACTGCAATAAAAGATGTTAGAGTACAATGTACATAACAAGCACCCTAAAGCATGAAAAGCCTTCACTCACATCTGTGAGATCTGACAGGATGGATTCTTTGGTCATGTTCTTTAGCAATCGGCTTTGTGCCCAGGTTGCAGCTTGCCGGCATGCATCACACAACAAATCATCTTGTGCATCTTCTTGACCCTTCTCCAGCACACTTGATATATGGGGCCTGAAAGGCAAAGATGCTTTCAAAACATAGTCCAAATTTACACACAAGTAAGAAAAATCTGAAACTGAACCTTTCTTCATAAAGGTCCACAGGGCAGATTCCAATCCTAGAACAGACGTATTCTGGCACGACCTGTTAGCAGCATATGTAACTTACAAGCAAATAGTGGTTATTCCTAGGTTCATATTTGTGGATTCACACCTGCTCCAGAAGATCAATGAGTAATTCCCCATATTCGCTAACCATATTGTTGCATTCCTTGCTAACAATTCCAGATGCGCCAATTGCCTTGTTAATCTCTGCAATTATTTCCTGCTTGAAAATACAACGGGTCAAATGCAGAGGGCTTCGAATTTTATATACACTACATTCCAAGCCCTTCGTACCGAGGGTCCTGCTAGCAGTGACGTTCCAGAATCCACGATTGCACTGCATCCTTTAGCGCACAGACCTGCTAACAACGCTTTCCATTATGACATGTTTAGTTGAATTCGGAACCTTCCACTAAAATGGCTTGTTGTTACCTGTACCATGCCCTCCTATGGATACATCACCCATTGCAATCTGCGCATGATTTATATATGAGCAGAGAGAACCTTGCCAAAAAAAATTACAACATAACAGAAACATGTTTTTTACCTGCCAGTAGGCTTCGCGTGTTACAGGAGTGTAAACATGCTGACCCTTGAAATGTTTAGGGTCAACTCCTCCTAGAACCAGCTCTCCTCCATTATCATCATCAGCATGACGATTTAACCAGAATGAGAATATAGATTCGCATACTAGCTTCTTTTCCACAATGTGATACCTAAACACAAATACGTAGTATAAAGTTATTATTGGCATCATTAAAATTTAAGGGTATGATAAGAAGGCCAACCATATTGGAGTTATTTTAGCTTGAGCAATAGCTTTAAAACCAAGACCAAGAATCCCATCAAATTTTGCAGCCAAGAATGTGATGCCAGGCTCACTTGTTGCCTCAGCAAAGATCTAGATCAAGAAGGCATACTATAAGTAGACAGCAACTTATGTAGATTTTGGTTTTTGAGTTTTATAGTAAAACCTCATTCTCCACAAGAAGATCTCCAATTGTGACATGATCTTCACTGAGAAAGCCAGACATAGAACCTGACCCATACTTGATCGAAATTGCTGTGCCTGCAACAAAATGATTTTGCTAGATAAAAATAAAGAATGTGCAGAGCATTTATGAAACAATGCTACAATGTAAGTTCCTATAGAAAGCAGATTATTCCGCATGTGTGGACATCATACGCTCACATGCACAAAGATGTTGCAGACATCATATGACTAGCTTGTTGGTACTAACTGAAAATTTATGCACATGGATACCGTGTTCTATTACCATTAGCAGTGTATGTGCTTGACTTGGAAGATTTATATTTCTTGTGAACCCAGCAAGAAGGCTGCAGATTGCACAAGCAATGTTACAACCAAACGAAAATGACTTCACAGAGAAATAGCTCACTCACAGAGAGGGTGCACTTGCTCGAAGGAACCCATAAGTTGGAACTGCCGGTATCAAATATCACAGTGAAATGCTGAGGGGGTGTTCCCAAAGCAATATCTCCATAGTACTGTGAATCAAAATAATTTTTCAAGGGAATGGGATCCATGGCTATCTTATGAGTGCTCCATATATTGCTCTGTCTGTTGAGATCAACAGGCTTCTTCTTCAAAGATATTCTATGTAAGACACCATTATCCTGGCCAGAAACTTGCAGGAACAGGTAGAAACCCAAAATACAGAGAGTTGAGAAGTAACCCATGCTGCAGATGTGCTATGAGGCGCAATGTGGTCTGAGAACGAACCAATGGACTCTTATAATCCATCAAAATTGAATTGCTTGTGCTGCTGCTGTAGACGCAAGACATTGCTTCAAAGGCCGCAGTGTTGTTGTGGCGTGAAGCTTGGTCTTTTGGTCCTCTATTGGGCCCAGCCTGGAGTATTCTTGTTCCTCGGGGATTAAAAAATATTCCTCTCTCTATTTCCACTGTACTTTACTCCACTGTTCTTGGCAGTTGTGATTGAGAGTCATAGGTATACGCAACTAATGAATGGCGTTTATCTTGTAGGAGCGGTATATCATCTGCCATGGCTATAACATGCCCGAGCATCATAATCATTGGTTATATTCGTGGCCTTGGTCGCTGCGTTTTGGTATAACTTCCCTCCCCATAGCCGAGGTAGGTGCTGGATTCACATGCACCATCGCGGCCTTCACCATCGTGTAAAATGCCACGCCCTTTTACGCCCACCATCGCCGACCATCACCAATTTGCAAAGGGTATAACATGGCCCCTCTCCGACCACTGTTGCATGTGAACCCATTCTAACCATCTTTCATCTTAAGATGTAAGTCACCACTCAAACCTTAGGTTGGGTTCATATGCAACCATCGCCGAAGAGTGGCCCTGTTTTGCCCTGTGCTAATTGGCGATGGCAGATGATGGTCCATGTAAAAGGGTGAGCCTTTTTACACGACGGTGTTGGTGCCTTCACTGCATGTGAACCGGCTCTTAGGATTTAGGCGGGTTTTCCATGCATCAACTATCTATAGATTTTCAAGGGTGCCCAATGAGGCTTTGCCCTACTTCTAAAACAGCATCAACTCGAGGAATAAAGCCTTAACAAAGTGATCCTCTTGTTTACAGCTAAGATTAGATTTCAACCGTTGGATCAAGTTATGTCAACTCAAAGTTTTGTACTCAATGACATGAAAGGCGAAGGAACTCGGATCTCCAGCGCAGATACATGGCATGGGCCTAGATGAAATTTGGAACCTTCTACAGGAGATGAAGACCGAGATGACAAAAATTCGATCAGTGGTTGAAGAAGTCGTTATGCAGAACTGCGAACTGAAAATTCAGAATAGTGAACTCAAAGAAGTCCTTCAGCAACGTAGAAAAGAGATGCCTGCACAACAAGTGTTTTCTGCATTATAGAGCAAATTTGGCAATTTGATTGCAGAGGTAATAAAGGAACAATTGCAATCTCACCAAGAGGAGATGACAACTGAACAAACTAAACATGAGATGAGATCCAAAAATTTAAAAATCTCAAGTGTGCAGGAGGCAGAAAATGAGGACTTGAAAACTGTGGTGAGTGAATTCTTTCAACATAGTATGCATTTTCATGATCCAAAAGTAGTGCACTGTAGGAGATTGGGTCGTCCCGAAAGAAGCTCCCCAAGGCCTATTCTTATAAAATTTGCACAGAAAGAAGATAAAGATAGAGTGCTGCTTAATAAATCAGCGTTGAAAGGCCAAAAGCTTTAGATAGACTTGGATTTAACTCCAGCACAGATGAGGGGTTAATTGCATTCTAATGGCAGAGTCGTGATAACACACAGGAAAAGAGCAAACTAGGGACATGGGTCCCTCAAGGTTGGAGCATAGAATGTGCATGGCCTCACACATGCTAAGATATGTGCAATTGCTGAAATCTGGAAGATGGCATATATTGTTTTTTTCTTTGAAACTTGGGAACATCAAGCTTCTTCGATGCCAATCTTGGAAGGATTTAGAATGCTGGTATCAGCTTGGAATGCAAAAGAAATGGATTCTGGCAGAGGTTTTGGTGGGATAGCGACCTATATCAAAGATGATTTAGGCGAATCTATTGCAAATGAAAATGTGCATGTGCATAATCAGTACATTTGGTTAAAAATAGAAATCTACGGGCATATAACATATCTAGCAGGCTGCTACTTTGCTCGCTTAATATGACAATATCAACTTGGGTAGAGAGCAATCTCTACATTCTCTATCCATGAAGATATGTGAGCTCTGAAGCAAGGGAGAGATCATGCTGGTCAGAGACTTTAATGTCCGAACCAAAGATGGTCAATCCATCTCTTTTATGAGAGAATCTGATCTAAGGTTAGAAGAAGAATATGAGCCACAATTTCTGCGCACATCCATGGATCTAGATAAGAATGCAATGGGTAACTTTCTACTGGATCTAGGATCTAGCTGCAGCTCAAAATTCTGAATGGGATCCAAAAATTTCCTAATGCAGGGAAATCGACCTACTTTTCTTGGAATTGGAAAAGCACGGTGGATTATCTTCTTGCCACCAAAGACTCAGATATCGCTCAGTCCTTCACATCATGGACAAAACTCTTGAATCTGATCATATACCTCTCTATTTAGTTTGAATGTCAATCTCCCAAGAAGCTCGAGACTGAAGTGCTCTATCCCAAAACTAAGAGTTGATTTTTCCAAACAATAAAAGTACAAGAAATGTCTGACTGAAAAGTTAGACTCCTGGTGCGATGGCACATTGGAGAGAGATGCAAACAAGTTGGCCCAACTAATGATGGATGTAGGATGTGCAGTCTTTGGAAGGATCGGATGCAGAACCAAGGGTAGACCCTGCAATTCATGGTGGGACATGGAATGCAAGCAGGCAAGGGCCAGCATACTTAAAGGGTGTAGAACTAAACCCAAATGGTACAAATAACTGTTGAGTCAGAAAAAATACCAGTACTTGCAAAAGCAGCAAAAAACATTAGAGGACTTGTTTACAATTAGACTTACAATTAGAGCGAAGCTTTTCTGGACACGTATTTTGGCGAGACCACCTTCCTTCAATTTGGATACAGAAGATTTTCTGCAGCTGGTTAAGAGGATCTATTTTCAGTCTGGGCAAGAGTACATGCAGATATTAGAGGTACACAATGATATCTTTTCATAAAATGATTTAAAAGAGCAGCTTAGCAAAATGGAAAATGGAAAAGCACATGATATTGATGGCCTTGTGATAGAGCTATTGAAATGGGGAGGAGAAGACATTATAGCGATTCTAATGAGACTAATGAACCTTGCAGTCAAGGAAGGCTTGCCTCATTCATGGCGAATTTGTAAGGTCGTACCTGTGCATAAAAATGGCAATAGAACTAATGTGCAAAACTATCGTACTATAATGGTAGATAGTATGTTTGCTAAATTGTTGAGAGGATTACTGGAAGCAAAAATAAGCAAATGGGCAGAACAACATGAGAAAAGAGCAGTGGGCCAAAGGGGCTTCTGTAAACAATATAATACTTTGAATCAAATTTTGACTCTGAGGACTCTAATCGAAAAGGCTAGGGACCAAAAAAATCATTGTTTTTAGCTTTCATTGAATTTTCTAAAGCTTTTGATACCATTTCTAGGAGAGGAATGAGAGACAGAATGGAACATCTCTATGAAGAGGTAATAGCTAAGCTCTCATTTGGTATTTCAACTGAAATCAGGAGCACGATCGGGGTTAAACAGGGTTGCCCCGTATGCCCAAAAACAAAGGACATGTTGGATCGATGTTAGGCAACTTTGTTATCCAATTATTATTATTTGCTGATGATGTGGTCTTCATATCAGAAACACCAGAAGGTTTACAGGAGCACCTGGACACTTTGGCCTCCTTTTGCACAAACAAATATGACAGTAAATATGAGCAAAACCAAAGGGATGATAGTTGTGACGGTCAGATGGCCACAATTCACATTTAATGGTAAGCCTCTGCAGATGGTTGATTCATATAAATATCTAGGGCTAGAAATAAGCTCTAAATATAATTGGAAGGAATGCATAAGAAAGAGAATAACTAGAGGTATAATGGCCCTCTATGGGATGATCTCACGCTGCCATAAAGCCTCTTTGCAGAAATGGAGCTTAAAGAAGATGCTTTTTCGAACTTTGGTGCAGACGGTTATATTGTATAGCTTGCCTATTTGGGTTGCCGGAAGCAAGTTTCATATGCTATCATGCTTGCAGAGACGGGCTTCCTTCCTTTAAAAGGCGAAGCTATTTGTCAGACACTGATTATTTCGGGTTTGGTATGGGGTAGGGAGTCATGTGTGAACCCAACAACAACTAGCATGTGCCCACAGATGGACGAAAGAAGGACGAGAAGCAATCATAGGACACATAGGTTGCCTTGAATTGCAGCCGAGACGTCACTATATAATGGTTGGTTGGGGGACATAAGAAATTGGTTAGAAAGATGGGGTATCTCAGAAGATTGGCCTAGCACGGATGAAGGAATCAGAGATCTAGTTCAATAAAAAATAGTTGAGAAGCTTTGGGATAGGCACGGAACAAAAATTGACTTCTATAGAAATAAAGTCAACCCAATGCTGATATACTGTGAGCAAGATTACCTATCAATCCAACCCCTCTGGTGGCCCTCCGGAAACATAAAATCATAGCCCGCTACAGGATGATCTCATAAGCTAAAAATAGAGACGGGCAGATGGGCAAAGATACCATGCTTGGACCGCTTATGTACTTTCTGTAATACAGGGATGGTAGAAGATGAGGATCATTTCTGATTGAAATGTGATGCATACGCAGACATTAGAAGAAAATATGAAATTAATTTCAGGAATATTCATTCGTTGTTTCACTCTGTTAATATAAAACTGGGTGCTTATTTGAAAGATCTTGAGAGACATAGATCTTTACTTGGTAAACTGATGTGAATAGGTAATTTCGCCACTCTATGACCTTGTTGGGTCTTAAAGGGCGTGATCGAATAAATTGATTGATTGATTGATTTGTACAAAAATATACATTCACAATAGGAATTTAAAACAAACTAGAGTTTCTGCTGCAGTCTCTGGCATCAATCCAGCAATATAAATGACATCAAAAGCTAGCATTCAGCATCTAGCATTTTGACGTCTGGATCCTTCGCCAAATTTGAGGGTAAACGCTCGGATCACTTTGGTACGGTGGATAATGGCTTGCTCCCTCAGGTATTCTGCCAAAAGGGGGGTAGAGCCATTTTGTGCATGGTCAAATTTCCACTCTGTCATTTTGACAATGCACAAAATGGCCCTTAAAAAAAAAATTGGCATAATACCCTCAGGCTAGGCCGTTATCCCTCTCATAAAAAATACACTACGCTTTTTGGAAAGTTACAAAATTTTTGGGTTTGGCAAGACGACACTGCTCTGGAAGAGGAAGGCTCAGTGCCGAACTACCCTTTTAAAGATGCCACAGATGTCTTGTCGTTATGCGTTTTTCCTAAAAGACAAAAAAAAAAAGAAAAAAAAAAGTTTGTTGGAAGAGGGGGCCTCAGTGCCAAACTACCCCTAAAGATGTTGCAGATGTATACGCAATGTTTTTTCCCAAAAGACAGAATAAAAGAAAAAAAATCCATTGGAAGAGGGGGGCTTGGTGCTGAACTACCTTCTAAAGATGCCACAAAGACAGGAAAAAAGAAAACAATAAGTCCGTTGGAAGAGGGGGGCATGGTGTCGAACTACCCCTGCCACAGATGTTTTGCCGTTATGATTTTTCAAAAAACTATGTCTTAGACAAAAGGAATCCCGAGCAAAAGGAGGGGGAGGGAGCCAAGAAATGCAATCTTGAGAACAATGGAAAACAATGTACTTGTTGGAGCTATAGAGGGGGACACAGTGCTGAGTAGCAGAACAAGACCACAGGAGATAACCAAATATGAGGTGCATGAAGATAAGTGCACGAAGATGAGATGCATGAAGGTAGCTGCGATGCTGGGCAGAAAAAATGGAAGAACAAAGTCAAGCTATGGCCGAGCTACGACCGAGCTCCTTGTCGGATAAGTTTGCTGAAGATGCTAGAAGATAAGTACTGACTTATCTTCCAACAGAAGAAATAGAACAAAGAACATACCCCCAGGGGTTCACCTATCTCTATAGGGGATATGCCATGTGCGTGCATAGGGGACCAAAACCCCCCCTTATATGGGTTTTTAAAAGGCATCTTTAACCCCTTACAAATGAATAGAATATATTTTTTAACGTCCACGGAGACCAATAGGCCATGGGACCCATACAATGGGCTAGAACAACCCAAAACATCACCAAACATAATGAAAGCATTACAAAGCCTGGGCAAAATCAAGATGAAACTATTACTTGGCATTTAGGCCAGAAAATTAAATTAGGCTTTACGTACCATCACAAAACACAAGAACAAGTAGAAATGACAACATAAAGAAGAACATGGCTATACAAAAACTGTCCATGGATCAGTAGATCATTATCCCTAATGATAGCCGGACCTCCTCTATATACTGCCTATTTTAACATTAGGCAAGTGTCAATCCCCAAAAAAAAAAAAAGGGAAAAAAAAACCCTAAGCATATGTATGGTTTAATAAGTTAAGAACACTCTAGGCCACTCAATTGTCCCATACGTGTTTCAAATGTGAACCCCCTTTGGAACGTACCCGTTGTTGAAGAAAGAACAGAAACGTGCCCTGTCGAAGATAAATCTGCCAAAGATGCTAGAAGATAAGTCTGCTGGAAGGTAAGTTTGTTGGAAAACAGAAGAAAGAACATACCCGTTGCATAGAGAAACAGGGGTTCAGTGCCAAGCTATAGCAGAACAGGATCATCGCAAGAACTTCTTGTCTTGCTCGGTGATCTTAGCAGAGAGGTTCGTTAGTGCCACCAAACAGAAAATTGTAGACAAAAAGTTTTTTTGACTTATTTATTAAGACCAACTAAGCACATATGAATAATATTGCTTATGGATGCATTTTCATAACCTACTCAAAAAATTATGTCGCAACATTGGTGCTGGATAGCCTTCATCGATTTTTTCGACGGCCCTTCATGTTTCTTATGTTTCTTCACGGACTTCACCCGCCATAGTCAGCCTTGAGCAAGAGTTCAAGATTCATTAGAATCGCTAAATTTGAACAATGTCATATCCCTTGGCACTTTGATTATGAACTAACAACATGATGAAACTCTGGACATGTACAGAACCTAACTTTTACCAACTAGGCATTTATGAATAATTGTTGTATTAGAACAATGACAATTTTAATAAAAAAAAATATTGAACAGACCTGCATCTTAGTATCTCGACAATATTGATAGTCTGATATGCAGAAGATATAAGTTAAAATAAATGTTCATCAACAAAGAGAGATGTCAAAAAATAAAAGGCACCTCAGCCCTCCACCATAGTCTGTTACAAGTTTACTGCTTCGATACTCCTCATCCAAAGTATGAACTACAGATGGGATGCTTTCCATACACCCAAATATTAACCCCTACCAACTTATTACATCAAATAAAAAGGGCTTCCTTAATCAGTTCAATGCTAAACATGGAAATGGTAGATGGGAGTTTAGAAGGTGTGAGGCCAGATAAAGTTACCATTATTGGCACCTTATATGCCTGTAGAATTATGAAAAGCCTAGAAGTAGGGAAATTGTTACATGCATTAGGCAAAATTGGTTCAAATGGGATATAAAGATAGGAGGCTTCGATCTATTCAATCACGACAATAGGTAAAGGAAAATATGCTCTAGGAACGATGGATCTAATCAGATACTGCAAGAATAAGATAAACCTACTTAATGGATCTAACCGAATATTGATGAACCTATTTATAATGATCACAAATGTCGGGCAAATGGATGGGTAAAACCACGTTGTGATGTCCCAATTCGGTTGTCCCCTTGGCCCCCCAAAATGTGGTCGCATATCTGCCACTTTTGTGGTATGAAATTATAATTATGGCACCACCCAACTACCGTAGAATCGAGTTCCAATTTGTGGGGGAAATTCTAATTTCAAAACTAAAACTCGAATTCCTGTTATTCGATCCCTTCCTGTTCATTGCCTCTGTCCTGTTCTTTGGCTCCCTGCTGCAAGCTCCAATCCATTGTGGGTATGGACGTCAACGAGGTAATCCGTCCACAAGCTGGCATTTCAGACAGAAGAAAACGAGGAAGAACCAAGGAAGAAGAAATGCTGAAGAAAAGATGCCGGAGAAAAAGAATAAGAGAGGAAAAATTGCAGCTTGCAGAATTGGCAGAAATATCTGGTTCATCAAGAAGTGCAAGCACTAAATGTCATATTGTCCTTAATTTGTTAACATCTTTCTATAAAAAGACCAAAAAATTTGAGGATAGTATGAAGAAAGAAATTTTACTTGAGTTTTTGAGGGATAAAACATTGAAAATTTTTAATAGGTGAAGAAATAAAGGATTTGAAAGCCAAGAGCATTATCATTAGGAACCTTTAGGAGTCCATGCAGATTGTGAAACTTTTTACCAACAATGACTGCCTAGTAGCCAAGAATAACTATCTTGCAATGTCTGTACCACGCCGTGCAGATTCAGAAACAAATGACAAAATTAGCCAGAGGAATCTTGAAAAGGTATTAGGTGTTCACCCAAGAAACCTGTAAAAGGCAAAGAAAAAGAGGGCAGAGATCGATTACAATGGTGAAAATGGTTTCTTGTAAGAGGACTAAAAGATTCGATGCAATTTCAGATGAACAGATAGAAGATTGGAGAGAAATGTAAGAGAAGAACATGCTGCCCACTATTTGGAGGAATCACAGGTTAGTTTTTGAATTTTATTATTCACGTTTTCTTAGTTATGATGCTTAGTGTGGTGGTGTATGTGGTAGTTATTGTGTTGCACAGTGTTTGTGGTGTACTGTATATAGCATGTGAATTGTGTGTAATTGACTCTGAAATGCAGCTAAATAATATTTAATGTGTGAGAATATTAGAACATGACAAAATTGAGTTACAAGTACTATATTCTTTTACTGGGCCTATGTGTACAATATTTGAGAATGATAGATAACTGATCCTAAAAGTTTAGTTCCATTCAAAGATAAATATATGTCAGCTGAAAATACACATTCTCTGTAAAGCATTTATAATATATCAAAAAGGTACTATCTTACAAAATTTGGCTTTTCAAAAGCTTTGACTATGTACATACCAGAATAGACCCGAGATTTTTTACCCATGCATTTCATTGAGCAGCAGTGATGTGTAGTGTAGTGTGGTGTAGTGTGGGGTGGGGTGGGGTGAGTACTATTTATGGTGTCATGTGGATGTGTGCATGTTAAATGTATGATGTGTGTGGATTCATTATATTATTTATTCTCCCCTCCCCGCATCCCCTTCCACCCTCCTCCCCCCCCCCCAACAAAAAAAAAAGATGCTATCACCACTACATTTACTATATTTTTCATCACCACCACATTTTAACCCCACCATCTCCCACTACCACACTCCACTATATTTGTCGCCATGACTACATTTCACCCCACAATCTCCCACTACCACATTTGTCATCACCACCACACCACATACCACCCCACCATCTCTCACTACTACATTTCATCCCACCATCGCCTACCACCATATTTTTTTGCCACCACCACTTTACCACCCCCATGACCTCTCACTCCAAAAAAAAAAAAACTCCGACCACTCCTTCTACCATCACATATTTGGTGTATGATATGTAGTGTGTGTGTGGTGGATGGTGTATATCGTGTAGTATGTGTGGCGATGCTGTATGTTGTGTGGTGTAGAGTGTGTGGTGCATGGTACATGCTTTATGACGTGTGGTGTGGCATGAGTTTAGTATGGCCCGTTTGGTGGATATGATGTGTGTGGTGGTGTGGTGTGGTGTGGTGTGTGGTGCGTACACAACACTAAGGTGCTTGGTCTGGTGAATATGATGTGTGTGGGGCATGGTGTAGTGCATGGTGTGGTGTGGTGTGGTGTGGTGTACATATTATAACAGTTTAGTGTTCATTTCATGAGATGTTATCGTTCAAGAGGTTCAAAGACCAACATCCATAAATTAAGATTCGTCTTCGAGCATTTGAGAAGCTAAAATCTTGGTTTATTGTGAAATTGAAGGACTTCAATAGTTGCTGTTGCATTTAGCATGTGAGGATGCGAATGCTAGTGGATGGACTCAATGGATGCATCATTGGAGATTGTGAGTTGTGTGAAATCTAGAAGTTTCAGTCCTGTCTCATGGAAGAAAGTGGCAGTAACAGGAAAGTGAAATGGGAGTACATTGATTACGAGAAAGACAATGTCTCAAGTTCAGGTAGAGATTGACTCATCACTACAAAGAGACAGAACCCAAGGAGCTTTTAGATAAATTGAAAGAAGTATCAATGGCAGGCTAAACATTTTAAGGAGCTTCTGGAGAATCTCCCAGCAGATGCTTTCGGTAGTGGATTTTGCAGAGAACTATACATTCAAGGAACAAGAGGAGATGCAGTCGATGCGCTGGGTCAATAACAAGATCGTCATTTTGGTTCAAATAACATATCAGTATGATTCAGTGGCAGATGAGATTATCAAGGAAACACATTACTATGTATCAGATGATAGGGAACACGATATTCTGTTCATGCATTATTGCTTCATGAAACACCACCAATATCTGGAGCAGAAAGGAAGGGTGCCAAAGACACATTGTGTGTTTTCAAATGGCGCAACATCTCAATTCAAGGCTTCTAGACCATTTTACTTTGTGGCTAGGTACAGAAACGACACTGAAGTCTATATGATGTGGAATGTTTTTGGTTCTAACCACGGGAAAGGTGAACATAGATGATAACACTACAACTTGATTAGGATATGCAGATGAGAATGTTGTTTTTGATCCAGAATATATAAATTAGGGCCATATTTATATATCATGGTGGAAGCCTACTGAAGAGAATACACAAACTGCTTAACTAAGTGTTGGCAGCCTAATTCTACCGATCCTTCAAAGTACAAAAAATTAGATGCTATTCATTATGCTTGGGATGCCAATGGCAAGAGGCTGAAAATTGTGCAAATTCCAAATTATATTGTACATGTAAGTATATGTAAATGAGGAGGCTAGTTCATAGATGTCTAGAACAAAAATGGCAGAGCAAAACACGTTAGAAACTATGAGTTGTGACGACCATATGGATACTCGTATCGTACGAACATAGCCAGTGTGTTACGAACACTTGTTGAAGATATTCCCTCGCGTCTTTCTCATGTGTGGAGTTGTTTCCAGAAGGTTCTAGAATATTCTAGAATCTACATGCATGTGCGACACTTAGCGTGATCTCATCTATTGGAGTGGCGCGATCTTGACTGTTGGCCTAGATATATAAGGAGGCACCTCCTTCTTGTCAAAGCATTCCGGTTCAACATCTTGAGTCTTCTAGGCATCTGTTTCATGTTCTTGCTTGCCTTCGGGCCATTGTACTCTTGATTCTTGTTCATATATTAGATTCTTTGACGATCTTGGCGTATTTCCTCCGTATTATATTTTCCAAGTATTTTCCTTGTTTTCACAAGAGGGAGATGATCATGAGCTACATCCGATCGCCTATCATTCTCAAAAGTTCCAGGCTGCTGAGGTCAACTATCCTATTTATGATAAGGAGCTTTTAGCAAACGTTGACTCTTTCCAGGAGTGGCGACCACTACAAGAGAATGCCTGTTCTGCGTCAGAAAATGCGTCAGAAAAATCTTACGTGTTTTTCCAGCGAGCCTCTGATGAATTTCCTGACGAAAACACTGATGCAAAAACTGACGAAAATTTATGACGAAAAATCTGACGAAAAATCTGACGCATAAATTTGCTGACGAAAAATCTGACGAAAAGCCTGACGAAAATTCTGACGAATAATTTGACGAAAAATCTGACGCAAAAACTGACGAAAAATCTGACGAATATTTCTGACGCAAAGTCAGACGAATAGTGTGACGAATGTTCTTGACGATTAATCTGACGAAAATTCTGACGAATGTATGACGAATATTCTGACGATTTGTTTCGTCAGTATATTCATCAGAATATTCGTCAGAATATCATAAGTAAACATTACAAGTTTACACACTTATTTCTAGAAGTTGCATGACTTCATACATACTAAAGGAACAAAGGAATGCTGATATATATGTAGATATGAAGCATTTTACAATCTATGTCAAATATATCGAATAGTTAGACGAGGTAAATTGTACAGTATCGTCTTGTCTTTGGAAAGGAGAATTAATTAACGAGAAGTCATGCCATATGACCATAATGATAATCAAGGGTTGGAATAGTAGGAAGCTCCCCAGCTCAATTTGTAATAGGTTGGACCTAGTATTGGGCTAGATTGGCAGGAAGCTACTCAGCTCAATAAGGTAACAAATTTGTGCCTTCGCACAAGTGTAGATTTTTACCATTGAACAAGATGTCATGTAAGTTTCCACTTGCTTAATACAAGTGTGGACAGGGCCTTGTGGTCTTAGTCAATCGTATGAATGCCTTTAGAAGAAGGCAAAAAGTTCCTTTGGTTATGGATTGTCCTGGAAATCAAGGTTGATATATAATGGCATGCAAGTGCATATACACTTTTTGCTCTATATTTTTATGCAAAAGATAAGTTGGGGCTAAAAAGATTATGCCCTCTGCCCCACAAACATGGCCTAAAAGCATCAAATATGCATCTCATGAGACAGATGCCTAGAAGGTTCAAGACTGGTGTTGAACCAGAATGCTTTGACAAGAAGGAGATGCCTCCTTATATATCTAGGCCAACGGTCAGGATCGCGCCACTCTAACGGATGAGATCATGCCAAGTGTCGCGCATGCATATAGGTTCTAGATCTAGAACCTACTGGAAACAGCCCGCATATGAGAAAGATAGGAGGGAATGTCTTCAACAAGTATTGATAGCGCACTTGGCAAAGGTGTTTGACTTGCAACTAGAAGGTTGTAAGTTCAACCACTGTTTTGTGCATCTACCCTTTTGCATTTGTGTGACGACCATCTTTTGTATATACGAGTATAAGGTTCGTATGATACAAATATCCATATGGTCATCACACCATCACACCATATGTTCAATGATTCGATAGGGACCCAAGCGCCGGTGGTCGAGCTTGTTACAAGGACGAGGCATCGGCAAATTCCGACGCAAGAGCCAAACAAGATCACCAACTGCAAACGAACGAGCATCTTGACAGTGTTGATCTGCATGATAACGATAACGTGCTTGGGCCTAGAGGAGACAGTGCTGAAAATCATCCTCGAGCATGCAGAGCTTCTCAAACCTGTCCTCAGCACTGGGACAGGAGCAATGAAAGACCACCAGGGATGCATGCCGAAATTAATAAAGAACGGTGTCTGGCCCGTGGAAGCATGGACAGAATTATTATAAGCAAATTTCACCAGGGGTAGCCAATCAACCCAGTCGTCCTGCTGATAACTGATGAAGCATCGCAAATACTGCTCAAGTGTTTGAATAGTACACTCCACTTGCCCGTTGGTCTCGAGGTGATGTCCAGAAGCGAGCGAACGTTCCATATGCAAGAGTTACAAAAGATGCTTCCAAGAACCGGCAACAAACTGGGGCCGCGGTCACTGACAATGGTATCTGGTAAGCCATGGAGTCGAACCACCTCTCGAAGCAAGAGAACAGAGGTTGATTCATTGGAGATAGAAGTGCTGCAAGGAATAAAATGCGCCATCTTAGAAAAATGGTCAACGACAACAAGGATGGCGTCATGGCCCTGGGAGGATGGAAGCTCGACATTGAAATCCACTGAAATGCTCTTCACCGGCTGGAACTAGTAAAGGCTGAAGCAGACCATATGGATGGTGCTTGGGAGCTTTTGCACGACAACAAATATCACATGAGCATACAAAAGTCTCAACAGTGCGGCAGAGATTTGGCCACCAATAATCTCGAGCAATGAGTTCCAGAGTCTTGGCAATTCCAAAATGGCCGGCAAGAGGAGAACCATGATAGAACTGTAGCATTTGAAGTCGGGGAGCACTATCCGGAATATACATAAGTCCATCATGAAAAAGAAGTCCAATCTTGAACCTCAAAATGATCATAGTCCAATCGCATTTGCCGGGAAGATGATGTTGAGCCAAGATATGAAAATACATCATGTGCCAAAAAATAAAAAAGAAGAGATGCTCGAACAGACTCCAACAAGGATGTATCATGAGGCCTCTCGAATAAGGTGATGGCCATAAGCTGGAAATTATTAGGTCCTAGAATAACCTGTGATTGTTGATCAAATGCTGGATCTTCTGCCTTAAGTTCAAAATAGGATCTGCGAGAAAGAGCATCTGGTTTCTCTTGAGGTGTGTCAGGTCGATGACAAAATCAAAACAGGATAGCACCTGTGTATGCCATCGACCTTGACGACGATTAAGAACTCGAGTAGAAAGAAAAAAATTCCAGGTTGCGATGTTCCATATACACAGTGACCTTATGACGAGAACCTTCAAGAAATCGTCCACTACAAGAGAAAGCCTGTTTTGCGTCAGAAAAATCGTCAGAAGCCCTTCACAGAATAGGCAATTGCCCAGACTCATATGACTGACGCATATTCTGACGTATATTCTCTGACGAAAAATCGTCAGATTTTGCGTCAGAATTTTCGTCAGATTGTCTGACGCAAAATCGTCAGAATTTGCGTCAGAATTTTCGTCATATTTTTCGTCATATTTTTCGTCAGACTTAACGTCAGAATTTTCGTCACATTTTTCGTCAGAAATATTCGTCATAGTATGCGTCAAAATTACGTCAGGTTTTTCGTCAAAGTTTATGTCAATTTTTTCGTCAGGTTTGTTTAGCACATCCATCATATGCTTCATATGCTTCATTGGTGTTTTAACACATTTTCATCAACATTCTCGTCATTATCATCATTTCGTCATTATAAAAAGCTATTTGGATTTTGTCTGGACTATAATGATGCTTGAATTTAACAAGATACAGATTTATAAAGAGATAAGAGTGTATATAGAAGAAAAATTTTTGTATTTAAATCTAACCATAGTTTACATGTCAAGAATTGACAATCTTTACAATGCCAATAAAGGTCATGAGCTCCAGCAAACTATATCAGCATCAAAAAGAAGAAATCCAAAGGCTATAAAGAACGTGTCAACTGCAGTCTTCAAATAACAGCTTTTTTAAATCCCTCCTTTGGTGTCCTAAACAGCCAAGCAATCATCTCACCATTAGAATAATAACTAGACAAGAATAAAAACTTGGACATAGAAAATGGTGAGTTACCTTTTCATTTTGAGTATATTATATGCAGCTCCTTAGAAGTAACTCAGTTTAATTACCTTAGACAATGTTTTGAAAAGAAGAAAATGCATTCTTTTCCATGGTGAAACAAGCATCAAATGCATGAAAGTAAAGTTTCTAGATGCACTTTTGCTATGGAAGCATAGGCATATATCTCAAAAACAATAGGACACAAGTTATGTTTGTGCATCACTTATTTGTAGTAAGCACCAATCAATGTAAAATATGCAAACGAGTGAATCAAACCTTAGAAAACTTGGCCGTCATGTGCTCTAGTTGCAGATCAGCATTTCAAGATTCAGTAGATAATTCCCAGCATTCGCCATTGCCATTGGCAGTTTGAGATCACGGTCTATAGCAAAACAATGGGATATAGACCTACAAGCCAAGTTAACTTCAGCATATATAAGTTATGGCACCAAGGGCACAATGAATTAGGTAGAATGAATTTAAATAGGTGCCATAGCAAAAATTACAGCCATAATTTCTTATGCTTGAACTTCCAAAATTGAACACGTTTAAATGGCAAAAGCGAATACATATTTCTGCCTATTTGAGAAATTTATGCAACACATAAATTATAGAACTTGTATAATCATTTATTTACATGTATCTTAGAACATATTTATTACCAAATGGACTTTGCTAACCTGCTCAAAGCTTATCTTGCTAACCTGGTCTTTTAACCTGCTCAAGCTCCATGCTTCAAGGCAACTCAAGCTCCATGTTTCATGGCAACAGATCACTGCATTTGCAAATGCCATTTAAGGCAAAACTCTGTTTCAGTTATGCCAGTCATGTAAAAGGGCCAGAGGGCCTATAGAAATCCGTAGCCTCTTGTATATTTTTCTAGAAAAAATTTCCATGCAAACAAAAGCTAACCTGTGCATATGTTTTACTGTATCTTTTCTGAATCAAAGTCATTTGCCATCAGATATCTTGGCTCTTGAAAATCCGAATAACAAATAAAAACATTGTGACATGAATAGATGCATCGTTCAAGTACATCCAAGCATGCAAAAATGAAATTATCAGACAGCAAACCTTTGTTTATATTCGAATGAGCTGGATTTGTGCTTTGCCAGGGAAGTTTGAATCATATCTTCCACAATATTTCGGTGAGATCACCTGCATTTGTATCAGATGTCTCCAACCCAAGCAATAGGTTATAGCAGATCCGAAAAACATGAATCAGGCCCATTCTCGGCCTGCATCTGCAGGCTTGGGAGTTTCATAGAGATGCTCTGGGAGGCAGCACCGGCTGTTAATATCATAGCATAAATCATTCCAGGTTGCCACATGGCTTTGCCGCCCATGCCACAGGCAACGCCCAGTACTTCCATTAGATAGCCCTAAAATGATTTTGAGTAATCTCTGTGTATTTGCCATTGAATCGGTGCTGGCTACAGTCTGGTGGAAGCCTAACATGCTTGGAGCGAACCCTCTGGTAGATCGAAGCATCAGGTAGATCGAAGCATTTTGTACGCGACTACAGTAGCGACTTGGCTCTGACCCTAAATCGATTTTAAAGAAGCCCTAAATCGATTTCCAGAGATAGCCTATTCCAATGTTTTACCATAATCTAATTTTGGGCCACAAATAGTCTCAAATATAATGGCACTAGAATTGAATTGTTTTTAAATAAGAGAGATTGATCTGCTCTAATATCACTCTAATCAGTTAATTCACATATCATCAGCATATATTTCGACTGCTTCTACCATCAACATATTTTCGATTGCTTCTAGCTTATCTGAAATGTTTTTTCTTCATCAAAGCTTCCGCCATTGCCTTGAAACCTAGTTTCGGATCTTACATAAAGAGCTGAATTGAGAAATATTATCCATAACAGCATACCCATAAAGGGTTTCTATCGCCATGCTAGAGAACCTGAGTAGGTTTCTGGCTGTAACAGGCAGATGGGTAAAAGCATGAAAGGGTGTACGTACATTGTACTGAATTGATGTACAAATATGGGTACTTTTCACGTACATTTTGGTTATTTTTTATTTGTATAAACATACACTTTTTGATTTTATGTACTTTGCATATACATTTAAGCTAAATTTTGGATATTTTTTGGCTATGCATGTACTTTTTGGGTACTTTGGGTGATTTGTGTAATATAGCCACATGTACCAAAAGGGATACATTTC
Organism: Isoetes taiwanensis; assembly: GCA_021234155.1. NCBI lineage: Eukaryota > Viridiplantae > Streptophyta > Lycopodiopsida > Isoetales > Isoetaceae > Isoetes > Isoetes taiwanensis. The sequence goes on along the minus strand of JAJEKV010000002.1, from coordinate 29,301,385 downwards.
TAGACACCCTTTCATGCTTTTACCCAGATTCAGAACCTTAACCTTAACTTTTAATATTTTCCAATTTGCCCATATTACGCATATTGTACATCCAAATTGCACCTTGGGCATATTAGTATGAAAAATTTTCAGGTATTTTGCAGGAAAGTCCGTTAAGAAATGGGTAAAAGCATGCTACGGTGTACCACTTTTGGAACCCTCAAAAGTACCTACACCGAGTACTTTTAAAACTGGTACTTTCTGTTTTTTCTTTCCATTAAAATCAATCGAAATTTTTTGAATTGAGGGCCAATAACATGTCAATCTATAGTACTAGAGGATATCAAGTCTATTAAAGACGAAAATAAATGAATTAACTCTCAAACTTATTGTTTATTGCGGCATTTATGCCAGTTCCCAGTACCCAGTGCTGGGTACTTTTCTGGGTAGTTTTGCACTCCCTAAAAAGTACTTTAGATGGTACACCCTAGCATGCTTTCACCCAAATACCATAGAAAATGTGACACTATACCGCATGCAAACATTGGTCACACTTTCAAATTAAAGATGCAGTTTCAATTGCCAAGGCCACGATAATGTATAAAACCACTTAGAATTCTGGTTTCATAATTTTATTTTCAACATATTCAAAGGCAATGGTCGCCCTCTCACCATTCTCACGGGGGGTTACTTCGGGCATCGAGAGCTATCGGATTGGCATATTTGCCCTTTATTCCTTGATCTGGACCGTACATAGCAATCCTCGTTTGTGGGGTATGCTTGTATAAGTTTTTGTATATTGTATGTTGAGATTTGCAAAATACTATAAGGTTTGAGAGAATATACTTAATGGTGTTAATTTTATACATGTATTGTAAATTTTTAGGGGCTCTCGCTGCCCTACGTAACCCCCCGTGTGAATATGCACCTAAACCAAAGGGGGTTTCAGGGGGATTTTAATTTAAATGCGTTGGATGCAATGGTCTGTGTTAATAATATTAATGGTAGTTGTGTGTTGGTTGTTATATTAAAAAAAATTTTGGGCCCTTCGGGCCCTAAATAAAGCAAACATAGGTAAACTTTCTGGGCCTAAATATTAATTACTAAGAAGCACAATAATATTAAAGATAAATTATTTCCATTGCAAACAACTATGAGTATATTTTGTCTAATCATTAGGACAAGAACACGTTCTTGGAATTGAACACGTCGAAATCTAGCAACAACAATATCGAATGATAATTTTCTAAGTCAGTGCTCCCATGGTTTGTTTGGTGCACGTGGAGCTTGCTACGCTTAATCAAGATTAATACTACTTTCCAATTGAATGAGCTTCTAAAGCTTCTAATGTTGCATAGTGGTCCACACATGCGGAATACTCTCATTTCCTTGACAGTCTTAAGTTAGAATATGATTTACCAAACAGTTTTCCAAAAACGTTGTTTTGAATCTTTTTTTGCTCCATTTTCTGGGACAGATATCTCCTTGGTATCATGCTTTTGGCTCCACAAACTCATACATTAATTGTTCATGCTGTGTGAAAGTAACACTCATGCCGCCCTCGATTATGTTCGGCCCTCGATTATGTTTGGATCATGCCGGTGAATACATGGCTTCAAAGATTAATTTTTGAGCATACTAAACTACTAAAGTACAAATGCATAACAAACTAGTCAACATGGTCAATTGCTAAAATGAGTTTGAAGTTGAAATTACCGCTGGACATGACTTTGCATCAAAGCTCTGTGCAAATTTAACAAGTGGCTCTGGATGATCGATAGACATTCCTCGCCGGGCTTACTATCGCCTTTGATCTTGTTAAGCGTTTAAAGTAACGCAGACATAGATATCGTAACTCCGCAACCATGGCAGTCTTTCTTCAACCCATCCCTTCGGTCCATCTCAACCCATCCCCTTTCGGGCATCTATCGAGAAAAAAATTAATGATTTTTAAGCTCCCCATGCCCGCCATATATATGTATAAAGCGTGGCATTTCAGAAATCAAATCATGGTTGGGCAATTCTCTAAAGGCGCTCAATTGCATTGAGGAGAAATCCCTGTTTGGCATATCCTCCAAGAATCACATTCCATGATACACTTCTCAGCCATTCCTGCAAGAATCACATTCAATGATACCAAATGTATTAGCTTAGGAGAAACCATCTATTAGAAGCTATATATTCGTCTTCAACATTCCTGCATGAGAATATGTAGCATAATGGTTCCACCAGTAGAGCACTTGCTTAACAACAAGTAAAGCAGATCTGTTTGACCACTAAGAATTTGTACGTGAGAAATGAGCTGAGCTCTCAATTGCAAACAAGTATGAGAACACAGAATTTTCTCTCATTTCTGTACATGGATACAAGTCCAGACGCAGCCAAGGTTGTGGCAGATGCTATAGTAGAAACCAAGAAAATTATTTTTCAAGCTGAAGGCATTTGTTCTTTGCTTAATTCCAAAGCCACATCAAGATCTTGTACGTTCTTACTCAGGACAACAAGCTCTTTTGTTTGCTTCTGTTTTCTTAATTGACACAGATCATTCCAAGAAGTGAATGTAAGAAACAAGGATTTGCAGCATACTGAAAAAACCAGATGATATACCTGAATCTCCTTAGAGAATCCTGCTGCTTTGCATAAGATGCCAAAGATTCTCACTTCGTTTTGAACAAACTTGTGCTTCAAGAATACCGTATCAAAGAGAAGAAGTGCCATGCTGGTAAAATTTGACTTCTAAAATCTGTAGCTCCAAGGCAGCAAAATGCTCCAAACGCAGGTGCCATATCCGGCTGGATGGAAGCTAGTTCTGGCCATGCCAAGTCGCACCCTAAACCGCATCCCTAATCTGCATCCTGTTAGGGTTTAGTAACGCATGCTTTGTACTTAAGCAAATTCCAGATTTCAAGATTTGGCCATGGCGAGCAACATTGCTACAAAATCCCTCCTCCAGAGAGCAAGAACAGAGAATTTTCTTCTCCGGAAGCAAATCTAGCTGGCAACGGTAAAGCAAATCCTTTCCTAAAGAACCCTAAAATAAGGGACCTCGATGCTTGCATGTCTGTTTTGGGAACTTAAAAATAATTGATTTTTCAAGGAAAACTATGCAAATGCTAAACCATTGCAAAATCATAGATAATATGTCATTTAAATCTGAGAATATGAGAATACAGTGCGCACTCTAGATATACTAAATAGTAGGTCTCGTGCAATACGCCCATCAAATCATATGAAAACCATAGAAAAAAACGTACAAAAATACAAAAGAAACCCCCTGTTATTATGCTACATATTGCACAAAGCCTTAGTCAGACCATTGCTTGTTATTCATGTTTCCTTTTTTTTCTTTTTTTTCCATCGAGCATATTCCAGATAAATTGTACACTAGTGTGTGAAAACTTTCAAAGTCTAAGTTCTTATAATCAATTTTTGTGCCATTTTCAAAGGCCTTATGTAGACCAACATATTCCAAGGCAATATGGTCATAAAAAGATCATTATCTTAGAACATATCTTTGCCAAAATAGTTTACAACATGTTCAAACCCATGAAGAATAACATTAAGGAAAAATGTAAAAGGGAACTTTCCAATATTTTCACACTTATGCTCAAGCTGCTGCTTGCCTTCGGGCCATTGCACTCTTGATTCTTGTTCATATATTAGATTCTTCGCCGATCTTGGCGAATTTCCTCCGTATTCCTTGCATATTTCCTAAGTATTTTTCTTATTTTCACGTAGGTTCACGACATGAGCCGCCAATGGACTGGAACAACACATTGCCTTCCTCAGAAACCATGATTTGACAATGGACTAGTTCAGGATCCGACTTCGAGCGTTTTAACTATGACACTATTTGCGATGACACCTCCATGCTCAAAGTAGACGCAAAAGCGTTTGTGACCTCCACTAGTGTTACCATGCAATTTATGATGCTGAAATTGTTAGTAGAGTTAGACGTTGTGAAAGAAGAGTATTACACCCGTCGAGGCCTTTTCACAAAAGAGGAGTTCCTCTTTTGTTGTTGCAAATTGTGTCCCAAGTTTACAAGGAGGAAGATCAGTGTGTGCGTCCATCCTTAGTGAACTGAAGCAACAATCTATCTGTAATAAAGAAGCAGACGATTAGTGCTTGCATTCAAAGGAACAATAAGAGCATAATCAACTGGAGAAGGTGCTTACCCTTGGCGCTCCAAAGCTAGAAGAAGAAGGGGTATGTTGCTTCTCGAACCCCCTTTTAAATGGAGGATTTAGTGATCATTTTGTCCCCATTTGTGTGAGGACAAATTTACAAAAATGTGGGCTTTAAGTTCAAACTCTTGGAAGCAATTGGGGCAAAGGGGATTCCCATCAAATGTGGAGGGTCATTTTCCAAGAATCGATCTTGAGTTCCTAATTTGGCTGCTAATTCAGCGATGGCCTGCTTTTTTTGCAGCAATAGCAATTGAGATAACCCATGGTGGGTGGTTGAGGTTACTAAGCCTCGTGACCACGGAAATGCCGCGAGGCAAAAAATAGGCAGTTGTTGCATGATAGGACAAGCCTGGTGGATGGTCAGTAGCAATTACTTGCGTGACAACCAGTGCGAGGTGCGTAGTCAGGGAGCCCTCGCATGCCCAGACGTCGACTGCCACGCAAGATGGCTAGGGTCATTGCAAAGGGGAGACCCAGACCACCCCAACTTTGACTGATAATTAGTTTCTCATACGTCAACATTTGTGCCCAACACTTGAACAATCCGATTGCGGATGACATTAGATATCCAATCCAACAATTAGATTTGTATATTAATTGACCCTCATTAGTTTGATTTTTGTTCTTAAGTGCACAGAACTTGACAACCATGGATATCCTAGTATTTTTTATGTTTCCAGAATCTCATATTAGCAAATTTGAGATTTCTTGCTTGCATCTAGTTTGGATTGGATCTGGGTGGGCTGAAGCAGGGCAATGTGCCATGGGGCGTCATTCCCCCACTGCTTGAAAAATATCTTGGTGAGGGGTTCTTGCCATGTGTACCACATCGGGATCCTTACCATTGGTGCAACAAGCAAAATCCAACGACTAATAACATTTAAACTTTTTTTAAAACCCATTAGAGTTGGATACCCATTTAGAGCAGTGAGGGACAACATCCGGGGAATTCTTGGAGCCTACCAGTTGAAATCAGGAATCTCATATATAGAGAGAACTTCTCAAGAAGTTTTTCGCTCAAAAATTATGGTATTCTTCACATTTTCTGTCTGAAAACTAGGTATTTGTAAAAGTTTATCTGCTAGTTTTAATTTATATAGGAAATATACCTTTTTAGATATAGAGTTTATCGCTCACTCACTGATTTAGAGTTGAACCACCTAAATATGATATTTAAAAATGAAAAATAAAATAGACTAAAAATTGAGAAGGTTACAACACAACAATTATTTAGGTACATTCAATGACCGTGGAATTTGATAAAATGGGTTACAATTTAAACAATCCTTGCATGGAACAAGCATAGATAGTTGCCCGAACTAATATTTAGGCATGGGAGGAATCCATATGGTAGTTATCACTTCTACAGTCAAACTAAGTTGCAAGAATGGCATATACTTCCAACTAGCATAGCCAGATGCAAACCTGAAAGACCCAGTGCCCCCTATAATAGCCAATTCACTCTGACTTCCAGTGCCTTTAATATCTCTACCCGATAAGAGAAATTGACCTTTAAGCCCACCATGATCATACAGAATAGTCGTAAAATAAGTGGAGCTCCCAGTGGCTACGTCAGTAAGGGCAACCCACCCTTGAGCCCTTCCAAGATGTTGGGTGGTTTGGTTATTAGCAACAGGGGTAATGACATCATCAAATACAAAGATGGAGCCAAATTTTGGAATTATAACATCATTGTTTGCTCCTGCAACAATCACATTGGTGGTGTTTGGTGCTCCACCTTGGAAATAGAACTTGAGCTTGATGAACTTGGCATTACTACCAATTGCAAAAAGCAGCATTACCATGGCCAAAAGCTCGAACCTAAAGCACCCCATTTTTCTATACAGTGACTAGGAACAACTAGTGTGCTTTATAGCGTGCCAAGGTTTACGATGTGTAATGCATGTCACAAATTATGCCCACTTGCTACAGCCAGAGTAGTGGCATCGTGCTATGTTGTTGCCATGTCTACTTTTTTTTAATGCTTTTGATATTTTATAGCCATGTTACTCCTTTTTTATGATTTTAGGTCACAAGTAGTAAGCTCCATTGTCTTTTTCTTCAACACTATAGCCATGGGGGCAAGACTTTTGTTTACATCAATAATATTCAATTTTAATTTTTATTGTCTTTCTTAAAGGACAGCAGATGGCATTTGTTTTGTTTGTTCATTTCTCACAGTTTTGATATTGTACTACTCGATGGTCATCTTACCAAAGTTTATTGGCTCAATATCTTTCTTTTTAGCAAGCTTATAACATCACATACTTGCGAAATGGTGATAATAATGTATAATAATAGTCTATTTTGTACGAAATGGTCAATGAATTCCATAACATGTCTAATCAAGGCCCAATACTCACGTTGTCCTTTGACAAGAAAAAAGAAGATTGTTGAATTAAAATCACTTTGATTTACATGCTAAGAAGCCTTACAATTACATCCCTCAAAACAAGTACACTTCAAATCAGGCAAAAAATAAGTACCCTTTTTGCAAACTAAGTCCGTTGGCACAACATAAGTGCCTTTGTTCCATTTCTTATTAGATAGTAAACTCCTTTCATAATGGGTCCCCAACATGCACTAAAGCCTTCCCTATATTTTCACCCTTTAACATTCCAATAAAAGCTTTTGGAAAATTTTCAATACCTTCAGTGACATGTTCTCGATACTTGATTTTTCCCTCTTTTACGAGTGGTAACACCTCATCTAAGAACTTTGGAAACTTATGGGAATGATATGATAATACAAAACCTTCCATTTTGATGCACTTGCCCACTATATTGAGCAAATTCCTCACTCCTTCACGTTCTTTCCAATCCTGAACAGCACAGTAAGCTTTTTATTGTACGCCAATGGAATAATAAATCAATATCAATACATGTACGAAGATACAACATTAAAATGAAATTTCTGAAAAATCAGCATGACTGGCATCCATCCCTATGCGGTATGCTATATATCCCAGGCTTAATTTTACCTCAGCTACCTTAAAATCTTTTTGATCCTAAGAAAAATCACTTGAAATGGTGGGAGTTTATAAGCCTATTTTGAGCTTCACACCTTAAACCATGCTCACAAGATCAACCACAGGGACAAGGTCTCTAGAATTTCAAAATATTGATAGTAACAACCATATGTAGAATGTGATATATACCTGGTTATATTGAGAAATCATTCCACATGCTACAATGCGTCCATTGGTATTCATATTGTTCAAAACAGCTTCAAGCATACGACCACCAACATTCTCAAAATAAAGATCTATTCCTTGTGGAAATAACCTACAAATAACAAGCAATGTGACAAACATTGGTACAATTCAGATCTCAGTTCTGACACTTATTTTAGAAAAGATGCTTTCAGAAGTGAAATTGAACAGAAACTATAATGCAGCAAGTGTTATAGAAGGCTACCTTGCCAGAGTTGCATCCCAGTCTGCTTCTGTCTTATAATTGAAAGCATCATCAAAACCATACTCTTTGAGCAGCCTAACCTACATGCAATCAGTCAAATGCTGCTTCTTGTTGGTTGCATCATCATCATGTATAATAAAAAAGTAGCAGGGATACTACCTTGACATCACTTCCTGCACTGCCGACGACGCGACATCCTTTGAGCTTAGCAAGTTGACCTACCACTAAACCAACTGCTCCAGAAGCAGCTGAAACATATACTTCATCTCCAGCCTTAAGTTTACCAATATCCATAAGGCCAACCCATGCTGTCATGGAAGGCATACCTAACATATGCAAACACAGTTATATAAACAGATGTACAATCTATCATATGCAGGTAATTGTTATAACCATATATATGCTACAAGGCAAATAGACAAAAAACTCTATGTTACCAAGAACCCCAAGGTAGTATGATGAGGGGACTCCAGCATCATCAATCTTCTTAATTCCTTGGCCTTTGGAAACAAGCACATATTCACTAACAGGCAGCTGTCCCTGTACAATGTCTCCAGGCTTGAAATTGGGACTATCAGAATCCACAACTTTTCCTATGCAACCAGTTTCAATAGGCTGCAAAAAAAACCAGGAGAAGTATCAAAAGAAGACATAAATCAAACTTTGAACTGCATGTTAGAAATTGTGAATGAAAACCCACCTTTCCAAGCTCAAAATGTTGAATGTAATAATAATAATAATAATAATAATAATGTAATAATGTATTAAAAATCACGCCCACTAAGGACCTTGAAGGTCATGGAGCGACATGTACATGTGTTCTGTTCACAGATTTAAAACCAAAGAACGGTGTGTTTCTACCGCCTTAAAATATAGACCCAACTTCATTGGATCTTGCTGTAATAGGGATGAAAAACTGGTATCTATTATGCAAAATTTCACTCGAATATCTTCATAAGCCGGGCAATATAGGAACGTATGAGTCTCGTCTTCAACCAAGGTTGTCTCACACACCCTACAAAACCTTTCATCTTTCGGAGTACCAGACCATCTGCCTGTCTCAACATGTAACTTGTGGGAACTCGTTCTATATCTCGCTATGCATTGCTTTAAATACCTGGGGATGTGAGCACTCAAATACCCTTGCTCGGAATATACCAACAAAGGATTGACTTCTGAAATGTATGTGACCATTCGGGAACCTTTCTCTGCCCATAATTTCTCTACTGCCCGAGTTTGCACAAGATCACGAGTTCCTATATCTGTGTCAGGGAGCTGATCCAAAGAAATCCCCCATTTCGCAGCCCATAAATTGACATCGTGATACCATCCCGATGCTGCAGACTGATCCAAAGCCAACCTGGATAACCTATCTTCTGGCTGCTTACGGACCCGAGTGATGAAGTTCAAAGTTTGATACAGAGCCTCCGCTTCAAGAGGGAGCATACCAGCTTCTGCAAGTACTATTGCATAGGGGATCTGAGTTTTGGTTCCCAATTCTTCCCGCAGAAAGGTTTTTAACACCATTTCCACTTGAGCCCATTGCTGCAATGAAGCTCCCGGCCCCCAAATTGGCGAGCCATACAAAACAACGGTCTGCACCAGTGTTCTAAACAAGATCTTTTTAAGATCCCAGTTTGTGAGAGAGGCTCTGTGACATCTGGATAGCATACTGTACAAAGCTGCCTTGCCTCCTTGAACTCTTTTCTTAATGCAATCCTTCCAACTGTATTTAGCGGAGAATTCCAGCCCCAGATATTTGTAGCTATCCACTAATTCCATGGCTCTACCCTGGTATGTGAATTCCGGGCGGAGAACTGTCCCTACAACCATCACCTTGGATTTTGCCAGATTAACTTTCATGTGCTTTGCCTCACAAAATGTAGCCAGATGGTCAAGATGAGATTGGAGCCCTTCTGGTTTACTCGCTATCAGAACCACATCATCAGCGTAGAGGAGGAGCTGCACAAGGAAATCACCTAACACAGAGCCATACAAACCCTTGGTACATAGCCAATCCTCAAGCTCGTCTATATACAGACCGAACAGAGTGGGGGACAAAGGGCACCCCTGCCTCACGCCAATTGTGTTATTGACTTCCTGGGCTATATCAGCTGGTAACTTTACTATTACCTCAGAGTATAGTTGGGATATGGCACCTCTGATCCCTTCAGGAACACCAAGTTGCTCCATTCTCATACCCAAGTCTCTTCGTGGGACTGTATCGAATGCTTTTTGGAAATCTATGAATGCAAGATAGAGGGCTTGCCTTGGGTTCTTTGCTTTTTCAAACAACACCCGCAGACTAAGAGCATGGTCTAGGGTGCAGTGAAATTTTCGGAAACCAGCCTGGCATCTTGCTCTCTTGCCCGTCTCATCAGCCCACGAGCTGAGTTTCTTTTCCAGCAAGCTGCCCAAGAGCTTAGCAAACATACTGCCAACCAAAATGGTTCTGTAATTCCGCACATTTCTTTTGTCACCAGACTTGTGGATAGGGATCACCCTGTTTGTCTTCCAGCTGCGTGGCAGGCCCTGCCTAACAGCCATGTTCATCAAATTTGTGATCACTTCAATGGCACCGTCTCCACTCCACTTCAGTAGCTCGATACTAAAACCCTGTAAATCTGCTGCCTTTCCGTTACTCATGTTTTGGAGAGCAAATTCTACTTCATAATCTCTGAACAGATCCTCATTTACTGCCTGTGTTGGCATACCTTCGGAATCCTTGGCATATAGTTCTTTGATCATATCTAACAGTTCCACGGGATCTAAGTCTGCCTGTGGTATTGCAGGTGACATCTGCTTCCAGAAAGTCTTAGGATGCGCACTAAACCAATTCAGCAAGTTAATCTGTCTTTGTTTCAAATAAGTTCTTTTCTTTCTTCGCAGGAGGTCTTTGTACCATTTCGGCTTGTACATGCAGCCAGCAGGTAATTGGGCTCGTGCCATTCTGCATTCGGCATCCCACCAGCCTTTGTTTCCATGTTTTCTTTCCTTAGTGCATCCAAAGATGTCCATAGCAGCTGCATATAGCAGCTCAGAGAATTTAATCGCATCCATCTCAATGTCTCCTGTCCAAGTAACCCCCCTGATAGATTCTTCCAGACAATCTGCATATTTACTACTTTTCCGGTAGTCTATCCTTAATCTAGATGTAAAGCTTGCTTTGTTTTGCTTGCCAGAGACTCCTCCTAGAAGCTCAAAGCACAATGGTGCATGGTCTGATTCCGGTAATTTATCCAGGACACAGAAGTCAAGCACAGAGTTAGAGCTGTTTCCCATCAAATAATCTACTGTGCTTGCTCCTAGATGGCTGAAACATGTATTGTTATGTGAATTTGGGAAGCGACCAGTACCGTTCAATACTTTCAAATTACAGATCGTTCCTAGCTCTAGGAGCAAATCTCCCATGCAATTCTTCACAAGGTCTGCTGATTGTCTGTGAAAGAGAGTATCCTCCGTTTCAATCAGCCTTACATCATTTAGGGGGTTCTCAAACGATACAGCCTGCAAATTCTTTGTTCTGGCATTGAAGTCACCGACCAGTAATACTTCCCCTAACTCGCTGAATTGGAGTGTGTCTTTGCACAGATCGTGAAATGGGTTTGACCTGCCATGTTCTAGCTGGTCGTAAATGTGCATGTTCAAAGGAGCAAAGTAGCATATAGCTACATATGTATGCCTGCCAGCGTGTTCTAAATGCATCCATAAATATTGATTGTGCTCATGTTTGGAATGCATGTGCACCTTGTGAGCAATATCAGATCTAGCATATGCAGCTACCCCGCCAAATCCTCTTCCCACACCAGGCTCTTTCTCATTCCAGACATTTCCTACCAATTGAAACCCTTGCAGATCTGGAAGCACTCTTGATTGGTGTTCCCATGTCTCAGATAACAGTAACAGATCTTTATCATGCCATGTCTGTTTTGCTGCTTGCATCTTTTCATATGATAGACCTCGGACGTTCCATGCCATGACCTTCAAGGTCCGAAATCCCTAATCTCGTCTCCGTCTAGTTATCACTGCCTTTCCTGCACTATTCAAGAAAGCTACTATCCCTTCTGCCCTTGCCTCCTTAACCTTGCTCCATTCACGCTTCCTAATTTCTTGTTGTGCTGGAGTCAGGTCATGATCTAGCCAAATGGCATGACCTTTTAATGAGCTACGATTTTGCAGTACTCGGTCTTTGGCTTCCACAGATCTGAATTTAATTAGGATTGGCCTCTTGAGACCCTTCCCAATTCGCCTACAATGCTCAAATTGTGGCTCATGCAAGTGCATTGTGTCCTTGAAGAATTGCCCAATGATGGCAGATGTATCTTCTCCTTCAAATTCCTCTAGTCCCGAGACCTTGAGGTTACGAGCTCTAGCTTCTTGTTCGATCTTTTCAGAAGATAACCTGTCCTGATGCAATGTCATCTGCTCTTTGGTGTCAGCCACCAAATTTGCCAATTTAGTCTGCAATTCTTCAATTGTATCCTGCAACTTATGACTCTGATCTGGAGGTTTCTGCAGCAGGGTTTTCAGTTCAAGGTTTTGGGAAGTAAGCTCCTTGTTTTGATCGGTCAGTTTGGTAACAACTAGTCGGAGTTGTTGCACTTCATCTTTCAATTCTAGAAGCATTTGCATCACCGGATCCTCCTCCTCCTGAGAGGAAGAGGAAGCTTTCTTCTTGCCCATATTTCGTAAGAGGGACCGGGTTCATTCGACCCCGCAGGTACGGGTCCGCAGAGATCCAAACCAAGCGAAGGAGAACATCGCCGGAGCCAGGGCGGACCTTGTCCTCAAATTCAACGGTAGTAATTTCAAAGTCGGATTCAGAAACCCATCCTTTGGGATAGCTAGCAAGCAAGATTTGCGCGCTCTTCATGGTGGCAATTTTTGCTGCAGAGCGTAGAGAATGGCAATGTAAAAAATGAGAAGAATGTGCGTTTCTTTTTATGGGCTTCAGAGATCAGGGCCTGCCTAAGTGCGACCACCATAGCTGATGTTGTTTTTTTGGATTACTAGTGCGAATGGTTTATCTGAAGTAATATTCACGAGCATATGCTTTTCTTGGCCCCCTTGAAAATTTCAGACTTTGATTTGCCTGTTCATTTGGTAGGCCACTGGTGTTGATGATTCGCACTCCCAAATGTGCCTTGTTGATTTGGTAGCATAGTGAGGTTGATCTTTCATCTGACACATCCAAGAACAAGAGGTGAACATTGATGGGCAAACATTTTACATCCTATTGAAAATTTCCTAATGTTCCTCCACACAGTTCTCCACCAAAAATTTGTGTTGTCCTCATCGAAATATGCATGCAAAATATACCAGAAATTTTCTTATGATGTGCCAGCTCAATCAAATATCAATGCAACAAGTCTTCTATTTTTGTCTTGTGTATAAGGAGCAACAATGACCTTCAACCTATGGTATCAAATTCGAGTTTTATTTTCCCTTTTGCATTTACCACCCCAACATTCCTCTCAATGTAACAGATACATCTGGTGCATTATTATTCATCTTTAGAATGTGTACAACGTTAAGTCCAATTTATAATGCTATCATGGCACATAATGTATTCACATCCGCTAGCCATAACACACACAATGTGTTCATTCTTGCTAGAATAATACTAATAATGCATTCATTCCTGCTAGCTATAGCATTATTTTCTTGTGCAATTACAAGATCCATTGTTAATACGCAATCTTGTCGTCATTCATTGCCATGCTTTTGTTTTTTTTTTTTCTAACCTTTCTATAGTTTTCAACTAGCCTGCACAAGAAACATACAACCTTTCAACTCGACTGCACAAGAAACATACGTCCTGGACTTTCCTCTTCACAATTGAGCGTAGAAAACACCAACCAATTAGATTGTTGAAGACATAGCAGACCCTCCAACCTGCCATGAGGAAATACTTAGCACCCAGAAATGGGAACAATACTGCATCATGACCTTCTTTGGGAATTGAACCCAAATGCATTAGGAAAACCTTTTTTTTTTTGTATTCATTCACAAAGACATCAATCATTACATTGAATCCTCAAAGTACGAGGAGGCACACAATCCTGGCATGTTATTGTGTATTCCCTTCTATATCCTACCTTCTTGTCGTCCATTAGAAATTGGAATTCAGAAAATCCAATGAGCGACTCTAGTAACCTTCTGCATTCCAATAATGTCCACCCCGCTTCAACGTTCAAACTTTGAGACCAAGAATTCCCCATGTGCACTACTAATTCAATAGAAGCAATCCTTACACAATGCTCTTCCACTGTTTTCCAACACTATTGACAATTTTCTTTTTGCTTTTTTTTTTACATTGAACAAAGAAATTGCAATATAAAGTTTGTTTTGGTAACCTGTACCTAAAAAAGCAGCAGATCACATCATTAAATAGGAGAAAAGAGAAAGATACTTACTTGAATGTAAAACTACTCGAGTCCACCTCATAGGCAGTTTCTTGTCCACCAATCTCATGGATCCTTTTTCTCCATTCTCTATAAAATATCTGATCGAGAGAAACTCTCACTAACGCTTTAAAAGGTATATGTTTGTGGTGCAACTTTTAATGTCTGCACATTCTTGAACAAGGAAGCAAATATGCTTATCAGAATGAAGGCTTTTGCACCACCTCGAACCCCGCTTCTTTCAATCAATAACCTGCCTACTTTTCTTGCTAATAAGCATCGAAATTCCATAAGAACATGCCTATCACTCATACCTTTATAAATTTGCCATAGTATAGGAGAGTTTATTAGTGCCAACTGTCCCACCTTACTCTTTGTTTTTGTGTAGTGATACTTGTGGAACCAAACACCTTGATCCTTAAGAGAAGGCAGAAATAACAAATGTCCAATAGCATGATGATGGACTTCGAATACGCGTGAGATACTTTATGCTGGAACTCGATCCTTGAAGTTAGAGGAACATAAACAATTAACTTCAAGCTTTGGAAATATAGGGCTCTCTGTAATATCCTTTTGAAGCTTATCTAATGAAGATCTAACAGTATGTTATAATGCCACCTCAAATTTGGTTGAGATGGAATTGCTATGTGGATAAGCTAGAATTAAAAGAAACACTGTGGTGTGCGAAAAGATTTGGTTGAGATGGAATTGCTACGTGGATAAGCTAGAATTACAAGAAAGACAGAAAGCCTGGTAGGGCTGATGTGAAAAAAAAAAAGACACCAACATTGAAAAAGAAAAGAAAAGAGTGCTTAAAATTTAGCCATTAGGCCTAAAATCTTTCAAGCCAAATACTGCAATCGATCACTTGTTGATCTGCAACTCATCTAGCGTTGCCAATAGCATCATCAACGAAGACCTGCGGAGACAAACCGAAAAATACAAAATTGTGATAAATTTCAAACGCATTTTGATTCCGTTGGAGAATCTTGCTCGGGAGAAAATTTAGGTAAATTTCCCCAGAGCAATCAGTCCCTCCAAAAATAGACAACCTTGATAGAGCAAGAACACAAGCAACACAATTAAAAAACTAACCCACACAGATACTATGCTAAAGGGGCAAAGCCAACCCCTCCTTTTCTTTCACAATTAAGAAACTAACCACCACAAAAGTCACATACTAGTTAGTCCTCTGTTTTTCTTCAAGTAATCATAAACAAATTAATCTGTTTTCCCATTGGGCAGGAAAAAATAGCTTAAATCTTCTCATCATGTTCAGCTGTTGTTTTGCTTTTAGCAGTTAAATTTCTTATGAACTGTCCAATTCGAAAAGTAGCAGCAAAATAGGTAGGTAGATATTACTTAAATGGATGACCATACCATCCTCAACCTCAAACGCTGCATCACCTCCATGCTACTGCAAAGCCCACTGCAGCCGCATACTAACAGAAAATTGCCAAAAATGGAAAAAAGAAGACGGCAAAAATGAACTGGGAAACCTACTATTTTATGCAGGAGGGCAACTAGTTATAAAAAGCCTTTAACTTTCGCTCCTATACACGATGTTGCATGTTCACGCAAGTCCTTTCAGGTGTGGGCACACCATGAAACAATCGACGCATGTTGGATGTGCAAGAGATTCATTCTAGTAGAGCTGCTCGCTCATTGATTACCTAGTCAAAAGAGTAATGGAATAATAACCCATAGAAATGGGTCTCCTGATGGGTTACTCCCTAGCTCATCACAAACATAATCCAGCCACACCAAAAAAAAATGCATCGCTCATCTCGAACAAAATCCAGCCACACCATATCCCGCTGGAATATTATACTAGCTAGCAGTGATGCAGATCTTAAGAAGAGTGACTTCCCTTCAGTGCTATATAGCACAAGATTTCGCAGCAGTTATTACTACCAAATAGTAGGTTTAAGATAAGGCAGATATTTACACACAGGACATTATAATACTACAGACTACACAGGAAGTACAATGTTGAATCATTTTTCAGTCTACTACCACTAGCACCTTGCCTGTAGCATGACCCTCCATGCTCTTTGACCATGCTTGTGCAGCCTCTGCCAGTGAGAACTTTGAATCAACTACAGTCCTTAGTTTCTTTTCTTTGATCAGATTGACTAGAAACTCTAAATCCTTCTGATTTGCTGCCATGACAAATGGCACTAACTTCTGCTTGGAAAAAGTAAGGAAATTTGTAGCACCTCGTACCATGCCACCAAAATTAGGTGTGAGGTCAATAACCTTCCCCTTTGGAGCAAGAACAGGCTGAAATGTCGACCATGGTATACCTGTTGTACAATGAATAACAGCATCAAATTTGCAACCTGAAGGACTCTTCAATGCAGCCCCTTCTGGAGTCTTGTAATCAAGCACCTCATCAGCGCCAAGACTTTTCACTAGCTCAATGTTCCGAGAACCGCATGTTGCTGTTACATGAGCTCCTCCAAGCTTTGCTAGCTGCATAACATATGATTTGTAAACACATAGTGGAGATCATACTCTAATTGATATACAGGGTTTGACAAGATGGAAAATGCCTCATTCTTATGTAAAATAAACTCAAGAAATAACTGCTCTTTGCCAATGAAAAACATCAAGAATGCAAAAACCTCCACTTATCCTTGTACACAATTAACTCAAAAAATATAACTGCTCTTTGACAAGCATGAGTAATGCATGCAACCAACCTGTACAGCATAAGTGCCAACACCTCCAGAGGCTGCAGTAATAAGTATATTCCCACTATAGTTACTATCAAACTTAACTCCAGCAGAATCTCTGAGACTCTGAAGCGCTGTAAGAGCAGCCACAGGAAGAGCAGCGGCATCTAGAGAAGACACCTCCGATGGTAATTTTGCAGCATATTTCAGTGATGCAACTGCATACTCTGCGAATGCTCCACCAGACTGCACTAAAATGTAAATGCTTCAAATGTTATTTTGGGGGTTTTATTGTAATGTTACACAGGACACTTGCTCACCCAGATAGGAAGCCAGCTAACAACTCTATCTCCAGCGTTGAAGCCAGAAGCATCTGGCCCACATTTGATTACTTCCCCAGCAATATCTGTCCCTTTAAAGACCTCATGCATGCATGAAGTTCAGAAACTAACAAAAACCTCCATATTTAAGTTACATGCATAAAAAGCATCAAAGTATATGGCAAGATACATGCAAAGCTTCAGCAGTCTAAGTCTACGAAGTTTGATTCATATCCTGAGTTATGCATACCTGGCGTATGAGGGAATTTTGGAGGCAAAGCAGGACGCAAAATTCCTGTTTGAATCTTCCAATCAATCGGATTGATAGTTGCAGCTTCAATTTTTACTAAGATTTGGCCCTTCTTGGGTGCAGGTATAGCTAATTTTACATGCTGAGAACCAAGTATAAATCTCCAAAAGAAAAAGATGAAGGGGAAGAAACTGAATCCTATGTTAGAGTTTCATACCTTAAGAGCTGATGCACCTCCACCGTATTTGGCATACTGGACAGCCTGCATGGTACTCCCAGGTTCTGCCATATCCTTCTTGGTTCTTTGGCACATTGGCCCGCTTTTGTAGTAAGGCCTGACACCTTAGTTTAAGGCAATGGCATATTGACACGTTCCATCTCTTTTGTTGAAGTGTAAGGCGGCCATTTGGGACCATTTGGACCATACACATCATGCCTCATTCTAGATTTTGCATTAATCAGCGCTGTTTATTTTATACTTACTGGTTTGTAAACTTTTGAATATAGTTTTTCTTTTTTCGACTAACGTCATGGCGCAATCGTCATCTTAAAAGCTTTTGCTAGAAGATATTGCAACCCATGAAAGTTCTACTTTACTTCGTGCTATCTTCCCATTGCAAGGAATTCAAAACCTTCGTCATATGCTTCTATCATATCCTCATGCATTCAACCTTTTTTTTTTTTTTATCTCATACATACGTTTTAAATCGTGGACTAATTTTATGAGGCCATGTCACCTCTAGATGAGGTCACATACTCTTGGGTAGAAGATTGTGATCAAGAGTATGTATCATGTGCACATTATTGATTTGTGTAAACGCAACTTTTAGACCTATGAATTACAATTTGCCACGCCAACATGCTGAAAATAGAGGCAGAAAAATAGGAAACTAAATGTCTAAGATGATTAAGGAAGGAAGGAAGGAAGAAAATTTTAACGTCCACGGAACCCAATCGGGTTATGGGACCAGAACAAACAAAGGGGGCATAAGCCCTAACAGATCAGAGGGCCGAAGCCCAAAAAAGTAGAACATGGGGTCCAAGCCCCGTTTCAACACAGAAATAACCAAACCAGAACGAAACAAAAGAAATACAGAGCTATACAGTAAGTGCCCATGGATCAGATGGCCACTGATCTCGAATGATAGCTTGACCTCCCCTATAAACAGCCCACTTCCGCTGTAGGCGAGCCTCTCGCACACGACATAACTCTTCTTTCCGTCTACAGAGCTGTGCTGGAGTCAAGTCTTCCTGGACGGAGAAGGTGGTTCCTTTCAAATGGTTGCCATGTCGCAGGATGTGCAATCGGGAAAGAGCATCTTGAAAGCGCACCAAGAGGTGACGAGGACGGTCAGACCGCACTGCTCCAACCCGCTGGGCCGAGACAATACCATGTGCTTGGATATGCATCACCTGGGTAAAAAACTGTGCGGCTTCATCTGTAGCAAGAGAATCACCCGTCTCCTGAATACCCACAATACGTAGGTTCAAGTATGCATCCTCAGGCAAAGTATGTGTGGATCCTCGTACGCTGTCATCATCTTTAGGCATATCATTCACATGGTCGGGCCCAGTATGCGTGGATCCATGTACTCTGTTATCAGCCTCGTGCATATCATTCACATGCTCAGGGGCAGGCATTGTGCTAGACAATAACGGCGATACTATGATCTCTTGGGTTGTGGCCCTGATTGTAGCAACAACTCTAGAAGCCGCACCCGGCTTTGTAAGGGTAATGGCGGAACATTATTGCCGCGATGTGATGAGAGCATCTTGCACGTATGCCGGCTAGGATAAATTCATCCCGAGCATCAAGCCTATCTAAGCGCGGCATTCGGGGGACGATCGAGGGCTGGTTGTGGATCCTTTGGGGACGAATTAGGAATTTGGGGCCCAAAAGAAGGGGCTGCCTGGAGATAGGGCTCTATCGTGGGATCATAAGGCTTACCAGATGACACAGGCACCGTGATAAGGTTCTTTGCCTTGCGGGTCTCTCTGGCCATACGTTTGATTGTGCGGGTCATGCTGAGGCTATGTTTGGGGGTGCCAAAGTTTGAGGGGTCTCTGGCTGCCTGAAGGGTGCTTAGAATCCAATTTGGGGACTCCAAAAAGCGGGCAGAGCACCTTTTGGGCATTTGGGGGTTTTGGGGCTAGAGAGAGATTGTAAACCCTAGAGAGAGAAAACCGGAAAGGGGCAAATCAAGGGGGTCTATGCAAGGGCAGTGAGGGCGCGATGCTAAGAGCAATACTGGGACACAAAACAGTCCAAAATAATTCAATGCAATCCAAAACCTGGTACCTATGGCCGATGCTGTGGATGGGAATCCTTGCTGGCCCGAGGCTTGGACTGGTAACCGCGGAGTAGAACGGAACCAGATCCGATTCTGTATCTTGATGCTAAGTCCCTGGTACGGAGTTACATGAGCATGGCCTCAAGGCCTTCAGAGCTTAGGCGCACAGGGTACAATGCCACCACTCAAGAACCACAAAGGCAAAGAAAATGAGCAGGCGATGGGGAGCAAGAGACCAGGGCACATCCAAACTACCAAGAATACTAAAAAGAATACGACGACACTCTGCTAAGCTACTAAGCCCCTAAGCTTAACAACTCAAAACTTTGCTGAAAAGAACCAATCCTAGAGCATCTCACAAAAATGAAATAAAAGTGCAAGGGAAGGAACAACAAACTAGAAAAGATCATGATGCAGGAAAAAAAACTATAAAGGAGAAGAGAGAGAGGTGAACAAACACAGCAAGAAAAGCCAAGGGAGTAATACAAAACCTAATCAAGGGAGCTAATAGAAGAGCTAGAAGGATAGCAAACAAGACAAGATTACAGCAACCAAAAATAGATAGATAGATAGATAGGCATAAGGGCCAATGATGCAAATCTAGATTCTCTAAGGACAGAAGCACCTAGAAAGCCCAACATATCTAGGCACAAAGGTCAATGATTCAAATTTAAACTATAGCAACCCTCTACATCTGATTTCCCACCCAAAACATAAGGCAATTGTTAAACCTCCCTTGTCAGCCCATGATCTATAGCAAACTTTACAACAACTACTAATGTTGCACCTATAATATATATAGTAATCTTGGATTAGTAATTTCAGATAAGCTCAACTAGATACATCCTACTCAATAAAATAGTAACGAAACTCATACAACTACCACGAACTCAAGATGCTTGTAAAAAGATACATTTTAAAACTTCCAAAAATTCAAGCATACTACCATCTAAACAACTATGAAACTTGCACAAAGGTTAAAGTGTGATGTACAATGTAGAAGACTTGCGCCAAGTAGATCCTCGAGATGAACTGTTAAAAATCCAAATGTTATGAACTACTGGAAAAAACATACTCCCATTTCAATAGAAGTGTCGTAACTACAAGACTATGCATTCTTGGTTGTCAGGTTATAACTAACCACTAGATCGAAGAAGCAAATCAAACC
Organism: Isoetes taiwanensis; assembly: GCA_021234155.1. Lineage (NCBI taxonomy): Eukaryota > Viridiplantae > Streptophyta > Lycopodiopsida > Isoetales > Isoetaceae > Isoetes > Isoetes taiwanensis. Next base: position 29,280,689 of record JAJEKV010000002.1, on the reverse strand, counting down.
CCACAAGAAAATGGGCAAACCACGTACATTGACAGTTGGAAAGAAAGTAGGAATAGAATGAAAAAAGCAAACGTCTTCAATGGCATAATTAAATGATGTCAACTCGCACTGCAAATGGTGGGGACCCATGAACAGGCAAGGACAAATAAAGACACGTACAACTCTAGGGGGAGCTACGAGTAAAAACAACCTCAATGTTCAGGTTAGAGGATCTATTGCTAGAAAACAATCCAAAATAAAGCTGCCTTGACTATAACTCAAAGATGTGGTCATAAGCCTCCAGCGCCAGAAATAATGCAACTAAGGGCACAAAGTTAGCAATTAGCACAGGTTCGCACCACAAACTAAGCTTGAGAACCTCGACAACAAGTTGCATGTCCAATCATATATCTCGAAACATTGCTAGAAGAAGCAACTACCCCAAACTAGCATGATAATATCAACTTCAACACGTCCAACTTCAATACTTTCCAACCTAGCATTTACTAGAAAACAATTCCACAAGGCATTCAACTATCTAGAATGTCACATATAATACCTCGTAAAAACCATAGAAGCGTATATCTCCGGCTATAACTCATAGAAAAGAATAGAATGGGAGGAACCACAAGCTAAACAAATATCATGAAATTTTGAAATCCCAAACTAACGATATTGACGAAAAGATATTGAATGTGTACCAACATTCAAATACAAAATAGATGGTATAACTCTCACAAACTCTAAACTAGGAAATCAAACTCATTTGCCTTTTAATACAAATGATTATGAAAGAATTAGGTCTTTTTAAAGATGCATATTGAAAGGCCTCCTAAAGGTGAGGGTTGTCATGAGCCCATATGATTGACAAGCTAGCAGTTCAAATTATAACAAACTCAAAAGAAACAGTAGACAATGTCCATGAAAAGGAGCAAAGAACTCTTAAGGGGGCAACACCTTATTAGGAAGAAAAATGCACTAACGCAAATAGCTAAATGGGTCTCTTTAGAAACCATCACAAAACAAAATTGAGCATGCAAAGAATGCTTCAAATGATGAGCTAATCTATAAATACTATACATGCATTTCCATGGACCTGCAAAGCTTGGCAAAGAGTAAAGCCATAAACAAAGAACCAAGATCACGTTGGGCCAAAATTGAAGTAATCCACTAAGGTAGACAAAAGGATAATCTACTAATGTAGACTTAAATGGAAACTACGAGCACAAGGTGGAAATCCAAGAGACTCAAATAGCACCACCCCTATGCCTAAAAATCAAGCAACCACAATCTTCTAGACCACAACTTATTCAAATTTGCAACACAAACTACACTTACAAACCCAAAACATGCACCTTGAGACCTTGTACTCGAGCAAAATGAGACTCCCCTTGTACTCAAGCAACATCAAACTCCTGCTACCCAGCAACCCCACGCTAAAACAAACTCGCACCACAAATTAAGCTTAACCCATAAGAATTGATGTTAGTGAAAAATAAATCTCCTAAATAATTATGATAATCTCAACTTCAAAACTTCGAAAAGTAGCATTCTCTAGAAATCTAATCTTCTAGATAATCATGGTAATCTCAAATTCAAAACTTCAAAAAATAGCAGTCTCTAGAAAACTAGAATACCTCCAACCTAGTTAAACTTAACTTCAGGACTTCCAAACTAGCATTCTCATCAAAAATCTTCAACTTCGCAAAATATTCAATAACATTGTAACTAGCTCTAGAAGATATACAATATATATATGCTGCCAACCACAGTTAATCAATCTCAAGTTCCAAACCCAATACCAAAAAATCCAACAAAGGCCGACCCAAAACTACATATTTGAAAAGCAGAGAAGAGCAAACTCCACACTCCGCGGCTTAAAATGGGAAAGGTTGAAAAAGAGCAACGCTCCAAGTTGGAAAATACATCAACTGCGAATACCAATCAGAACCCAAAGCCACGAAGATGTATCACTTCAATTTGTACAATGACCATACAATGTAGAACAAGGCCAATTCTGATTGTAGAAAAGGGTCCACTATCAAAAGCTTGCTGGGGACTAAACTAACTAAAATGTAGAACAAGGCCAATTATGATTATGAATCAGGCGCTGCTGCAGAAAGCTTGCTGGCGAACCAAACTTAATACGAGACCCACTGGTAAATCTGGGTGCAAGGCTAGCCATAAGCATACTCTGTCCCTGGCCCATCAACAATCCTAGTCGTTAAAGCTCTTCCGCCAAAGTATACCATAACATATAAACAAGTTCAAATAATATTGTTGAAATAATATTAGAACCAAATCAAATACATATGCAATAGCAAATGCCCAAAAAATGTAGTACAAGTAACCATCCAACTAATGCAATTATATGAGAACCAACTCAGAACGTTTTAACAAAATGCATGCTTTAACAAAATGCACGAGAGTGGCCTATTCAAAAGAAGATATTAAAAAGTATCGAATGCTTGAATGATACTTTAGAGAAAGCGGGCATATTCACATCAAGTGTGCCCAACTATATAATATGAACAACTTAGAAATGCAACAAATGAATCTGACCAGCATAAGGAATCTAATATGAAATTCGACATTAAAAGGGTCAATATAAGGACTCAAATATCAAATTCGGACAACCTTAAAAGGACTTATCCAGTGCACCAATTTGTAGACATAGGAAGTCGCAAAACCAGTGGTAGGAGGTCGGTCAAAGAACCACAAACAAGTCTTCCGGCTCGCTCAAAGAAATGCATGCTAAAGCAATTATGCAGATGCGGGCTTAACACCTACTCCAAAGGCAAACTGGCTTAAATAGATCTGGATCATGCAGGATATATAAATAGGACTGCTGCACCTGCCTCCCAATGAACCAATAATCTTACGGAAGACGCTTAGATAGAATCTCAACTCATAGAAAGGGGCTACAACTAGCAAAACTTTGGTGGATATATGTTCAACCCCTACCTTCTAAACATGAATTTTCACCATCATAAAAAATGAAGCTAGGACAAAAATAAATTCATGTCTGTAGTGGCTGTAGTGCAGAGGAGCTAGGACTTAAAGAATAAGGAATGCAATCACACCAAGAGAGTCTGCCATGAAGTCTTTCAAAAAACTGCAACAAATGCTCCAGACTCTTACATTATGAGCAGGTGGCTTATTGGACTACAAGGCAGGCAGAACATAAGAATACTAAAATGCAGTTTGAAGGGCAAGGAAACAAAGTAAAGATCAAGCCAATGTAAAAGAGAGTTAGATAGGAAACTTCTGGATGGATTTAGTTTGGCAAGACAGGCCTAGAAGCCAACGACCTCTGCATCCATGTTTATCGAATCAAAATGAATAAAAATGAAGTGAAGGCTTACGACTTAATCTACAATCACAACAAAGGCGTCTCCGAATCAACACCCAAAATAATGCCCTTGAAATGACACGCTCAGGAGATGCCGAACTCGAGCCCATCTCCAGCGCTTCGTGAGCTTCAAAAACAAAATTATGAAGGGATGCTGGCCACGAACTTTGCAGAACGCCCGAGAAAATCAACCGCTCAAAAATGCTAGCACAAACTCTGCAAATCAATATAGCCTGCCACGCATCCTCTTCTGTAAATAAACTACACATTCCAGAACATCCAATCTGCATCACTACTGCAGGCACACCGAATGGGGGAAACACAAACACTGAAGCACTCATGGTCCAAAAAAGCAAAATTTACGGCCCAAGCTGTAGCGAAACACAATTAGGAAAATCAGCAAGTATAGAAAAAAAACATATCCAGAGGCCCTGAAATGCAACTACCTAATACCCCATCCAACAAGCATTCAATCTGGAAAAACATCAAATGGCTATAAAGCTCTAAACTCTACGCCACAAGCACAGCCCAGAATATTGGAAACCATCCAGAAGACATCCAAAACGACATCCCAGAGAAACCCATCCAGCAACAGAGCCTGGCATGGTTAGCCCCATCCAGCAAGCGAACCCTTGAATTCCATACTTCTCATATGAAAAGGCATCAGAGGTTAACCTAGCAACAGAGAAAATTGAGAAGAAAACATGAAAAAAATAAACAAAATAAACGAAATAACCCCTCAACCGAAATGCTGGAGATAAAATAAACGACATAACACCATTAAGGCCCTTTTTCCACGGTATAGGAGTCTTATTTTTTAAGTCATTTGGTTCGTCCAGGTAAGAAAATAAGTCCGAGCTCGTTTTCCACGATCTGTTTTGAGAGGTGTCTTAAACCAGTTCCGTAAATCAGGGGAGTCTCTTTTTCTTCCGGGGGAAACCCCCCGCTACAAAATAAGGCCCTTTTTCCACGGCAGTCTTATTTTATGGCTGTCACATAATTATAAGACACTCTTTTGGGTTCCACGTCATACTTAAGACATGTCTTAAAAAAAACAGTTTTCCATTGCATTAATATAAGACATGTCTTATTATTATAAGACGTGTCTTATTTTCACGATTTTCCACTACACAAAAATAAGACATGTCTTATCATTAAAAACAATATTATAACAATATTATAAGCAACAAAAACACGAACTCTTTATAAAAACATCATTTTTAGTCGTCGTCTATGTCCATGGGAGAGTGATGACTAGTGTATAGAGCTTTTGCCAACGCATCCCTTCTTGCAGTGTCTTCTAGAACTAGTTCTTCTTCAACATTTTTCTCATTCCAATTTTCCACCCCATTCTCATCAGCCTCCTGAGAGTTCTCATTTGGGTGTGCACTTATTGCACCTAGTTCACGTAATGCCTCCCTTGCACTTGCCTCATTTGCTTCTAACTCTGCGGCTGCCTCTGTGACCCAATCCTCATCAAATGCCTCGTTATGTATAATGCATAAATTATGCATTACCAAGCAAGCTGCTACAACAATTGGTACATGCTTTAGATGTGTCTCTGTCTTCTTCAATAGTATGCGGAATCGTGCTTTTAGTATCCCAAAGGCTCGCTCCACAGACATTCTAGTACTTGATTGGATGAAATTCCAATGTTTTTCATGATCCTTAAATCCAGTACCTTTGTTGATAAATGGTGTCAATAACCAAAGCCTAGGAGTATATCCAGCATCCCCAAGCAAACAATAGTTCTTCATTTCACCAGACTCAAATTTAGCATAAGCTGCAGTTCTTTGCATTAAAGCCCAATCATGCATGCTTCCAGCCCACCCAATATCATAGTCCCATATCAAGCATCTTGAATCCACAATGGCCTGCAGAAGTATAGAATGGAACCCTTTCCTATTGTAATAGTCTGCACCATGGTCAACTGGAGCTGTGATAGGAATATGACTGCCATCTACTGCCCCAATTACATTTGGAATGCCTTGTTTTGCCTCAAATGCAATAGCGAACTCTTTGCACTGCTTTTCATTTGGCCAATGTAATCCACAATGCAATTCTCTCATTTTCAACTTGATAGCTCGACTAAATTCCAAAACACATCTATGCACCGTTGTAGTGCCAACTCCATAAAGTTCACCTACATAGTCCAATGTAGATCCAGTGGCTAGGCGTGTCAATGCAATGGCAACCTTTTTTGGCACTTCTATTGCCATACGCATATTGGTATCTCGTTTCAATAGGACAGGGTGCAAAATATCACAAACCCATTGAAAGGTTGCTCTAGAAACCCTCATCCTTTGTCGAAACATTCTATCTGTGTGGCTCAGTGATAGAATGTTCTCGTAGAAGCCCTCGACCCGCTTATGCACCCAACAAATAGGCTTTGCCCTCTTCATGAAAGGCATATAGCTTACTAATTCAATCACCTGCATACATGCCTTCATATATCTTGTTGACGGCCGTGCATCACTAGGCCTCAACAACTCTAGCATGATGAAGACATGAAGTGCTTGACAAATTTGAAGTAGACCCTTTCGCATAGTCAGATCCATGCCGAAGGATATGACCTGTAAGTGTTGAAGCAAATAAACACATTTAGTGGAAGTAGAGCATCAATAAATAGAGAATGGCAAGTGCATTTGGAAATGAAGCAAAACATTGTAATAGCATGGCTTAGTGGAACACTACTTTTGATAACAAACAGGTAGTATTACATTGGAACACAACAAGTGAGAATGATTTGACAATTGGAAAACAAAAGTTACTTCATTGAGAACAAAGTGTACTGTTGGCAAATAGAAGACTAGTTTAACAACTCAAATTGGCAACTACTGCAGTTTCTCAAAAAGGCCTTGCAAACTCTGAGATATTCCCTTCAGCATATTCAATTTTTCCTTCTCTAGTTATTTCAGTCATTCTTTTTATTGCTGCAGCAACCTCAGATGCTGCACCTTTAGCTTTTCTCTTTTTCTTTGGATTTACGTTCTTCTTCTCATCTGGTGTCAACTTCTTACCACCATCTTCTTTGTCAATGTTTGTCTTACTACTCTCCCCACCCTTACTACTCTCCCCACCTTCTGTCTCAACATTGTCAACCTCTTCTGTATTTTCAGCCATAGGTGTATTAGCATCTATGGCGCTATCATGAGCATAGCAAACAACGTGAGCACGTTCACTCATGTACTGGTCTATTAGATCAAACCACTTACACTTTTCAGATCTTTCTGCACCTGAGAGATTATTTTGGGCCTTGTCTTGTTTATAGTCTCCATAGACTGCTTGCCACTTTTTCCTACACCCATCAGCATCTTTGTCCATGTCTGGACATCGTGCCACTAACTGCACGTACAATTTTTGCCAGATATCAAAACCCTGTTTTCCAGCTTTGGTAATGAATTCCTCATGCATTTCTCCACGTAAATGTATAAGGGCAACCACCCAATTATCCTTCCAATTTGTGCCCCTTCCTTTCTGCACATCTCCAGCAGGTGCTTTAGCAGGCTCCTTCACTTTTCTTCCACGAGATTTTTTCTTTTGGCTCGATTCTTGAACAGTTTCAGTAAGGTTTTGGGTTGGCTTGTTTACAACAGGGGGGGCTAGCATAAGGGTATACTTGAGGGATGGCGGATCGTCTTGCAACAGGACCACGTGAAAATGCTTGAAATGAGACAGGATAATTTGGAAGTGGCAGAGCAGGTTGAGATGAAGGTATTTCTTGAGATTCAGAATCATCAAGGCTTTGTGTAAAAGGGTAGGATGAATATCCTTGAGGCATGTAGGGGTAACCATCGAATCCATCCATGGCAGATATCTGGAAATCTAATAAAATGGCAAAAAAAAAAGAAGAAAGAAGAATAATAAGTTCAAAGTTAAAGTTCAAAGCAATGATCCCAACATTCATAAGATACAAGTTGACCACTTGGAAAAGATATCTAGTAACAAGACAAAAAATACAATATACCAACATCACACAACATTGACATGAGAATCATTACTTTCAAAATATTGAAAGAAGAAAATGCAAATTTCAATATGCAAAGAAAATGCAAAGAAGATAGTGCAATCTGAATTCATGGAGATTGTAAAATACAATTTGAATTACAGTAGTTATAATAAAGAAGAAAATGCAAACTTCAAATGCAAAGAAAATGCAATACAAGCAATATAGTAGACAATACAATCAATACAGTAGACAATAAAGTAGCAAGAATTCATGTAGATTACACAATACATTCTGAATAACTCTGAGATATGATCTGAAATATGAAATCTGAATTTACAGCATGCAATTTATAGAAATCTTGATGAAATTTATTACAGCAGAAACATAGCAGAGGCAGTACAGGCAGCAGGAAGCCTTAGAGGCAGCATTTGACAAGAGCAGGAACAGGTCTGAAAGGAATTCCAGCCCTACTGCAGATCTACATTCCAGCTCTACTGCATTCCAGCCCTACTGCAACAAAAAACAGAGAACCCTAAACCAATTACCGACCTGATGAGCAAATCCGACCTGAGCAACACCAAATCCGACCTGAGCAACACCAAAGCCGACCAAATTCAAAGCCTTTCTGCAATCCGACCTGAGCAAATCCGTTCTTCTCATTTATAAAGTATGGATAGGATGCTTCTTGGCCTTTGGCCTTTCCATTCCAACTGGTCGGTTCTTTCCCGACGATTCCATCTGCTTCCATTCCATTCCATCTGCCATTCCATTTCATCAATCAGCCATTCCCGACGATCCATTCCATCTGCCCGACGATCCATTCACCATCTCCTTCCCGTTCACTTATTTTTAAGACAGCCTTTAACTGCGGCAGAGAAGCTCTGTGATTCGTTAGAAATGCATACCTTATTTTCTGGCGGGGGGTTTCCCCCGGAACAAAATACTCCTCTCAAGTTGTACGGAAGGGATTTAAGACACGTCTTAAATTGTTCAGTGGAAAAGCCATGTTGACTTTTTTTCCTACGTGGGCCAATAATATGCTGTAAAATATAAGACAGTCGGGCCATGGAAAAAGGGCCTAAGATAGATAATCCTATCCAATCAGAGCTCCTTTTTGCCTAGAATTTAGGGTGTCCAAAAAAAAGGGCTGGGATGGAATCGTTAATGCTAGAACTGTAATCCTTGGAGTAGAATCGAAGCTTCAATCGAATGCCCAGGTCGAATTGCAGGTCGAATCTACGGATCAAATTGCTTCAAGGTAGCCTGCCCTGTAGCTTCAACCCTTTCTGATGTCTGTTCCTGTTCTGTAATAGGAACAACAACAGAGAATACTGAAGAATTTTCAACAGATACCTCTGCCCCATCTGTTCTTTGTCTCTCAATACCATTAACATCCTTTTCGTGTACCTCTTTCAAAGAGTCTTGCCCAAAAGCCGTACCTTCCCTTGCTGTCGAACATTTTACAGAACTCTTCTTTCCATACCTCCCCAAATCCTCAAATCCTCAAGCATTTGCAAGCCAAGCGATGCAATTGATATGGGCGATGATAAATGTTCGCATATACATTATTTTTTGGATCAAAAGAGCTGTTAAGGATGGGAGTCCCTCTGCGGAAACCCACTCTGCCGCTGCAAATTTTAGTTCGATTTGGGTCAATTACAATCTGCAGATCGAGTTGGACAAATCTTGCAGGTCGGATTGCTTTCAAATTACTTGTTGCAGGTTGGGTTGCTTATTGGGTCGAATTGCTGCTCGATTTACAGGGTCAAAGCAAGAATTAGGTGTTGAAGCAAGGCTCTATGTGATAAACATGCAAGAAAACTGTGAAGAGATTGATGAGTAGTGGAAAAACAGATTTTCTGAGGCATGTCTTATATTATAAGACACTTCTTATAATGAAGCCGGGGAAAAGTAATTTTCTTAAGACATGTCACAAGAATGACATGGCGCCTGAAATGCTGTCTTATAGTTATAAGACAGCCATACTTTAAGCCGAGAGTGGAAAAAAGGCCTAAACCCTTTGGCCGGAACTCTATAGGCAGAGAGACCGCCATGAAGGGAAGCGCATAAGGACATCAATAGACTAAATCGAACGGATTTAAGATCTAAATTGCGACCACAAAGGGGGAGGCTCAAAAACGGCTGATGAAAATGAGAGGAATGCAACAAGGCTATAAATACTCCAAGGGGGGACTCTCTCAACTAGCCTCAAGAAGCGGATTTATCTGCTAATCTCAAAACGCAGATAAATCGCACTTACAAGTACCTTACATTGCCAGTAGATATCATATTTGCCAGTACGTATTTTATGTATTTCCAGTTAAGAGATTAAAATGGAAAAGAAGGATGTCTGTTTCAGCCAGCTGAAATGGCGCATCTTATCTCACTTGGAACATCTATTAGCTCTTCTGACAAATCAGTAATTGATGTAGACAGACCATATACAAAGGTACAAGGATATAGATGTTGGGACCAAAAGTGTAGATGTAGAGGTTGAGCATGAAACATATGCTGGCACACATGATGGTATGCGTGATAAATTAACTTCTACAAGTAGCATTTAACATCAAATACAAATATAAAAAACGTGTATTCACCTGGCACTACCACAAACAGAAAGGCAAATAGTATTTGTGGAAAATGGTATTTTTAATGTCCTGAGATGGCATGGCATAAGCAAAAACTTTCCCTTACTTATCTTTTATTGTAGAATATGTACAGATAATTTTGGTACATAGTTGATTGCGTAACAATAAGCATACAACAATTCTTAAAACTGTTATAGTTTAGAGTAAGATTATCTGCACAGCAATGTAGAATATATTGTCTTTGAAGTCAGATCTGCATGAAAAACAACATAATTGGTGTACAAATCTGTACAAAAGCCAATGTGTATGTCAAAAGTGGTTCTTTATAGAACGTTTAAAGAGTGTTTTGCAGTGTCTCCGGCTTATATCTTCACTTCAAAAGATTCAATAGAAAGCTGTTCATCATGCTATGCAAAAAAAAATTATGGTTGCTCTCCATGAATGGACATCACAATTTGGCAAGCTCACATATCTTTACAAAAACCTTACAGTGCCACTAGGTATCATATTTAATAGTTCATGTTTTATCTTTAAAAAGTTAAGAGATTGAAATAGAAAAGAAGGATATTTTGAGCCAGTTGAAAAGACACATGTAGATGTTTCTATGTTTTATCTGTAACTTATTACCAAAATTAAGAAATTGAAATAGAAAAGAAGGATGTCTATTTGAGCCAGCTGAAAAGGCACATCTAGATGCTCCTATCTCACTTGGAACATCTATTGGCTCTTCTGACAAATCAATAACTGATGTAGATAGACCATATACAGAGGTACAAGGATAAAGCCTTGATAGATTTTGATACCAGAAGTGTAGATGTAGAGGTTGCGAATGAAACAGATGCTGGCACACATGAATAAATTAACTTCTACAGGTAACAAGTTAATGTCAAATACAAATATGAACGTCGTACTCACCTGGCACTACCACAAGTGGAAAGGCAATGACATTTCTGGAAATGATATTGTTAATGTCCTAAGATAGCATGGCATAAGCAAAAGCTTTCCCTTAAAGTTAGTAAAGCTTTTGCTTCTTGACTATTTCTTAAAACTAAATGACATGCTACACTTCTCAAATATTCTTCACCGATTTGAAACAAAAATACAGGAGACCATTAAGCCAGCAAGAATCTGCCGAGAATAGAACCTATCGAGAACCTACCTACATAAAATTTATATTGCTCCTACAAAAACATTTGTGTTGCTCAATAGTATCCCAAAACCATAATAGAACGGATTTGTGCAGATTTAAAATATCCAAGCATGTTGAAGCAGGGACCAGCAATATACGATGAGAATACTTCGTCCCGTATCTCTAAAAACAGCCAGTGGCCGTGAAACCCTTATACCGAATGAAAACAATCGTTGATGAGACTATAGCCATACCCGAAATTGCCTGGCATTTTGAAAAGTGAATGAGAAAATAGTTCCTGATGCCACTTTCGTATGGCATTCAGGAACCAAGAACTGGCCTAAGAAAATACATATGCCATTCCAGCATTCAACAACTTGCCCTTTAATAGGTCCTTAGCATTTCCACATTTTCTTAGCATATAGGCAATTTCAGACACATCTAAGGCCTTCTATGGACAAAAGACAGGACTGGGTTACTGGCCATTACATACATTGGGTAGCATGATTTAACACCCACGTTGTTAGCCCAGTACATGAGGCTCCACCATTATATCCTACTATATACTGCGCATACCTGGAAAAAGGATAGTTTACTTCATAGAATGTATAGCTAAAACTACGTCTGGTGATAATAAGCATCCACGATCTTTTCTGGTGCCGCCAAGGCTGGATCAATCTGTCAAGCGAGAGCCAAATTGTGATAAATTCTGAAAAATACTAAAGCTGCAAAAAATTGGTATTTTCCTTTAAAGCTTGCATTATCTATCTGCTTCTTTTGATTTTGGACCTCGTCCCCATTCTGTACTAAAAATCCGCTTCGAGCTTCAAAATCTTATAAAACGTAGCGATGGACAGGCACTATATATACATAATGCATAAGTTTTCAAGATAGAAAACTATGTACTACCTGCCGGATAGAAAACTATATTTGTTGAAGAAGATATGTCAAAGTTTATCGAAAAAAGAGGAAGCCAGAGCAGATGCCGAACAAACGAGGTCCTAAGGCTCATATCCCAACTGTTATGAATATGCGGAAGGCTATCTGCCGGTAAACCAATTTGTTTACATATTAATTAAACATTTGCTAATGGAGAATATATAAGTTCTTGTGCATTTATTTGGGAAGCCATCCTAGGCATGGGGCTACGAAGTTTGCTCTATGTTACTGCCATGAAGTAAAAGCAATTTACTAGAAAGAAGGCTAATTTGAACCATGGACTACTAAATTGAGCTATTAGACTACGCCATGCAAATACAACACTTTGAATGAAATGCAAGCAAAGATTCTTTAACCTTAGTGCTTCTTATCTACGTGGAGCACATCTCTTTCTGACTGTTCTTAGGTTACTTCACTGCTACTTAAGACAAAACAATGTCTTCTAGAAGAACCAATAGTGCTTGCCTCAACATAACATATAGGACTTTTGTTGAATTTATATAAATTACACTGAAAAATAACACCGCTATCGCATCGGCATAATTTCAACAGTCATTCTTGTCTATCTACACATATATAATCGAGTCTCCCATTTTTCCTTTTTTTTTTGTTCTCCACTTCTATTTTTTCTCTGCCGCAATATTTTTCAGTATATAGATGCCACGTATCATGCGAACCATTTAATCCCTTAGAAGCTGGTAAGGCGGCGGACAGCCTGGCCCCTTCTGTTGCGATTTTTGCAGAAGCGATTTTTGCAGAAGCAGCTTAGGTGCTCAAGCATTCATTCTTAATTAATAAGTATTTCATTCTTCTTTTTTCTTCCGCATATATGCTGGCACTGCCATAGCCAGCTATCCAGCAACATGTTGCTGGTTTTGCTTTGCGAATCGAAAGTTGTGGAGAGCTAAGCCAGTGGATTCTATTCTCTAGCCAAAAAATAGAAAGCTCATTATTGTGTTCCGCCTGCTCCTGAAAACAGAGCACGATTGAAAGCAAGAGCCTAAAACCACAGATTAGACCACCGACTTTGAATAGTTTTAAGGTTAACCTTTGAATTGTTTAAAGGTTCAGAGCATGACAGTGCAAGATTTTGTGGTGAGGTGATGAATTTATAGATTGAAGAAGCCGGGTTGTCGAACTGAGCCTTTATACAGATATGAAGAAACAAAGAAAATTCAATTAAGAAGGTGTCAGACCTTCAAAACGGGGCAAAACTTCAAGTAACAGAGCGAACCTGCGAAATACAGAAGAACATGCTTGAGAGCGACACTGTTCTGCTCCTATGACACCTTGAATCGCTCCTGAATTAACAACTCTGAATTGCTCTTGGCCGGCAATTTCCGATATCTCAGCTTTTACTTCTTGTCATGCTCGCCGTGACTTCCATTTCGCACACATACTGCTTAAGAGTAGATTCAGTACTTAAATCTGTTTTATTTAAGTAGGCTTTGCTGATCGGAGTCCGAGAAATGGAAAACTGAGTTCTTATTACAGAATTTGCCTTGAGGAAAAACCGGCTCAGATGCGAGCCCATTGCAGCTTCAATGCAAAATAAACGCTCAGCGGCAAGATCATGGGCGGCGATCACAGCCGCGCTTCAGAAAAAGGGATAAATTTATGCAATTATATAAAATTAAAAGAATATGGCAGTTGTTTATTACGTACGAATACGAATAGATACATAGCATACAGAATACAAACAAACATGACGGAATACAGACAAATAAATAAGGAAATGGAGAAAGGTAAGAAAGGGTGACAGTCTGGATGCCCTGTTTTGATGGTATGCTTCACCCAGAAGGCCATGTTCCCTCTAAGAGTATTACAAATATGTCAGATTAGAAAAATATTAGCTATTTCTTGAATGTTTTGGTGCTAATCAATCAAACCCTTTGAATAACTGTTCCTATAACCGATCGCCTCGTTTTAAGATTTTTGGCATGCAACGTTTAAAAGCTATCAAGGTGCAAGACCTAGAGTGTAGCACTTTAATCTCTGCTCAATATAACTAATTGATATCTAATTAACCCAGGCATTGACTTACTATCTCAGATGTTGACACCGTCATTTTCTAAAACAACATCTTAACACCTTCATTTCTAAAGAGTATAATCAATTTTTTTAAACCAACAACAAGAAGCCCCTTGGAGGCACATATAAAAATAAAAGAAAATGATGAATTAATGTGATGTTCTAGGTATTTATATGGTATACGTATGCATACCATGACACGTCATCAGTATTTAATAAACCCTTAAGAGTCAATAGGGGATAACTTAGATTCACTTAAAGGGAATTTTATTAGCTATGCTAATAAAACTAGAGAATAATTAACCTAATTATGCTAATTAAGGCATAATTAGTTAAATGTCACCAATAGGGGAGTGCCACCCGGCCTAATTCGATTGGCCAAGGGGGACCTGCTAATTTGGGTGGAGAAATAGGGGTTCTACCCCCATTTTTGCCCCAAATTCGAATTGGGAAGAGGGGAGGAGGAGCAGCTATCAGTTTTTGCCAGTTCTTGCCGACAGACCCTAAGTATGGAGACCTACCGTGATAATGGCTCCAGCCAAGAGACTAGTTAGTCCCTAGATAGCTTCTATCTCCGCTTACACTTCTTTGAATAGATGGAATGGTTAAATTCTCTTTCTTATATTGGTGTGGATGATGATGGATACTTAGATGGTGTTTATATTCTTTCTTTCTGCTCCCTCCGTGTATTGGGGTTAAGAGAAGGGTAGAGACCTAAAGGCCATCTGGAAGTAGAGATGTTCCTAGCTAGAACCCTTAAAACCCAGTATATGCGGCCTGTGCACAAGAGCCAACCTGGCTGAGGATGCTATGATATGGTTCAGCACCAAACAACGGACACAACTGGGGAATCAGGGGTGGAGCCTTGCTGAGCATGGCTACTGGGGCTCCTACAGTGTGCTAGGCGTATAGATGGTCACTGTGTGTGGGCCGAGTATGGGTCTAATACCTCCCGGGTCGTTGGATATAGCCGTTATGGACGTCCTCGACTTTGTGTAGATTTGGGGGGGAGGGGGGTAAGTCGGGTACGGATACGGGTGCTACAGAGGTGGCAGGTATCCTCTAGCACACCCAGGGAACCTTGTGATCTGGGAGGAGAAGCTTCTCTGACCTACCTCATCGGACCGGGGATATATAACCTGGAGTAGTCCCAAAGGCTGATTCCTTGGGATTGCGTCTCCGAAGGGCTACAAGCACGTCATAGCATGATTCAGCCTATCTGCAAAGTGTGCACATGAGGGGTGGATGGAGTGGACTACCCTAGCCATTGTCTTATGCCAGTCAACGCCATATTATACTTCCGTCTGCTATTATCTTGAGGCCTGGCCGTCAGTTGACCCCTTGAAGTCTGAGCCTCAGGTAGCGCCTTGTCATGGTGTTTAGCTTATGTTATTATGATTGTATTGTCTTTTCGTTGATGATGATGGATGGGCCACCCTTCGTGGTGGTATATTATTTTAGCATGATTGTTGTATGCTAACGTGTATGTATGCTTCTGTTGTATTGGATTTCCCATAGAGGACGTGGGACGAATGACACCTCCGTGTTCCTCGCTCAGACACTTGGCCATCCCAAGTGGTCCGAGTATGATGGAGGGCCTTACCATGACGATGTAGTCGCCATGGGAGGAGAATTCCCGTACTTGTACGATGGAAGCATCGTATAGATTCTGGGAGCGTCACAGTGGTATCAGAGCATGATTTTAGTGGACCAAATCATTGCACTGACCATAATCTAACTCGTTAGTTGACGGTACTTTTTCTTAGGTTAAAGTATTCCAACTCTATAGTTAGCATGTGAGTTGACCTAGTTATGGGAGGAATAACTTAGTTGAGTAAGAGAGTGTTCTATAGTAGAGTGGTTAGGTCTAGATGGTGGAGCCAGAGGTTCATGTTTTGCAAGCGCCATAACTTTCTCCAAGTAGCTCGGATGGACAAATTTTTGCTCCAACGTGTCGGCCATGGTCCAAATACCCTAGGGGTATCATGATCCGGCAGCAAAAAGGCAAAAAAATGGGTCAAAAATCAACTCAGGCGCTGCTCGAGTCGGAGCGTCTCCAAATTTTGAACGGGTGCCGTATAATCACGGCGGTGCTCGGGCATATAAAACGCGTATACTGCCGTATAATTTTTTTTTTTTTAATTTAAATCAAAGTGAAGTTTTTTTTCTTGCTCGCCTTGCCTCCGTCACGCGTCCGCCTAGCTCGTCTGCCATAGCCGCCAGAACTTAAGCTTGAAGCGCCTTGCCTCCACTGCTGCCCTATGCCATCACCAACTCCTAGCGCCACGCGTCCGCCTAGCTCGTCTGCCATAGCCGCCAGAACTGAAGCTTGAAGGGTGTAAAATCGCTAGTGGGGTACAACTTTTGGCGAAGCGTTTAAGCACTTTGAGTGCTGAAACTCGCGGACGTCGAAGCCCGTCACACCCTTCTCCCTCCTTTTCCCCTGCGCGTCAAAACTCAGATCAGTGTTTGACTGTTGATGATGGAAAGGCATGGAGCGCGGATGATTTTCACAACATCAGAGGTCTGTGCAATTCGGGGGTGAAGCCCCACGAGGAAGAAACTTGGTTGGAAAATAATGTCACGGATTGAGATTGGGAATCTGTTTGGACAAAGAAGTTAACAAGGGAAAGATAAAATGGCACCGTGCAAAGGAGCATCTTCAAGAGAAGTTGGAAACACTCTGCCGAAAAATCTACAAGAATTGTCACAACAAAGAAGTAAGAAAGCAACTGGCCCTTGCTTTTGCGTTTGAATATGTAGCATAATAACAGGGGGTTTTCTTTGTGTTTTTGTACGCTTTTCACTAAGGTTTTCCTATGATTTCGTGATGTATTCAAATGGATGTACTAATGCGTACATCTAGAGTGCACCATTTCTGAGCCATTGATTTTAGCCTTTTTTTTTTCCAATGGTCAACAACCAATGGCTCACAACAAAAGCCCTTTTTTGTGCGTGTGGTGCATAATGGTCAACAACCAATGGCTCACAACAAAAGCCCTCTTTTTGTGCGTGTGGTGCATAATGGTCAACAACCAATGGCTCGCAACAAAAGCCCTCTTTTTGTGTGTGTGGTGCATAATGGGCACATGAAGGGCTTGAAGGGCGCATATAGTGCAGTTTCCCCGCCGGCAACACATTTCTTATCATAACTTTTGATCCAGAGCTCTGTTTGAGATGATTTTTATTGCGTTGGAAAGCTCTCTCCGAGATCTTTTTGATAGTGTATGATATGGATATGTTTGGTTAAGTTATCTATGCTAAAACAGCAATTTTGCGGCCGGGTTTGGTAGGCTTTCACATCCTACCAGCTGATTAATACAGGATTGCGCTATTGGATATTGTTTTATGGCTCATTCCGAATGAAGGTTGCAAAAAATTACCATGTATTTTTAGATTTTGAGGCAGTTATTAAGCAAATTCCAAGGCTTCTACATCCTTGTGCTAACAAGTAGAAAAGTTTTCCACTTTGGTTTCTCACCACAAGAATCCATGGAGGCCAAAGGCTGCTGTCAAATTCCAGTTGAAAAATGTTTGTGTATGGGTATTGCAAACTTTATGACTTTCAGAATAATAGGATCAATCCGCTCTATCTTTATGGTAACTTTTACTTATGTTCTATTTGTTTTATTGTGATGAAATTCAAAAGCTACAGGTGATGAAAGTCTCAAATGAATTCTAGTTTTTTTCTGGTTTGAATTCTAAAATTTTTGTCACACCGGGAGGGGGGGGAGGGGGCATCCCTAAGGCCCCGAAGGGGCCAAATTTTTTTTTTTTGCAACACAAACCATTAACATCCAACATATAAAAATTAAATCCCCCAACACATAACAACCATTGACATTAACAACCAACACATAACTACCATTGACATTAATTAACACAACCATTGGGTCCAACACATTTAAATTAAAATCCCCCTTAAACCCCCTTTGGTTTGGGTGCATATTCACACGGGGGGTGACGTAGGGCAGCGAGAGCCCTCATAATTGTATTTTGCTCGTACAAAATCAATACCATATAGTATTCCACTTGAAATCTTATAGTATTTTGCGAATCTTGTTATACAGTATAACAAATTTTGTACTTGCATACCCCACAAATGAGGAACTTTACGTACGATGTAGATTAAGGAATAAGGGGTGAATATACCTATCCAACAGCTCTCGTTGCCCGGAGTCACCCCCGTGTGAATATGCACCCAAACCAAAGGGGGTTTAAGGGGGATTTTAATTTAAATGTGTTGGACCCAATGGTTGTGTTAATTAATGTCAATGGTAGTTATGTGTTGGTTGTTAATGTCAATGGTTGTTATGTGTTGGTTGTTATGTGTTGGGGGATTTAATTTTTATATGTTGGATGTTAATGGTTTGTGTTGCACTAGATCAATAGTTGCACCTGAGAAACACAAAGTAAACTGGGCTGCATTTGCTGTGCAATGCCAAAGATACCACAACAATAGACAAGTAAAAACAGAGGCAGATGTTGTAGCACATGTTAGGAAAACTGAAATGAAAGCAAAGCCAAAGGTGGTAGCTGGATCAAATGAGATCAGTGCATGTGATGAAAACATAAAAACCTTAGAGAATGCAGTACAGGAGATTGGAAAATCAATTTTACTTATCACAAAGAATCTGGAAGCAGTAGGAAGTGAGTTGAAAGGCAATGAGAAGGCCTCTGAAGTACAGAAAATGATGTTGGAAGAGGCTGAGAACAGTTTAAGACAGGCCACAAATGATTTGGCTACAAAACAGGAGGAGTTCAAGCTTAATCCAAACTGTGAGTTGGAGGCAGAAATTAAAAATTTGGAGCAGACTGTCCAGATGGAAACTTGGTATAGGAACAAGGTACAAAAAGCAATGAACCCTACATCTCTTAATGAGCAGGTCAACTGTAAAAACTTGAGGAGGAGTTAAAAATTCTCGAAGAAGAACAGAGACTTCTGCATTTCTACATAAACAATTTGTGGAAGCTGAAAATGGATACTCCTGCAACATTTAGCATCTCTACTATTATACGAGATAAGTTGTTAGTGCAAGATCGATTTTATACATGTGCAGCATGTGGTGTGGAATTCACTAAAGCTTACAGGTTAAGTTTAGCACTGAATTGCCAACATGAGTATCATATAGATTGTTGTTCATTGTTGAGAGGAGGACAATGTATTCATGGTTGCCCTGGAAAGGTGCCAGAGGGTGTATTTGACGAGCTAGGTTTTGGCCATCTTGCAGGTGCTTCAAATAGTACACCAAAAAAGGATGTGTTAATCCGTCCTGCAATTGAGGTCTCACCCTACAGGGTTCAAAGAAGGACATTGACTTCATTTGAAGATGCACAACACCTGCAAAGTCCTATAGGAGTACAGTCAATTGTGACTGATTTGAATGTAACAGCAAAACCACCATCACCAGTCCAAGAAGCTGTCCAAGAAGCTATAGAAGAAGTTGTAAACACAGCACCAGTTGTAAACGCAGCACCAGTTGTGGAAAAAACAACAGACCCGAATGTACACACTGAAGCAATTAAGGAAGTTGAGGGAGTAATTCCATTGGATGAGGGCAACTTGGGTGAATTTTTGTTAAAAGGAAAGGGCAGAAGAACAAAGAGGGGTAAGCTGGAGGATAACAAAGAAGTTGTTCAGGCTACAAGAAAGAGAACAAGAAGCAGCACTGTGAAAGATGCAGGAAGCAGTCTCAATCATGACACCACACCTATCAAAGTGTTTTCTGAAGAAAATGCAGAATCAGACCCTCAAGTTTCAGGTGAGCCTGATCTTCAACAAGTGATTGATGCCCTTACAAAACCTGGAAAGTCAGTGTGGGAAGTGCTGGCCAAGGCCACAACTTAGTGTTGCTTAAAACATTGAATATCTAGCATTATAACAGGGGGTCATTTTTGTAATTTTATACGCTTTTTGGCATGGTTTTCATATGATTTCATGGGCGTATTGCACGAGGCATACTAATCAGTATATCTAGAGTGCACATTGTGATTCTCATATTTGAATGGCATTTTACCTATGGTTTTGCAATGATTTTTGCATTGAATATTTCCCTTATAAAAACAAATGCAAAGAATGCATGCAAGGATCGAGGACCTTGATTTTAGGGTTTGTGGGCTGCGTTTGTGGGCTTATTCTAGGGTTTCAGGATGGGTGCAGACTGAAGGAGGTAATGCTCACCATTTTTTACAGGGAGTCTATGGAGCAGCTGTGTCGTGATGCTATCAACAGCTTTTGATATGTCGAATCAGGCTCTCTAAGAGCTTCTCTTTAAAATTCGAAGCAGATTTGCAGTTTTCAGCTGCCTAGGTTTTGCGTTTTAGATGGGACATTAGGTATGGACATGGTCTCCTCTCTCCCAAAATCTGGGCAGCAGAAATTTAACCTGTTTTTGGATCGGGGAAGGAAACCCAGATGGCAATCCTCTGTTTTGGGATTTGGGAAGGAAATCAGATGCCAAGCTTCAATCTGTTCAGTCCGGCAAGGCCGCCTTGTGATACAGATGGGTGGCTTATATTGGGCAGCCAGGATTATGCCAAACCGTCTGTATGGAAACGGATTCTTCCCTGAGTGCGATTTTTTTCTATTTAGGAAACAAATGCAAGAGAAGTTATTGATCAACAGAGGTGAGAATTTCTGGGCAGAAAACACTTATCAATGTTAAATTTTAACACTACACATATTGTTTGATTTATCTAAACAGCCCGATGAAGCAACCGCAGTAGAGAGGGATATTTTATCTGAACGCTACGATCCAGGGGCACTTAAGGTGGATGACTTGTAAAAGCTTTCGTGCTGGCATACTGTACTAGAAATCTAAAGCTCTTCATGTGCTTGCAGGAGAGACTCCTGAAGATGACATCTGAACATCGAGCAGAGGTTGCCTCTAAGCGGGGAAGATCTACTCATCATGTACAAGGTAGCCTTAGCACACACTACAACAGTTCATTCTTATGAGATTCATTCTTATGAGAAGGGATATTTATCTTGTTCATAAGCATGTCTAGTGGCTCTTATCATTTCTCCAGCAAATTAATCGGTTGAATTGATCATCGGTATTATTTTCTGTTCAAAATCTCTGTTCTCTTCCATTTTGCTGCTTGCTTCAATGCAGACAAGATCCTTTTTTTGCTTGGAAATTCATTCATGTAAAGAATTTTACTGTAAGACCCTTCCTGTTCATTGCTATAGCTGTGTCAACATTCGATGCTCCAGTTATTGGCGAGAGGTAACGTGATGCTAATTTGAGAGTTTTATTGGGGACCTTTACAATTATACCTTTGGTTGCATGATAGTTCGTCGTATTGTGCTGGCTGAAGGTTTGGGACGTATTTCACATACCAAAGGATGAAGTGTTGAATAAGCTAATAGTCTTGTTTTGAGTGGAGGTGAAAATAATTTTGGAGACTTTATCTTAAACTTGTTGACAGTGTATCATGCCCCCTGTCAAACTCAGCCATTTATTAGTGTCTCAAACAAATTGCATATAATTCATGAAACACTGGACATTTATTAAGACTTGGTGCCGTCATTGGAGAGAATATTGTTATGTTATTGCAGATTGGCCGTTTTCTTCTATGTTCTCATTATATTTTATATAAGCAGACAATACAGAAATTGGCAATCTCTTATAGGCAGGTCGCAAGAGGCCGATTCCGGGCGCCGGCCATAGGCTAGCGGCAAATCGGCTGTTTTAGTGTCTCCATCTCCATCGTCTTTTATCCGACTGGAGCTCTGTGGGTTTCTTGCAAACGTTTGAGCTAAGTTTTTCCGCATTCTGTGTAGCTTGAGCTGTTGCATTGCTGCAAGAGTTCGTTATAGGCTTCTCTTTAAAATTCGAGGCAGATTTGCAGTTCGTTGTATGTGCACCAGCTTGTATGTTTGACATTGTGTGCAGGCTGGCTTGCTAATCTATGTAACCATATTTGTGAGTATATCCGACTTTATTTGTGAGTATATCCGACTTTATTTGTGAATGCTTGCCATGGCAAAACAGGCTTGCATTGACACCAGCACATGTTACCATATGCACTAGCATATGCATGACAATGTGCAGTTCACAATAGTTTACATGATTCTTGTATTGCAATATTCAGATATTGATAATGAATATAATGATTACATAAAATGTATTCATAGTTGTTTGCAATGGAAATAATTTGTTTGTCTTAATGTTATTGTGCTTTTTAGTAATTAATATTTAGACCCATAAACTTTACCTATGTTTGCTTTGGTTAGGGCCCGAAGGGCCCAAATTTTTTTTTTATATAACAATAAACACACAACTACCATTAATATTATTAACAAACTATTGCATTTAACACATTTAAATTAAAATCCCCCTTAAACCCCCCTTGGTTTGGGTGCATATTCACACGGGGGGTTACGTAGGGCAGCGAGAGCCCTACAAAATTAACACCATTAAGTACATTCTCTCAAATCTTATAGTATTTTGTAAACTTTAATATACAGTATACAAAAACTTGTACATGCATATCCCACAAACGAGGATCGCTATGTACGGTCCAGATCTTGGAATAAAGGGCAAATATACCTATCCGACAGCTCTCGTTGCCCGGAGTAACCCCCCGTGTGAATATGCACCCAAAGCAAGGGGGGTTTAAGGGAGATTTTAATTTAAATGTGTTAAATGCAATAGTTTGTTAATAATATTAATGGTAGTTGTGTGTTGCAGTCACTGTAGGATTACCAGTTGATTCTGTTAGGTCAGAGAATCCTGCTGTTGATACAGAAAGGTTTCCACATTCAACCCATTTTTCATCTTCATCTTCATCTATTTATTCATGTAGTAATTCCTGTTGTGTAGGTATTCAGGATGTTCCAACATACTAAATATTGATTTGGCAGCAAAAGATAAACTCATTGTCTTGGATTTAAATGGTGTGTTGGTAAAAACGTTTGGTGCAAATGAACACATACGCTTGGAATTTGATACACTAGCAGAAAGAAAGTGATATTCAGATCAGAAGCAGTGTTCTTCCTGAAGACTTTGTTATAGAAGTGTTGTGTTGGTATATGTCATCAATGCAACTCTCTAATGTGGAAGATGTGCTGCAAGTACTATGTCCAGATTTGAGGGACAGATTTCTATTTGTATGGGGACAGGAACAATGTGTGAAGACCAGTTTTCCCCACCCTGACAAACCTGGCTGTCCAGTCATGATGAAGCCACTTGGGAAAATATATGAGTCATACCCAAGATTCAAAGGTAAGACTTTGCTTCTTGATGATTCATTATACAAGTCTTACCTTAGCAGCCCCTGGAAACTTCTGCTAGTACCTGCATTCAAGATGGATGTCTGTGATGAAGTGCTAACAGTACTCACCCCAAAGATAGAAGGAATACTGCAGGCCAAGACTGAGGAAAAAATGAAGTTACTGGTGAAGAACACACACAATTGCATGCCCTGGCCTATGACAGATAGAAAGATTATGAAGTTATGCTTGGAAAGACTTTCTGGAAAACAATTGCAGTTGTGCACCCTTGTGAATGAGGAATTGAAGAAGGTTTATGGTGATGAAGATTGTTATCCTCCATTACTGTGATTAAGCCTGAGACATTTATGATTATTGGCCTGATTGTCATTTATTTAGGCCAAGGAATCCTACACTTTTCATGTACCATCTTTATCTTATATTAATTTAAGAATGTTTTTGCTATATTGTTTATATAGTTCAATGCAGACTTGTCTATAAGTTTTTGCTATATTGTTTATATCTAGTTCAATGCTGACTGCAAGGGGTGCTTAAAACTTATCAAGTGCTTAAAAAAAAATTGCTTGCAAGTGCTAGTCTGGTACGAGTCTTAATATCAGATACTGCTTACTGTTATGCAGTGACAGTTACTAAGTATGTAGTTGCTTAACGTTAGAAAGCCATTGCAGAAGTGTTAATGTCATCAAGTGCTTACTGTCATGTAGTTAAGGTGCAGTGCTTACTGTTATGCTATATAACTGTTTAAAGCTAGCTGTTCATTGCATAAGTGCTCATGTTAACCAGTGCTTACTCACAAGCACTGCTGAAACTAATTAAAGTGCTTAGTGTTTGCAAGCAGAATTTGAATGGACTGTACAAGAATTCAATGTTTTGTCACCTGCATGGATAATAGAAGTAAGAACATCAAATGAATTCATTCTTTACATAATGGAAAAAACAAAATGTGAGACAAAACAAAGAACAAGGTAGATAAGTATATGCATTGCTATTCTTTCTTCACTTTGGTTTACAGTTCGAGAACAGTTCTGATGTAAGTTGGCTGAGTTTATAAGTATCATGGTATGATGTCTTATTAATGAAGCAAAAACTTTACCATTTACGTTTTCAGATGGAAGTAGAATCAAAAACTTTTTTACATTCAAAATATTTCTAAAGCCTGTTTGACATCATAACAATCTTTTTGAAAATTAAATGCCCGGAGGCTTCAACTATTCACAATAAAAAAGCCCGGAGGCTTGCAGTTAAGCCCGTAGGCATGTACATTCCGGAGGCAATCTGGAGGCAAGCTGGAGGCAAGAACAATTAAAAAAAAAAGAGCTGGAGGCAAGCTGGAGGCCCTAACAAATTTCATTCATTTGCATCACCATCTGCAACACAAAAAATTAATAAATAACCGTTAGTTGATTGATTAAGAAAACAAATAAAACATGCATGTACCATTTATCAGCGCCATGAACTCCTCGAATTCAGCGGATTCGTCTTCAATTTCTTCATCTGCTTCGTCAGCTTCGGCTTCTTCTTCTTCACTAGACCACTCGTTCTGTGAGGAATCCCCTTCCCATCCTTCAAGAACAGTCGTGACATATTCCTGCTCAGAAAGTTCTTCCGATTCCTCATTTTCTGATTCCTCATAAGAAGAATCAGAAAATGAGGAATCGGAATAAGAGGTATCAGAAGAATCGGAAGGATTTAAGGCAAGTAGAGTGGGTAGTGGAGGGAAGAGTGGAGGGAACACCTCTTTGAGGCCAAGGAAGCGCCTCTTGGAGGTCACCTCCGGCTCCTCACTAGCTGCTCGCTTCATGCTCACTTCGGCGAAGGATTGAAATAGGGCCAAAGGAATTGAATTGGGCGAAGGAATTGACAATGGGCGGAGAGTGGGCGGACAATGGGCGGAGAATGGGCGTGAGCTTGTAAGAAGAGCTTAAATCCTATGATTAGGCGCCTAGTGCTTAAATCCTATGCTTAGGCGCGTCAGTGTACGAAAAACCTCACACATGCCAGAACAATTAATTCGTAATCAGGCTTAAATATTTTGTATGACCATTGGAATTGACACATGTCACATCGAGGAAATGCCTTGACACTATATTTTTGTCAAGAATGTTGGGATAGTGATGGTACCAAAATAAGTAATTGAATGTTATTCCAATGTCACAAATGTACATTCTTAAACAACAATTCAATCTTCATTTCGAAGTACGTGTCCATGCACACCACCCTTGTGCATCCTCACTATTATTAATATATATACAAATGTGTGCTTATGTGCTTAGGTGCTGGAACAACAAATCACTTGCAAAGAATTACATCAATTTGGTTAAGTGTCAAAGAATTACAATGTTATTGGGAGACTGGCCATAATTTTTTCATAAGTCTCCTGTGAAATTTTGTGCATGTCTGTGCCTTCTATTTTGTCCATATCAATTTTAGGATATCTTACCACGTGGTTGTGCACGGAGGTTTCGGGTTGTTTAGTGAGCAACATGTACTTGAAATTACCCAAGAATTGATAATACAGTCACTTAAGATAACCTCATGCACTCCAAATTTTTGCCCCCATCCATCTTTGTATGAATCTTCAAGTGTGCATTTGGGTTCTGTGCGCTTGAGGATGTAGAAGTCCACACCCTCTAAATTGTCTACCTCAAAGATTCACCGCAAAATTGTCACCTACCTCTACCAAATTATCGATCCATTCATTGGCTTGTTCAAGAGTCTCTTTTTTTCTTCTCAACTCGGTTTTAAGTCGGTTACCTCCCACTTTCCAAATCTACCTGTATTGATGCAGGAGTCCCAATTCCGATCCATGCAAAACAAGCAGAAACATGAAAGACATCTATGAGCAAACCTGTTTGGTCTACTCCCTGCTGCATGTGTCCGTCATGTTGAATCTTCTTTGTGCCTTTAAGTGTTTCAATTTCATATTCTTGCATGTTTGCCACAACAGCAGGTTCAATTTCCCAAAAATATCTTTTGATCTCATCTGTTTCATCAACTGGTAGACTGCTGAAATATGTACACAAAAATTTTACAATATCTTAAGCATTCCTCAGTTGCACACCATTGGGTTTGAGTTGTTCCTTACTTAGCAGCCTTTTGATAACAGTACCTGCACCATCATGTTCACCTTTACCATGAGCAGTGGCAAAGTAGTTCCACACTATTTCCTTGTCATTCATTGTGAAGTACCTGCCTAAGAAAAAAAAAAGGTTTTGCTGACTTGAATTGTGATGAGCAGCCATCACTCCAAATCCAATGCTTCTCATACTCTATTTCCTGTTCCTTAAGCAATGCAAAGATGCTTTTTGTAGGCAAAGTGTTCCACAAATAATGAGTCGTGCACTTTATCATCGAAATGTAAAAGTGAGTCTCTTTTATGATCTTCCTACCATTGTTGAGTCTATTCCCCGACCGCTCCAATCTTACGTTCTTTTTTTTTTTCTTCTTTGGACGCCTTCTTCTTCATGCGCACAGAACAGGAATATCAAAGCACTTTTGTCATGTCTATATGTTATGTGAACAAGTATAGAAACTTGGTCTCAGTATGCCGGTGCATTGACTGGGGCTCATTCGGATCTTGATGTTTGTAATTTTACGCAAAGTCAATAATGAGATACAATTGTATCTTCCGAAATGATGACACACATTGTTTCAAACCGATTGGCTGCCAATGTGCTATGTAATTATGTGGAACAAAATCTGATATTACCTTCTTCACATCCTCTTGAAACTCTTTGGGACTTCTCTCCTTCTGTACTAATCTTAAGACAGGTTTGTACCTCAAAGCCTTTCTTAGATCCCTGAATTCTCTGTCCTGGTCCACAGGTTGCTTTTCAAATGTCTTCCAAGTAACTAGTAATGAACCTGTGCCATCCATTTCCTGTGGACATTTTCTAATTCTATCCAACCCACATTTTTTACACGCCAACATCAAGCAGTTATGATCAAACCACTCCTCATCACCACCTTTGCTGCAGACCACTTGTCTCCATAAATCACTGGTGCACTTGATTGTATGCTCCTTGGCTGCACATTCTGGGCCAGGGCCACAAATATCACAGTGGCAGTTGCAATTGTCATGAACTCCACCCGATTTTCGTGCTGTTCAATCCCAGCATGATGTATTCAAATTTCAAGTGGTAGATGCAACAACATGTATGCCTTTCACGCATCCTCCTTACAAAACTCGGTTTCAACCTCTCAAAAGTCTACAATGCAATTTTGATATGAGGATTCTCCTCTCTAAACCTGAGGTAGAATTGCAACTGCAGGGAAATCGTGTGAACGCCAAATAAATGCTACATATAATGAACCCTACAATATAGGATGAATACTTACTTGGCTGACTTCAAGAAGGTGAATTGGATGTTCCATCTTTATTCATGTCTCTGATACATACCTCCTCACGTCTTTCTTGTATAGAGAAACTCTTGTATTCTCTGCCCAGAACTTGAAAACAGCTTCTCTATTGTAATCTAACATGCTATCCATCCACTTCCTCCTCCTGAACATTGACCAAGGTCCTTCCCCTTTGTTAGCTTGCACCCTTTTTTGAAAAGCATTTGAAATTGTTTTTCTGGGGATGCTGAGCAATCTGGCCACTTCTGTTTGGTTCAATGGCTTGACACCATTTGTACCTACTGCTGCCATTATCAGGGTGGACTTCCTTGCACGAAGCATGTCATGATTCCTCTCATACTTATGTTCTTGCATTGTTTCCTTCAAATTCTTCACCATTTGCTCGGCCATAGTAACCTGCTTAGATTTCTTTATAGAAGCAATTGGTAAATCCCTTGCCCTCCAAAGAAGACTGTCAAGGATACGGCCTTTGTCATTGTCATCAACATTTGTACTAATTTGGTTGAATACTTCAAAAATTTCTCCTGAAATTTCTCTTATTCTGCGGTCACTCAGTCTCAATTTCTTATTCTTCTTTGAAGGTGAATCTTTAGAAGGGGAATTCTTCTTCATTGCTACCTTCTTTGCATACAATCTCTGCCTCTGATCTCTCTTCCTTGCTGCATCAATGGCTTTGTAAAGTGAACGGAGAGAGGAATTGGGTTTCATCTATCCCGGATTTCTGTGTATTGCAAAATCTGTGAGGGCAAATTGTTGAATTTCGGTTCAGGCAATTCTTGGAAACAATTAATCCCTCCATTTTGCTTGAATTCAAGATGGGTAAGCCCGCCATCCACGAATATGGCGGGCTACAGGCATTCATGTTTCCGGCACCATTCAAGCTCATGATTCTCTCAGCCTGTCATTTGACGGGCGCGCACCCTACATGTCAATTGATCAATCACACACGTCGTGTTTAAAACACGCCGATTTTAAGCACTTGTAAGCGGCGTCCGGACGGTGATTTATGCTACCCAGTACCGATTTTGCACCCTGAAGCGCCTTGCCTCCACTGCTGCCCTATGGCATCACCAACTCCTAGCGCCTCCCTTCTCGTTCTTTTTGCTTAGCTCCCATGATGACTAAGGCACACACTAAAGGTACCCTAAGTCCTGTCACATTTAAGGGTCTGAACGGGACTTGAACCCACTACCTCTGGAGTGGTAGCTGTGCATCCTAACCAAAAAGGCCACGATGATTTAGATGAAACCAAATCACACGCTCCAGATCTGATAACTAATCGTCACACTATATATCCTCCCCTCAAGGCCCCCCTCCTTGAAGGCTTGCAACCGGGGGAATTGGGGGCGGACCGAACTCGATCTACAAGGGACTGAAACCGAGGAGTGTGATGACAATCATCTGGACCCCCAACCCTATTATGGGTTGCCCACACCACTAGGGCATGAGTTATCCAAATCATACTGTCACATTTAACACTAGAGTTGTCCCGGGGACCATTCCTGCTCCATGGACCAGAATTGATCCAGTTGACCCACTGCCACTTAAACCATTATATATGAGAACAAGATGATTATGCGGCGGCGTTGCCGCCGCTATAGTTCGATGGTTTTTTTTTTGTGATGTGCAAAGAGAAATGATTGTTTTAGGAATTGATGTATAGTAGTTGAATTTTGATGGTATTATATCTATGGTACTCAAGTGGTATCTATGCTTTGTAATTTGTATAGCTATAGCTATTTTGAATTGATAAAAGTAGGATGTTCAAAAGTTGAACGTGATGATCAATAGTCACATTTGTATTTATATATTCAATCAAGGTTACTTGAGAAAGAGGCTATTATTTGACAACGTGGATGTTTGTTTAATTGATGATGTATTTGGTTTGTGCGACAAAGATTGAATATGGAGATATGATTTACAGCGTGGAAACGCTATGTACATTGAAGAGAAACACAGAAATAATGCTAATGATTGAAGTCATGTATTTGTTTCAGTATGTTTTTGCATTCTGTAATCCAGTCTATATCAGCAACTTGTTGTATCGTAACTCTTTGCCTTGGTTCGTTGTTGTATTCGGTCTGTATCACAGCAAGACGAAATAGCCGAGGTGTCCATGTTGCTTTCTTTAGTTGATTGCGATAAGCTCGTTGGCTTGAGTCCTGTGATGGAAATAATGTTTTAGATTTTTTGAAGAATATTAGTAGCATATTGGTATGTGTTGGGGAAACCTGATTTTTCATGGTGTGCAATTCGTCGACAGTGGATCCGAGAATCTGTTGTGCCTAGTCATTGAATGCTGTTGCCTTTATTTCTCCTGTTGTGTCTATAAGATTTGTTGATAATATGTACCTAAAAGAGCAAAAAAGTATTGGCAATGAGTTGGAAGAATGTATAAGGCTAAGTAGATGGTTAGTACCTTCTCGATGTAGTTGTTTTTTTGTGGCACTTATCACACCAGAAGTCTGAGTCTTGTTCGATAACT
This sequence comes from Isoetes taiwanensis, assembly GCA_021234155.1. Lineage (NCBI taxonomy): Eukaryota > Viridiplantae > Streptophyta > Lycopodiopsida > Isoetales > Isoetaceae > Isoetes > Isoetes taiwanensis. The sequence continues at coordinate 29,250,640 of JAJEKV010000002.1, read as the reverse complement.
TTTTTGTTGCATGAGGTGCATGCTTGATACGAAATGGGTTGATCTGGATTGATGAAGCTTATCGAAGCTTTGATGTTGAAGAAGAATGGCTTGAAAAAACCATGCAATTGAATTTTAGTCGATTAGAATTTTGAAGAGTTCAGTAAATTGAGATACCTTATTGCTGATTGGAGGTGGCCGAATGTCTGATATGAAACTGCGCTCAGCATGAATGGAATTAGATGTTGAAGCTGAACTTGTACGAAGAAGCATAACTTCTACAGGTGGATATGTTTTTTTGATTCCAGTGGTGTGGTACCTGAGGTTGTGAAGTTAAAGTGTAATAGGTTTTTAGATAAAATAGTAATGCTGGACGGATTACCATGTATATAGATCGGAAGCAGCAGGTATGTCTAGACTTACGTAAATGAGACTGTTGTTTGTTGTTGATAAGGAGATACCTGTGGGCAGGTAGAAATGTAGAAAGTTAATGGTCGTGATTATTATGAAACAGATAAGTGACTAAGAAGTAGGTAGATGGTTAGCAAACCTTGATATTCGGTAACGCGCAGATGAGTTATCATTACCACTGGAGCATCTTGAATTATTTGTGGAAGTTCTTGTCCTTTTGTTAATGCAAAATCACTCCATAAAGTAACGTTGACGGTAGTTTCACTGAATTTGTCATATTTTGTGCTTAGTGAAGAGTTTAGTCGATGTGATATTCCTAATTAAGGTGAAGTGATGAAGTACCTTTTGTCAAGTAGTGTGATCTCGCGTTTTGGCACCGTTTGATTGTCAAGTTTCCTCCGTATAGACATTGTTGGGGAGACATGGAGAAGAATGCCGATAATATCTGTTGTGCAATGAAAAGAATAAGATTGGAAACATCATGTTTTAATTATAGAAGAAGAAGAAGAAGAAGAAGAAGAAGAGATTTTAACGTCACGCCACAAGGCAGCGTCCTATCGGACATGTGACACTTTACAACACACCCAGATGGGTCCTGCCCCCACCACTTTACATTGCTGAAGTGGGTCCTTCCCCCACCAACTTTACATTGCATGGCCACTTTCACAACGAGGCGTTAGAAGAGTTGATTATGCGTACCAATAAGTGTTTTGGAGTTAACATACTGTAGCAGGTCATTTATTTTGGTGAGATGTTATTGTGATGCGAGACTTGGAAGTTGAGTTTGTTCCTGGTCTTCAGCTTCTTCAACAATACTGTTCATGTTGAGTATCATTTGGTAATCGTTGTCGATTGTCGTGTAGCGTTTGTTTGCACGTCGTATGACTCCTTTTGAGATATAATATATCTGTATGCATATCCAAACATGAATGAACACAAAGCTGTGAATTAATTTAGAGGAATAATGTTCGTTTGATATTGTTGTTACCTTATTGACTTCGAGCTTGTCGTAGAATGTACTAGCTGCATCTTTGAACATTGTTGCTTGTATTTGTGTACCCTGCAAATGTTGTAGTTGGTTAATGATATGCAATGATACGAATTAAGTTTGTGCAAATATTCTCACATATTCATCGATTAGTTCGACGCTGAAAACACCACCTTGTCCACGTTTGTTGTTGAAGAATTTGAGAGGCATTTTCGATGTGACTCGTGCCTTGACTGTCCGATTAGTGTCATAAGAATTTAGTTCGAAGATTGGACATATTGTTCTCTTGGATGTGGTTGGAGTAGGATGTGAAACAGCGGGAGTATCGTCTGTTTCTTTAGGTAGCTGCTCCATGTTGGAAAATGGTTACCTGGACTGTATGTTTGAGACGAAAATAGAGGATGTTACTGCAGATATCTAGCAAGTTTTAAGGTTCCTAAAGGCAGCTCAATTGAAGAAGTGTTTTAGTATTAGGGATTTAACCAAATGATGTTGTTATAAGAGTGTGTTATTAAGATGGATCAAGACGTTATGCAGGTTTTGCGAAAATGCAGAACGTTTTCTGTTAGAAAAAATTGAACACTAGTTGGGATATTAGGGATTTGAGAGATAGGTTACAAATCTGATAAAGTTTGTTGCTTCCTATATTTGCTAGGTGAGCTAAGAAACCTCTGCATGCCCTGTAAGAAGATTTTACAGGGTACGATGTTTCTATAACAGCAAAATGTATTTAAAGGCTAGAAAAACTAATCTTGAATAACATTCTGTTTTGGTAATACTGTATTATTAAGTGCCGGATCGCTGCGAATTGGATCTGTAGGTATATGGCTAACTTTTATCTGGAAAAATCTAGAGTGAGGTAAGAAAAGTCTGCATGTGGTGCAAGAAGATTTTACAGACTACCATGTATTCAAAACTAAATGATGTTGGTATAATAGTATCTTATTAACAGGAAAAATCGTGAAGTAGGTGTATGCCTAAGTTTTATGCTGAAGTTACCAAGATTTCTCGGAAAATCGACAGCATTTTCCCTTGTGAAAAATTGAACAGAGGTTGGGGTATTAGCAATTTAATAGATAGATTACAAACCTGATAAATTTTGTTGGTTCTTATGCCTTCTAAGTGAGGTAAGAAAACTTTCCACACCCTGCAATAACATTTAACATAGTACGATGTTTCTATATCAGTCAAATGTATTTAAACACTAGGAAATCTGATCTTGAACAACATTGGAAATGAAAGTAGTAAGATTTAATGATTTGGGATATTTACAGAAAGATAAATAAATAAACACATTAGAGGAAGAAGATGCATGTACTCCATGCATAGTTGATCAATTCTATGGTCGAATTTAAAATGTTAAGATTTCGAATCTAAATAAAGTTTTAGTGTGTTTTGTCTCAATATTATGACAAAGCATGTGCAATGATCTGATCAATTCTATCGGTGACCTGTAATAAAATTGCCGCACTTGTTAGTATTTCGAATGATCTAATCAATTTTATTTCAGCACTGACTTATTATAAACCAAACGAAGTAGATGGATAAGGATAATGTTTTTGGAGCATTTTTAACAGCTAATTCATTTAAATCGGCTTTATTTGCCTGCAAATTATTTTGCGAAATTAGCAATCCTATGTAAAAAATACTCAAATATAAATATACCTGGTTATTCTAAGAGCTCCTGATAAACAACATTTGCTGTTGTCAATGATGTGTTTTCTTTGCGAAGCAAAATTAAGACGTCTTCTCTTCTTTTTATTCTTGTTAACGTTGTATAGAGTTGTCCATGTGCAAAAACATCATTTCTTAGATCAAGGACAATCCTGTTTAGTGTAAGACCCTGGCAGCTGTTGAATGTTGTAGAATATGCAAGTCTAAGAGGAAGTTGTCGCCTATGTATTGTCCATGGTCTATTATCTGGTTCATAAAAAAAATCCACTCGATATATTGGATGTACTGTGTCATTTTCTTTCGCTGTACTCCCAATGACTTTGAATATTACAAATTTGTCATGCAGCTCCTCAATAATGACTCGGGCATTTTTTACTAGCCCCTTCTCTCTATCTAATGTCTTCATTATATGGCAAATGGCGCCAACCTTTAGTTCTAGATTATGGTCTGGTATCCCTGGATGTTTAAAATGCATCAAAAAGTCTGGATTTGCATATGGATGGTCTTCTACATAGTGGTCATCCTCTGTAATATGATCTAGGCTATAATATTGCCTTCCTTCTCTATTCAGCAATGATAAGATGCGTCTATTAAAGTCATCAACATTGTGATTCCGTGGTGATAAAAAAGCTCGTTTCTCACATTCTGATGAGTCAGCCAGTGTTTCTGCTGGATATAAAAATTTGATTGCTTCATCAACGCTTGTAGTTGTTGCAAACATTGCAACAGAGACTAATGCGTTCTTAAAATCTTCTCCTATTTTGTCAACATAAGTAATTAATTCTTTATCACCTGCATTTTGAACCGGTTGATGTAACTTCAAAACATTGAATTCAGACCATAAGCTGGAAGATTTTATTGAGGCATTAATTGCGGCGGTTTTTCCAGCTCCACGTACAATAGGGGCTACCTGTCGGAAATCCCCAGCTGCCACAACACATTTTCCTCCAAATGGTTGTTTATTGCCACACAACTCTTGGAGAAGGCTGTTTACTGCTAATATTACGGCCTTGTTAGCCATGGGAAATTCATCCCAAATTATTAAGCTGCTTTCCATTATCATCTGTGCATACCCAGATTTTTGAGTCATCAAAGAATGTATGTTCGTATTGTTCTCCAATACGGGTATTTGGAATAGTGAATGAGCTGTTCGACCTCCGGGATAGAGCAGTGCAGCAAGTGCGGTTGTTCCGCATGGTAAAGCTATTAGCTTGGATGCTCTTACATATAAACAAAGTGCATTGAGTAAATATGTCTTGCCAGTACCTGCTTTTCCATCAACGAAAACTGGTTTTGCTGCCTCTTTCCTGTCTATTATGTTGCATAACAGTTCAAATATTTCACGCTGATTATCATTTAATGATGCAATCATCTTTTCTAGTCTTTGCTGGTATGCATTTGTGTCTTTAAATTTCGACAATTCGTTGATGATATGCCTGTTTCTATCTGATTTCATTGGTACTCTTGCTAGTGCAAGTCGATATCTATTCCATAGCTCTACTGCTGGTGCCTGATCCATTAATAGTAATGCAAATAAGAATCGCAGTTGTGACGGACTTAGAGATAGGGCAACTGCTTCTTCCATAACGAGTTCAGCCTGATTATTTGTATCTACTAATCCAAATGCTTCTGCTGCCTTCTGATATGTTTCATATTCTATACCATTTACTGTCCTTGCATCAGTCCAGCTTCTGCATGGTTTGTGTAGAAGTATCTGACGTAAGTAGAATGCTTCACCCACACGAGGAAGTAGCAATCGAATGCGGCACACTAAACTTTGTTGCCTCGTCTTCTCACAATGTGGCCGCTATTCAACTCAATAGCATCGTTTGGTCTCCTTGAATTTTCTTTGTTGGCAATTAGTACATATTTTTCATTGTATTCCACGTATGTTAATTTGTCAAACTCTGAACTATTTGGTCTTAAGAAATATCTGTCCAGTAATGATAGAAATGGTGAAGATTTTGTTGTTCGTCCAAACTGTTGTTTATTTTGTCCTTCCAAATGTAATGGAAGGCATCTGACAGCAGGTGTTTTCTTTGTTATGTTATATCCCAGTATTCTCCACGCTGCTTCTGTTGCAGATAAATATCGGGCATTGAGATAATCATGAACTTCATCAACTGGTTTCTTGGTTTTGTTATTGCCATCTCTCTTGTCTTCCTGTACACTTGTAGAACTCTCTGCCTTTTCTCTTCCTTTAGCTTTATTTTTCTGCTCAAGCTGATATCTAATAGAGTCGAAGCCTTTGTAAATATAACTGTATACATATGAAAATATGTGAACCGTCGAAGCAACATCAATTGTTATGTGACAGTTCATTTTGTGCAATAAAAACTTGTTGTATGGCACAACATATGCATCAGGGTAATAAAGAGAGGCTAAAACTCGCCAAATGGCGATTTTTTAGACCTTTACTAAAATTTCGTGGCTAAAGTTTATAAGGGTCATTTCTTAAAAAAAATAAAAAATTAGCCATTCCAAAAGGGGGGAAATTTTGGACGTTTAGGGTTTAGCCGAGATTGACTGCGGCATTGGCGTGCTGAATCGCCTTCCCTGAAGCTGATTAGGTGCGCCCAGATCAATTCAAATAGCCATGTCTAATCTATTCATATACATCTTTCATTTAGGAATCGCCATATTGAAGAACCGCGACCATTACACTATTGCAATGTTAACATTAAAAACAACTCCCACCTTTTTTATTATGTTGCTATTTCCATTCACATAGCATACAATGTAGTTCGTCTGAATATGGATGATTGTCAGACCCAACCCCATGGTTAGATATGCACCATCATCATCATCTTTTTATTGTTGTTGGTACCCACAGACACACGCACATTATCACTTCTCTTTAAATATATCAACTAAAATATGCATGATAACTTGCTTAGTTCAATAGTTGTCGTTTAGCTACCACCAACAAAGACAAAATTGCCAACATAAGAATTTTTAAATTATAAGAACTTTATAATTTCGCCAAGTGGGAAGAAAACTAAAGGGCTTGACTATATCACATTTTGCCAAAAAAAAAATGTACGGACTCTTGTTTTTATAGCTTTAGCCAACCTTTATTTAGATACGAAAACATTTACGGTCCTTAAAATTTACCCTGATATGCATCATTCATATGTCTTCTTCTATACTGCATGTATCCTTTTTCATCTATATATGTGTTTTCTGTGACAGGACGAGGGAATTTCCAACAGCAATCTTCTTTTTCTGAGCACCTAAAAGAATGATGGTGTATCATAAATTTCTCTACTTTTATTCGTTCAGATATATCTGTTGGCAATTCAGCAGAAATAAGTTCATCAATTACACTGATTGGAATATCTATTTCTGTTCTCAGTATTAAATGCGCATGAGGTAAGTCCCTTTTCTGAAATTCCACAACATGAATCATATAAGAGATAGGTCCAAAATACTGTTTTAGAAGTTTTTTTAGTTCATGTAGACGGCTATGGAATGCTCGACAAATAACTACTGGCAAATCTGCACTTGTTTTTCCTTGGACTGTTTTTTCTTGGATTTCATGCCAATCCGGATTAGTGGTCATAGTTATGAAGAAAGATGGATGTCCTTTTGATCTTGCTAAGGCGAGTGCGTCGGCAACTTGAGCTGTACACCAGCGGCGGCAGCCTAAAAATGATGATGGCAAAATGACGTCATCTCCATTCTCATTATCATCATCGTCAAAGTCATTCTGGGTTGACAGATTCACTTTTTTATATCCTTCCGTCGATATGTAATTTAATCTTTCTTCTTCAACTCGTGAGAACATGTCAACTAAATATTCGCCGCAAAGCCGTCCTAATTGTGTGAATCTTAGTTCATGCAATAGTCGTTGTCTATACCATTGAATCTGAGATAATCCAAATTCATTCCGTGGATTCCACCCTGCTGTTCCGTGCGGGAAAACTAGTGGATATTGTGGGGTTTCATATAGCGGATCTAAGATGCTCATAAACCTCGGCGAGCCTTCATGTCGCAGCCAAAAACCTACTAACCTCGGCTCAATAACTGTTGTATTGCTCACGTCAGCAATAGCTGCTATTTCATCTTTTGCTGTTATATCGCCACTAATAAGCATCACGTCCTTTTTTTTTCATGTTTGCAACATTTTTTAAAGCTCGCACAAATGGATTTACTTCATCTAGCAGGCTGCCTATCTGTGAGACCCATTCAAATTTGATTTTATTTGAGGATGCTACCCTATAACGCGTTCGACTCATCATAAATATACCAAATAAGCAAAGGATTACTTTGTTCCGACGTGGGTAACAGTCTGTGATATGTTCTCCCCATTATTGTAACAGATGATGGGGCAGTTAGATGGATAAATGAGCCGTTTACACCAAGTACACTGAGACAGAATAAATTATTTATTTTCCGTGAATCCCTGCAAAAGTTATTATCACAATATAATGCTTCAATTCTCTCTGGCAGCTTTGGAAGTTTTGGTAATTTCCACTTTCCATTATTACAGCAGAATCCTTTTCTCTCTGTACTTAGCAATTCCAATGCACACATTTCACATGTCTTATTCCAGCTGCAATCCACCTCTTGTATTGCAGATTTTCTGTTCATTTTTTATATCAACTTTCCCCAATAGGTCCTTCCCACACAATGAATTTCGTTATCGTCTGTGTTATTACTTATTATCTCGTTCATATTCTCTTTGTTAACATCTTTGCCTACATCATCTTTTTTGCTTATACGTCTTTTCTTGTACATGCCACTTATATCACCATGATCTGTAAACGCCGTCTTATCACCCGAAGAACGATTCCATGATTGGTTACTTTCTACTTTGCGATGGCACTTATTAACTACCGTTCCTATGGTAGTCACATTCACCACACCTCCTTTAGGACGACGTCGTTTGCGAATAGTGATAGGAACTTCCTTATTTTCCCTATCATTACATGCTTTTATGCGATCCCTTTTTCTTTTTTCTCTTTGTTACATCATGATCTGTAAACGCCGTCTTATGATCGCGAATAGTGACAGGAACTTCCTTACTTTCCCTATCATTACATGCTTTTATGCTATCCCTTTTTCTTTTTCTCTTTGTTACATCATGATCTGTAAACACCATCTTATCATCTGAAGAACGATTCCATGATTCGTTACTTTCTACCTTGTGATGGTATTTATTAACCATCGTTCCTGCGGCAGTTGCATTCATCACACTTCCTTTAGGACGACCTCGTTTGCGAATGCTGTCTTGAATAGTGACAGGAACTTTCTTACTTTCTCTATTATTATATCCTTTCATGGTATCCCTTCTGCTTCTTTTCCTTTTTTGTTAATTCAGACGTTTTTCTATGCTCGAGCTCCATTACTATATGGGCACCTCTATGACTGAAACTATAGAGATGTATGTTCCTGGATTTCATACGTGCAAATGTACAGAATAAATATGCTGGTTTTCGTTAATTCACTCAACCTCATTAATCAACTTCATTAGAAGTATAGGAAAACATAGAATTCTAGTGTAGATATTCACTAAGTTTTTAAATTGCTGGCGTTAATTCTAATAAATGGAAATCACGATATTAGCGACCGAAACAAAAAGCTACGAACCTGATACCAACGATACAGTCTCACAAGATCAGTCCTAAATGTTCTTGTAATTGTCAATCTTTGTTCCCGTTTGCACGTGTTAATTGAAGCAATAGCAGTTTGCAAAATCTGTAACAAAGTTTTGCACAGTATGAAGGCAATTCTAGACAACATTGAATACAATTACGAAACATAGACATAAAGAAGCCTGCAAAAACTATATGTCCTGTTCCATTTTCCGCTGCAGCTTACATTTTTTTAAGTTCACCAGCATTTAGAAAGCCAAATGATATTCTTATAACACTCATTATCTTCTTGCATACACTCCAAAGCCAATTTTAGACGACATTAAATACAATTAGCAAGTGTATACATAGAGGATCCTGCAAAAACCACATTAGCTGTCATATCAGGTTCTATGTGGTTTAATACATCCTATTCTTCGCTGTAATTCACGTTTCAGGTTAATTAGTACTGGGCAGGTTTCAGATTCTCGGAAATAGGGCGTGAACAAAAGACTGACATCTGATAATATGAACTCCTTTCTAATACATGATAATTTGGCAACAGGCAAAAAACTAAACACATGCCAGACACACAAAAGGCTTAGAAACGAATTCCCTGCCAAATAACAAAATACGTACACCACTCACCCTGATTCGCGTTTTCAATTCTATTTCCTCCTTTAACGTGCCTTGCACTCCCCTCCAATACCACCTATCAAATCAAACCGCACACAGTTTCAGTTTGCTTCCCTAATTTCCTGGTGTCCACGAAATTCAGCATCCTCATCCCAATCAGAACCTCCTGCATATCGCTCTTCTAAAACACGGCCCTTCCCGGCATTGAAAAAGCGCCACAACAGAACCAAAGCCCCTACCTTCCCAACTATGACCTCGGCCAGTGCAAGCTCCCCGATAATTTTTTGCCAGTCTCCGCCTTCGCAACCTTTCTCCGCCCCCAAATCCTTCACACTATGGCCCCTCTCTGCAGTCACGCCGTACTCCTTCCATCCCATCCCAACTCGTAGCACACCAGCCAGGTGGAATTAATTCCCCCATACACGTCACCTTTCTCTCGCCAGGTGGAATTAATTCCCTCATACACATCACCTTTCTCTCGCCACGTCACCAAAAAAACCATACATAATTTTATATGAGGAAGAGATATACTACGCATACCTGGAAAAAGGATAGTTTACTTCATAGAATGTATAGCTAAAACTACGTCTGGTGATAATAAGCATCCATGATCTTTTCTGGTGCCGTCAAGGCTGGATCAATCTGTCAAGGGAGAACCAAATTGTGATAAATTCTGAAAAATACTAAAGCTGCAAAAAATCGGTATTTTCCTAACTAGATGGAATGTCCAGGAGCACATGTGCATCCAGGTAGAAACAGAGGCAGATCGTGACAGCCTGAGATGTTACCTTGATGCTTGTTTCTCCAGTAAGCTTTGGGATTCCGTGGCTCGGAGCAAGTCAAAACAAACACATTACAAGCGGCACATAAATCCCACATTAGAACGAGGCCCACAGCGCTACCTACGTTCACATCCGCCCATGAAAAGCGGGCATATCGCCTCCATTCAAGACAGTGCCCACCATCTCCCGGATTGAGACAGTCGATGGATTGGGGAGCCACGTCGGGATAGGGTTTGTGTCGCCGCCAGACGGGAGTGTTGAGGATGAGTGTCACACTTTCCGTGAGCTGCCCAAAGATATGATCGGATTCGGACATGCTATACTCGGTTGATTAGACCCGATGAGCCGCTACACATGATACCGGGCACCGACCCGGTGCGCCACTTTCGGATCATACATTCGGGAAGTACTTGGACTTGAGGGCTCGGATATGCCCCCAGCCAACCATTTAATTGATGTCAGCAGATCTTATTGTCGCCGCGTTTTTCCCTCGAAAACCCTTCTGGGCGGGGGTTTTTTAATCCGGGCAGTAATGTGACTGCTGCGCTTTTTGTATTGGGTCCCATAGGCCGATTGGTCTCCGTGGACGATAAAAATAATTCTATTCTATTCTATTCTATTCTATTCTATTCTATTCTATTCTATTCTATTCTATTCTATTCTATTCTTTAAAGCTTGCATTATTTATCTGCTTCTTTTGATTTTGGACCTCGTTCCCATTCTGTATTAAAAATCCGCTTCGAGCTTCAAAATCTTATAAAACATAGCGATGGACAGACACTATATATACATAATGCATAAGTTTTCAAGATAGAAAACTATGTACTACCTGCCGGATAGAAAACTATATTTGTTGAAGAAGATATGTCAAAGTTTATCAAAAAAAGAGGAAGCCAGAGCAGATGCCAAACAAACAGGGTCCTAAGGCTCATATCCCAACTGCAATTGAAGGTAATCTCTAACGTCCACGTCATAAAAAATTAATCTAATGGCCAAGATGCTGCACATACTATCCTCTTATTTTGGTTTTGATATTTATATAGAGTGGATCATCAGGCTCATATCTCAACTACAATTGAAGGCAATCTCTATCGTCCACATCATAAAAAATTAATCTAATGGCCAAGATGTTGCACATACTATCCTCTTACTTTGGCTTTAGTATTATATAGAGTGGATCATCTACGAAGATGGGATTAGGTAAAAACTCCTTATTTAGCATTGTTCATGACAAAAATCCTTGTTCATACATCCCATTCATTCCTATGCATGGAATATTCTACGCATTCAAGACAAGAAACTAATAAAATTTGGTATTTATTCTATGTCTATTAAGTTTGCCCAATCCTTATGGTATTGCGGGAGGGTATTCTCGCAATGGTGGAAACTATGATTTTGGTATTGTATTGTATAGAAAACCGTATATATTGCCATGTTTGAGGAGCTTAATGTCATTTAGAGGTCATGTTGCTTTTTTGGGGTTTTAGATAACTTATGTTTGGAAAGTTTAAGAAGAATAGAAAAAAAATTGGAGGCCTTTTTTTAGGGAGTGGATAAGAAGGGATGCTCCCTTCTTTTTTTGGCAAGGGCAGCAGAGCAGAAGCGGAGGGCATTCAGGCAGAGAGGGCGGCTTCATACAGCAAATGCATGAGTGGCGGCCTGTGGCACAAATGGGCAGCTTGATGCTGCAAATGCCTGACTCCACATATTAAAAATGATATTCTCTTGTGCGGCCCAGGGCTCTTGAGCGGCAAATCGGCTCTGCAAATCGACGAATCCTCTGCTTTGCAAAAGACTTCTAGAAGTTCTTGAAGCGGCTCGGCAATCTCCGCTTATGTTATGGTTAACAGGTTTTTTTTAGAGCATTGGCTGTTTCTGCAATGTTCTGTCTACAGAATAACCACGCATGAGTGGTGCTGTCACAAGATTTTCCAGGTAAGCATGGTTTAGAGAAGGCTTCGGTAGCATCGCTGCTATCTATTAGCCTATTCCGGCCTCTTCGTCTGATTGGAGCTCTGAAGCATCGAAGCGCTCATGTTTTTCTCTTAAAGGAGGTAAATTGGAAGGGTTCTGGTGAGGCCTTTGCTTTGGCCTGGAGGTTCGATTCCTCCAACCCTGGTTGTGTTAATTTTGGCAGTAGTAGAGGATTGATTTGTGGAGGCAGAGGATCGAGTGGTCCGGCAGCAGGCTGGTTAAACAGAGTCTTGATTCTGGCTATTGTGCAGAGCATTTTCGCTTCACATGACGCCAATGGTGATGTGTATGAATTCTGCACCTTTGAAATTTGTATGGGTCGTGGGGTGCAAAAAAGAGAGGGCCCTTGATCCGGCATAAAAGGAGGAATATTCCTCCCATCAACGGCCCCAATTGTAAAATGAAACAGTCCCATAGTCAACATTTTTTATTATATTTTTGTACATTTTGAATGCAGACCTTTATCTTATTTTGTGATTATCTTATGCTAGCTAAACGACACTTTTTCAGGACTGGCCACTGTTTAACGGAATAGATGACGAGGAAAAAATGTTCAAAACAGAGGGTTCGAGAATCAGAGAATAAAAAGCTACGGTTTCCATTGATGAAGCTTCGATGATGTCGGGTTAATGTTGCTTGGGATTGAGTTCCGGCCGGACTGAGAAAACATGAAATGTTTATTTTGCTATTGTCAGGCATCAAATAACAAATCACTAGTGTGAATTTGTGATTAATTTATCTACGCTTTGCTAGCTAGGACGAAATAACACATGGGTACTGTTGATATAGAAGCCAAAGAGAAAAGACAGCTTACATAGTTTGTAATGTGACTATGCTTGCTACCTAGTGAGCAAACTGGGTGCATGCGCCAAGAACTTGCACTTGCACCATGGCCGGACTTGGGAGTCCTATGCCTGCTGTCCAATACACGAAATATGGGGGTAATTCTTCAGATCTTCAGGTTTTTCATCTTCATCTTTATCTCAATTCTCTTCTATATTTTCCAGTTCATCGTTATTTGTTAATGTACCTAGATTTGCCTGCTTATAGCATGTGGAACTGCCAATACCAGCACCAAAAACCGGTGAAGTCTTAGTCAAGGTCGAAGCTGCAAGTATTAATCCTATCGACTGGAAGATTCAAAGCGGACTACTTAAGTCTGTTAGCCCTATAAAATTTCCGTATATACCATGTAAGCATTTGCAAAGGAAGTTGTTCATTTTTGTCTTAGCACTTAAGATGGGTTGTTGTAGCGGTCGCCAGGCACAGATATTGCTGGGGAGGTAGTAGGGCTCGGACCAGATGTTTCTGAGTTTGTTGTGGGAGATAAAGTTGCTGCCTATCTTACCATTAAAGTGAGTAATGAAGTCTTTATGATAGAAATTTTTTTAGGGTTCCTTGGATTGCTCTAATAGGTTGAGGTTGCAGAGTGGAGGAGGATTTGGAAGATATGCAGTGGCACCTGTGAAATGTACAGCCAAGTGCCCGCCTGAGGTATCTGCATGTGATGCTGCTGCTCTTCCTGTAGCTGGATCAACAGCATTTCAGAGTCTTCGAGACTGTGCTGGAGTTAAATTTGATGGCAGTTACAGTGGAAATATTCTTGTCACTGCAGCTTCTGGCGGCGTTGGTACTTATGCTGTACAGGTCATTCTCTTATCCATAAGTAGATAGATAGATAGATAGATAGTATTTTTACGTCATGCCACATTACTAATAATTGAAATATTGAGAAACCATGAACGCGCTATCATTATATTTAGATGCACTAACTTGGCTAATGAATGGTATTGTCTTGAGCCTCCCTAAGAAAAAACAACTTAGGGGAAACTGTTACTGCAGTAATAGTCAATTTAGCTAATAAATCTATACAAGATAGAGCCATGAATCCGGAACTCAATATCTGTGCATTATTTTCTGAATCAATCGGAACAACCTCCAATATACAGTTTAATGGATGATAGATCACAGGTTGTTATGTTTAAGATGTCAAGTACAGCATCTCAGCCTTCAAACAAATATTCTGATTTTCACTACTGTTTTGCCGTCAGATTAAAGGTTAATGTATTGCCTTTGTCTTCAGCTAGCAAAGCTTGCTGGTGCTTATGTCACAGCCACATGTGGAGCTCGGAATATGGAACTGGTTAAAAGATTAGGTGCGGATGAGGTACTGGATTACAAGACCCCAGAGGGAGCTGCACTGAAGAGCTCTTCAGGTTGCAAATTTGATGCTGTTATACACTGTGCAACAGGCATGTCTTGGTCAACATTTCAGCCAGTTCTTGCTCAGAAAGCAAAAGTAATTGATCTCACCCCTACTTTAGGTGGTTTCATTAGATATGCTTTTCATTACTTAACCTTTTCGAAACAAAGGATGGTGCCTTTCTTCACAACTCCAAACAGTAAGGATCTTCAAATACTGTTAGATCTTGTCAAGGATGGGAAATTGAGTACAATAGTTGATTCAGAGTACTCAATAAAAGATGCAGATCAGGCATGGAAAAAGAGCTTAGAAGGTCATGCGACAGGCAAGGTCTTAGTTGTATTAGATGGAAACTGAATCATGCCTTAAGGTGACATATTTGAATAAAAAGATGGAGAACGCCAAAAAACACAGTTCATGATTATGAATATGCGGAAGGCTATCTGCCGGTAAACCAATTTGTTTACATATTAATTAAACACTTGCTAATGGAGAATATATAAGTTCTTGTGCATTTATTTGGGAAGCCATCCTAGGCATGGGGCTACGAAGTTTGCTCTATGTTACTGCCATGAAGTAAAAGCAATTTACTAGAAAGAAGGCTAATTTGAACCATGGACTACTAAATTGAGCTATTAGACTACGCCATGCAAATACAACACTTTGAATGAAATGCAAGCAAAGATTCTTTAACCTTAGTGCTTCTTATCTACGTGGAGCACATCTCTTTCTGACTGTTCTTAGGTTACTTCACTGCTACTTAAGACAAAACAATGTCTTCTAGAAGAACCAATAGTGCTTGCCTCAACATAACATATAGGACTTTTGTTGAATTTATATAAATTACACTTGTCTATCTACACATATATAATCGAGTCTCCCATTTTTCCTTTTTTTTTTTGTTCTCCACTTCTATTTTTTCTCCGCCGCAATATTTTTCAGTATATAGATGCCAATATCACGTATCATTTAATGCGAATCGGTAAGGCGGACGGACAGCCCCGGCTTATTTTCATTGCGATTTTTTGCGTAGCGGCTTAGGTGCCCAAGCATTCATTCTTAATTAATAAGTGTTTCATTCTTCCTTTTTCTTCCGCATATATGCTGGCACTGCCATAGCCAGCTATCCAGCAACATGTTGCTGGTTTTGCTTTGCGAATCGAAAGTTGTGGAGAGCTAAGCCAGTGGATTCTATTCTCTAGCCAAAAAATAGAAAGCTCATTATTGTGTTCCGCCTGCTCCTGAAAACAGAGCACGATTGAAAGCAAGAGCCTAAAACCACAGATTAGACCACCGACTTTGAATAGTTTTAAGGTTAACCTTTGAATGACAGTGCAAGATTTTGTGGTGAGGTGATGAATTTATAGATTGAAGAAGCCGGGTTGTCGAACTGAGCCTTTATACAGATATGAAGAAACAAAGAAAATGCAATTAAGAAGGTGTCAGACCTTCAAAACGGGGCAAAACTTCAAGTAACAGAGCGAACCTGCGAAATACAGAAGAACATGCTTGAGAGCGACACTGTTCTGCTCCTATGACACCTTGAATCGCTCCTGAATTAACAACTCTGAATTGCTCTTGGCCGGAATTTCCGATATCTCAGCTTTTACTTCTTGTCATGCTCGCCGTGACTTCCATTTCGCACACATACTGCTTAAGAGTAGATTCAGCACTTAAATCTGTTTTATTTAAGTAGGCTTTGGCCGTCGGAGTCCCAGAAATGGAAAACCGAAGTTCTTATTACAGAATTTGCCTTGAGGAAAAACCGGCTCAGATGCGAGCCCATTGCAGCTTCAATGCAAAATAAATGCTCAGCGGCAAGATCATGGGCGGCGATCACAGCCGCGCTTCAGAAAGAGGGATAAATTTATGCAATTATATAAAATTAAAAGAATATGGCAGTTGTTTATTACGTACGAATACGAATAGATACATAGCATATAGAATACAAACAAACATGACGGAATACAGACAAATAAATAAGGAAATGGAGAAAGGTAAGAAAGGGTGACAGTCTGGATGCCCTGTTTTGATGGTATGCTTCACCCAGAAGGCCATGTTCCCTCTAAGAGTATTACAAATATGTCAGATTAGAAAAATATTAGCTATTTCTTGAATGTTTTGGTGCTAATCAATCAAACCCTTTGAATAACTGTTCCTATAATCGATCGCCTCGTTTTAAGATTTTTGGCATGCAACGTTTAAAAGCTATCAAGGTGCAAGACCTAGAGTGTAGCACTTTAATCTCTGCTCAATATAACTAATTGATATCTAATTAACCCAGGCATTGACTTACTATCTCAGATGTTGACACCGTCATTTTCTAAAACAACATCTTAACACCTTCATTTCTAAAGAGTATAATCAATTTTTTTAAACCAACAACAAGAAGCCCCTTGGAGGCACATATAAAAATAAAAGAAAATAATGAATTAATGTGATGTTCTAGGTATTTATATGGTATACGTATGCATACCATGACACGTCATCAATATTTAATAAACCCTTAAGAGTCAATAGGGGATAACTTAGATTCACTTAAAGGGAATTTTATTAGCTATGCTAATAAAACTAGAGAATAATTAACCTAATTATGCTAATTAAGGCATAATTAGTTAAATGTCACCAATAGGGGAGTGCCACCCGGACTAATTCGATTGGCCAAGGGGGACCTGCTAATTTGGGTGGAGAAATAGGGGTTCTACCCCCATTTTTGCCCCAAATTCGAATTGGGAAGAGGGGAGGAGGAGCAGCTATCAGTTTTTGCCAGTTCTTGCCGACAGACCCTAAGTATGGAGACCTACCGTGATAATGGCTCCAGCCAAGAGACTAGTTAGTCCCTAGATAGCTTCTATCTCCGCTTACACTTCTTTGAATAGATGGAATGGTTAAATTTAAAGTGCTAAGATCATCCTACAACGCTGAGGCATTTCTTAATTTTTGATATAATGGCTATAAGAAATAAGACTATTTCCATAATTTTAAGTGATACAAGAAACTTATCGCGGCGGCCAGGCCGCCGCGAACGTTTCTCTTCCCCAACTCGTCTATACACGCTAGAACATGCACAATTTGAATCTACATTTCTTTGTCTTGTGTTCAGTGCCCGCGTAATGTCCTACCCAGGGACATTCCCCCTACCAAAATACCTATCTTACTGGGTAGCTCGCCACTTAGCCGATGGGACCCAGTTCATGAATTTGCAAGCCCATTATTTTCTATAATAATCTCTGCTTATCCCCTTTATTTTGACTTCTAGATCTTATTTCCGCAGTGTGTGCGTTGTGAGGGGTGAGGCGAGCGGCTTATTTAACAACCACCGTCATGTTTGAACCAGCATGAAGTGAAAAAAACTCCGTGTATTTTTTCTCTCAATATGGTTTTAACATGACACTCACGAAAAAAATCGTTAAGTCCACAAAAACCTCGTGTATTTTTTTTTGTTCAAACATGACAGTGGTTGATAAATACCACGATCGTGTGAGGGGGCTCGCCACTAGGGTCTTAGACCTGGCTATGGCAATTTGGGAATTTACATTTGAAACAAAAGCCGAGGATTTCTAGCCCTCTCTCATAGCACCACTCTGCGTTATTTTTCACCAATAAATTTCCCATTCTGCTCAAAATTGCAGAAACAGACAAAAGCCGACCTGAGACACAATTAAAGCTGCCGTATTGGAGCATTCAATGCTTCTAAATTTCACAACTTCTCTGTGGCAAGCAAATGGGCTTCGATAGATGTTTGGATGGGTTGGGGGAAGACAATTTTTAAATGCCGGGTTGCTTACACAAAAGAATTGAACTGGAAGCTCTTGGGTTATTGTCAAGTAGAGGGACTCGTGTTGCTCAAAAAATTGATCAAATTTTTGAGCAACTGATGGACTGAAGAACTAGTTTGTCTCATTCATATTTGCATATGCTCCAATAAATCCCCAAAAGGACAGGGTATTTGTCCGGCAAAATTATTGCAATTGAAATCTCTGCCCAACATTGTTGCAGAATGTTGATTGCGTTGGATCAGCTGAGAGGGGAGCTTCCAATTTTCCCAGCAAGAATGAAAAGATTGTCTGCATTAGTTTTGAGGCACAATTTTTTCACAGGGACGAAACTGCTGCAACATCCATTAGCGGAGTTTCGTAGCAGTCCTTACTCAGGCTTTATTTAGACGGAAATTTCTTGGAGGGCGAACTTCCAGCACCATTCCTTGGGCTTCTTCCCGGATAGCTAGCCGCTAGTTTTATAAATAATTGCCTACAGAGATGTCCAGTTAGCTTTTTCTGTGCTGGAGGTCAGAGACCTGAATCCGAATGCAGAGCTTTTAGCCCATAGTGTCCCATCCTTAAAGATTTGGCTGCCGAATTTGCAACTTTTTCTTACTCTTGATGCAAAGACATCAATTGGGCACTAAATCTACACAACCTATCTACTGTAAAATCAATTCCGGAGCCTGGAAGCCGAGGTTTTAGCTGATAAACTTGATTTAGATGGTTTTCTGGCTTGGTTTTTGACCAAATGGCTCATTAAATCTCAAATTGGCAGATGTTTTAGCTATAGATTTGAAGGTTTTTCAGCTTTTTTTGTTGATGGTCCATGGAGCAGATCAAATGGATAGGCATAGCCAAATCTGTTGGCCCCATTTGCAAAATCAGAATCTGCGAGGGAGTCTGACAACTCGTTGAATCCCGCTCTAGAGCTCTGTTGTAAAGGCCGCGAACATTTCTCTTTACCGACTTGGTGTCAGTCGAAGCCCAAGTAATATGAAGGAGTAGATAATATTGTCTTGCAGGAATACAATAGGATAGATTTTACACTTAGAAGATATATTCAAAGATTGTTTACACAAGGAATTTCACTATTTTATGACACATGGATTAAGACTTGCTATTGGATGCTGACATGGTGCATGCACATGTGCTTTGCATGACAACTTTTAGTGACTTGGGTTTAGTACAAAAATGTTCATGGAACGTGGTTAGGTGGACCTATTGGTCTTCGTGGACGTTAAAAAAACTATTCTATTCTATTCTATTCTAAGGTATGTTCCTTTTTGCCTAAAGCTAGGATATCTTTATAAGTACATAAAATACCAAGTTTTAATATGCCTTGTACGTTGACTTTTTATTTGAAAATTATTCAATGGCAAGGTCTAAACAGCCGTTTTGCTTCTTGGGCCTTTATCGTTGGACAAAAAAGGAGAGTTCCAAGGGTATTTCAGAATACATATATTTGGGGTTTGTTCAACATTATTTTTAGTCTCAAATGTTAAAAGCATGGCCGATACAGGTGCTTTTGGATTTACGGCAGGATACAGGTGCGTTGCTTTATCTTCTGTCCATCCTATAATAGGAAGAATGCCTATTAGGAAAAACCATTAGACTCTAGTGTCGAATCTTGCAATCCTGGAATGGCTATTCAGTAATCCTGCAAAACCATTAGACTCTTAGTGTCGAATCTTGCAATCCTGGAATCGACCCAGTAGAAGGCATGTAGAATGCGCGAATCTGCTGTGCTTGGATAAGCCTGCTCTTGAAAAAGCTTGCTCTTGAATCTGCTGTGCTTGGATAAGCCTGCTCTTGAATAAGTCTGGAATTAATTGTTTTAGGAGCCGATATTGTTCAGTCGACCTTGCTGAACTGGTTCAGAGGGAGCCGAAAAGAATTTGCAGAGGGTGCCTTTTAGAGAAACCGTGTGACAGAATTTGATATTCTGCGTAGAGATCTGTGGCATTTTTTTTCTTTTACATCGGTGGAATATTTGCAGGAGAAGGGAGGAACTTGAGATCTGGCATGTACTCGGCTCAATTCCTGGCTCACAAGCTCTTTTATTTTAACATTGTGACCTTAGCTGACGGAAAAGATTGTCTGAACTCAAATGCAGGGCTTGAAGAAAGACCCAAAAGTATGAACAACATTTCTCCATTTCTCTGATAGGAACAGTGTGGCAATTAGCCACTTATTCGTCCAGCTTCCATCGCTTTAGTATGCCAGATAAGAACAGTTGTTGAGCAGGAGGCAGGGAGAGATATAAAGAGCAAAACCCACCCACAAATGAAGGTCCAGGGAAGACTGGAATAGATGTGCATGCTCCAAATTAGAAGAGGGCTTATCCATGCATCATATTCGATGCAAAGAAAGTTAGCAGATCCAATGAAGGGATGGCCTCTCTGGAAGGCCATCTCCGGCAGCGCAGAAATAGGCTGGACATGCCAAAAAAAACGGGGCATCAGAGATGGTAATGGGATGGAAATCTACCCTGATACAGGGGCTGAAGAATCAGACTTTAAGTCGGATCCATCTGCGATCAGAGGATATCTGCAAACGGGGCAAAAAGCATGGCTATGGAGCCACAGATCAATGCAGCAAGCATGGAAGCAATGCCCACAAGTGGGAAGCAGACGAATGGTGCGCTCCACCAGAATCGAACCGCTCAAACAAACAGGGCAGCCCAAAAGGGCCGCTGTTTGCATTTTCCTCTTCCAATCCCGGGTTTAGAGATGGGCCAATTGCAGATGAAGAAATCGGAGGCAAGAACTTTCTTGCGGAGGAAGAACACAACAGGGGCACAAAATGCGATAGAAGGGTCCGTTATAAATGATGTTAGCCCCCAATAAAAGCATAATAAATGCGTATCGAAGTGTAGATATCAAAGAAGTGAAAACCAAACAAAATAATATACGTGTCAATACCATAGGACTTCAAACAAAATAACATACGTGTCAGTACCGTAAGACTTCAAACAAAATAACATCAAATAAAATAGGCTCAAACAGAAAAGCAAACTGCATTATATATGAGTTGATAGTATTGTGCTTATTATATGATGTTTTTTGGTCCAGTTCTTGGCTTCTAATGAGCTTGCTTTTTCCGATCATGAGAATCACTAAGAACTATATCTTAAGGCTTTTGGCTCTAATATCATCTTTCTGCCAGATCGCTTCTCTAATTTTTTCACTATCTTGCAGGCATTTTGCTTTAGTCTAGTATCATTCTTTTGATAGACCGCTATTTTTCTTTCTGTTAGAAGTCAAAGAAGTTTTTTCTATCTTTTTCCTTACTCCTTGGTCTGGCCTGGCCACTTCTTTGCCTAATCTATCGTTTCTTTGCCTCACCTGGCCTTGGCTGCTTCTTGCTTGCTAACGGCGAGGCATTTTTTAATATTTGATATAATAGTTGAGAAATAGGTCTATTACGTAATTTTAAGTGATATAGTATTGTGCTTATTATACAATGTTTTGGCTCAGTTGTTGGCTTCTATGAGCAAGGTTGCTTGAAGTGCCTAGTTTGAAAGCACAATGGTTGTTTCACTTTGGCTTTAAGCCTCTCAACCATGACCCTACACTACAACAAACATTTATGCTTTTTATTTTCCACTTTTGACCGCTATATGTCTCATGTCATAGAATATTGTTTTCTTTCAGATTTTAAACTTGGATAGCGTGTGATCTCCTAGTAAAGTTATTTTATTTCACTCAACTCTTAGACTTTTCCAGCTTGTGATTGTTCTTAATCTTGGCCCTTGTTGAGCAGTTTACTTTGCTTTCCTCTGCCTCTTTTTCAGCATGCTTGTCCTTGTCTATCCGTAGTAGTTCTAGAAATGGTGTTTTCCTTCGTTTCACCGAATAGAAGGAAAACAAAGTTCTAGAACTACGGAGGTAGTTATTGGGTAGTTATTTTGTCCTTTTCCCTTCTTGCTCCCTATTTAAGTTCTTTCTCCTCCCTTTTCTTCCTTATCAGCTCTCGTTGCATCTCTCTTTCGTCTTCCTAGTGTTGGGCCCCACCCCCCACCCTTCTCCCAATCGTGAAACTTATTTGTGTAAACTTACATCTTGTTGTAGGCCTCGTGCCTGGTTGAGACCTTCATGCCTGGTTGAGGCCCTGGTGTTCGATTGGAGGCCTTTGTGCCTGGTTGAGGCCCTCGTGCACGGTTGGAGGCCTTTTGTGCACGAATGGAGGCCCTCGTGCACAGTTGGAGGCCTTTTTTTGTGCTGGATGGAGGCCTTCGTGCACGGATAGCCCTAGTGGCCTTTGGTTTATTTTCTTGTGCATGCGGGGAAGCGGTTGGTGGCCTTGAGTTCTTCAATACTTTGGCATTTTGGATGAAGGTGTTGGATTCTTGGCACAAGATGAAGTCCAATAGAGAAGGCAACTCGAACATGAGTTTAACTTCAACTTCTTTGTGATAATGTATTTTTCACCCAATAAGGATGGTCAGCATGAGGGTACAGATTCTCTTATGATTTCTCTAGCAATTGTCAGGGTTTTTCCTCGAAAACCCTAAAGGGCGAGGTTTTTTAATCCCGGCCATAATGGTTTCACTAATCTGCTATCAATATGTATTGGTTTTGGTAATAAAGAGATGCAGAGATGCATTATAGAGCATGCTTGTCCTTGTCTATCCGTAGTAGTTCTAGAACATAAAATTGTTAGCATAATATTGCCTAAAGGATGCCAACTATATTAAACATGTTAGCAACATGTAATGCAAATTATAAGTTGCACTTGTCCCATAAATATATTCCTATGGTATTTGTGACCTAACCACTGGAGCCCACATTGCCATCTGGCGGCTCCTAATTGGACCAAATGGTCCAACTATAGGGCTTGGGCCTAATTTCATGGTTATAAATAGTGCAAGAACCATAGATCACCTTTTTGGATTCTAGCAGATATTCTTGGGAGACAGACAGACAGACAGACAGACAGGCAGGCAAGCAGGCAAACAGACAGACAGACAGACAGATAGATTTTTTATGGAAAAGAGATGCACATCAGACCGCGATGGATCACTCCTCAAGGTTTTTCCAGATAGAAGCATCCCAAGGTCTCGGTGCAAGTGAAGGTTTAGGTGGGTGTTAGTTTAAATGGTTCTATAGGTTTGGTTGATTCGATGAAGCTAGATTGTCATCTAATTTTAGCCTTAGATGTATTCTTGAGATAAAGAACTCTTAACCATAATGAGGTTGATCTATACTTACGTATGATTAGGATAACGAGGTTTAGGGATTTTTTGGGGTTACATTAGGCCCTTCTAAGAAAAGTGCCCCATAGAGTACATGAGCTAATTTTGGCATGCTCGAATACTTGCCCTTTATTTGTTAGAGTAGTTATATTTTTTTCTCTTTCAAGTCAGTTGCTTATTTCTTAAATGCAAGAATGGAGAAAAAGTTTGTTAGATGTTTGTCTTTTGTATAACAATGCATATTTATTTTTCATTTTTTTTTCTTTGAAGGAAAAAAAATTCAAGGAACTCTATCTCGAATTCCTTTTCTGCCTCCTTCGCGCAACAAATTATCCAAACAAACAAATAAAAAATGTTGGAGGCCGCTTCTTTCTATAAATTCTGATTTTGTGGTGGGACTACTCAAATTTACATGAGGCCTCTTCTTAGAGGTGGCTTCTCTCGACATTTTTGCAGCTCCTTATCATCCCTACAAAAAGCAAGAAGGATAATAAAAAAGCTTTCCACAGGCATTCATTGGGAACTACACGGGATCACAATGGATGGAAAAATGGATGGAAAGATGGAAGGAAAATGTATGGACAAGATGCGGTAATTTCAGTTCACATTTTATTGACAACTAGAAGTCTTATTGTTTGTAGAGATTAAGGATGCAGGAAAGAAGACTTTCCAATTTCAATTGCAGGTGTAAATGCCACTCAAGAAGAAGATAGGGCCTAAACATACTTTTGATGAGGATTTGTTGAGATCTCAAGGAGCATGCAATTTTTTTATTTATTTTTTAATTGAAGGAAGGACGTCATTCTATTTATCATCACATTATGAGTATATTCTACGTCACTTTATTCTACACAATCACATGGAAGCTAATCCATTACCTAGGCACGATATGCTAGGAGCTGCTTTGCATGTGATTATCGAGTATATATGGGCAGGTTTAAGGTCGCTACCATATCGTTTAGTCGAAGCAATGGATTTTAAGGTCCCTATTACTAGTCCGATATTGGCTAGGTTTGAATCCGTGATCTCGGGTGTGGCGGTTTAAGGTCCTGCCACTAGACCATGGCCCGGAGGCCCCGAAGGGCAAGGAGGATGCAATATCGATCTTTGGACAAATGGAGACTTGTATTCAAGAGATCTATTAGATCAGGTTCAGCCAGACTTTTATTCTCCCATAACAATATTTAAATTTACATGCATGGGGCATCAAGGACTTCTTGGATATTGCCAGAATTTGGCAAATGCATCTTCTAGTGAAGGTATTGGAGCTACAATGCAACAGTTGCAAAGATGTAACATTGAACTTCAAATTGGCCTCATTCGGCTTAATTATGACATGAGCAATGTGGTAAAGTAGAATGTATCATTGCATCATGCATATAGCACATTTCAACATCAAATTCTCGCAAGTGAAAGTTAGACCAATGTTTGAAAGAAAGAGACATGAGATGTAAACCCTTCATGGAAGAGAATGAGGAGCTTAAAGAGAAGATCAAGCGCTTGAAAGTCACTTCACTTGACTTGAGACAGCGAGCAAAAGGCATAAAGCCGCTTGAAAGTGACTTCACTTGACTTGAGACAGCGAGCAAAAGGCATAGAGCCAACTTACACATTGGCTCCTAAAGGTGGTGGATTTACGAGAAGAGTGGCAGCCATCAAGGCTTTAATAGATCTTGCACTTGGTCATAAAAATGAGCGAAAGGAAGGTCATTTAGCTGAGGTATTAAAGAATACTGTTGAAATAGAAGATATTTTGAAGCTCATTTTCTTCCGGTATTGAGGGCAATTTATTTTTCATTTTTTGCATAATAAGCATTAGTAGTCAATCCTTTGCTTTTCAGCATATAGAATCTCTCCCTAACACCTACATCACCCTCCGTGTGAATATGCACCTAAACCAAAGGTGGCTTCAGGGAATGGTTTGTGTTAATTAATGTTAATGGTAGTTATGTGGTGGTTGTTACATTAAAAAAGCCCTTCGAGCCTTAGCAAAGCAAATATAAGTAAACAAAATGCCAAAGCCATAATTATATTCTTCAACGTTGCATATTATCTATTTTCAAATATTAACGACTCTCAATGGGGCGTAGGATAGTCTTACCCTTGATTGGGGGATCCCGGAGGTGTGATCCCGGAGGACGGGATCCCCAGAGGGCGTGTGATCCCGGAGGGCGGGATCCCCTTACTGCGCAGTAACTGCGGAAAAAAAAAGCCCCTTGTAGTGAAAATCAGCCAAGTTTTCATATGCATTTTTCTTCGTCGATCCTCCACGGAATCGGCTGGGGTTTGTGCGAGGTTGGTCGGAATGGGCTTGAGAAGAGCTCTAGTTTGATGCCAAGGAGGAAGAGAGGGCAGCGCCGCTGCTATCAGCACGCAAAAATCTGCCAAAAAAATGGCCCTAAACTGCGCAGTCACCTTTTAACTGCGCAGTTAACAGTGGGATCCCGTCCTCCGGGATCACACGTCCTCCGGGATCCCGTCCTCCGGGATCACACCTCCGGGATCCCCCAATCAAGGGTAAGACTATCCTGAGCCCTCTCAATGGTGTGTCATGTATGGCTATGCACCTAAACAAAAAAGGGCTTGAAGGGGGATTATATGATTTTATGATTATTTTTATTATATGGTTGAAAAAAGTTTATCGACAATCACAACTAACATATGGAATTCAATGGATATGAAGTGATGACAATCATTGACATGGGAACATGCGTAAGTTATAACCCCCCATGTTGCAACATGCCCCTATAAGATAATGCCAACTAGATTTGCTAGGCATGTATAGTATGTTTACAATACATACCAATAGTGAGCTCCTACTATTCCCATATAAATGGAATATGTAGCATTATAATAGGGGTTTTTTTTGTGATTTTATACGCTTTTTGGCATGGTTTTCATATGATTTCATGGGCGTATTGCACGAGGCATACTAATCAGTACATCTAGAGTGCACCAAGTTTTCAATTTGTGCAATTTTTGTTTTATCCTCCTCAATGGTTAAGACCACAGGGCTTACAAAGAAAGTCTTTTAATTCAAAAAGATCCAAGGGCTTATAATAAAAGCCCTTTTCTCATTTAGTGTGCTCGTGTCTGAGCATTCCATGCAGTCCCCTTTGCTCTTACACTCGGGTGCTTGTTCTGGACCAGGATTGCCATCTGTTGTTTCAGATAATGCTACATATTCATTCAAGGATACTACCCCTCAGGAGCTTTTCAGGGGCTGCATTGTTATTTCAAAGTGGTGTTTTTGATGTAAAACAAGCACAAATTGATGAAAAAGGTCATGGCAAAGAGGTAGCAACAGTGGTCTTGTTAGGGTGGCTTGGATCCAAACAGAAGCATCTCAAGAAATATGCAGATTGGTACAATGCCAGAGGAATCAATGCTGTTACTTTTGTGCTTCCTATTAGCGACCGCATAAACAGGTTGATTGGCTGTTTTTGGGAGGTCGCAGGGTCTCCTGGAGTCGGATTTGGAAAAATCAGGGTTTCCTTCCACTGAATCATTTGTAATAGCTTTTATTTATGATGTTCGGGTGCATAACTGGTCGAAATTGAGAAGGGGCTTGTCTGTTATGCTTGGTTAATGGATTAGGTCGGAGCTTTTGGGAATAAAACCAAGAACTGCCGGATTTAGGCTAAATTTAGGTTGCATGTGATTAATTTATCTGTTGGTGCAGCAGTTTGTTTGTGGTTGCCGTTCTTCTGGAGCCGGATTCTCTTGAATCGAAACCGAAACCTGGGTTCCTGGTAAGCTTGTTGCCTTTTGTATAGATGCAAAAAACAGGATTCAGAGGAAATCAGTGGTCGAAGCTGACCAGAGAAGCTGTGCCAGGGCCACAGATTTCTCCTTCCAGCCTATAGACTTTGGAAAAATTTGGTTTTCTTACGGGCTTATTTAGGGTTAAGGTCGGATTTGAAGAAGCGGATTTGCTAACCCGTATTTCTGGTCTGCAGAACATCAACATGAAGGATACCCAGCTTTTTGTGTGCACAGACGGAAAGAAAAAGGCCAATATGGTAACTTTCAGAGGCACTGAAATATTCAACGCTTTCGATTGGGCCACAGATTTCTCCTTCCAGCCTAATTTCAGCGTTCATGCTGGTTTTCTTACGGGCTTATTTAGGGTTAAGGTTGGGCCTTCAAACCCCCAAACGTTGTGGACTTGGCCACAACATGAGGATTCCAATGCAGTTATGCCTGAGATCCCTCTTTGATTGAACATGATGTAATCCGTTGTTGCAGACGTGTATAGAGGTGTTTCATGAGTGCGGCTTGCCTTCTAGCACTTTGGAGGTATGTGCAAAACCCCAGGCTTAGCTTGTCTTCTGCAGCAAAAACCCTTTCATTCTAGCTCTGTAAGAATAAGGCAGCTGCATAGTTTTTTAAAAAACGACCTGCCACAAAAAGGCTTTCAATAAGATGCACTGATGCATCAAACAGCTTTGGGGACAACATTAGGGCGGATTTGGGGTCTGAAAATGGCCTCCTATCAGCCATTCCACGTCATATTTCCGCTCCCTTTTTCTCATGCCACCTAGGATACCAAACTCTCATAATTACAGATTTGCTTGGAATATTCTTCCGGAATAAGGGGGATTGCACATTCATGGCGCCATATGTATTTAATTCTGTTGGTTGTCAGACGGACTGATGCAACACGTGGCGCTTCTAAAATGCCACTTGCATTATAGCATACCGGCAACTCATGACGGTGTCTCTTGGTAAGCGTCAAGGCGTCACCGCCTTCTACATTTCAAAAGTTGAATGTGTAGGTTGAAGCTTTGTATCAGATCGGACTTTCATTTCGAGGGCCGGCTGCGCGCTTTAACCGATCTTCACTTCATCCTAATCTAAGGCTTCCCGCCCCCTACAATTCCAAATTTGAATTTGCTTAATGTATAAAAGCATGGATTGTAGGAGAATGGACTTTTCGATTTCCATATGCACGTTGCAAATTTCAAAAACGGTTAGTATCGGACGTTCGCTCACACGGTTTAATTGTGTTGGGGCATAAAAATACCACACCTTGATTTCGCGCCGTGCGATCTACACAGTATGGAAGTTGCTTGTTGTCAAATTAAACTTAAACACAAGTGAGGTCGGCACTTACGTGGTTTTCTCGAGGAGGGTTTGGAGTGTTTTTTTTTAAATCCCAATTATCGACATAGTGTGACGCAGTATCTTGGTATTAAATAGTATGTTAAATTCGAATTATATCGGTGTTCATTTTCTGGTTAAACTCAAATCATATAGGTTTAGGAATAAGGTTAAAAAAGGAAGATATTGGCTATTTAGGAATAAGGTTAAAAAAGGAAGACTGGAATACGAATCATTCCTACGATTTTCACGTCTAATCCAGCCTATATCTATTCCAGCCTAGATTGGCGCCCATTCTCCCCCCAATCTCCGCCCAATCTTTGCTAGATCCTCCGCCCAATTTCTCTAGTCCATCGCCATGAAGAGATCAGCTACGGAAGAGCCGGAGGTGTCCTCCAAGAGGCGCCTATTACGGCTGGAAGAGGTGTTCCCTCCGCAGTTCCCTCCGCTGCCCACGGTTCTTGCTCTGAATGCCTCTGATTCCTCTGATTCCTCTGATTCCTTTGACGAGGAATCAGAGAATGAGGAATCAGAGGAAATTTCGGAGCAGGAGTTCATCATAGGTGTTCTTGAAGGCTGGATAGGAGATTCTTCAGAAAATGAGTGGTCTACCGACGGAGAAGAAGTCGAAGATGATGAAGAAGATGAAGAAGTTGAAGACGAATCTGCTGACTTCGAGGAGTTCATGGCGTTAATTCATGGTACATGCATGTTTTCTTTCTTTTCTTAAGCATTCAACTAACGGTTATTTCTTTTTTTTGCGATGATGATGAAGCCAGATGAATGAAATTTGTTAGGCAGAGCACCTCTTTTTTTTTTCCTTGTTCTTAGTCGAGCTTGCCTCCGACTTCTTACCATATATTTGCAAGCCTCCGGGCTTTTTTGTTGTGAATAGTTGAAGCCTCCGGGCATTTAAATTTACAAAATGATGTAAAGCCATACGGCCATAAAAAATTTTGAATGTAAAAAGTTTTTGCTTCTAATTCCATTTGAATACCTAACTTTTTTTTTACTGTACATGTGTTACCACTCTTAAGTACATAAGTCATCATCCCTTTTCAAAGAGCATATTATTTTTCAAGGATCACACCAAGCGAATAGTATGGAACACACTAAATTCGCATCGTGTGATCCACTTTCTTATTTGTTGTCAAATTAAAACTAAACACAAGTCCCTCGTCAATAGTCTCCCATTTGCATATAAAATATCTATCATTCCAAGTTATATTATGTTTTATGAACTAAAATGGCCTCCTATCAGCCATTCCACGTCATATTTCCGCCCCTTTTTTCCCGTCAGATTTGCTTGGAATATTCTCCCGGAATAAGGGGAATCGCATATCTATGGCGCCATATGTATTTAATTCTCTTGTTGTCAGACAGATTGACGCAACACGTGGCGCTTCTAAAAAGCCACTTGCATTATAGCATACCGGCAACTCATGACGGTGTCTCTTGGTTTGTCAGATACCAATCATGCGCATCACCGATTCTTGTCTTGCCCTATTTTCATTTAGAGTCCATTCCCGCCTTCTACATTTCAAAATTTGAATGTGTAGGTTGAAGCTTTGTATTAGACTTTCGTTTCGAGGCCGCGATTGCGCCTTTTAAAAGTTCGTAGAACAGGGATCTTTACTTCATCCCAATACAGGCTTCCCGCCCCCCTACAATTCGAATTTTGAATTTGCTTTTGTATAAAAGCATGGATTGTAGGAGAATGGACTTTTCCATATGCACGTTGCAAATTTCAAAAACGAGGTTAGTACGGACTGAGCCTCAAACGAAGCGAATTGTGCTGGGGCATACAAATTGTACACATTCATTTCAAGGCCGATGCGATCCACGCGTGATGGAAGCTCCAAATGATGTGTGGATAAGGATCCAACTCGACTCGTGAATATGCTCCAGTCTTCAATCGCAAAAAAAAGAGGTCTAAAAAATAAGAACTTAGACTCGACATGTTGCTTTGCGTGCAGGCTCAAAAAGTATCGACATCCGGGCGGATGGCGGTTTATATCCATTGGATCCGTTGAGTGGCGGTGAAACCGCCATTTCGGGACGCTTTTAAGTTTAGTCCGATTTTGTGGTGACGGTAACTCTCGGCCTCTTGGGATATTGTGAGAGATTGAGAGAGGATGAAGGCATTCGAATCGAATACGCCTTTGAGATGAGCCGCTTCCGATTGTCACAAGAGAATTATAACTTAAACCAAGCAGTACTCTTTTTTTCTCTCGCTTCATTACTCCAATCGTGATGAAGGAAAGGAATGACGGCTTGGGAGGGAAACTTCTTTGAGATATGAAATGGAGAAGTCCAAATTGGTGATAGGGCAGCTGCAAGAAAAGATCCAAGAGCTCGAAAAGAGCAAACTTTGGGCTTCAATGTAGGTTAAAGAATTTGAAGAAAACACCCTTGGCTTTGCGAAAGGAAGAAGCATTATCGACCGATAGAGGAACTGAAGTTTGGATCAGGTGCATTCAGACGTTGCAGGTCACGCCACAAGGTCCGTTTACAACACTAGCAAAGGCCGCTTAAGATCCGGGGAAACTAGAAGCAATCTTGGTTACGTGAGTGAAGAACCTAGCGACGAACAAGGAGATAGTGGACATGATTTGTCAGCCCTACAACTCTCCTCTCAAGAAGATGGTATTGGAAATGGTACTAGGGGAGATCTACAAGAAGTTAGAAGTTTACTGGATGTACAGACCGCTTGTGATGATGTAGGCATCAGAGGGCTTGGTTACCGTTCTCTATTCAAGCCATTCCACGGCGTTGAAAAGAATGGGCACAAAAAGTATTCGGCTCCACGCCCACAAATTGTCGAGAATACAAGGGTTACTAGGACAAAGATGGTGTATGCCATATTAGGAGAGATGCACCACGTTGAATGTGCCTTTGGTCCCGCCATAGCCATAAAAAGATAAGAATGGCAAGGATTGTTGTGATATAGTTGGAATGAATGAACGCAATAATCTTTGGGTTGACCTGGTTACTCTCTTACAATTCCTTGTCAAATATTATGACTTAACGATTCGTAAACTAATGGTGAGATTGAAGTTTGCATAAAATTGGATGAAATGGAACCCACCAAGTTTGAGAAGTATGAGAGGGTATCCGTTGTCATCATGAATAGAGCAATTGAGAATGCAATTGCACATGCTAAATCAAAGAGCAACAAGAATAACAAAAAAGATGTAGAGGTGACGGACGAGGAGAAGAAGCGCATGGAAAAATGGTTCTCATGTCAATCAAGATGACACCGGTGGTTAGGTCTCTTTTAAAGTTCGAAAAGAAACCCACGAGGTTTTGAAATGGGTGTTCAATCAAACCGACATCCCGAAGTCTAATATCTAGATTCGAGGGAGGGAAAAATTGCAAGTAGATCACTATGGATCTTACAAAGTAATTTTTTCACTTGGCGCCCGATTTAAAACCGAGAAAGCAATGTACAACATAAGTGGAGGAGGACAAGGAACATGCAAAAGTTGTATCAGATTTGCAATCATGCAAGGAAGTCAAGTATGGGAAGATCTGTTTCAACCTTGTCCCTTAACCAAGCAAATGCTCCTAATAGAGGAGAAGAAGATCCCAAGTTCCATGGCATTTTCCCCATTCCATTAGAGAGGGTTCATATCTGCACTTTGCACGGCTTTGTGAGAATCATCGACAAGATGATATTTTTGAGCTGCAGATTCGTGTGGAACATTTCAGACAAGAAGAGAAGAGAGGAAGGAATTCGTAGAGTTGAACATGTTCTATCGTATGAGGTTTGCATGGTGGCAATGTAAGATTAGAGCTCGATGAGAAACGGGCGGGGAAGAACAAGTGTGCCTCAGAAGGTGTCAATTGAGGGATGAAAGCTCGACTTCATAAAGAATCATAGAGAGGCTCGAACGGAAACCGATGGGAGAAAAGGTCTATGAATTTGGAAAATTGCTGGTTGATGCGGAGCAGGACCGCACAGATGGCGTTCGTTCGGCATTGAGGAAAAAAAAAGCATGGGATGCATTGTCTGAATTGTTCCCATACATTCAGAGAATGGACCTCACAAGAGAAGATGCAGAAATGTTCGTGCGAATAACAAATTTATTAAAGCTTTCATAGACGCATGGGGAGAGAGTGAAGTCACGCGACTACTTGCACATCTTTTGGGCTCATGCACCTTGGTTTTTAGGAAGTATGGAAGCCTAGCAAAGGTGGAGTGCACAAGGCATGGAGAAGTCGCATAAACAAGCTAAAATAGCCTTTCATCGTAACACTCAAAGAGGGGGTGGAAATGTGGGAACCAACCCTCTAAGACAGATGACAGAGTGGTTTTATAGAAGGGCGATGGCTAAATACGACAAGAAGGTCGCTTTAAGGAGCAACCCAGAAGTCGTAAACACCATTGGCATAATGCTGAAGAGAAAACGGAAAGTTGCTTGGCAAAATTCTAGGGCCCCACTAGCATCGCAACAGTGGAGATCTAAGAGACAAAGAATCGGTAAAGTATACTTGTAATGTGTAGCATGTTCACACGACGCGAAGTACTTGCCTCCAACCTTGTTTGCACAACTGTAGCTTCGCGTCGTGTGATCTTATTTGTATCATACGGCGCGAACAGTGGAGTTCGCTATTGCTTGCATTTATGTGGCTTCGCGTCGTGTGAAGCTTTACAAGATAATAATAAAAAAGGGTTACTTTTGATTAAAGTTGTGAAAGATGTTACATTGAAAACAAAATACAACGACTCATTGTTGCTCCAAAGTCGAGCTCTTCTTCATTATCTTCATCATCATCATCAGCTTTCTCCGTCCTCGTCTTAGTCTTCTTCATCTCTTCCCCTCAAGCGAAAGCAATCACCCTATCCAAACGTTCCTCCAATCTGTCCACCATCTCTTTGTACATGTCCCGCTCCCCGTCCCAATAGCACAACGCGTTGTTCTTACACTGAATTAGCATCCTCGTTCGGGCCATAACCACCTCGGCAGCGGTTGTTGGGGCATGTCATCCTGTCGACCTTCTATTCAACCGCTTTGATTTGCCTCTCCCCGCTACGAAGCATGAGAAGGTTGAATTCATTCTCTTCTTCTTTCTGCTGAATTGTAACGGCGTTTTCCTTTAGAAGATCATCTTGCTCCTTCAACCTCTTCATTAGAACACCCAACACTATGTCAGAAGGGAGTTCTATCCTCTTGCGTTTTCCATTATCAGCGGTTGAGGATGTGGAGGCCATAGATGACAAATGGGAGGGACGTTAAGATTATAGAAGTGAGGAGCAAAGACTCTAACCGGCGGAAGGAGCACATGCAAGGACCTCAATTTATACATATTAGCTTTGAACATATTAAACACACTCCGCTACTGTCGCACGTGTCGAGGGGATTCTGTCGGTTGTCCGCTAGAACACATTAATGGTACTGTCCGCTGGAACACATTAATAACTATTCTAACTACACTGTATATCACACCACGCGAAATCTGCACACGAGCTTTAAAACCCTATGAAGGGTTTCGTCAGGTGATCCGCCTTGTCATTCTCTCTACCACGGATATTGAAAATTAAAAATAGGAAACGTAATATTCGGTACATTTGTCAAAAACTTTTCCCATTGAAAAATAAAACCAATTACAAACATTAAAAAAAAAAACGGGCCCCTCTAGGAGGAGCCCGATGCCTATGATCGCCGGGCAAGCTCTTCCTGGAGGGCAGTGATAATTTTTTTCTGCTCCTCCAACATGATTGCCCGCCCCGCAACCACGCGTTCTCATATTCCGCGAACCTTATCTTCCCGCTCATCGAAGTTGGGCTCGGGCAGCCACCTCTCCCGCTTCGATTAAGGCCCTAAGCCTCTCTTGGAGGTTATATCTGCGGGTAGCGCAATTGGCGGTCTAAGGCAGCCCGCTGATTGTCGCAAGACTAAAATCACCTCCTCAGAAGGCGGCCTTTTTCCTCTGCCAAGAACCAGCTTGGCGACGCCTTCATCATTCTTTTCTTTTAGAAGGCGGATCCGTTCCTCCTCCGCCATTAATGTTCTCAATTTCCTTGACCAAAACTTGAGACAAGATCTCGGGATGGGGATGGAACTGGAGCTGGAGGCCATTGAAAGTGATGGGAGAACAGGAGTGATGGCTGAGGGCGGATGTGGTAGAACAGAAGATGGCGGATAGGAGAAGACAAAGGCCTCCGACGTTTTATATAGAAACTAGAGATACGTTGGAATCTACGGTTGCGCGAAAACCGATAAAGTTGTGTAATAATCCCACGAGGCGGTAAATTATAGCATGCAATTAGGCAACGGTAGCCTATGTTCGCATCATGGGATCCGGCCATATCCTAGCCGCATTGTATGCAAAGGCCGCATAAAAAAAGACGATGTTATTGTGGCAAAGACATGCCACGCCCTTGGCATGACGTTGTCATCCACAAGCCAACGCATGTGAATAGACGTTGTCATCCACATGCAAATTCGCATTTACCTGCAAGTTATATCACATAATCTAGCTAGATATTTGTGTTACATACACTTTTCCATTAATAAATTATGAATTTATACATACAACGAGGTGTACGTTGTGGAGATCATACGACGCGAAATCCATTGATTGCTACCTAATTGCAAGAATGGCATTTCGGCGTGGTGATCTTTTAATAAAACAAAACAAGAGAACAGATAGAAGCAAGAAATAGAGCAAATTTTTCTTTGAAACAAAAAAAATATATATACAATGGCTACGGATCTTCATGATCCCAGAGTGAAGCCAAAAGTCGCTGCGTTCTCATCCTCCGCAGTTCGAAGCTTCTTCTCCATATCTTCTAGCGCCTGCGAAATATTGTGTGCAGTTAAAACTGCCTCGACCCTACGGCTATTGGCCTCTCGGTACCTGGTTAATGTTGCCGCGAGCTCAAGGTCTCGGGCCATGCAAAGAGCCCCCTAGTGAATTCTAATTGTCCACCGCCTCCATCTTCGGCGACGCAGACGGTTGTTTTGTCGCGGAACCTCCTTGAATCTCTTCATCACCACAGCAAGGGTGATGTCCGCGGGCAGTTCTGGGCGCGGTCGCTTGCTGGAGGAGGATGAAGATGCCATCGGAGGAGAAGGCGGAAGGCGGAAGGGGGAGAAGATGAGCAGAAGAAGGCGGAAGGCGGAAGAGGATCGGAGGTCGAAGGCAAGATAGAAAGTCTTCTATTTATAACAGGGATTTCGTAGTAGCTTGAGTCACACGACGCGAAGGATGCCGTGGGTCAGGAAAATCGACCGTTACTTCTCGCGTCGTGTGAGGAAAAAGGACCGTTACTTCTTCTAACGTCTTTTCTTCCAGAGAAAGCTCGTGTGATAATTTTTATTGATAATTTCGGTGATACAATCTATACATAAGTAATTTTACTGATACATAACTAAAGATAGAACTTCTCATTGAAGCAAAATAGAACGGCATGGAGATCACACGACGCGAAATCCATTGATTGCTACCTAATTGCAAGCAAGGCATTTCAAGGCCGTGTGATATTTTAATAAAACATAACATACATTGGAACAACAGGATAGATAGAAGCAAAAAATAGAGAAAACTTTTCTTTGAAGCAAAAAATAGATAGATACAACGGCTAGGGATCTTCATGATCCTCTAGCTGATTTTCATGTCCCTGCGTACCGGCCGTAGGTGCGTGCGTTCTCATCCTCCGCAGCTTCGAGCTTCTTCTCCATATCTTCTAAGGCTCGCGAAATCATGTGAGCAGTTTAACCGCCGCCCCCATGCGGCTCGTCGCCTCTTGGTACATGGCTTAATGTTTCCACGAGCTCAACGCCTCGCCGCGCAAAGCAGCTCCCTCGTGAAGGCTAATCGCCGACCGCCTCATTGTTCTCGGGCGACGACGGTTGTTTTCATCATGGATCTCCTTGAATCTCTTCATCACCACCGCAAGGGTGATGTACACGCAGCCTCGGGGGGTGGGAGTGCTATCTTGGCGTGGTCGCTTGCTAGAGGAAGATGATGATGCCATCGGAGCAGAAGGTGGAAGGCGAAGCCGGAAGTAGAAGATGAGCGTAAGGCGGAAGGCGATCGGAGGTCGGGCGTGGACATCGGTCTTCTATTTATAACATGAGTCACACGAAGTTGCTTTCTCGATCGTGGTGAGGAATAAATAAATTAATTGTCTTTTTCCAATAATATTTCATTTCTTCGAGATAGATATCACACGACGGCGAAAACCTAGATATGACGTAAAAATCGACCGATGTATTTCAAGCGTGATGTGAATAAATACAAATAAAATAATTTTATTAGGAATTTCGGAAGGACAAACTGTACATAAATAATTTTACCGATACAAGTTGGAAAACATATAACTTCCAATTTCTCAAGCTTCGTTGCCAATTTCATGCTCTTTCAATCCCCCTCGCCAAGACCGATCCAACAAGGCAATGACTTCCATGTTATCGACCCCAGACTTCCAACCTTGGGTGAGTCAAGCCGCCAGCCTAAAAAATTTAACATATTGCTCGCCAAGCAGACCGGCTTGGTCGCCAAAATATTGTAACACAACATCCGCCAATTGCTATCACCCTTTCGATTGTTTGATGCCAATTGGGAATGGTTCCTAACATGCATAATGCACGGAGGTAATAGACAAACTCGCACCCTTTGGACCGAAAGTTCTCACAAGACGATTATCTCCCCATTAACTAATCTTGAGATATATCTTAACAATGTAGAGTCCTTCAATCTTTTCCCCCCCCCCCGCGTGCATGTCGGCAAGAAAAATCATCTACTTCCCACAAATAAGAACCCTCAAGATTATCTTCTTCACATTTATCCTCATCTACTGGGCTTATCCGCCGATTGATTGATCAAGGGCCCGCCAAACCAGAGATCCCCTGTTGGCAGCTTTGCACGGAGACGCTGGAATTCTTCTTCCGTTGGTAGATTCGCCTCATCTTGAGCAAATCGAGACTCCAGCCTCTCATATGCTTCTTTAAGCTTTATAGCATTGCCGGTATAATTAGATACTTCAAACATCTCTTTGTCCAAATCCTCTTCAAAATCTAGGCCTAAGTTTACCCATTCGGCCAAGGTACTGATAAGCTCGTCTTCCCTAGCACACATTCGTAACATAGACGGGTTCCTCAGTATATCACTTAGCAATAAGTATTCTTTGCCTTCCACTAAAATTGGCGTTATGTCAGACAACTTCTTTTCATCCTCATCCCCATCCTCATCACCTTCAGAATCATCTCCCTCCTCTGGTTCACCCAAGGCCAGTGCGTCGAAGCTAAAACTCCTACATTCTTGCTCTTCTTCTTGTAGATCTATCTCCATTTCTACGTCATAGTCAGCATCATCACACATAACTGACCCCCCTTGGCTTAAAGATTTCATTGTTTCCAGTGTATCTTCGGTTTGGCCGAGCAGAATGCAATAACTAGCAAATGCAAACGGCAAAGAGAAATAA
Source organism: Isoetes taiwanensis (assembly GCA_021234155.1). Lineage (NCBI taxonomy): Eukaryota > Viridiplantae > Streptophyta > Lycopodiopsida > Isoetales > Isoetaceae > Isoetes > Isoetes taiwanensis. The sequence continues at coordinate 29,212,923 of JAJEKV010000002.1, read as the reverse complement.
GATACCTTCTTAAGCACAAGGACGCAGCCAGGAGGAGCCCGTTGCGCAGCATTCTTGAAAAACATCTTCCCTGCTTGCAAATGGGAAGCCGCCTCCTCTAGAGCTGGTTTTGGAATCCACGAGCCAGGGACATCTGCAAAGGACGTGCGCTGAGACCAAGCGGTGCGGTGAAAGCTAAAGCAACCTCGCGATAGCATCCAAGCTCGCCATCGCTTGCCATGATGTCCAACTCCTTGCAATAGAACGGATAAATCGCGGTCGGGCGAACTTCCTCGTTGTCATGAGGGGCGGATGCATACCATTCCGTGAACTTCACATAACAATCCATGGCTAAGCAAAACAATTTAAAACAAGAAGATGTTTAGGGAGCCGTAAAGGCCGCCACTTTTGAACTCAAGTAGCCGTTGTCGATTATGAAAGGGGACACAGCCGTTGTGGGGAGATTTGTCCGTACATTTTAGGGTTAGGGTTAGGGTTAGGGTTGGATCACACGACGCGAAGACTACTATGTGCAACAAAAAAGCACAATGCTTTCGCTAAGGCCGTGTGTTCCTCACGATAACATTAAAAAAAAAAAATACAAAGTGCGAAGCTAGGCTTCTAAGAAAGAAATGGACTAAGAGATTAAGCTTATAAAGCCATTGCATTAAGAAATATTATACATATGAAAAAAACACAAAGGCACTTCACGGCCTTTTTTCTGGGGGGTCTTTCTTCTTGTTGTATTCAGCCATAAAATTTTGACCATAGTACTCGGGATCCCTTATGCGTAAGACGAGGCGCATGTCCTTGGGCATGATACCACCCGCTTGGCATGTATTGCTGCAAGTCGCGAAGTCCTCGAACAGACCGACACCAACCGGCCAGAAGCCATTTGAAGAGCATTTAAGGCGCTTGCTTGAATTTCAGAATCGGTATGATGTATCGCACCACACTTTTGCAGAATCTCTCTCACGAGCCTCGCAAATGGGAGACGCTGAATGACCATCTCGATTTTCTCGATACTTCTTAATCTCGCAAGCGCTTTAATACCAGGGCTTCGCCTTCCGCCCGCCTCTACCCTCACCCACCCCAAAGATTTGGAGCTGTTGCTCGGCCGACTCTTCCGCCGCCTCACCCCAAAGACATCTGCAGGTCGTTCCTCGGCCGACTCTTCCGCCGCCTCCTCACATTCTCGGTCGCCTTCCCTTTCGGGGCGTTGGGCCTCCTCCCTCGATTTGAAGGTCCCGCACCTCCACGGGAGGAGCGGGAAGAGCAAGAAGAGGCGGCTGCCCAATAATTAATCCGCATCATATTCTGCTCCGCCGGTCTCTCACATTTTCATCCTCCTCTCCGAACCGAGTGCACCTCCCTACTTACTCCCGAGTCGCTTCTCCCGCTGGGCCTCCATGCGGATTTCTTTTCCGGGTCTTCTGTTAGGCATGGTCGGAGGAGGAGAATCTCTATCAGAGACTTCAGAGTCAGATGAAGAAGGCGGACTAATGTAATCACCTGGCCTTACACCACCTGGATGGATCCTTGCAGTTTGCTTAGTTCTTGCCATGGCTTCTCAGCGGATGGGCTTTTATACTACTTAACACTGACAAAAATAGACAACTGGCAGGAGATAAATAGTAAAAAACAGAAGTTAAAGTAAAATATGATGGTAACGTTTTTAAATAATTGTACGGAACCCTAAAAAAATATCGGACAAAATACGGAACCCTAAAAAAACATCAGACAAAAACACAAATAAAAAACCGAGATTCAAAGCGCTAGCCGATAGACAATTTCTTGTTGATCGCGAACTCACTAAACTTTACATTTCCCTCTTGCCTGTAACCAACCCTAATGCCATCAATAAAATAATGGAAGTCGTCAGCAATTTCCTCTGTCTCCATTAGCACTCTTAGCTCTGATAATGGCCATTCGCTTTCCATGGTGGCCGTGATAAATGACTTCCTCCCTCTCCATACTCGAATATCCACCGCGACGGAGTGTCTATTATGGTCCTCAAACGGCTCCCAAAAAAGTTGTGCGACCTCTCTTTTTCTCGTTTCCTTCGTTCTAGTTGACAATTAACGATAAATATTGTTTTGGAAGAAAGTATCTGAACTTAAAGGAGGACTTAACTACGCGGACCTTGTTAGTTGACCGGATGATTCGTGGAATCGAACATCCTGTGTCGGAACCAAAAATAAGCCATCCACAAAATCTAAGGGGGGAGAAAGCACGATATGTCTTGAGCTTTTCAACTTCCGCGCCATCTGGAATATGTTAGCAAATACCTCAAAGCGGTGTGAAGATTTTGAAACTCATCCTCACGCCTCCGTTTTCGACATTCCCGCTTGCACCTCGTCACCATGCATTTCTTCATTGCAATTACATTGTTCTCATTAGTCCGTGGCTTACAAAGTTCACTTAAAGGGGCAATTCAACCGCCTCAAGCTCGGTTTCCCGACCTTTACGTTATAATCATGTCCAGAAAACCAGATGCCTATACCCCGCAAGGTCACGGCATCCATACCTTGAAAAGGACAATTCGATGTCTATGTGATACACGACAAGTACACTACTAATACTTTCGCCGGAATGACATCCACGACGCCCGATAAACATAAACCCGCACAATAAATTTGTTTGTAAACACGTGTCAACGAAAAGAAATGAAAAGATAAGAAGATCACACGACGTGAAACTATCTCTACGCAGCGGTTAAGTAGTCGCATGACTAGCTTCAAGGCCGTCGTGTGATCCGTTTAAGGTGGTTACCATTTGCGGGCAATTTTGGGAAGCCGTTTTTGGTGGAGATTAGCTCTTTGGCCATATCGGAAGGGGTATATGCATGTCGTATTGTTTATACTTTCCACTTTCCGCCGCTAGAATTCAACTTGAACTCTTTTATCCTACCTATCCAATGTGTCCGCGATCGCCTGACGCCTTTTGTCGCTAACTCTATGCTCGCCCCTCGTTGATGGCAGCATACTCACCCACGAACCTATTGAGACAAAACCTCCCACTTCTTGACCTTGGGAGTTCTGTAAATGGGGCAAGAACACAGAAATTACAGGAGACATGGATTGCAGATGAGGAGTGAAGGCGGAGAGGATGCACGTGAGAGGCCGGAGTGACAAAGATCTTTAAGTTTGGCGCCAAAATTTGACAAGGAGTTGGGTGACGACAAAGAGGGCGGTCAAAGTCACCATTATTTTGGGCGGCGAAGCGACTCCCGAAAAATACGGGCCATTAAAATGGTTGCAATAAAAGCGCAGGCATCCCCTATGAAAATACGCCATGTGGATGCCAAGTAAGCCTGCTCATCCTTCTACCTGCCAAGTAATACTGACTTTCGTAAAAAAGGCGCAAACCTGATTGGTCCTGGCGAATCTGACGTGGAAATCTTTAGCCCAAGATAAGGGCCATTTTCAGACCCCAAATCCGTAGATGAGCATTTAAGTCCGGCCATAATCTTGCACCAAGTGCTGTAGATTCGAAAATATTCTGTATCATTTGTTAAACAGTGATTTATTAAGATGATGCTGCCTGTTCTTTTTATGTTCTTTCCATCTCGACATCTTCATAATACAGCAAAGTATTTCTGTTACATGCATGTCTTACAAGATATCTGATTGGCGTTTGTATATTATGACCTACTATTATGGCTTCCCTATAGGTATTTGAAGAGATATACAGGCATTTGCAAAGCATATCAAGCACTGCCTTTTGTTTGCTAATGTTGGCTATATGAAAGGTTATTTAAAATGCAAGATTTATATTGGATACAATTGAGTATGCACTACTTTATGGCATTTCAAAGATACATTGAGGTAAACTTTGATATGGAAACTGAAGCCCTTAACCATGCTTCAATTATATTGCAGCGGATGAAGCACTACAACAGAATAGGGTGTTTTCCGTCGGTTATAGCGTCAAACAAAGTGACGCTATGTGTATGCTCAAAGCCCCACCAAATATCACGAAATTGACGCTAAAAGTGCTATACTTTGATGTCGCATGGGCGTCAACTTTTGCGTCAAGAATTGCGTCATGTCTACATAACGCAAAAATGACATAATAGCTACATTTGTGGCAACTATATGGCATGTTTGTGTCGAGCTTATATCCAAGTTATTCTTCAATTTTGTCATAATTTCTATCATATTAGTCTCGGCACAATGACTACATTTGTGGCAATTGCATGCCATGTTTGTGTCGAGTTTATATCCAAGTCAGTCATTAATTGCGTCATTTTTTCTATCATATTAGTCTCGACACAATCACTACATTTGTGGCAATTGCACGGCATCTTTTTGTTGAGATTATATCCAAGTTATTCAGTCATTGCATCACATTTTCTATCATATTAGTCTCAACTTTGCAACTAAATTGTTACACACCATACTGGCATCCTTATCTTGCATAAGTTGACATCTTTTACGTCATATTTGTAACTCTCTTATAACGTGTTTTATATCTTTCAGTATGCAATTTATAAACGAGCCTAATTTAATTTTACAACATGATTGTGACCTTTAGTTATATAGTTATGATAAACTAGGTTCCTTTTTGTAAAATTCGAGTAACAAAATTGTGTCATATTTAGGTCTTTTTTGTAACATCTACATGTCAATTTTATGGGCACATATAATACCATTGTCATATTTGTGTCCAAATCACAAGTCATCTTTATGGCAATTCTATCTTCAATTTCTGTCACTTTTGTCTCTTCATCAATAGATGTTTTTTTTTCCTGGACAAATTTATATTTTAGAAGCATTTTTGTGTTCATATAATGGTTGAATCATGCATAATGAACAAAGGAAGAAAAGGTAAAAAAGAAGTAATTGCAACAATAATGATTAGAAGCTTAATTATGATCAAGTTACTTGACAAAATAAAGAACATTACTCTTATGTTCAAAAGGGAGATCATTCTGCATTTAGAGTCAAAATAACTCCAACAGCTTGGGTTTAAAACACTTTCTATCATGCATTTTTTCAATTCCAAATTATCTTCATTATCGTCCTTAGTAGGAGACGGATCGTTATCGGGCTCATTCTGTTGTTCGTCTTCGCTAACCTATTCAAAAAGGAGAACAAGAACTTATGTCAAATCAACGAAAACAAGTTGAATCTTAAAAAAGAGCTTTAAACATAGGAAAACTTATAAACATGCCTCTATAATTACATGTATTTGTAAACTGCCCCTGTATTTCAAAGAACTGTCAAAATGCCCCTAATTTTTAGGGCTCCGACCAACTGGGAAGTCAGAGAATTACATTGCCAGAAATTAGATGCATATTAATAGATTACCTAAAAAAGAAATGCTCAAACCTACACTGCCAAGGTGGAACTCGCGATGAGAACACACTTTCTTGCAAATCGCCGCAACAAGGAGGTGACCAAGCACACAAGAGTGCCAAAGATGTTAGGGGATCGCTTAATGACATTTAATAAAAATGCACATTTGATAAATACATATTGGAGACAACACCGCAATGCATTGGTACTCCCATAGAACCGAACAACTTTGAAAATAATGGACACAAATTTGTTCAAACTTTTCCTTCCCCTCGTTTGTTCATGTTTTTCCTTCCCATGTCCATTTCATGTAAAGGCGGCCGTAAGTGCTAGCCAAGAAACAAACAACAAATACTTTTATTCTTTCTTCTCAATTGAAAGCTTTTCTGTTCCATGAAACATCCAAAAGATGCTTGTACCATCATTACATTGAAGACTTTTTTTTGAAAAGCACGAAGCTTACTACCTGTTTAAATTGATCAAACAACATATGGGGATCTAAAGCAAAATAACTTACTCGAAGTTCTTGCCGTTTCCAAAATTCCAAAGACATGATAATGGTACAATTGATGAGACATAAAATAAACGAAACACTATTTGTTTTTCGGAACAGTATTCATATAAAGTTTGTGTCATAAAGATTCAATCAGGCCCCCGTTTTGGGGCATCGAAAATCAGCCCATGGGCCTTACAAATCATTAGCATAAAGATAAAGCTTGCCATAGGCTATGAAACCGATGCTGAAGCAGATGGGAAGGCAGGGAAGCCGGGAAGGCTACAGAGCTGTTGCAGACACTAGAGTAGATGTCTCGGGATATCAAAGCGGATGTCGCGACCAAAGGAACCGCTTCAAAAATACATGCAGCTAAAAATAAACTTAGAAATGGCGAGGAGCATAACCCGTAGATTCGTTTGCACATTTCAGTTTGGCTCTCTTAATGTTTCTTCGTAACATATCTCATCAAAAGCTAATGTAAACAAGAAGGGGTAGATTTTTACCTCTTAGCTGAGAAAATCCAAAGTGGCCTCTGCACCTGTAAAAAGGTTTAAAAGGTCAAAGATCTATTGTCGGCCTTGTTGCTAAACAAAACAAAGAAAAATAGAGGGCATAACCTTTCTCAAATCGCACCTCCAGTTCGAGAATAACTCGCAAATACTTCTTCAAGTCGAGTAAGTGCCATGAAGAAGCAAGGCATGCGAAAACCGAAAAAGGTCTCATTGCGGGGCAAAACAAAACCAAGATCTTGATTAGGGATTTGAGGCGGGGGAGACAATCAAACATACTGAACCTAGAAAAATATGGTTAACTTATGAAGAGCCATTTCTTGTGCCTTATCCGGCGCCATGGTCGACCTCCGCATCGATTTGCCATAGACAATAGGATGCTCGGTGCATTTCATAGCAAAAGGTTTAAGCCGGATATAATACTTAAGCGTGCTAACGCCAGGCCTCTGCCAGAAGCCGAAGCTTTGAGCAGACGCCATAGCTCAAAGTGTAGAACCGTAAGTAAAGAATGTGGACCTCCATAGCAGGGCCGGGCCGCCATCCCATAGCCACGCTGAAGCCAAAAAATACGATTCAAATTTTTTTTCCCATCTTCAGGTCAAGAACATGATTTGCCATGTCATCATATATTTCAAATATATTTCAAGGAAAACTTGAAAAAAGGAATTAAATTGGGGCCTTGGAAGTTCAGAAACGGATTTCCAGCTGTAAATTTCACAGTATCTACTTCCTGATCTAGGAATTATCATGAATAATTTATCAAAAATATCTCAGTTCACACAGATAGTCCATGTTATTTTCATGGATACCCCGATGATTAAAGAGCCAAACAAGGATGATAATAAGTTTAAGTTTACATACAGTATTCGTAAAAGTGAGTTAGGTCTGATTCTGCCCTCTAAGCCAATAGCACTTTGCCATATATGGCCTGTTTTCTTTTCTAGGAACCTGTCGCTTTTTGCATGTCAAGATTTTTACTTTACATTTTGTCTATTTACTCCACATTCAGAGATTTCTACCTATCGTTCTGTGTTTCTACCTCACATTTTGCTCTTTTTACCTCACGTTCTGCCCGCAGAATCGTACCTAACTCTCTTCCCCATAACAAAAATGCCCACTTGGGCAACATTCTGGTTGTGTCAGCCACGCTTCTACGCTCTGTGCGTCGGCATGGCTTCCACAACCAGAATATTGCCCAAAAGGGCATTCTCTTATACATAATGTGTGTTTGGCATAATATTGTTGCATGCGCAACAATTTGGGGCAAGTTTATACCAAGATATGCCGTTGACTAGACTAATTGCTATCATTGGTAATTTCCTCGTAGCTATTCCCTGCCTGTCTGCTATGCTCAGAACCGCGAGAGAGACGTTCTTGCTTCTGAATTTTTTAATTTGGGTAGGTGAGACATTCGTGACCTGTGGTATGGATAGCCTCATAAATAAGACAATGCATAGCTGCCTCCATCTTTTAGTTTAGGACGCCCTAGTTTTAACTGCATGTCTGTTGTGTATTGCCTTATGCCTAATAAACATGAGCTAGGATTTTTGGGAGTGTTAATTGCAGATGGAGATTGGAAGGGACATTCCTATTTCAAAAATTGATGATGGAAAAACTTGTTCGCATAGCATCGTATTTTTGAGGGGCTCCCATCATCAAGCTTAACTCTATTATAGTCTGGAGATTCTTGCTCAAAAATCTATTGAATTTGCTGGAAGAAGTGCTCGGTGTTTGAGGCTACCCATGGATGAATTGGTTGGGGCTAATTTTCACTGAGCATTATATTGTGATTTCTTAAATTTAGGAAGGCAACTGCTTTCATCTCAGTTTAGTTATTCAAAAGAGTACACCTCAATAAATACAACTACTCTTACTCAATGCATCATGCATATATTTTTGGAGTTCAATTCGAGATTGATGGCAATGTGAATACTGCTCTCATTGTCATGTAATGGAGATGTGGAAGCCTTAAAGATTCATGTACTATATTTGACAGAATTTATACATCTCAAAGAAGACCATTTTTGCAGCATGTTGACAGAAGGCAAAGGTATAAATTCAGGCATGTTTACTTTCATTAGCATTTGCTGCATGAAAATCGTGATCACTTTTCACTTTTTGTTCCATGTAGAAGTTTTTGCTCTAAGCAACAGTTAAGAGAGGGACTTTAGAGAGTTTTAAATTAAACCCATCGCCATACTGCTTTTCGATTAAACCCTATTAAATCTGTAGGGTTTAGGTTTTGGCAACCTTCCCTACCTCTGAAGTGGTCGAGTGCTTGCGTTGCAGGTTTTCCCTCGAGGGTTTGAAGAGAGCCCCCAAGAGAGAGGATGAAAAACCTCCCCCCATGCACTGGTTCAAAACTACGATGGCTCGTAACAAGCTGGACATCGTGCGACTGTGCATGCCAAAAGGCACGAAATGGCAGTTCGACTGCACGATTGCATCTGAAAGTCAGAGTTACGCCAGGACACATGGTTGACAAGTAGACGATTGATATGCCCAGACTACCAAGTACATGCTATCTTTACACTGTAGCACTAGGATTGAGCGAAATGTTGACTAGTTGCCTATAGCAAATTGAGTTTGGCTTTGTTGGTCATAATACCTGGTTCCTAAAATAAATTGGATGCTTTGGACTTATGCTCATAATCAGAACCCCATTCTGAGCTCGCTAGTGTGGCCGAACTGGGGGAACAAATCATTTTTTAGTCGTGCCCCTACGTCGAGAAAGGGGGAAATTTGGAGATTGGCACATCCGTATGGTGGATGGCCAATTTTTCTTTTCGGGGACATTTCTTGGGACATTAGCTATTGTTTGAACGGTGGGATTAACAGATGGAGTTGTTTTAGTGACCCAATAATTAAACCCTATTGAATCTATAGGGTTTAGGTTTTGGCAGCCTTCCCTACCTCTGAAGTGGTCGAGAGCTTGCGTACAAGGTTCCCTCGAAGGTTTGAAGAGAGTTCTCAAGAGAGAGAACAAGAAAACCCTCCCGATGCATTCGGAGACATTTCTTGGGACATGAGCTATCGTTTGAATGGTGGGATTAATACATGGACCTGTTTTGATGCCCCAATAATTAAACCCTATTAAATCTATAGGGTTTAGGTTTTGGCAGCCTTCCCTTCCTCTAAAATGATCGAGAGCTTGCGTGCAGGGTTTTCTCGAGGATTTGAAGAGAACCCCCAAGAGGGAGAATGAAAAAACCCTCCCCATGCACTAATTCCAAACTTGCCACACAACGATGGCTCGTAACAAGCTGGACTTTCGTGCGACTATGCATGCCAGAAGGCACGAAATGACAGTTCGACTGCACGATTGCATCCGGAAAGCCAGAGTTACGCCAAGACACATGATTGACAAGTAGACAATCGATCAAATTTCCGGACTACCAAGTACATGCTATCTTTACACTATAGCACTAGGATTGAGTGAAAGGTCGACTAGTTGCCTATAGCAAATTGAGTTTGACTTTGTTGGTCCTAATACTTGGTTCCTAGAATAAGTTGAATGTTTTGGACTTATGCTCATAGTCAGAACCCCATTTCGAGCTCGCATACATTCAGAGAATGGACCTCACAAGAGAAGATGCAGAAATGTTCGTGCAAGCGAATAACAAATTTATTAAAGCTTTCATAGACGCATGGGGAGAGAGTGAAGTCACGCACTACTTGCACATCTTTTGGGCTCATGCACCTTGGTTTTTTAGGAAGTATGGAAGCCTAGCAGTGTGGAGTGCACAAGGCATGGAGAAGTCGCATAAACAAGCTAAAATAGCCTTTCATCGTAACACTCAAAGAGGGGGTGGAAACGTGGGAACCAACCCTCTAAGACAGGATGACGAGTGGTTTTATAGAAGGGCGATGGCTAAACACGACAAGAAGGTCGCTTTAAGGAGCAACCGAAGTCGAAACACCATTGGCATAATGTCAAGAGAAAACGGAAAGTTGCTTGGCAAAATTTAGGGCCCCACTAGCATCGCAACAGTGGAGATCTAAGAGACAAAGAATCGGTAAAGTATACTTGTAATGTGTAGCATGTTCACACGACGCGAAGTACTTGCCTCCAACCTTGTTTGCACAACTGTAGCTTCGCGTCGTGTGATCTTATTTGTATCATACGGCGCGAACAGTGGAGTTCGCTATTGCTTGCATTTATGTGGCTTCGCGTCGTGTGAAGCTTTACAAGATAATAATAAAAAAGGGTTACTTTTGATTAAAGTTGTGAAAGATGTTACATTGAAAAACAAAATACAACGACTCATTGTTGCTCCAGTGCGAGCTCTTCTTCATTATCTTCATCATCATCATCAGCTCTGTCCTCGTCTTCGTCTTCATCTCTTCCCCTCAAGCGAGCAATCACCCTATCCAAACGTTCCTCCAATCTGTCCACCATCTCTTTGTACATGTCCCGCTCCTGTCCCAATAGCACAACGTGTTCTTCTGCCTGAATTAGCATCCTCGTTGCCGTCATAACCACCTCAGTGCAGTTGTTGGGGCATGTCATCCTGTCCAGCCTTCTATTCAACCGCCTGATTTGCCTCTCTTGGCTACAAAGCATGAGAAGGTTGAATTCATTATCTTCTTCTTTCTGCTGAATTGTAACGGCGTTTTCCTTTAGAAGATCATCTTGCTCCTTCAACCTCTTCATTAGAACACCCAACACTATGTCAGAAGGGAGTTCTATCCTCTTGCGTTTTCTTCTTGTTGTATTCAGCCATAAAATTTTGACCATAGTACTCGGGATCCCTTATGCGTAAGACGAGGCGCATGTCCTTGGGCATGACAGTCACCCGCTTGGCATGTATTGCTGCAAGCTGCGAGTCCTCGAACAGACCGACACCAACTGCTTCCGAAGCCATTTGAAGAGCATTTAAGGCAGTTGCTTGAATTCTGTAACTGGTATGATGTATCGCACCACACTCTTGCAGAATCTCTTTCACGAGCCTGGCAAATGGGAGACGCGGAATGACCATCTCAGTGCTCTTCTGATACTTCTTAATCTCGCGAAGCGCTTTAATGCCAGGCTTCGTCTTCCGCTTCCGGCCACTACCCTCACCCACCCCAGCATTTGGAGCCTGTTGCTCGGCCGACTCTTCCGGCCGTCTCCTCACCCCAGCATTTGCAGGCTGTTCCTCGGCCGACTCTTCCGGCCGTCTCCTCACATTTCTGGTCGCCTTCCCCTTTCGGGCGTTGGGCCTCCTCCTTTGATTTGAAGGTTCTGGCGCATCCACAGGAGGAGCAGGAGGAGCAATAAGAGCAAGAACAGGCGGCTGCCCAATAATTAATCCGACGTCATATTCTGCTCGCCGGTCTCTCACATTTCCATCCTCCGTCTCCGAACCGGAGTGCACCTCCCTACTTACTCCGGTTTCGCTTCTCCCGCCCGTCCCCGTCATGGATTTCTTTTCCGGGTCTTCTGTTAGGCATGGTCGGAGGAGGAGAATCTCTATCAGAGACTTCAGATTCAGATGAAGGAGGCGGACTAATGTAATCACCTGGCCTTACACCACCTGGATGGGTCCTAGTTTGCTTAGTTCTTACCATGGCTTCTCAGCGGATGGCGCTTTATACTACGAATACTGACAAAAATAGACAACTGGCAAGAGATAAATAGTAAAAAACAGAAGTTAAAGTAAAATATGATGGTAACGTTTTTAAATAATTGTACGGAACCCTAAAAAAATATCGGACAAAATACGGAACCCTAAAAAAACATCGGACAAAAACACAAATAAAAAACCGAGATTCAAAGCGCTAGGCGATAGACAATTTCTTGTTGATCGCGAACTCACTAAACTTTACATTTCCCTCTTGCCTGTAACCAACCCTAATGCCATCAATAAAATAATGGAAGTCGCCAAGAATCTCCCTCTGTCTCCATTAGCACTCTTAGCTCTGATAATGGCCATTCGCTTTCCATGGTGGCTGTATAAATGACTTCCTCCCCTCTCCATACTCGAATATCCACCGCATCGGAGTGTCTGTTATGGTCCTCAAACGGCTCCCAAAAAGTTGTGCAGCCTCTCTTTTTCTGTTTCCTTCGTTCTAGTTGACAATTAACATTATAAATATTGTTTTGGAAGAAAGTATCTGAACTTAAAGGAGGACTTAACTACGCGGCACTCTGTTAGTTGACCGGATGATTCGTGGAATCGAACATCCTGTGTCGGAACCAAAAAATAAGCCATCCACAAAATCGGGGGGGAGAAAGCATGTATATGTTTGAGCTTTTTTCGAACTTCCTGCGCCATCTGGAATATGTTAGCAAATACCTCAAACGGTGTGAAGATTTTGAAACTCATCCTCACGCCTCCGTTTTCGGACATTCCCGCTTGCACCTCGTCACCATGCATTTCTTCATTGCAATTACATTGTTCTCATTAGTCTGTGGCTTACAAAGTTCACTTAAAGGGGGCAATTCAACCGGCCTCAAGCTCGGTTTCCTGACCTTTACGTTATAATCATGTCCGTAAAACCAGATGCCTATACCCCGCAAGGTCACGGCATCCATACCTTGGAAAAGGACAATTCCGATGTCTATGTGATACACGACAAGTACACTACTAATACTTTCGGCTGGAATGACATCCACGACGTCTGATAAACATAAACCTGCACAATAAAGTTGTTTGTAAACACGTGTCAACGAAAGAAATGAAAAGATAAGGAGATCACACGACGCGAAACTATCTCTACGCAGTTAAGTAGCGCACGGCTAGCTTCGTCGTGTGATCCCGATTAAGGTGGTTACCATTTTGCGGGCAATTTTGGGAATCTGTTTTTGGTGGAGATTAGCTCTTTGGCCATATCGGAAGGGGTATATGCATGTCGTATTATTATACTTTCCACTTTCCTACCGCTAGAATTCAACTTGAACTCTTTTTATCCTACCTATCCAATGTGTGCGCACGCGTCGCCTGATCGCCTTTTGTCGCTTAACTCTATGCTCGCCCCTCGTTGATGGCAAAGCATACTCACCCACGAACCTATTGAGACAAAACCTCCCACTTCTTGACCTTGGGAGTTTCAGAATGGGGCAAGAACACGTAAATTACGGGGAGACATGGATTGCGGATGAGGAGTGAAGGCGGAGAGGATGCACGAGAGCGCCGGAGTGACAAGATTAAGTTTGGCGCCAAAATTTGACAAGGGAGTTGGTGCCGACAAGAGGGCGGTCAAAGTCACCATTATTTTGGGGGGGGGCGACTCGAAAAATACGGGCCATTAAAATGGTTGCAATAAAAGCACAGGCATCCCCTATGAAAATACGCCATGTGGATGCCAAGTAAGCCTGCTCATCCTTCTACCTGCCAAGTAATACTGACTTTCGTAAAAAAGGCGCAAACCTGATTGGTCCTGGCGAATCTGACGTGGAAATCTTTAACCCAAGATAAGGGCCATTTTCAGACCCCAAATCCGCCCTAATGCAAGTTACATTAACATTAATATAATAATGTTAACCATGCAACCATATAGGTCTTCTGCTTCGACAAACTCTGCTAGCTCCTTCTGCACTAATATTTAGTAATATTAGTGCCCCCTAGCGGACCATTACCCGCCGCTAGCCATTACTACCCCTTATTTCGCTTCCCGTCACCATAGACTGGTTACAGTCAATATGGCCCATTAAATCACAACTGCCCCGCAACCGTGACCAACAGTACCCCGTGCTCATGAGCGTCCGTCAAGGGCCCGATTCCGGCTATGCCCTTGGGCGCACCTGTAACAAATATTGGTTATATTGTTCATATAGTACCATTAAAACCATGATAGTCTAATTAAAAACTATAAAATGTTTATTTGCAAGGTTGTTTCCCTCATATTAGTTAGTGGCACTTTTGTGTCAAACTTAGCCCTTTTTGTGTCAAGATATCTATGTATTTCTACTTAACAATGTCACTACATTGACACTTTTTTGACACAATCACAAGATATAAGTGCCACAAACTATAACAAAAAAGTTGACATAAAATTGCCATTATATATGATACTACAAAATGACGCAAAAGTTCTACAAAAGGTGTCAAGAAACTATCACAACATGTGCCACAAATGCGTAACAAAATCAACCCAAAACTGTAGACCTGACGATGCTATAGTGGAAACAAACCTATTGCTACATTGACTTAAATTATGTCACAATCTTGTTGCAATAAACGATGTAATCATCATTATAAAATCTAACGAAAAAATTCCAAAATTTTGACACACACGTGCCATAAGAATGACGTTGTTATTGACACAATTGTATTGACACAAGTTCTGACGCAATCAAATTAATTTGTGTCACTTTCAAGCTTCTGACACAAATCTGACAAACCTTAGAAGGTAGTGACGCAGGGGTTGACGCAAAAACCCTATCCTTTTGTAGTGAAGTGTTAGCCATACCTTATGGGTGGATTAGTTAAATCTGGAATTCTACAATGCACAGTTTAAATTTCTATAGGCCACTATTATTTGCAAATGCAACGTGCTTTGCACATACAAGAGCTCCCAAAATCAATACCCACCAGTAGAATTCCTCTATCCGGGGTTATCATATTTCCACTCGAAGCATTAATCCATTGCTGCAGCATCAAGTGGTTCGTGCTTTAAGTTACGGCCCGAAGGGCCCAAAATTTTTTTTAATATAACAATCAACACACAACTACCATTAACATTATTAACATAAACCATTGCATTTAACACATTTAAATTAAAATCCCCCTTAAACCCCCTTTGGTTTGGGTGCATATTCACACGGGGGGCAACTCAAAGCAATATGGACTGAAGCTTTGTCCTGAAAATTGAATGTTCTAAGAAACACACTTTCGTTCGTGAACCCTAAAATAAATATCTCGATGCTTGCATGCAAAGCAAAAAAGAAAAAGAAAAAGGGGAGACATGCAAAACCATTGAAAACTCTAGATAATATGCCAAATAAATGTAAGAATATAGGTGCACTCTAGATGTACTGATTAGTAGGCCTCCTGCAATACGCCCATCAAATCTTATGAAAACCATATGCAAAAGGCATGCAAAAGATAATCCCCTGTTATTATGCTCGATATTCTAATATGCTTACTATTATTACAGGGACTAAGTTAATGTGGCAAGCTGTGTTCTTGGTGTACTAAGTGAAAATGTTAGTTCATGACTTCCAATCGCAATTTGGTTATGTCATTCATATAGAAACTTTCAAGTCTGCATGTTTTTAAGAATAGAATAGAATAGAATAGAATAGAATAGAATAGAATAGAATAGAATAGAATAGAATAGAATAGAATAGAATAGAATAGAATAGAATAGAATAGAATAGAATAGATTTTTTATTGATCACATAGACCAATTGGCCTATGGGACCCAAACAAAAAGAGAGTGCAAGCGTATTACTGTCAGGATTAAAAAACCTCCGCCCCGAAGGGTTTTCGAGGGAAAAACCTTAGCAGTAATAAGTATGCTGGTATACTGTACAATTGTATAGGACAATTCAATACTGTCCCGGAGGACACAACTGAGTCTGTGCATCCATAACCTCCTGGAGGTATGATCTCAACAAGCCCACGGACGCCGTATTCAATAACTCATGCAACGGCTGGCCAGTCACTAGTAGCCGGACATACCGCGCTCAGATACGGGCAAACGCTGGGCAGATCTGGAGGGCATGTCATTCATCTTCAATGGCGCCTTGGTGGCAACATTGACCCAGCCTCTCCTCTCGTGCTTCCCGAGTCCAACGTCTTGTCTACTGCGGAGACGATGTGCACCCGTGCGAATGGAAACTATAAGTATGCGCTTCTTCATGGGCAAATGGGTGTACAAGTACTGGTATGGGCCTCTCGTGAGCCTAAGATTGACTTGTAGCTGGCGATAGTGTGCCCGACTTAACGACGCCGAGCATCGCATCCCGAGCTTTGCGAAGGAAAGTAGCATCTAGGTACAGCTTTAGTGCATTGTGATCCTTCTTTGTCCGTACATGTATGCATCTGTTTGCCTGTACACCCCAACGTGAAAACCACTGAGTTTGCTTGTCCTTCCAGCAGGCTTTGAGGCGTTGGGGACCCATTGCTACGGCCAAAGCAAGGTTGGGCAAACATGTATCACCCATAGCGACCACCTTCTGGAAGTAAATAATATGGCGTTCCAATGCATCCCGTTGAAGGGGTAGAAAACCTGTCTCCTGGAGTAGGATCTGGTATGGAAGTGTGGACTTTACCCCAAGGGCTCGTGCCAATAAGCTTTCTGCATTTGCTCGAGATCATTCCAGGTGGTGAAGGATATCACTGGACCCCACACTTCTGCCCCATACAGGAGGACCGGCTCGACCAAGGCCCTAAACAAGTGTGACTGGTGGCCCCAGGCATACAACTATGCTTTGTGGCTGTTGTTCTGCATGGCATATAGTGCTTTCTAACCCGCCGTGACACGCAACCTGATGGCAGCATCCCAATGGGTGGTAGTAGAGAACTCGATCCCCAAGTACTTGTAGGTCGGAGCCACCTCTACATCTTGTCCTTGGTAAGTGAATAAGAATAAGAATGAGGGAAGCCTTGGCTGACGGGATGACGAAACTAGCAGCACCCTAATTTTGGCCAAGTTAACTCGCATGCCAGTGAATCGGCAAAAAGTGTCAAGATCATCCAGGTGACATTGCATGTCCTCTGGAGTATATAGGCCAGGAGGTTGACATCATCAGCATATATGAGTTTCGGGATTGTGTGATGCATGAGATGGGCGCCCGCACCTCCGTGCTCAGAAAGCCAATCTTCCAGCTAATCCATATTGATGCATCTACCAATTTAGATGGTTCATATTGATGCATCTACCAAGTTAGATGATCTAAATAAAAGTACAAAAGGCAAGAAATCATTGCACACCTACAAAAGTTTTACTTTAAACAGAATTAACAATCTTTGGATTGATGTTGAGAATGTGTTACGGTTGACTGAAGAATATAATCTAAGCGCATTATTGCTTTAAAATCAGATGAGATGGAAATGGTCAAAAACGAGAAGTACGAGAGAGTTCTCCATTACTTTAATACTACAGTTGTCCAGAAGACCATTTCAGGTTCATGGACAATAATTAGTCTAGCATATCCCCTGCCACTTAAACCCATGTATCTAACTAAAGAAATTTCAATTTTACAGCATAATGCCACCTTTTGAATCGTAACTTGATTGTTAATGATTTATGATAATTTCATGATTAAGATATTCACCCATATGTCGTAATGATTCTTCAAACTTGAGAAATTTGCAGTTTTTCCACCAGTCCAGAACTGCATTTCTCATTTTTCTATCATGAAGAGGTCCAAACCTTGTTAAAATTGAGAGTAATTGTTGTTTTATGATAAAATACATCGAGTTGCATATTCCTATATTTGGAGGCTATCATTAAATGGCACCAATTTAAGTCGTCAAACTCCATTTCAAAAAAGCTTCTCGAAGTTGAGGAATTATTTCTCACTTTTTATTACAAGTTTTGGCTTAATTCTTATGGCTATGAGTTGTTAACTATAAGGGCTATAGTAAAATGACTTTAAGAGGCATTCATAAGTTATATTAATTATATTAATTAAAGAATTTTATATATAGTATTCAGGTTAAAAATACATGTTACAATGCTATAATAAAATCCATCCATAAGTCTGACGAGGGTAATGAATGACACATTCTATTTATATCTACATAAGAGGTAATTATATCAAGCCAAATATAGTGTCATCAGTATGTAAGCATGTGTTTTCTAGAGTTAATCAAGATCTTTGTAATAGGATAAACATATTTAGAGCTTAAAAGCTAAGTTAACTTCAGAATTATGGGATCAGAACTCAACAAACTCATAGCTAGTGATATTTATTGACGAATATATAGCACAATAACATGGGTTTTTTTTGTCAATTTTTTCCTATGGTTTTCATATGATTTAATGGTCATATTGCCTGAGGTCTACTAATTAGTACTTCTAGAGTGTGCACCGTATTTTATTGTTTAAAATGCATGTTTGCAATGGTTTACCTCCCTTTATGTTTATTTTTTGCTTTTGTTTAGTGGTTTACCCTCTCTTCTTTTGTTTTTATTTTTTATTTTTTAAGGCAAGGCGTGCATGCAAGGCTCGAGGAAGTTTACTTTAGGAGGGCATTTTAGGTATTTCATTATTTCTATTCAGCTCTGCAAAGGCGTGGCAAGCAACAACTGGTCTGCTCGGATCTCATTCTTGCAACACAGATAAGAACTTCCATTCTTTCTAAGTCTTTGAAATATAGATATGATGGTATGATGCTTTCGTTGCGATATTCCTTTGGGGCAAATGCGATTCTGGCAATGAAAGACCAAAAGTGGCTTGGAGCAGATTCAACACTCTGAGTTTACCAAGAATTTTACAGCAAGTTTCAAACCAGAATGGCTCCATTTCGCATGCATTCCTTATTTTATCTCTGCACAGGAGATATAATAGGGCTAGTTACTGCAGATTCCTTGAGTTTTGTGTTCAAGTGCAAACATACAATGTTCTAAACACAGATGCAGGAGTTCTAAAAAAGTTATTTCACATTTCTTAACTATTGCTAGATATTGATTGCATTCCAGTCATGGCATTTGCATCATCCATATGCTTTTTTATTATCCCCAAGTGTCAAATAATTCTTACCTATATTTCTTAGTGAGGGATTCCTTGTTTGTGGTCTTTTGTCCAGGAATTAACAATGAATTTTCACTGGGAAAAATGCTTACATAAGCTCACATTTGTTGCAAGAATTGTTAAAATTTGACATCAGAACAATTACCTTCTTTGGAGCTTCTTTGACTAACTTCAAAGCAATGCCAAGACAAAATTATAGCTGCAAAGAAGATGTTTTTTTTTTTTTTTTTTTTTTTTGCACTACATTTCTTTAATAAGTCTTTTGAATGATGCAAATGTTATGAGAGATGTATATAGAGGTTTGTAATGTAGTCTTAGTGAAAAAATACAAAGAATTGTAATAAAGGTCCACGTTCATAAAAAAAAAAAAATACAAAGAATTCTATGTATGTTTTACTATCATAAAACTAGTCTATGTGTTAGTAGAAAATGTTGTAATTTAGGTATCACAAGTGTACATGTAGCTCATCTTTCATGATAGATTATATTTTTTATGTATGCAAGCCTTGATTGACAATATATATTTCCAATTTCATGGTAAAGTTCACAAGAAGACAGAAAATAATTTTGACCCTGTCATGTTCGAATGGATCCTATCTTTCTTCCAGAACTTGGATTGCGGTGCAGGTTTTTATGTTTTACTCTTTATCTCGTCTAGAAAATTAAAAAATAATGAAAAAAATAAAAATAAAATTTTTATGTTGAGATAATCTTACCTATATAAATATAAGATAGTTTTGACTTGGCCCCCCTTGGATTCACCTAGGCATAGCTTTCGAGTATGGGAGTTGATGGATATTTAGGTATTTTTACTCTGTCATATTAGTGTCATATGGGTAAAAGCATGTTAGGGTGTACCACTTTTGGAACCTGCAAAAGTACATACACTAGGTACTTCTGAACTGGGTACTTTCTCATTTTTCTTTTCATTAAAACTAATACAAAAATCCAAAATAAAAGTCAAGGACATGGTAATATTCAAAGTTAAGATAAAGATAATGCTATCGGAGATCAATATATATATAAAAAGTTCTAAAACATACCTTATATTGAGATATTATACAGGTACCCAGTACCCAGTCCTGGCTACCTTTTTAGGTACCTTTTTAGTCACTAAATAATACTTTTTAAGGGACACCCTAACATGCTTTTACCCATATATCAATTTATAGGAAGGGTTTGGTTGAAAATTGAGTTGCTAATTTTATATGAATTTTAAAGTGAACAAGTGAACCATTTTAAGTCCATCTAGTGTTAATGAATAGAGTGCTTAGTGATTCTTCCGAAACAATTATTAATTCAGTATGCTTTGCTTGTTGGTACCTTTTGCAATTTTCTTGCCATGGGTCTCCATTGTTCTGAAAGTATGAAACATAAAAACATGTCATCTAGACCCTCAAGGAGAGGTGCAAAAGCATGAATGGGAATGTTATAAAGATCTTTTGCAAGTGGAAGATGATCGTGCAGATAATGGAAGAGCATATAACAAGAAAATTGTTGCATGGAAAGCACTGTTCTTGTGTTCCAATTAATGACCAAGAAAACTTTTAGTGACCAAGACTGTCATGAACCTATGGTCGTCACAAAGACAAGGTGGATTTTCAAACAGTCATAAGACTTTACAAAAGCACATTTACAAAAGCACATATAGGAGCACGGGGAGAGGGAGAGCTCATGCACTATTTGCACATCTTATATGCAGATGGGCCATGGTTTACAAAAGAATATGGAAGCCCAGGCATTTGGAATACTCAAGGGATGGACAATTCCCATGATCAAGCTAAGAATGTCTATTTTAGGTTTACATCTCATGGTGGTGGAAAAGATATGTCCAGCCCTTTAGAAGAAATGGCAGAGTGGTTCTACTGAAGGATTGTTGATGAGCTTGAGATGCAATTAACTCCTTGGAGATGGCATTAGCTTCAATATCGCGAGAAATACTAATGAAGAAGAATAAACAAAGGAATGCTTGGCATCGATCTAGTGGAGTAGAGACAACGAGAAGATGGAGGTTGCAGCAGATGCACATTGGCAAGAAGTACACATAATAATCCTTTGAGATAATGCCAGTAAGTATTCCTGTTATGCAGTATTTATCCTTGTTGTTATTAATTATTAGGATGCTTGTTATCCAATTGCAGATTGCTTGAAGGGATCATCTATGGATCTACTGACGATAAATTACGTCATAGAGTTGGTTGTTTGTATTCTAGGCATGTAAGTTCTGTAATAGTTTGTTTATTAAAGGAAAGGTAGTGTCATCGTCCATGGCCATGTTGCGAACAATTATTACTATTTAGTATGCTTTGCTTGCTGGTACCTTTTGCAATTTTGGATTCATATGATTTGTGCAAGAGAAAGTCCCTATTGGCAAGTATGGGTTATGATTACATATATTTCATGTTATATTGCAAACAAGACAATTCAATTCAGGCACATAATTTGGAGCACGCTTTGCTGATCAAATCGTTCCTGAAAATATCACAATCCTAAATGAAGACTGAACCTCTGGACAACCGAATAATACTAGGAAGTGATTAATCTAGATTTGAACTTCCTTTAATCTAGATACTAAGGGAAAGCATCGTTATCTACTGTTAACTACCTTGCATATTTGTAGACATGTCCCACAATGTATTGGGCTAGGATATTAAACACTTGAATTGAGCTTAGAGATGGTATATGCTCAATTTTTTTCTTGTCTCTGTCTAATGCATTACTCATGTTTTTGTCCTACCTCCAGATACTAAAGCACAAAATTATCTTGCACAAAAAAAGTTTATAAATTCAATGAAATGTGCACACATGCCAGTACAAGATCAGAATGATTATTTAAATGGCCATGAGGGTATAGCATCCAGATAAGGAGTTCTCTCAGGTTACGAATTGCCAACGCGAACCAACCATTGTAGATCTACCAGTGTAATATCAAGTAGGCATGCAGACCATTGTAGATCTATGCAAACCAATTATTGTAGAGCTACCATTGTAATGTCAAGTAGGCATGCAGGCCATTGTAGATCTACGCAAATCAACCATTATAGATCTACCATTGTACCATTGTCAAGTACTACTGTAAAAAAGGCTTGTCATTGTCATTTCTTATGGATCCCAATAAAGCCAAGTCTGCATTTAAGCTTGATATGTTTAAGCTCCCTCCCTCCAAATATTAATGAGAGGCTCGATCTTGTATCTCCTACTAATTTTTACATTGGACATCTCTATAAGTATAGCTTGACAAGATTTGTTGCTGCTTCTTATTTTATAGATTCGCACAACAGTGAGGATCTTATTTGCAGTTAAAACATGGCAAGTCACATGTAATTTTACAAGCTTAGCATCAGCAAGGGATAACAAAAAGTGATGCGTTTCTTTTTCTGCCTACTATAATGATTCAAATCCTTTCAAACCATGCTCATATAGATGTACTGATTCAATCATATGCAATGCAAATTTAGAGGCATTATTAATATCTCTAGATTCTCTGCTACTTCCATATAACTAAATATTCCAAGTGCGAAGTGGCATATTCTGTCTAATTTTGAGATGGATGGAGCGTTCGCATGAACTGGAATCCTGATGCCGTTGCTAACTAGTTTATTGTATTTGAGCTTGACAAATCCATGCCCAGATTTGAAAAGGTTTATTCCTTCAATGGCACCTTGGTTCCCGACATGAACAATACATTGTGACTGTACATGCAGGGAACATTGGATAATATGGACTATTTACCAGGCCATATGAATCTACCATATGCATGTCATATTAGCATTTCCTACCCATACCATTACCACATAAAGCAACATCTCCAATTGATGCACTGATAATATCAACATATGAAAGCAAGACGTATACATCTGATACATTAGGAAATACATTTGATACGTTAAGGAATGCATTTAATACATTAGGGAATACGATACATTAGAAAATACATTTGATACATTTCTTTACTAAAGCTAACATAAAGAATGGATGTTGCTTATGTACAGGAAAGGTTTACACAGTTCAACTCTTTTCTTGCAGGTAACATCTTTGTCATGCAACGTCATTGCAAAGGATGTACCATCTCTCATGTGTTTTGTCATAGGTGATGATGTGGTCTCCAAGTATATATTTTGGTAGAATTGAGGAATTCGATAGAAGAAGAAGAAGAGAATTGTGCATGTAAAGCCAGAGCAATGTGTTGCCTTAGAACTTTGATTTGCTGCGTAACCCATGGCATTGATTACCAGGCTTCCTGCAAATACTATTGTGATGTAAGAGATCACATTGAGAGAAACCATTATACTAGGCAAAAAAAAATCTATAATTTTGCTACCACCATGCATTGAAAAGCCTGATATGTTTCTTGGTCCGGATGATCAGAGCTCAAATCATTGTTAAGGCTTCAAACACATCTGTACATAAATAACAGGAGAAATCTTATTGCCAGATTTATTTCTATAGAACCGTTTTTAGATCTGGGAAGCAGCAGGACTGAGATAGAATAAGGCATCACTAGATTTCATTTTCCTTCTAATATTTTGATCCTTAAAGAGCAATTGACCAGATATAACTTGATTTGTATTCTAGTATATAAAAGAACAATTGTTGGCATGGATCAATTCAAGTGCAAAGCACAACTTGTGACAATATACAACTTATAATCATTCTTTGAAGATTATCTAAAAGACAAGATGTTTAACGTCCAAAAGAATCGAAAATTAACAATGCCTTTGCAAATTTTTGTTGTCTGAGATGCCATTCATATAAAAATATAAGCATATTAGCATCTCATAGTTTAAAGATTGGGCTTTCTCTGCATTAGGATTGCAAGAAATACTCATTGCCCTATTGCTTTTGGAGCTCCTTATATACAAGAACATTGCAGTAAGGGCCTGCGTGAATAGGGAAGGTAGTTATGTTTTCCGATCAGGATGTAATAAATTATAGAAGCAACAAATATCTTTCCAGATGCAGAAAGATTTACTTTTAAATCTTCAGAAGACTGCAAATGAAACTTAAAAACGACAACTTAAGACACAACAGAGCCACAATACCACTAAAGTTAGATAAACAATGAATTTAGAGAAATTGTGCATTGGATTCATTCATGCTTGATCTCTGCATTACCTTGATCTGTTTAAGAGATGAATGCAAACAATATTGATACCACCAATAAGTATATGATTATAAAGTTTATCTTGGAGTATAGGCCAAGATCATAACTAATTTAGAAATTTGGATCCTTTCTGTAATGGAAATTTGTTTTAACCCAAAAGCAAAAATTGAATACAGGAGATATAACCAAATTTAAGACAAGCAAGCATGCAACATATTACAATAAAATCTAGTTGCCTCGACTCATAATAAAAAACAGAAAAAAAAAAAAATAAATTTTGTTTTGGTGTGTTATGGGAGATGTTGATTTTTTGGTTTGGAAAACAAATAAAAATTCGAAAAACATGGGCGAGTTCATGAATACATATGAACTATTAATAAAACACGAAACAACACACCAAAACAAATAATTTCAAAAAAAAAAAAACGATAAAAAACGCCGCTTTTTTGCTTTTTTATTTTTTTTTTCCAACCCAAAAACACATCTCAATTTTTTTCACAAAACAGAACTATGGCTATTGACCTTGAAAAGAAAATGCCTAGGCTCCTCTAGATGCAAATCATTGCCATAGTCCAACTCTGGTGCCCTGTTTATGAGACTGCTGCAAACAACCACTCCAAATGTATGAGGGAGGGATGGACCACGAACCGTAGCAAAAAAAAATGAAGCATGTAGCAAAAAATGTTTGTGGATATAAGGGCTCTCCTTTTATTAGCTTCAACGCTCCTCCATTACATTTAAATGGCCACTTTTTTCTATTATAGGCTTGATGCCAAAATAATATCTTCTCGATCCTTAGATATTTCAGCCGCCCTTAGATAAGGTCCTTAGAACCAATGGTCCATCCAAAGAAAAATAAGTTTTTTGATTAAAAGCTTTTTTCTTGAACCAAAATTTTGAAAAAAGCAAAATAGCTTTGGTAGAAGAGATTCAAAGCTTTAAATATATTGACGTACATAAGATACAATTTTTCATTTTTATAAAATAGCTTTCGCTACTCATACAATGAAGTCATAAGAGGAGGCAGACAATCATTTGCTTTCATAAATTCCTCTCTTCGTTTCCCAATCTTTACTCCATTCATTGTGAACTTGAAAGAACTTAGATCGCTTTCTACTTCTAACCTTTAACGACTATCATATAAGGACCATTTTGATTCAACTTCAACTGTTTAAAACGATTGCCCATTTATATGAACAGAAAATTTGACTTCTTTTGAATGCAGACCATCACCTTCATCTTGATCAAGAGAAACCTACCTTGAATACTGACTTTCACTTAAAGGTAAGGTATAAAGCTTGTCTTCTTAGACAATACATGAACCATAAAATATTGCGACTGATTTTACATTCTCTTTCAATGCAACATGAATCTCACACAACTTTTTCTTTACAAACATCAATATGTGAGAACGTTTTGGTAAAAAAACCATGTCTGCAATATGAGGCAAAGGGACTTCTACTATTTTTTCACCTTTGGATAATAGATGTGCTTCTAAAAAATGTTGACCTATTTTGCAACTCAACTGCATTGACATCTTCAAAGATAATTGAACCGAGTTCTAAATGAAAAGCATGGAATGTACTTGTTATGCTTTCGACATTAACCAAATTTTCTTGGTTTGATTGGCAAAATCCTATAGGATAAAAGTAGAGAAATAGTGGAATTAGTAAAGCTCTAAAGAAAAAGAAATATTGGAACAAATAATTAGCTATAATAAATTAGAAAAAAAGATTGGAATCAGAAATGAACTTATAATTTGGTTGCAATTTTTGAAGTCTACATTCCCTATCAATGGTATAGTTAAGTCAAAATGGCCATAAACATGCTAAACTAGAAGATGCCATGCTTTCTATGCTTTTGAATCTATTTAACCCTACCTTTCTGATGGGATTTTAAGTCATTCAATCAGGCTCGTTTAACTTTAAAAGCGCCTCTCAATGATGGCTGCATTGTGACAAATGAGAACCCAGTTGTAGGATCTATACAACTATTTAGTGATAACAGAGGTAATCTTGTCCTCCATTGACATCTGTAAATAACCAGAAAAACATGTGAGAGATTAGAATTTAACATTAGAGACAAGGTTGAAATGCATATTCACGATATTTTTTACAGAATATGATGTGGAGAGGAAACATATACTGAATAGAGATTTGTATCTTTCAGATCAGAATTGTCTGAAACAAAGAAAAGAAGGAATTGTCTGAAACAAAAGGAAAAAAAAAACAATATATTAGATGAACATGCTATGTATCTGAGAGACAATGACAGAAGAATTATGCATCCATTCATATCACTATTTTCCTGGAGTTTTTTAAATTCTAAGTTCGAAATACAAAGCATATTTTTCGTAGGAAGCTAAACAGTGATTACGGTTCTTAGCCTTGACCTAGTAGCACAGATATCAAGGAGCAACCAGAGTGTAATGACTACAGAAATATATATCATGCGCATCCTGACACGGTGTTCCTTCAACCGATCTTGCCAGTCAACCAAGAAGGCATGAGAAAGGGGTAGAGGAGGGAAAATTTGTTTTTTCATAGGACAAGGCGACAAAAGGATCGAGCAACCCGACTAGCACAATGCACTGAAACTTCTAATTAAATCTTGCCATGCTATAACTGAATAACTGCTTCTATCAAATCATGTTTTTTCATTGGCCAGCATATTTCCTAGTTGGCATCAAGTAATGCCATCGATTCGAGCCATCGGATCGGTATTCTCGATTGGGCGAGCATACATCTCTCCCATGCATGCATATACATTGCATGCATTTTCTGGGGCTCTGGTTCATTTGGGGATTGCTTTTTCTTGCAGGTTCTTCATCGACTTCTCATCGGCGTTTTCTCCTCTCTCAGCAGTTCCCTTGACTCTCTTTCCTTGATACCAGGCAAGGAAGGGGCTTCTCCCTGCATGGTTTGACAATTTAGCGCCCTTTTCCATGTTGTGACATGTTCTTCCCCGATCTTGTCCCTTTTTTGGCCATCCCTTAATCTTCGACCTCGATCCCGTTTTGATAAGGAAGTTCTCTTTTTGTCGGGAGCTTTTGTCTGTTTTCATGCGAGCCCTTATTCGAGAATGCCATTGATTAGAGCCATCGGATCGGTATTCTCGAATGGGCGAGCATGCATCTCTTCCATGTATAATGCATGCATTGCATGTATTTTCTGGGGGTCTGGTTCATTTGGGGATTGCTATTTCTTGCAGGTTCTTCATCGACTTCTCATCGGCGTTTTCTCCTCTCTCAATAGTTCCCTTGACTCCCACCCACCTCCCTTAATGTGTATATCAATCTTGTTAATTTGGGATTTTCCGATTTAGTGAGAAAGTTTTTTGGAATTTTTTCTTATGCGATTTCCTAAGATTATTGACATTTTGGTCGCCGGCAAATTTTTTTGATTTTCCAAAAATCGCTAACCCTTCTTTTTATGGTTTCGATGGGTAGGTGGGATTGTAATAAGGCGTCGAAAATGGTGGCCGGATAGGAGTTTTTTCCATACTAAGTTCCTCTGCATGGATGCCACATGCCAAGGCACTCTTCATTTTTCATCGGAATTGGATTTTGCAAAAATCATTAGAAGGAATTTGTGTCCGTGAGGGTTTTTTCTTTCAATTGAATTGCTTTGAGATTGCGAAGGATGGATTATCTTCTTGCAGCTGGAAAGGGATAGTAACGGGTCTTCCCCAGTGCCAGAATGTGAGACGATCTTCTTTTCCCCTGCAAAACAAAACTTGGGATGCGTTTCTGCCTATTGCTGAAGAAATTTGAAGCAGAAGGTATCGGATCTGAAGCATCTGAAGCTTAAGGTCGGTGGCTATGGCAGCCCACCCCAACCCTTGCTCTGTTATTTGCTCCTATTGTCATTTACAGACGGATGGATGCAGCATCAGCCGAAAGCTTCGCCATAGCTAGAAACCGTCGCCATAGCCAGAAAATGGGCAATCTGGAGAATGGGCAATCTGGAAAATGGCAATCTGGAAAATGGGCAAGTCGATGCAGACAAAATATAAAGGGAATGTCTGGATCTGCAAGATTAGCCTGTTTTTGGTTGCCTGCAAGGGTATGCTATTTAATCTTCTACTTAGCTTTGGTCTCTATTGTGCTTCTTTGCAGGATTTGTTTTCACTTTGGATCACCATCAAACTTGCACATCAAACTTGCAGACTAAATCTTGAGCTGTCAGAGTAGAGTACAGTGATTGATTCTTGCATGTTCTTTTATTTTCATCCATTCATTATGGTTTGTTTATGATCAATCACTCTTAAAGTGCCTTTTCAAGATTTGTGCATGCATGGCTTAAACAAAATCATGGCAGCTACGGCAATTTGCAGAGCTTGATTCGTGAATCTGGAGAGTTTGGTTTGTGATTGAGTAGCCAGTTGTTTTCTTTCATTGCAAGATATGGCTTCGGGATGGCAAAACCTCTTCTTGCGGATTTTGCTTTGGTTAGGAGTCCCACTGCTCTGAAAGATCATGTTCAATGTTTATGTTTTTGTTGTAACTTAGATGTTGAACATATATTAACACTCACGTGTGATAATTTACTAGAACAAGCAAGGACTATCTTTGTTGGCAGGTCTTCTGGATTGTTTCTACAATCTTCTTTTACATGAATAACAGGCAAGCACTTGATTTATTTTAAATATTTAATTTGTTGGTATAAGTTTTTGCCTGCAAATTTTGTTTTTCCAGCTGATATTCTTGAATGCACATCATTATGTGTTAGAATTAGGCAAATGATTCAATGATGGCTCTTCTTTGACCAAATAGTTCCCAAATAGTAAAGTCACCTGGCACTGATGTCAAAATTCATAATGAAGGAAGTAAAGAGCTAATAAGTAAAGAGCTGATATTAAGGAAGTTCTGCTCTGATTTATTTGAGGTGATATTTCTACCTTGATGCATTTGCAGCTTGAAAGGTATGACTAATTCGTGGTTTTACTTCCCTAAGCCACCATAACTATTGATATATGTCTTATTTATTGGGATGTTCAGTCATCCAACTTACACATTCACCTATAAAACATGCAGATCATGGAGGTAGATTCGTGCAAGTTATGCCATCATGTATCTATGTTGCATACAAGCTTCTCTCCAGCTGAATTGATGTGGCTACACCAATGAAACTATCACCATCATAAAAGTAGCTCTGTATTTTTATTCTCGAGATGAAGGTATGATTCACTACATGATTCAACAAATGATAATTGCACATTTTATTTTGAAAATTGGTCGTGATTTGTAACTCGGTTCCAGAAATGCCTTGAATGTTGGATGTGCATGCAAGTCATGATTGCTAAGAGGGCACTTTCAGCATCCCTTTACATTCTCTCTAGCGCAATTAGTTTTATTGCGACTTCACATATTGCTTTGTGATTTACATCTAGGAAGAGCCCATCAGTTTGAGGTAACCATTTTGCTGTTATATGTTGTATCAGGCTTGGACTTTAGAGTTATTTTTATAAATCATGCTCTATTGAAACTGAAATGAACTTCCAATGTACTCTGTGCACTCTGTGAATATATATGTATATTATGCCTATTTACGCTATGATGATTCATTTGTTGTACATGATTGCAAACATGTTCTGCAGTTAGACAATGAGACTAAGATCCTGCAGCTTATAGACGTTAACTCATGAGTACAAGAACTTATTACTGTGCATAAGTTCTACTGCATTTGTTACTGTTTAAGGTAATTAACTAACTAAACATATTGATAGTCCTATGTGCTCCTACAAAATTGTCTCATTATCTTTAGCAATAATAATAATGTGTCTAGATCCCTTCACTTGCAGGCCCAAAATATGACTCCAGAGGAAGAGGCAACATCAGTTGTCAATGGCCCCGACTTACTCTAAAAATCACTTGGTAAGGCCACTTGCCATGGTAAAAATGATAACTGCTACGTGCAAGAAGAATGTATTGCAAACATAGAAATTGCTCTTGAGACGGATGTTTGTCTGAAGTGCTTTTAGATGTAGTTGAAACTAGGGTACATGGATACGAACACACTAAAGTGGCAGGGATAGTATACGGAGGTATGTAGCTTCTCATCTCATCATTTCAACTTCTGTGTCAGACTTCCTCCATTTGTTTATTAGATCCATGTGCAGCCATTGCGAGATAAATAGATCCATCCCAACATTAGCTATAATTTGCTTAATATTTAGTTGTTGAGGGATGTTATGTGTCAATCTATCCATCTGTGAAAATAAGCATCTTAGCATTGCAATTTTGGCTCCAATGGCATGGTGCCACTTGCCATCTTCCTGCATAAGTTCGATCTGCGGCTAGATGGCAATATATTAGGCTGATTACTTTTGAAATGTCAGGAGCATGCCGCTTAGGCTATGAGGCTTACTATTCTTCTTAAGCCTTGCTTGACTCGCAAGCTGCAGTTACCTTTTTACATGGTATATTGCTACATTCTACATTCTACATTCTACTTCATTGCAGATCTGTTACGAACAATGATTGCTATTTGAGGCCACCTTTAGTAGCTATTAAACTTTAATACCGCAACAAGGAGGGTGAAATGCATGTCTACTGTAATGTGATACTTTGAAAGGAGCATAAATTATTTATACTGAAATTATCATGTATTTTCCTATCATAAACGTGTTCTCAATCATTTTCAGGTTATGGAGGATCATCTGTTTAATAACGCTTTCTATTGGGAAATTGAATGGCGCTTTGAAGATAGAGCAAAAGCAAGGAGGAAGTTGAAGGAAGATAGTTGGGTTTAAGAAAGGATCTAGATCCAAGACATGCATGATTGTTTTATACACGCCTTTGCTTTTGCTTATTAGACACTATCTGTTTGCATGTAATCCAGTTTGTGCGTGTTCTCAAAGTAGTTATATAAATGGTTCTCCTTACTCTTCAAAGGGAGTATGGAGTTCATATGTAGAAATTTGCAAATTCAAGTTTCTATGTGAAGAGTTATTCTCTTTAAGAAATCCCAATGTTTAAGTATTCATGCCACAAATATCTTCATCGCTTGGATTTATTTGACAACTTCTTCTTTGTGGCTTAATGGGCCTCATGCCAAATTGCCTAATAATGATCAATTAGTTGCGAACTAGCAAAGCTAGATACCTTTAGAAACCTTGAGCTCATTAACTCCCCGACATTTTGGTTTTGATTTGTTGTTTAGATTCTTTGCATGTTGAAACACAAGTATTTTTGAGGCTTCAAGCCAAAGAAAAATTGGAAAAGGAACGAAGATGCTTGGCATTTTGAACCACGAGTATTTTTGAAGCTTCAAGCCAGTTGTTGCACTGCAAATGCCCAAGCTTTTGTGTATGAAATACGTGTGCCAAGAATACAAATTGTATGTTCCACTGCAAATGCCCCAGCTTTTGTGTGTATGAAATACGTGTGGCAAGAATACAATTTGTGTGTTCCATTGTTGCACTAGAAATGCCCAAACTTTTGTATATGAAATACGTGTGACAGGAATACAAATTGCGTATTCCATAGTTGCTCCTACAATCTTCAAATCCAAATTTTCATGCTCTAAATCTTTTTTTTTTTTTTAAGTATTAAAGAACCACCCCTTCAAATTGTCACGAAGCCCTGCAACGCCGGGCACCATAATTAGTTATTGTAAATATTGTTTTTTGTCGTGTGGCACGCATGACCAGCCCCTCGCGTTTTCGAGGTGTAAATGTTGTTTTTTATCGCGTGGCACGCGTGACCAGCCCCTCGCTTTTTCGAGGTTTTTTTCTATTGTTTTTTTTTTTTTTTTTTTTTTTTTGTTGGTGATGTGCAGGTCCAAGGGGTGATGCACGACTTCGGTATTCTTTTTGGAGCATGGGTATTTTTGAGGGAACGTTTAGCAGCCTTGCGCTGTCCAAACCCCTTGCGGAGATTTTATTGCTAGGGGTTTTCCTCAAAAGCTCGAAAGGGCAGGGTTTTTTAATCCCGGCGATAAGCTCTGAGCAGGTACACTAGCCAACATCTATAGCACACATATTTATTTGAGGTCCCAGTGTTATAACTGAATATTCCCTATGTTTTTCATTTTTTGGGTAGCCTGCAATGTGCAGCTATCCACTCTATATTATTGTAGAAAAACTGCTGAGATGAATGAAAAGACTAAGTAAGGGAGCTTTTGTCTGTTTTCATCCTTATTCGAGAATGGATCTTTTATAACCCCAAAAAATTCCTAATGGAACTATTATCCTATTCTATTCTGTTATGATATTGATCATGGATGTTCTCTTTGGTTGCACCTCTTGTGCGTGAGGAAAGGAGGCAGAGATCTAGGAGCCATATATAGAGATGACTCTAGTGAATGACCTCATTAACTCCCTCTAGATTCGACCGCGCATAGGAGCCCACCTAATGGTGGGCAAAGGGGATTGATTGGCTTACAAGGGAGGACTTCTTTGAGTGCAGTTGGTCTCTTGATGTGGAATGTCTACTAGAAAACCATTTCTTTCTAGACCTAAACGCTACTACTGCAAGAAGTACGGTATGGGTTTGGCCCTTGCTAGGTGATGCATCGCATCAATGGAGCTAGATCGAGTACGAGCATGGGCAACTGTGACTTTCTAACTGCATGCATCGACATGATGCTTCCTTCTGGAAGAGAGCAGCTCTTCCTGCCTCATCAGACTGGGGGAGATACAACCCCTAGAGTAGCCCATATAGCTACATCTCTGGCAGGCTATCGCCAAGACCCAATGTTCTTTGGTCTCCTTGCCAACTATGCATAAGTAGGGTCAGATGGAGTGGACTATTGTTCTACGCTAGTCAATGTCATTGCTATACCCCCTGTCAGGACTAGACCATCAGTTATTCCCCACGAGTATAAGCATGGGTGGTATATATGCCATGTAATGTTGATGCTATATATATGACCGGATTATGGTTCTCCAACCTTCGTAGTGGTTATGATATTGTTATGTATGTATTGTCAAGCACTGACATTGATGCGCTTCCGCAGCTAGGTTGATATCAAGGAAGATAAGGAAATGACATGTTCATTACTTCCACACCAACTCTTGAGCACCAAGAAGAGGTTGATATAAGGTGGATGGCCTTATGCCGACTATGGTCGAGTGGTGCTGCTAGTATAGGGCTCCTACCAAATTTGGCCCTCAACCTATTCTTAACCTAAAGTCTCTTTCTCTTGGCATTCAAAGAGTGGCCCTTTGGCATCTAAATATGGATGCCACTCTTGACTGCCCATGAGGGCACATGAATTTTTTAAGGTTGATTTCAAATTGAGCATCAGTTCTCTTTTTGTTCTCTCTTTCCTCTCTTTTTACTTGTGCCCTCTTCTTCTCCTCCTCTCTTAATGTCTTCTTCTTGATAGTCTCAGCCCTCTTGGCCTGTAATGTTTTAGCTTTTAGTTTTCAGCCTCAACCGTCATTGCCTTCTTCATTCTCGTTTTTTCACAAAAAAACTGCATTACTAATGTGGACTAGACCACTTATGCTAGGTCCCTTATCCTTTGTCCTGGAAGTTTAGCTCTTATGTTGGCTGAGGTTGAGGGAGGAGGGCCTTGTGGCAGCAGATTGTGCTTCAGAGTGCACAAGATACTCATGACAGTAACGTGATGCTTCACCATGCTCAAAACAAGCTGGCATCCCATTGCCCCTACATGCTACATCACAATTGTTACTTGGTTCCAACACTGATGATCCAACATGCACATCAAGGGAGTTTACATGCTCCACAAGGTGTGCCATGATGTCTTGGCATTTGCGTTGGATTCATAATGTGGAGTGTTGTTGCCAAGGTTGAAGACCTCATACTCATATGCTCCACCTCCATATCTTGCATTGTACACATAATCTCCTCCTCATCCTCTTCTTTGCTTATTACTTTCCCCGTCATCATCCTCATTTTCAGATCTGTGTTGTTGCACATGGCCAACCACACATGGTTCCATTTCCTCGTGCTCATGCCAACTTTATTATCATGTCAACTTTACTAACAACTCGGGCACCTTTCCTTGCAATGATCTTTAGGCCTCTAACTTTCCTTGCAATGATCTTTAGGCCTCTAACTTTGCCTACCTGTATACTTGTCTCATTAGCATTCTATACCCTGCATGGAGGGAACTAAAATTAATCGTAGATTGATTTAAGGCCCAAGCAGAACATGTCCAGTTTCTATTAGTTCATGGCTAGTGCATGATCCCTTTCTACTATGTATGCACTCCTCAATAAGATGTTTGAGTGCATCTGTTTGAAGAGTTCCCACCATTTGTTACCTAGAAAATCATAATATGCGGACATTTGAGCTGTCTTTTGCACTTAGAGTTACGCATATACCAAAAGTTGTCCTATCCAAAGCCCATGCCACTAGTTCTTTTCTTATTCAGTACTTCGCACATG
Organism: Isoetes taiwanensis; assembly: GCA_021234155.1. Classification (NCBI taxonomy): domain Eukaryota; kingdom Viridiplantae; phylum Streptophyta; class Lycopodiopsida; order Isoetales; family Isoetaceae; genus Isoetes; species Isoetes taiwanensis. The sequence continues at coordinate 29,178,549 of JAJEKV010000002.1, read as the reverse complement.
AGGATGTTTTTTTTTTTTGCTTAATGTATGTGATCCTACCATACTGCCAGTCCCTAGACTTCCTCTCTAATAAAATTGTCATATCTAATAACCACTTCTAGGATCTCAAGCACTTGCCATTCTGTTCATTAGCCTCACACATTCCCATATGGATCATCAGAAAATGTTTACAGTCACGGTGGTTTTGGCTTGTCCAGTCACATAGTGCCATCAACAGGGATTTTTCACAGTTGACATTGACATTTATTTTTGGTTAGAGTTACATGCTATGTCAGAGGAAAGAGGTTCCACGTCATGTCCATCATGTCCACGTTGCCAAAAAAATGAACCAGACCGTTACCCTAGGGATCAAAATTCAAAATAATGCTGGTTATACACTCAAATCATCTTCTAACATTTGGTTTTCAACCTCTTCTATGACAAGTACTTGATCATGTCTCAAATACATCACCCCAATTGATGTCCTTCCGTAATAAGGTACTGACTTCCAAGCAACATATATGCTTCCAAAGTATTTCCGCACATTTGATTTCTCAAAGGTGTCTTCAGTATATTTTGCTTGGAGAATTCCCTTTCACATGCAGCACTACTAATGCAGCATTACTAACTGGCGTATGCATGATAACTTGCCATAACTTCATCATGTCTAGATATCTCTCATATCCAATATTTCCGTCCTCTTCCTAATGGCCTCCATCAAGCATGTAGCTGTACCACTTTCCAATTCTAAAATCTTATAAAACATGGTTTTGATCTCTCCACCAAACTTTGGAAGGACAACGTAAACAATTAGATGCTTTTCATTAACAACATATGTGCTTTCATTCTATGCAAATGCTAAAAAAAAGGGCAGCTTAAATTTGCCGTTTGATTGCATGTCTTGCTACATCTCTCATCACAAACAACATCTCCTTTCAACTAATTTCATTTGTATAAGAACCATACATTTCTGGATTTGGAGCATTGGGAGTATTCAACTCAAACAAAAGCTCCATAGGCTGATAATTGCTTAAAGCAATATTTCTAGATGAAATGAAATGAAGTACCTTCATGCAAACGACCCCTTTTGCTCATGTGCTCCAAGCTGATTCTCCAAACTACTCACGATGGTTTCACGCCTTTCTCTTTCAAACTCCATTCCACCTTAGCCGCTTTATGATCAGAGCCCTCTTCTCATGTTTTTTAAAAGCTGTTATTTTAAAAGGTGTGGCCCCGTAGAAGCATATAAATTATCATGCTTGACCTTTTATAATACATACACCACTTGCATTTTATTCTTTCATTGTCATGAAGAATCCATGGATGTGGGCCTTGCCATTCTAGAATAAATTTTCCCTTGGATGTATTACTACCAGAAGATTCTAAATTGCAGCTAATTTCTCCACTCTACTCATCCACATGCACATCTTGAAGGGCCTCCTCATCATCTGATTTTTCTTCTGCTCCAAAGAGCTCTTCATAGAGCTTACCCCTTTCTTTATTCCTGTCTTGATTGTTTATTCTTCCAATGCAATCTTCTTTTTCTACTAATACAGAAGCCTTATTCTAATAAGAAAACAATGCGCTCTTAGCCATATTAAGACATATCGATGCTGGAAGAACTAATCTTGCTGCAAGAATAGGTGCCAATGATCAAATCAATTATGATTCATATAGGCCATTTTCATAATCAACTCTGTTGTTCTATCTTCCAGGTCGTCGCCTACAAAATGCAAAGATTGTATCTGCAATAGCACAAATATGAAACATACAGATGGCGTAAATGAGCGGATGCGGATTGCCTGAGGTTGCTGTGATGCTGAAGCCTGATGGGCACCAAAAATTGGGGCAAAAAAAGCTTCGAGTTTTTTTTGGGGGAAAAAAAAAGTATCTATACAAGAAACTTATCGCGGCGGCCAAGGCCACCGCAAATGTTTCTCTTTCCTAAATGCACTATGAGGGAGTTTGTGTCAACTTGGAATTGGGGTGAGAAACATCTCCAACTGGATCTCAAACCATGAGATGCTCAAAGTGTCCTCAAAATGGTATACAAGATTTGAGATTCACCTCAAAAGTTCCCTATGTGTCTTGAACGACCTTAAAAGAACATGGTTGCATGATAGTTGACATTTGGACAAATTTATGGAAAAATGCCATTTTAATGGTAGAGTTCATGGATAGCCCTTTTTGATTACAACTTCCATTACAAAATGGGATTTAGAATTTGAGATTCACCTCAAAAGTTTCCTATAGTTTTAGACGACCTTAAAAGAACATGGTTGCATGATAGTTGACATTTAGACAAATTTATAGAAAAATGCCATTTTAATGGTAGAGTTTTTCATGGAGAGCCCTCTTTGATCACAAATTCTATTAGACCAGGAGGCTATTTTTTAGCATGTATGTTGGGAAAGTTACAGCTGTCTATGTTTTGCATATGCATTATCCACATTGTGACTCAAAGCCAAGTTCAACAATTGAGTGGTAGCATTTACAATGCGTGTTGACTAATATGTTCTCTAAGATAATATCATTACTAATACCAAGGTTTCAAGTGCAGAAATTAACAAACAATGTTTTTAGTTCCCTTAGAGAAGACTAACTAGTCACATGTCAAAGAAACTCAATTGCATGCTTATAATAGTAAATTTCTTAGGTGGACAATGAAGAAACCCATTTGCATGCTATGAAAATTAAATTCCTTAAGCAGAGCAATGCTTCTAGGATGCCTACAAGAAGAATTTTCCCCCTTTTTCTCGGATGCCTACCAGGAGTTATTTTCCCTCTTTTTAGCCGTGTTCCTTATTTTATGCAAGGTGCAATAATCTTTATGCCCCAAGCATTTCTTGTTTTAGTCCTTAGTATCAACTTAGCTTTTCATGCTCTAAAACGTCATGTTCTTTTGAGGCTGCACTTTGTATCCAATTGAAGAAAATCAACAATTCTTCACAACCTAAAAAATACTTCTTTTGCAACATCCAGTCATATCAGTCCACGTGTGACCCATATATACACACGTATACATAATTCGTCACAATGTAAAATTCACAAGCACCCAATCATATCAGTCCATGTTTGACCCACATACATAGCCAGATACAATACAGGTCAGGAGGTTAGCACATCTTGGAAAGAATCTGTTGTTATAGGAGAATCAAATCATCAATAGGAATTACATTATCATGATCTGTGTTCTGTAATACAGTAATATGTGTGCCCAAAGTTAGGGGCATAGGAAATTATGTTAAACACATGTTAGACCATTGCATTATAAAAAAAGGCAACCCGTGATTAAAAAAAGGGTATGCCGAAGGATATCCAAGGGGGGATATATTTGAACGAAAGATCCTATATTAAGGAAAAGGGTCTCCCTCAACAAAAGAAACCTTTATTTCCAAAAGGTCGTATAGGCTATAAAAGGAACGAACATCGACTAGATGGAAAAACACAGAGTCTGACTTGTGACTCACTACTGCGACCGGGACTTGTGCAGAGACGGAGAGCGAATCTATCTTGTCGATTTCCTTCAAAAGCCATAAATCTTCTTGTTGAACCTATTCAAAGCCTGCACCCAACTTCCTAAGCAATTTCTTTGTAAACCAGACTTTGATGGAAGCGGATTGATTACCGTAAAGTATTGTGGATGGATTTTCAAACCAGTTTGTGATCCATCTCCAAAAACATCGGGGATTTTGTTCTATTCTATCTAGCAGAGAATGATTCAGAGCAAGAACACATCAGAATCAAGAAGGGGGCTCGTTTTGCTTGCTCATCTCTCGCCTTGAAGTTCCACAGGCCGCCTTTGCACCATATCCAGAGCCAATTATTAGAAAAGAGTTTTCTGCAACATGAGAGTCCAGGTCTAATAGACACGCTCTGCCTGATGTTTGGTTTAGGGTCTTTGCCTACCATCGTTGGGTTCGACAGATTTGCAGATTCTTTTAAGAAAATGGCAGCTTGAACAAAACTGGTTATGGCGGAAGAATGTCCCAGAGCAATTTCTTCTAAGTGTATTAATTTAAAGCTCAGCCAAGGATCTCTCCCATGCTTGATTATTGTCAGAATAGCCATCCTGGCGATATGGCAATAGCTTCAAGCTGGAAGAGGGCAAGAACATAGTGCTTGCGATTTATATTGAGGAAGGAAGGAAGGAAGGAAGGTATTTTTATCGTCCACGGAGACCAATCGGTCTATGGGACCCAATACAAAAGCGCAGCAAGCGGATTACTACCCGGATTAAAAAATCCCCGCCCCGAAGGGTTTTCGAGGGAAAAACCGTGGCAGCAATAAGCCTGCTGACAAACTGTTCCAATATAAAAAATGCAAAAACACACAAATATATACACTCATGCACCGCACCCGTAGTGCCTGATCAGCGGGCAGCCAAGCAGGGCAAAGGTGAGCTCACAGATCCAGTACCTCCTGAATGTACGATCCCAGAGCACGTACTGACGGTGTGAGGACAGAATAGGACATGCGATTTGGCTATAAGGCAACAGCAGATGCCTTGAGGATTCTTCTTTGAATCTGGCGATTTGATGAGCATGATACATACAGCAGGAGCGTCCACAAATCCGATGATATTAAGGCTGAGAAGAACAGGGTACAGGTTTCATGTTCAGGCTTCTTTTTGAGCGTATGGGTATGGCAAGACTGACCCTTCCTCGCTTGCCCGCTGCACTATCACTGGATCTGGCTATGTTGTGCGACAGAGGTCCGCAGCGGTAGAGCATGCAACAGCCATTCAAGAATTTTGGGTCACTATATTCTTCTAGCCGCCATAATCTTGCCGAAATCACAAACCATAGTTTTGCATGGCTTGTTGTTGTATTTGTATGTAAATATAGTATAAGCTGATGCTGGCACCCAGGATTCCAAACAGGGGAATCTAGGGTTTGGATTCCTGCGTTTGTGCGGTCGGGAGGGCTGCGCTTCATATGGGCAGGCTGCAGATGGCGACCAAGCAGGTATGCTACTATTCCTGACAGCGATTTTTCTTGAGGCTAGATGTGCAGTTCCGACCACTCTTTTCAACAGGCTGGCAGTAGGCTCTTCAACAGGCTTTTCTAACTTGATCTATTCTGTTTGTCTTTGAATTCCAAGCTTCGCATAGCAAGGCATACGAATTACTGGGGGCTCTTCCAGACGATGATCCGTGCAAGTAGATCAACTAGGCATATATCCATTGTGTTTTCCGCGATAGCAGATTGGTACAGCCTGGTACTCAGAATGCCTTCGATGTGCATTTTAGCTGGATACTTAGGTGGCATCTCTATTTCCACGAGCGGATTCTGCAAAATCTGCTCACGGATCCAACATTTACTCCTCCTTTTTGGAATTGGGACAACCAATCTGTCGTTTCTCCTCTGCCCAATTCAATCCCAGATTTCTACGTCAAGAAGGCTTCATTGTTGGACTCAAAGAGAAATACTCTGTTATGTACTAGCAGATTGTTAGCTCGGCGAAGACTGCAAGTTTGTTTATGGGGCAAAGTTACACAGCTGAATCTGTAAAAACTTCTGGCGTGGGTACATTGGAAAACAATTCCCATGGATTTGTTCATTTTTGGACGGAAGGAAACAATGCCCCTTATGAGGACGTGGGTGCCCTCTATTCTGGCGGAATTGATCCCATCTTCTTCGCCCACCATGGCAATGCCGATAGAATTTGGTGGATCTGGAAAAAGAAGCTCGGCCGCAAGGAATTCAAAGACAGGGAATGACTAAACTCTGCCTTTGTTTTCTTCGACGAGTTTGGCGATCCAGTCATAGAAAAAATTAGTGGCTATTAATAGCCAAATGGCGATTTTTTTGGGGATCTAGGCAATTTTTGCGGCGAATTTTATGAAGGGAGATTTTATTTAAAAAAATAAAAAATAGCCATAGTTAAAACAAGTATTCCATTATTTTTTTAGGATTAGCCAAACTATTTTTGCCATTTTCTTTAAAGAAAAAGGGATTAGCCTTTCTTTACATTGCAATATTTAAATGTTAAATCATTAATAGCCAAACAAAATGAATTCTTATTAAAGATTTTTACACATCCCCACCTACCATCATCAGTGATAGTAGTTTCCAAACTATGAATTTCTGCTACATATACCATTAGATGGCCAATATCCATCTAGATGCCTAAACTAACATCTTCCTTCAAGGGTTAAAGATAAGTGCAATTTGATCGCCATATTTAGAAGGGTGTGATTACATTAAACGTAGTTTCGATTTTGGATATTATAAGCTATGCTTTGAGCATCTGTTAAAGCTTTTTCATATTATCTTATGTTCCTCGATTGCCGATTATTATTTGTAATTGTAGTACAATATACCTAAAGCTATTGAATTTGCATTTTTTTATTTTTCTAGTTAGAAAAGATAGGCAATTGAAAGTTTAAAGCAATATTTAATTCAAAAGTTTCGCCAAGGTTAAATACAAATACATATAAATGTAATGATAATAATGATAAACAGAAACTGAACACGAAAAAGCTTCTTTCATTGAGAATAATTCTGATCTTATACATCTGTGGCGGTGCTACAAATAGCAGCCTCACCGTCATGCCTAAATTCAGGAGCACTCAATGGAAGTCCCTAAATCTATGGAACTAAAAACCCTGTGTAAAACCTAGTGTCCACCAAACTGTTACCACAGTAAAAGACAAACGTCATTCTTGTCAATGGTTAATACAATATAACCAACACTCCCCCTCAAGTATGACTTTGTCTACAATGTTACATCTCTGCAGACAAAAGGAATTCAACAGCATATGCTAAGTACAAAAGACTGAACTTAAACAATGCTTTTGAAAGAAACTACTCTAAATGCTTCAACTTAAACATAGCCTTCATGAAACGTGACTGCTTCAAACTGGAATCATCCCCATCTCTTCAATACATTCATGAAACCTTTTCTTCGGGAGTGGTTTAGTGAACACATCTGCTGTCATAAGATGTGTGCTGAGATGCTGGATGTCCACCTTCCCTTCATCTACTTTTTCTCTGCTGAAATGGAACTGGGTCTCGATATGTTTTGCCTTAGTAAAGTTGTTGGGGTTCTTTACTAGGCTCACTGCTGCCTTATTATCATTCAGGATCAGAGTTGGCCCTGCCTGTTCTGCACCTATTTCTTTCAGAAGTCTTCTGAGCCAAATGGCTTCTTTAACAGCTGCACAAATTGCCATATACTCGGATTCACATGTACTAACTGCTGTAGCCTTCTGTTTTTTGCTGCACCAACTGACAACTCCCCCTTGCAGCTGAAAGCAGAAGCCAGTGCGAGATTTGCGGGTAGCAGTCTCTCCAGCATGATCGGCATCAACATGACCGGATAAAAGAAGCTTGGTAGGATGTGAACCTTGGTAGCAAATCCCGACATGAGGAGTGGCTTTGAGATACCTAAGGATGCGTTTCACAGCCTGCCAGTGTGAAGGACCAGGACTTTCCATGAATTGGCTGACAGTTATGACACTCTCGGCGATGTCAGGGCGGGTGCAAACCATAAAATGCATGAGTGAACCGACTATGCTTCTGTAGGGCACATCCAAAGCATCTATGGTGCTGTTTTTAGAAGGAGATTCAAATGTCAAGGAGCAATTAATAGACGGAGTGCCTACCTCCCGACATGAGTCCATCTTGCATTTTTGAAGAAGAGAAGCAATACCCTTAGACTGATGAAGAGTAATGGTGTGAGCACCTCTGTCACGGAGAACTTGCATCCCTAAAAAGTATTTCAGCTCACCAAGATCTGTCATGTGGAACTTTTGAGCAAGACTTGCCTTCATTTGCTGCATCAAAGACTGCTGATTGGATGCTAAGATAAGGTCATCTACATAGAGGACAATAAGAAGAAGGTCAGTGCCATGCCTCTTAACATATACATTCCAATCTGCATTGCTCCGGCTAAAACCGTGAGAGGTGAAGAATGCATGAATAGTTTTGTACCACAGGCGAGGGGACTGTTTGAGCCCATAGATGGCTCGGTTAAGTTTACAGACCTGTTCTTCTTTGCCTGATACCTGATAGCCTGGTGGTTGCTTCATGTACACTTCATCATCAAGCTTGCCATGCAGAAATGCAGACTTCACATCCATTTGCTGCAAATCAAGGTCCAGGGCTGCAGCCAAGGCAAGTACAATGCGCACAGATGTGAGCCTGGCCACAGGGGCAAAAGTCTCACTATAGTCAATTCCAGCCTTTTGTGAGCAACCTCGGGCAACTAGTCTTGCTTTGTAACGAGACACCTGATTGTGTTCGTCATACTTGAGTTTGTATACCCACTTGCTGGATATGGCTCTTCTCCCTGCGGGCAGGTCACACAAGGTCCACGTGTGATTCTCAAGTAAGGAATTAAACTCCTCGTCCATGGCTTGCTTCCAAGAAGGATGCTCTGGACTAGTAAGAGCGTCATGAAAGGTCTGAGGTTCTTCCGCTGAAGCAGCACTGTGGAATGCAATATAAGAGGAACTTTTAGGCTTTTTACTCTCAAGATAGGACAACATTCGATCCGTAAGCTTGGTGTTTGGGGTCTGGGTTCGGGAACTCCTGGAAGACAGCCCTCTGTGAGGACCCGTGGATCTAACAGGAGAGTCCGGGGGACTATGTCACGCGGGATTTGCTGAAAGAGAAGAAAAAGAAGAGAACAGAACAAAGGAGATAAAGATGATAAGCTTCCTTGATATCAATGATGAAAATACATGAGCTCTCGTAATAGAGAGAAAACTGAAAGGAGACAAGACTCAAAACTCATCTAAAAACTTATGAGCTAACTCTACTCATATATATAGTACAATGGCCTTGGGCCCAATATAGACACTCTGACTGATCTCGGTGCCGACTCCTGGAAGGAGGCCTGATTTGCAGGAATGTTGGCGGTGCCTCTTGAAGTGCCTAGAATCACGCTGACGCTGACGCGGGCGGTGACGGGCCGTCACTTGTCTGAGCGGCGCCTCTTGTTGACAGCCAAAGGCTTTGACTGCGTGGTCTGCTGCTTGGTCTTCTGTGGAGCCTTGGATGTCTGACCCGTGGTTGACTGAGGATCCTTGAGCTTGACCTGGTCTGTCGTATGCATGAATAGTCCTGTACCAGGAGGCACAGGACTAACACTTGGGAGCCCTGTGAGACCTTCTTGGTGCATGCTCGACTGGTTCAACGTCAGGCTCTGATTCAGGTTCAGAGGGGAGATCAGCTTCGTCCATGGGAATGTCGGCAGCAAGGACTTCATCTGGATCAGAATCCGAGTCTGAAGTTTCTCCTTCAAGATGAGCAGGAGAGAGAGGATCCAAGACCAAAGGATGGCCACTGGAGCCAATACTGAAATCAGTTTCGTTGAAGCTAACACTGCGCCTGATGATCATCTTATTTGTGAGAGGAACATACAGCTTGTAGGCTTTGACAGTGTCACTGTAACCTACGAACATACAAGGGATAGATCTAGCAGAAAGCTTACCTTGTTTCCTTTCAGCTTTTGAGAGATGTGCATAGGCAGTGCACCCAAAAATCTTAAGACCATCTACTGAAGGCTTGAAGCCAGACCATGCTTCCTCAGGTACACAATCAGAAACAGCTTTGGTGGGAACTCGATTAATAAGAAAGACTGCGGTACTAGCTGCTTCAGCCCAGAACTTATACGAAATACCTTTAGAGAGAATCATGGAGCGAGCACACTCCAGAACAGTGCGATTTTTCCGCTCGACAACACCGTTTTGCTGACGTTCATGGGCCACCGAAGTTTCATGATGGATGCCTTCTCCTGCAAGGAACTTTTCTGCCAGAGCTTTCCAAACTTTAAAATGACCAAAGACTTCATTTTTCTTGTGCATGAAATAGATCCAATTCTTCCTAGTGAAATCATCGATGATAAGTAAGAAATACCTGGAACCTCCAATGGATCTTACTCGAGATGGGCCCCAAACGTCCATATGCACCAGATCAAGAGCATTGAATGCTCGATTAACCTGTTTTTTTTTGTAGGCTTTTCTACTAAGCTTTCCCAAAGCACAGCCTTCACAAATGCCATCTAGAGACTTTATTTTGGGCAGGTCTGTAACAAAGTTTTGGTCTTTCATTTGCTTAAGCAGCTGAAAATTAGCATGGCCAAGCCTCTCATGCCATATTTGATTGGGGTCATCTTTGGTGCATTAAAGGGTCATGTGCTCCCCCGCTTTTACACCAACTAAGCTTATAAAGCTTGCCTTCTCGTTCTCCTTGAGCAAGAATGGTGTGGTGTTGATCTCTGATCAGGCATTTGCGCCCACCAAAAGTGACATATAGTCCTGCATCATCCATTTTTGAGATGGAAAGCAAGTTAACTTCTAAATCAGGGACATATAATGTCTCTTTAAGACGGATGTTCCCTGTGGGCAATTCAAGGGTTACTAGACCTTTGCCTCCAATTTTTAGTCTCCCTTTCCCAATCTTAACTTTCCTGTTATTGAAACTTTCTTCCAGGGAAACAAAGGCATCCTTTTTACCAGTCATGTGGTCGCTTGCGCCAGAGTCAAGGTACCAAGTGCCTTGCGAGATTTGTGCAATCAGTCCATGATGAAGCACATCCCATGGATCCAGATTAAATGGAAGCATTAGTTTGTCTGCTGTGCACCTGATCACAGTCATGACGCTCAGGTGAATCCAAATAATACAAGCAACTAGTGCCTTCAGAATTGCCATGGCAGCCATATCCACTTTGTTCCTTCTTATGGTTCCAAATTCTTCTGCGGCAACAAAAGCATGTGCAATGTAAAACCGTGGATCCACTGCTTGAGGAGTATTCTGATTTTTCAGATTCACTACTATCTTCACTCTCCCGAGATGCTATGTGCCCCTGAGCCTCCTTTTTCTTTTTCTTTGGTTCTTCTTTCTCTAATATCCTTTGCTTTTTCTTTCTCCTATCAGGTTCTCCACAGTCCTTTGCAATATGACCAATCTTATTGCAGTTGAAACATTTTCTTGTTTCATTTCCTTCAGTTCTGCCAATTAACGCAGCTTGCCCTTCTTTGGCTGAGGATGCTTTTTTGCCCCCTGCTTGGTTCATCTCTTCCATAAGGATCTGCTGGCACGCCCATTCAAGTTGGACGTGCTCAGATGAGCCTATTACGTTCTTCACATTGTTATAGCTTGAAGGTAAGCCTAGTAACAATGCACCCACAATTAGATCATCTTCAATGCCCTTTTCCATCCCCTTGGGTTGAGTGTCGCCGCTTTGATCTTGAGATATACTCCTCTGCTGATGCATACTCCTTTAACTTGGCAAAGTAAAAATAGTTGCGTACAAGTTAGCTTGCCGAAAAAATGTTTTCTCTTGTAGATTGCAACCGGTGATCCCGTGCAACCTTAGCACTTTCCACGATTCTACCCGAGCAATCATTGTGTCATCAAGGTACCCGCATCATGCGCCCCCTCCTTTCCCCGATCTTTCAAGCAACCACTTGAGCAAGAGCTTGCCTTTCGGCATCATTCTCCCTGCCTAATGCTTCAACCTTGTCTTGACCTTAGCGGTTCCTTTTGAGGCGAGGCGGCGGTGGGAGATGGTACCTTTGGTCGTGGTTCATCACCGGACCACGATGTGCCATAGCCTTTTTTGCCGAGAGCTTCCCCGAACTTTTATGAACCAATAGAACTCGTTGGAGTGTGATAACTTTTCGATCCTTCCCATTTCCTCCGAAGTTTGATCGATGCACTTACTCCACAAGAATCGTTCCGCCTCGATACCATAATGATAAACGTAAACCGAACACGAAAAAGCTTCTTTCATTGAGAATAATTCTGATCTTATACATCTGTGGCGGTGCTACAAATAGCAGCCTCACCGTCATGCCTAAATTCAGGAGCACTCAATGGAAGTCCCTAAATCTATGGAACTAAAAACCCTGTGTAAAACCTAGTGTCCACCAAACTGTTACCACAGTAAAAGACAAACGTCATTCTTGTCAATGGTTAATACAATATAACCAACAGATAATAATAATTTTCGCCAAATATATATCATAAAATACTGTAAGATTTTGAAAAATAGCCAAAGCATTTTTTATAAAAAATATATAGTATGCTTAATTTTTTCCCTGGATCCAGTAAAGGCCAAGGTCAGGGATGCATTGGATGCATGGCCTTCGTATTCTTCTAGCCGCCATAAATGCATAAGTGCATATCATAAATGCGTCTCATCTAATATATGGAGTTCAAAAGATCCAAAGCATTCTTCCCCTAAATTTTTGTTTGCAAATACGTGTCAGATGCTTCAAACAAATTAGCTTCAAATAAATAATGTTAAACAGAAAAGGAGACCTAATTATATATGAATGATAATTGTAAAAAACGTATTGCTATAAAGAAAATTTATATGAGGCCTTTCTTTTAAAAAAAAGATTATTCCAAGAATATTCCTGAAATGTCCTCAAGAATTGGTTTTCATTCAGAGATAAACCTTGTCCCATACTTTCATACTTTGGTTTTCAGATGCAAAAACGTTGGTAGTCTCTACAACCCAATCAACCCAATTGGGTTGCAATTTTGCTCCTTGCTTACCTTTTAAATTTTTAAAATTTCCAATAGTGGAAATCACCGCAATGGCCGTGGTAGTTCAGGTAAAGGAAAGAACAAAAATGTCGAGACAACATAGAAGGGCGAAGAGATCGCAGGTTTTCTCCTCTAGGCTGCATTCAACGAGGAGTTTCGATGACTTGGGCTTGCGTGGTATTGAAGCATTCTCCTTGTGTGGCATATGGGCACATTGGTAGCGTTATTGAATGGGTCAGCTGCCCAGCTGCTGGGCAGTTCTCTACATCAGCCATGGCCTTAGAAATGGGCGAGGTTGCCAATCCCGCTCTCTTCATTCGCGCACCAGGTCTTAATACTGAACATCAAGTGGTTTTCTTTTTGTTTTTCTGAATTAAGTGTTCTTACTTGCCGATATTAATTGCAGAAAAATTAAAGGCTCGATCAAACAAGGCCGGCTTGAAGAGATGCTCAATTTTGCTAAGATTATGGAGCACAAAGGTATGGCTATTTCGCAAGACATAGCTTACTGTCTTGTACACGAATGCACTCAATTGAATGATCTTGAACTTGCTAGAAAGGTGAAGTCGTGTATATTATACAATGGACTAGATTGGATAACCGTATTGGCAGACCATCTCATTCGTCTCTTCACCTCATGTGGAACTTTAACTGAGGCAAATCAAACATATGATAACGTTTTAGAACCTAGTCAGTATACTTGGAATGCTGTTATATCAGCCCAAGCCAAATTAGGTGAAGGACGCTTAGCCTTTGAGTTGTATGGTAATATGCAAGAACGTTGCTTAAAGCCCGACAAAGTTACATTTCTAGTGATGTTAAAGGCATGTGGGAACATGGGTGCCTTGCTGCAAGGCAGGCATATTCATCAGTGCATCATTGAGAATAAAATAGAATTTGATGTTGTTGTGGGAACTACCATTGTTGATATGTATGCCAAATGTGGGATTGTAGAGGAGGCCCGCAGAATCTTTGACAAATTGCCCAGCCGGAATGTTGTGACGTGGGGCGCAATGATTGCAGGGTATACCCAGCATGGCAAAGGCATTTATGCTCTAGAATGCTTTGAACGCATGCAACAGAATGGTGTACAGCCTACTGAAGTCACATTTTCAATTATCCTAAAAGCATGTGGTGGTATAGTCGCCATAGCACGAGGCAGGCACATCCATGAACAGGTGATTGAAAGTCAGCTACAATTTGATTTTGTCCTAGGAAACACCCTAGTTGATATGTACTGCAAATGTGGGGAGCTAGAGGACGCAACTAAAGTGTTTCGTAATTTACCTGCTCCAGATATTATAGCATGGGGTGCTCTTATTACAGGATATGTTCAACATGAGAAAGGAATTCTTGCACTAGAATACTTTGAGAAGATGCAGCTTCATAATATGAAGCCTAGCAAAGTCACATTTTTGGGTGCATTGAAAGCATGTGGTCTTACATGTTTTGTAGAGAAGGGTAGGCATATACATGAACAGATTATTAAGGATCACCTTCAGTTTGATACTCTTGTTGGAGGCGCACTTGTCGACATGTATTCAAAATGTGGAATGTTTGATGAGGCACAAGAAATATTTAATAAGCTTTTACATCGAGATGTCGTAGCATGGGGTGCAATAATTATAGGGTATGCTGAGTATGGTGAGGGTCTTCCTGTCCTAGAATGTCTTCATAACATGGAAAATGAGGAGATGCATCCTAACCAGGTGATATATTTGGGGCTTTTGAAAGGATGTGGGTGTATAGGTGCTATACAACAAGGCAGATTCCTTCATGCTCAGATTATTGAGGATAATTTGCAGTCTGAGATTCTCATTGGAAATACTCTTGTGGACATGTATGCCAAATGTGGGAACCTGGAAGAAGCACACATAGTGTTTGATAACTTACTAGGCAGAGATGTTGTTTCATGGGGTGCGATACTTGCAGCATATGCACAACATGGTGAAGGGCCTCTTGCTGTGGAATGTCTTCAAAGGATGCAGCAAGAGAGCATAAAACCAAACAGAATCATCCTTCTTTGTGTTCTTATAGCTTGCAGTCGGGCAGGTCTTGTAGATAATGGCCGCTGGTATTTTGAACATATGGAGGAACACTATGACGTCACACCAGATGTTGAGCACTATAATTGCATGGTTGATCTTCTAGGACGTGCAGGATGCCTTGAGGAAGCAAAGGGCTTGCTCAATGAAGTTACAGTGTCAAACTTTTTAGGTTGGATGTCTTTGTTCAATGCTTGTAAGATGCATGGTAATGTGGAGCTAGGAAAAATTTGCTTCGAGAAAGTGGTCCAACTGGATGAGTCATTTTCTGCTGGATATGTGCTATTGTCAAATATCTGTGCTGATGCTGTCATGTCGGAGGCTGCTGGAATTAATCGAAGTGACATTTCCATTGACAGCATGCCCTTTCCAATATATGCATGAAATAACTTCAAAGGAATAATATTATTTCATGTTCAGAATGACAAGTAATCTTCGACATGCCCTGAGGTATGCATATCCACAAAGCTTAGACAAACATGAAGCCAAATCAGAACTATAGATAACATTTCCGACTTTCGTATAACAATTTGGCACCAGATGATGAAAGTTGATTTGGCACCAGATTTTTTTTTCCATATATTGAACATTGGATCTCCAGAAGCAAGGACCGTTTCTGCTGCCTGCTTGTTGCTTAAAGCACATAAGATGATTTTGTGTACAAGTGGGAATCAAATTCATTCTACCAATCAGCCAACACAAAATTGTATGTTTCAGCGCTCAAGGCAAAGGTTGAATATTTCAAGATTAGTTCATATCAAAGTCTGAAGTTTATGACCCCGTTCTCAATAAGAAGTGGCTGTATGGAACGCACATGCCAGTGGATGAAGCAACCTGGGTAATTTCTACGACTCCATGCCCGTGGAACTGGGAAAGAGCTAGAAATTACTTTTCCACCAGAATCCCTCAAGCTCTGAACTCTTAATTTTTATTGTATATCATGCCTGCAAAGATAACAGTCCAAGTACTAACCCATTTCATGAACAGTTCATCTGGATATACCATGAATCCCCTTCTTGGGTTTCTAAATAATTTAGTTTAACTCAAAATGTATCATCAAGTGCGTAGAAGAAAAAGATATAGATAATACAAGATTGCAATACCCATCTTACACAAAGGCATTTAGTGTGGAGGCAGAGCTAATGATAAATTCTAAGTTATACAAGAAATTTATCGCGGCAGCCTTGAAGAAAAAGATATAGATCATACAAGATTGCAATACCCATCTTACACAAAGGCGTTAGTGTGGGGGCAGAGCTAATGATAAATTCTAAGTTATACAAGAAATTTATCGCGGCGGCCACTGCCGCGAACATTTCTCTAGTTCCAAACCTGTCAGTCTGACCCCACAAATTGATGCCACTCTTCTGCCATACCACAATAAAAGTAAAATCATAGAAATTTTATCATCTTTTCGTAACCTCCTTGAATACGAATGTGTAAGCTATGCATTTTACCATTCAGCAATGTCTCTAGCTTATCTTGTTGCATTATTCTTGATAGGATACATTCATGCTGACGATGTCAACCTCCTGGCCTATACTCCAGAGGACATGCAACGTCACCTGGATGCTCTTGACACTTTTTGCCGATTCACTGGCATGCGAGTTAACTTGGCCAAAACTAGGGTGCTGCTAGTAGCATCATCCCATCAGCCAAGGCTTCTCTCATTCACTTACCAGGGACAAGAGGCAGAGGTGGCTCCGACCTACAAGTACTTGGGGATCGAGTTCTCAACTACCACCCATTGGGATGCTGCCATCAGGTTGCGGGTCACGGCGGGTTGGAAAGCACTATATGCCATGCAGAACAACAGCCACAAGGCAGAGTTGTATGCCTGGGGCCACCAGTCACACTTGTTTCGGGCCTTGGTCGAGCCGGTCCTTTTGTATGGGGCAGAAGTGTGGGGTCCGTTGATATCCCTCAAGACTGAATGACCTCGAAAGTGTGAGTAAGGCCTTCTTGGCGCGGGCCCTTGGGGTGAAGTCCACAGTTCCATACCAGATCCTACTCCAGGAGACAGGTTTTCTACCCCTTCAACGGGTGGCATTGGAACGCCATATTGTTTACTTCCAGAAGGTGGTCGCTATGCCTGATACACGCTTGCCCAACCTTGCTTTGGCCATGGCAATGGGTCCCCAACGCCTAAAATCCTGCTGGAAAGACAAGCAAGCTCGGTGGTTCTCTTTGGGGTGTGTGCAAACAGAAGCAGATCGTCAGTCGGGACAAAGAAAGATCGTGAGGCACTTAAGCCGTACCTAGATGCTACTTTCCTTCGCAAGCTCGGGATGCGGATGCTCGACGCGACGTTAAGCGGGCACACTATCGCCAAACAAGTCAATCCTAGGCTCACGAGAGGCCCACACCAGTACTTGTACACCCAGCCCATGAAGAAGCGCGGACTTATAGCTTCCATCCTCACGGGTGCACATCGCCTCCACATTGAAACAGGACGTTGGGCTCGGGAAGCACGGGAGCAAAGGCTTTGCCAGTGTTGCCACCAAGGTGCCATTGAGGATGAATGTCATGCCCTCCAGATCTGTCCAGCATTTGCTCATATCCGAGAGCGATATGTTCGATTAATAGTGCCTGGCCAGCCATTGCATCAGTTATTGACTACGGCGTCAGTGGGTTTGTTGGGGTCATACCTCCAGGAGGTTATGGATGCACGGACTCAGTTGTGTCCTACGGGACGGCATTGAACTGTCCTATACAATTGTACTAACGTACAAAGATAATGATATCGCTAAGGTTTTTCCCTCAAAACCCTTCTGGCGGGGTTTATTAATCCTCGCCGATAATAGGCTTCTTCGCTCTCTTTTTGGTTTGGGTCCCATAGGCCAATTGGTCTCCGTGGACGCTAAAAATCTATTCTTATTCTTATTCATGAAATGTTCTCTAGTTCGTAAACCACTAGTAGGGCTAAATTTCTGGTAATTATGGTGTAAGTTTTATACAGGTAATCTTGGTTCTTGATCTTCCCGGCGCCGCCCAGTTAATCGCTAAACATTCTCTTTCGCGATTTACGCTTTCGCGATTTTTTCGGCTTATTTGGTATCGTCTCTTTCATTTCGGCTTTGCTATTTTGCTATGCTTTCGGCTATTACGCTTGGCGATTACGCGGCCGACTATTCAGCTATTTGGCAATTTTTTCTGTGATGAACAACGTTTTTTTGTTCAATGTGCACAACGAAGACAATAATGAACTTCTAACCCTATTCTCTAGCGCCGCCATAACCGTTCCCGAAGCTTAGATAGCCGGATCTGTCAAAGCCGGATCTGTCAAAGCCACAGCCGGATCTGTCAAAGCTTAGCTCAAAGCCGGATCTGTCAAAAATTATTCTAGAACAGAACCAAAAGCAGAAGCGACGGAATAATGAGCCTGCTAAATGAAAGTATCTGTGAAGCACACAGCCGGATATGAAGAAACCAAGTGGAAAAAGGGCTAAAAGCTTCTGCTACACGCTCTACAGAAGCGCTTTCGGCGAATCTACGAAGAACTGATGAAGAAACCACTGATCTTAGAACAGAACAGATAATCGGCGAAGAACAGAGAAGGGGGAATAGAGAGCAGGAACGAAATTTAGCCCTACTGTGGTCGATGTGCGGTAACCCACGGGCAGTCGAGGATTTCTGGCAGGAAACCGGCGGCGCCGCTCGGGGCTAACACCCCCTCCCCTCGTGGCAGCGCCGCCTGCCGGTTTCCCGCCGGAAAACCCTCTCCTACCCATGGGTTCCCTAGCACAAAACCTGTCAGGTCACTAACCCCACAGATTTATGCCACTCTTTCGCCATGCCATAATAAAAGTAAAAGCATAGGAATTTCATCATTTTTTTGTAATCTCCTTGGATATTGATTGATTGATATTGATATTGATATTGATATTGATATTGATATTGATATTGATATTGATATTGATATTGATATTGATATTGATATTGATATTGATTATCATGCCTCGTTGGATCAAGAAGCAGCAGATACAATGATTAGCACTATGTTTGTGTCATATTCAACAATAAATCTCTTTAAGATTCTACTGATTTCATATGACAGCCCAATATTCTTGGATCTAATGATAACAAAGAATGAAAATTTGGTTGATGGATATCGTACTGTTCTCGCATATATTGATATGCTGAGTAATACAAGAAAACATGTTCTTCATCTTCCACTTCACCTGATCCACAAATGTCACATGTTCTCTTTTCCCGATCAAGCTTCTGCCATCACCCTGTTTTCACTTTCAACAAGTGTGATCCAGACCTATAACTTGCAATTGTTCTTTTCAGCTGCTTAGAAATAGAAGCATTCAAGTAATCTTGGCTAACATAAATGAGTAGGGGATTTACATTCTTCTGATAAAAGGTCATCCTTGAACCGCGTTTCTCCAATAGTTGTTTGACAAAGTTTTCTTGAACTATTTCTCCAATGCTGATCTCAGAATCTGGCAGATTGTTTACTGCAATCCCCCATCGACCTGTCCAATCCTGTACTTCTTTAAACCAAACCAATGACATATCCATTGCTAGTTTTGGCAATTAGTTATCATCCATGCCCCTGAGTCTGTTTACAAAAGTCAGAGTTAAACATAAAGCTTCAGCTTCTAGCGGGAGAAGACATGTTTCTGCCAGTAAAATTGCATAAGGTGTCTGTTTCTTTATGCTAAGTTCTTCCAGAATAAACATCTTCAATACCTGTTCTATTTTATTCCCTAATCTTGTGTGTATTGAGGGCCCCCAAATGGGTGCACCATACAACACTACAGTCTGAACCAAGGTTTTAAACATCATTTTTTTAAGCCTCCAACTAGATAACGATGCATTACGACATTTGGATAATATAGAATGCAAAGCTGCCTTAGCTCATTTGCGATTAATCCTCCTTAATTTTTACCCTGGTGCACTCCTAAAGTCAAAGGTCAGTTTTACTGGGTTAGAGCTGAGAAAATTGACTCTTAAAAACATCTCAACTATGCTCTTTGAACTAGCCAAAAGTAACACGAATGAAGAGGCTTTAGCAGAAATTTCCAATGATATATATCTAAGTGGGTCTTCCGAGATTTCCTCTCAACGATACATAGCATCTCTAGATGAGCATTGCATTCCATCTAATTTAATTTTGCTACGGAAAGAATCTTGGACATTCCTTAGTTTAACATATACACAAAGTAGATTTAGTCTCATCCTCCAATGGTATATATTTCAAGCAAAACGGATGTTTTTAAGAAAAGTTATAACCACTTTATTGATACATGACGCATTCCAGAAAGTTGATTTTGAAATTTAGTTCTAAAATCTGATTTATCTCAGCCCCCTCAAATTTTTTTTCTGTATGAAAAGTCACATTTAAGGCCTTTTTGGGTAATTTTACCAAACTAAATATCTAAGCAATGTTGTGCAAAATCTTTAGTGAAAATTTTTGACTAAATTTTCGACAAGGTCTGGGATTTGTTCAACTTCCCCATTTTGGTGACTCTACTAACTATTCCAACTTTGATTAACAACTAAAGTGACACTAGGGTCAGACAACTCCATGAGGGGCTCCACTAATAAGCATGCAGGATCAACGTGCAAGACCTTATCTGATACCAGTGAAGCACATCTGAGGCTGTACACGTGGCATGAATGTCGTGGATGAGAAGGACGTATGCACAATTTCTGCAAAACCAAGATGGAGATCCACATAAGCGAGAGAATGAGTGATGAAAAGAGGACTAGATAATCTTACCTTTAGAGTACGCCAATGTATGCCCTAGCTTTCAGTTACTAGCTAAATAAGGAGTTTGGATACTGAGTCTCGGGGGATTTCCTTAAGATAAGAGTGTTTACTGGCTGGCTGGCAAGTTATGTGCAATAATGCTAGGGTTCCACGTCCATCCGCCCCCAAGCTCTGTGAGAATAGGATCAACCATGAAACCCAAAGGTGACATCTGGAGCTTCGGAACCATAGCGCCCATAGTAGAGCCTATAATGTCTCAAATAATCTAGGGGTCATCAATGCGTATTTCGCATGATCCAGGTGAGTAGCGGCCTAAGTGCCTGCATGCAGAACCATTGATTGATGCTGATGGAACTGAAGCTTGGACATGATTTCCAAGGGATAGGGATCCTTAACTCTCTCCTCGTCAGGGAAACCAGTCGGCATCTCGACGGTTGGACTAGATCACGCCCCATGCATTTTATTCAGCTTGTGATAAACCCCCGGTTGGTTCCGAAAGATTACAGGTGGACTTGACTTAGGAGCCAAACAGGAGAGCATACTAGCAAATTCCATGATATGCAATTAGTGCAAGCTTCACAGCTAGATCATCCCTATAGAACATAACATAGTAACAAGATCTTACATCAAGATCAAGCATCAGTCTGCATACCCACAACAAGATAAACTAAGCTAGTAAAGTACCATTGGGAGGTTTAGACTAATCGTGCAATTTCCATAGTGAAGAGCTTGAAGGTCAAGAGTGATCGAGGTGAAGGCACTGGAATCGAGGTGTGCCATGGAGGTATAGGAGGAGCCAACGGTAAAAATAGCAAATGGAAGTATTTATAGTGAGGGCCAAACATTAAAGGTGGTTTTAATATTGTAATAGGGTAACAACTTTAATGGGCAATGTTGGTATGACTTTAAGGGTAACTAACTTTAATGGGCGTATATTAGATCCTGGTATCTCTTGAACAGCGGTGATAAGGATTAATGGAGATGTGAGGTTGGTCCCATGGGCAAGATGACATAACAATCTGAGGTTGTAAGTACAACACCAGGAGTGTTACAATAATGATTCAGTGACCTAAGATATCAATATGAGTGAATGCGATTGCTATATCATGCCTTCATGTTGTAAGGATCCTAGATTTTGCTGAGTCTAATACTGCCATAAGGATGTTTTATTGCCTACCAACCACAAAAGTTACTTACCTTTTGCATTCATCCTTTTGCACATGTTCTTGTGAACAGTAAATCTGAATTTGATCTAGCAAGAACCACAGAAAGCCTGCGCTTTTTAGTTGGAAAAGAAGCAACACTCTAGACATTCCAATATATCAACTTCATGGTGCAAAGGGATCTTGTAGTCGATGCTTCAACCATGGAGCCGCCACTAGCGCACGACCCATCCCCTTGATCTGCCCAGTAATGGTTCGAAATTGCAGGAAGTATTGTAACAATGGTGATTACTATTGTCTCATCTGAAGGAATATACTCACCAAAGAAGAGATTGTGGTACAAAATTGTGACTTCAGCAGGCAAATCTTTACAAAGGAAGAAAGCACCCACATGGCCTGTAAAAAGCTAGTCTAGGACACAGAAAATATACGAGTACTCGTGGAAGGATGAGGGGAAGATGGACGAGTAGGAGCAGGGACATGATGGGTAGAAATAGAAATTGTCAGGACCGGAGAGGAACTGAGGGGGACGAAAGACACATGGTTATCGACATATGGTATTGCAGGGGTAGAGGGAGGTGATCTTTTATTGCAAAAACTAGAGAAAGCTTGTGCATTTAGAAGCATGCCTACAAGTTCAAGGCCATTAAGCAAAAACAAGTTGCATTTGAAGAAAGTAGAGCACTTTTAACAATAACATGCTTTAGAAGAGATACATCAGTAGGAAGAGAGACACAGTTATGAGGATTCTTTATAATACAATGGGCAAGATATAAATTCAATCTATTATCAATTGCCATCATGAATTCTGGACTTGTAACTTAATAAAGAAGTCCTTCAAAACAAACCAGCATGGTTGTCGAAGAGCATCAATCTTGTTAGATTAAAAGCCAGGAGTATATATCTAATACAAAAGATAGTGTTCCATAAATGATCCACCCTATATTCCAACGTCTTGTCAAATTGCTAGAGAAGATCCAAATATGATCAGTTAATTTAAGGCTCATGATGGGGCAAACTCAATCTCTATAAATGCTGCTTCAACCAAAAGTACATCCTCTAAGGTCGACAAACTGGCCAATAGAATGGCACACAACAGCATGAAAGACAAGAATCTCGAAACATATTGTAAATGTAGACTGAATGGCACACAACAGCATGAAAGACAAGAATCTTGAAACATATTGTAAATGTAGACTGTTTGGAAGTCCCACTTGAACAAAAGCATTAGAATACTCTTGCATCACGTAAAAGACATTCTCATAAGGAAATTGAATGTTCCTTTGGCTCTCAACAATCTATAATTCCTTCAGATATACTCACAGTTGTTGTGATATAAGAAGACCGCACACTAGATATCATGTCAGGTTTAATCCAATCATTAAAGCATGCATGTGACACACAAGCAATAGTATCACTAGAAATCCGAGAAGCAGGAGAAGGCAGAAGTCCAGTTGAAGAGGAAGGAATAGAAGGTGGAATTCCAACAGAGGAAGAAAGCAAAGAGACATGAAGAGAACTAGAGAAAGAGGTGGATAAGAACCTGCAGATGAGGCACTTGACAACAACGAGAGGTGGGAATACAAGGCAAGAGGATTAAGATGCGAGTTAGAAGGCAATCCAGGAGGAATTACGGAAGCAACAAGTAACATTGAAGCAATAGAAACCATCCATATTGCCATGGAAGCAGAATTCACATGAGAACTAACAATAGAGGCAGATAAATTAGGGTTAACCATGGAGGCTGAAATGGAAAACCTCAAATCTGATGATGATTCTAATGCCATACAACTTAATACTATATATCATTGGAAAGTTTATAGTCAGTCCAGGCTACACATCAAAAATCATAAGTGTATCTTGTTTTTCATGGACAGGAATTTGAGTATATCATTGTAATCTAAATTTGATGCGGCCATATAACGTTAAAAACCAATTCAATTCAATTCAATTCTATAAACAACAAAATATTTCTATAATATTTTCATAAGGATGGTGTGAAGAGTCACATGCGCCACAACCATTTTGTAGAGATAACGGATTGAAGATTGAAAGGTCTTAAAGACCAATATAGATGGTACTAAGTTGAAGTGGTATAAGTACTTAGGATTGACTTCAGAAATGGAAAAAGAGCCTTGTATAACTACGGACAAAAATGGATATTTGAAAATGGTTGATGAGAGGAACCATTAGATCTCCAACATGGGCTCCTAGCCTTTCTAGAGAGATGTGGAGGTATTCATTGCTTGCTTTGGTTTATTTAGATCTTAAGATATGCAACCTTTTTGGAGAAATGTGGAGGTATTCATTGCTTGCTTTGCTTTGTTTAGATCTTAGGATGCACAATGTTCTTGTATGTTGTGGCTTGAATCAATGGATTGAAATTCCATTCAAAAGTAGACTTGAAGCTAATATGTATTTTTATAACTTTTATCAGCTAGCATCTATTCCTTTTATCCTTTCTTCTAGCCTGTTGGAGATAGCATGGCTTTCTTTGTCCTTTGTTGTTCTTTCTTTATTTTTGTTTCTTTTCTTTTAGTTAAAGTGAACATCATATGTGCCTTGAATTACGTTTGTATTCCTGCAAGTATTCTGCAACACATCATTCCTTCAGTCTTCTAAGAAGAAAGAGATGGCTGATTTTAGACTTATTGATTACAGACCCCATAATGGATTCAGCAACATGATGTGCTCCACGAACATCTCCACGTATGATGAAGGCACCAACCAAGATTGACACTAGTTCCACATTTAACTGAAATGGCGTATTAATAATGAAATCTGTACCTTCATCAAGCCAACCCAACCTTCCAAGAACATGGATCATACAACCATAATGTTCAACTGTTGTCAACATGTCAAAATCAGTGCTCATTGAGACAAAATAATGGTATCCTTCATATAACAACCCAGCATGGCTACATGCAGAAAGAATATTTACCAAAGTTACATTGTTAGGAAAAATTCCATCCATCTGCATTTGGACATAATATTGGATGGCCTGCTGACCATACCCGTGTTGGCCAAATGCCAATATTAGGCTTGCCCAAGAGACTACATTATGCTGCAGTAATTTCAAAAAGACACTTTTAGCATCGTCAGGGCTCCCACATTTTCCGTACATGCTCACAAGACTATTGCATATTGAAATATTGGATTCTATGCCCTTCTCAACAATAAAACCATGCAACTTCTTTCCTATTAATAAGCAGGCCAAGCTGGAACATGCATCAAGAAGGCTGACAAAAGTGATCACATCTGCTTCAACATTTTCCAGCTGCATTTCATCAAAAAGTTCAAGAGCTTCCCTTCCATGTTCATTCGAGGCATATGCTGTGATCATTACATTCCAGGAGATTGCACACTGTTGATGCAATGCACTAAATACCATCATTGCATCCTCCAAATATCTATTTTTTGCATACAGATTGATAATGGCATTTCCTACAACAGTATCGGACTCAAAACCCTTGCAAATTACATGAGCATGCAGGTATTTGCCTTTCTCAATAAGACTAGAACAGGCACTGAGAGCATGAACACATGTTATTCTGTCTGCTGTTATTCCTTCTGTTTGCATTTCTTCCAATAGCTGAAGGGCAAAATATTCATAACCGCCCTCGGCATATGTAGAGATTATAGCGTTCCATGATATAACATCTCTCATAGGTATGCTTTGAAAAGCTGACCATGAGTCCTTTAAGCACTGACATCTTCCATACATGTTGATAAGGGCATTGCCCACTAAAATGTTCGATTCAGTGGTTTTAGAGACAATGTGGCTATGAATTTTCTTACCAGCTGCTGGAGCAACAGAAATAGCACAGGCATTAAGAACAATGATCATAGTTATATTACTTGGAACAAAACCTTCGAACTGCATGTGGTAGAAAAGATGGAAAACACTGTTAGTGTCCCGCACCTGTGCATGCCCAGCGAGTACTGCATTCCAAGACAACAAATCATGTTTATCCATTGTGTAAAACATCATATTTGCATCCTTCATACTGCTACATTTGCTGTACATGTTAATGAGTGCATTTTCCACAATAATATCCTTACCAAATCTACTTGAGATAATGGTAGAATGCACTATCTTTTTCCTTGCTAAACATGGAGAACTTCCATGGGTATTCAGCATGCTGATGTAGGTGACCTTGTTAGGCATACCCTCAAGCGCCATCTCTTGAAAGAGCTGCATTGCATCATTATCATTGCCATTGTGAATATATGCTGTAATCATGATATTCCATGAAATCAAATCTTTCCTCGACAGTTTATCAAATATCATACGAGCATCCTTTACCTTTCGAAAATTCCCATACATATTGACAAGCGCTGAACCCACCACAAGATCAGATTCCAGTCCATAACGTACAATGTTAGCATGGATCTCTTTGCCTTCTTCTAGAGATCCAGTGGCTGAGCATGCAGTGAGAACAGTACTGAAAGTAAATTTATTTGGTATTATTTCTCCTTGTCTTATTTGTCTGAACAGTTGAAGGGCTTCTTTGTCCAGCCCAAATTTTGAGCATGATGCAATTAAGACTGTCCATGAGATTACATCTTTGCAATCAGTTGCATAAAACAGATGGAAAGCAATTTCCAGAATGTCAAGCTTTGCATACATTCTGACCAAAAGGCTCCCAAGTAACATATGCAGCGTAAGATCACTTTTTATGACTTGAGCATGGACATATTTCCCTTCTGGCAGAGACCGTGCTTTTCTAATAGATGTGCAAATCTGAACTATAATTTTTTTCCTCCAGTTCTCAAAAACAATTGTTCTTTCATTGGTAGAGACATGTGAAACTCTGTATTCATCAAACCTTTCTAAAGGAAAACGGTGAATTTCTGATGGTAGCTGAAGAAGTTGATTACTTAAACTTGCCATAATGCATATTCTTGCAGATTGACTGAGATTCTTTTTCTACATTACTTGCCCGATTGACGTAATATATGTCTGCATTGATCAATAATTTGCCCAATTGAGTCAAAGTAAATGCTATGCTTACCGAGTAAATGGCTTATATTCTCTTATTCATGGCCTATTATAAAAATCCATTTAGCTCCGATCCATTCCGCTCGTGGTTTCCGCATCGACTTGAGGATGCTTGGCAGGAGGATATGCAACAGGGATCCAGAATCCGAGACGGATGATTGCCTTTCAGAGGCAGACTCTTGGCTTTCGATTCCTCCAGCCTTTGCTCGCAGATTTTTGTTCTTTGCTAGTGGATGAGGCCGTTGTACCGGTGTGGAGCATGTGCCGTGTTTGGGCTTATTCGGTTGCATCCAGAGTAGGGTTTTTATCCAGGGCAGAGCTAGAAGCTTTTATTCCGGCAGTTTTCTTGCTTTCTTTTCTCCTTATTGCTTTCTTGTCTGTGGGCCAACCTATCTTTGTCTTTTCAATCCGGCCCAGCACTAGCAGGAGATTCATTCCGGCGGTTCATTGTGGTCGACGCTGCCATTGCACTATCCTTATTGTTTTTTTTGGATCGTTGGATCCAAGCATAATTCTATGAATGTGCCAAATCAAGGGTTGTGGAATATCCACATCAGACCCACGTATAAGTTTGCGCACCCCATACGGGCTATTATATACATACATGGTATACCTCAATCTATACACACAAAAAAATGCACAAAGACCATTGCATTCACAAAAGAGAGATAAGAACAAAGAAGAGCGCAGAACAGATGAGAAGAATTCAGGGTGAAGAGCTGGCATTTACTGAGAATGTTACATAGCACAAAGAGCACTACAATTTCAGCAGAAAGTACATGCTTGAACAAGAAACTCAGCAAAGTAGGTTCCCAAATTTGGCCAAAGAAGAACTGCAACAAAGGAGGCAGTCCTGGCTTATCTCCACCCGAACAAGATCCTACATACTAATCTTGTTTGAGGTCCTGGCTTATCTTCTACACTCATGTCTATTCTGAGCACCATCGCCAGCAACAATCCTTGGAAACCACAGCCATAGCTGGAAACCGAGTAGATCAAACAGAGTTGGAGTCTTCTTCTGAACCTGTGCAGCACTCCTCCGAACTTCCCAACCACCCAACCACCCAACGCTTCAATTTGTGCAAACTTCAAAGCCCTGGATTCATAAACTAGATGCACATAGAAGCCTCAAGAAGAAGCCCTGGATTCAGAAACTAGATTCACATAGAAGCATCATGAAAAAGCAGAAAGGATGTTTGCATCTGCCCGCCCGGCTGCCACAAAGGCATCTGCCCCGCCATCTTTCCCAGCATCTGCCCTGCTCTTCTGCATCCGGCTTCCTCTGCTTCCCGCCATGCTTGGACGGCGGCCGCCACGACTTCACAACTGCCAACATTAGCAAATTTTTTTTTACCAAAACCCTAATCCTTATTTTCTGCCAAACCATTAACAAAATCATAGTAACATATAAAACCCTAACCCCTATTTTTTGCCAAATCATTAACAAAATCATAATAACATATAATTTGCCAACCTTATCTCTCGATTTGACGATATAATTTCAATACCATATGTTCAATGCACACCATTGGATCATGTTTCTTAATTTGAATCAAAATGTTAATGGCCATGGATTTGGGACAATACCGGGAATATCCCGCAGATCAATGGCTCTTAAAGAAACCAAGAATAAAGCCCAAAGATAGTAAATTATATAGATAGTAATCGTGTTATACATACAAGAAATTTATTGCGGCGGCCTTGGCTGCCGCGAACATTTATTTGGTTCCAAACATGTGAGGTTGTACCTACTATCAACGTCCAACATGTTAATGCAATACGTGCTTTGTAATGAATTTATATCTATTCACAAAGGATTAGAATTGGCCCAGAACATGCAGGAGTTGAACCTTGCATTCTTGTCCTATGTTTTCTTGCCTATAGAGGATAGATAAGTGCTATAATCGACTACCATAGGATTCCCACTATTGCATCGTGATGAACTTGTATCCCCCTCCCTTCCTTTTTTTTAATCCATATCCGGCGATAATCAGTGGGTTTTGGGCCTGGCTGGAGGCCACCCATAACCAATGGCTTGACCACTAAATTGTCGTCGCGATGGTTGTCAGTGGGTTTTTGGCCTGGCTGGGGTCCGCCCATGACCAATGGCTTGACCACTAGACCGCCATCGCGATGGATGTCTTTTTCACTCTTCGTTTCTTTTTCTTTTAATTTCACAAAAGTTAGATGAGCGAAATCCCATGGTAATTGAATAATAGACCATCTATCATACAGGCTGAAGTTTTTTTTTTCTTTCAAATGAGATGATGCATTCTAAATTCTAACAGCAGAGAATAATAGAGAGGATTTGAGGAGTGAGTCGAGTAAGCATACCTTTTATTAGAGGATATTTTTTCTTGAGAGAATCTCATGGTTATCGCACAGCAGGCCATCTATCATCTTTCGTCAATGAGATGAACCTTACGGTAACTAGACAACAGCCCATGTATGGTACATGCAGATAGTGGTTCCCATGTTTTTGAGACAGCTCTCTCTGGTAGTCGTAATAGGCAGAAGGAACGTACCTTATTTGAAGTCAAATTCTTCATACGATACGCGCTACAGTTTTTATGTGACCTGCATAGAGGAAGGTAGAGGAAAGCGTATGTCATCAGCAAAGCAGTTCCTTGTAGACGACATTTGCCGTCCATCTCGTAATGTTTTCAGGTGAGAGGAGAATGAGCGTCTCCTCTCTCTCTCGCATGCCAGTAAGCGCCGTGTATAACTGGCCATGTGCAAATACATTGGTACTAAGTCAATGGCGAGGCGATCTAGTGTAAGTCCTTGGCGAACTTTGCATGCATTGATACGATCATAACCCTCGCATTTTTCACCAGACCTTTTTCCATGCCTAGCCATTTCATAATGTGACATATAGCCCCTACCTTAAGTTTGAGTTCGTGGTTAGGTATTCCAGAATGCGTGAAGTTATTAAGGAAGTCTGATGTTGCGTAGACGTGGTCATGTATAATTTCATCTTGCTCGGTAATGTGGGTATAGCTATAATATGATTTATCATGGCTCGGAATCCTATTAAGAACGTCATCATTGATACTATCAACACTCTTATTGATTGGCGACAAAAAGTTGTGTTTCTTGCATGTTGTTGGATCTCGAAGGACACTGAAGGGATACAAAAATTTAGTGGCAGCTGCTATGTTAGTTGTTATGCTGAAGATCTCTAACGAGACCATGGAATTCTCTGAATCCTCTTCTATACGATCGACAAATCGCATTAGTTCGAGATCATCTGCATTACGTATCGGTTCTTTCAATCTCATCACGCGAAAGCTTTTCCACAACGATGATGACTTAATGGATGTGTTGTATGCTGTATTTCTTCCACCTCCCTTTACGACAGCACGACCTGTCTGAAGTCTCCAGAAGCAACAAACTATTTGCCTCGAAAGGGAAGATTCCGTTGCAATAGATGATGAACACTTTCAATGACAACTTTATTGGCCATTGGAAATTCATCCCAGATGATAACCTTAAAACAGCAATAAGCAGCTCTGCTACTCTGGAATCATATTCTATCATCGATCGAAGCCCTACATTATTCTCATTCACAATTTGGAGCAGCGAGTGAGCTATTCGTCCTCCTGGATATTGGCGGCCTGCTAATGCTGTCGTACTGCATGGAAGCACTATACTTTGGTTGCCTCGTGTAAATAGACATACACAATTTTAACAGGAATATTTTTCCTATGCCAGCTTTTCCATCAATGAATATAGGTTAGTTGCTTTGCTGTAATTCCAACCATTCTTATGTTGGCCCTTTTTCATTACACTGGTCATTTGCATCACAATGTCCAAGTATATCCCATGATCGGAAAATTTTTGCAACTCATGCATGACATCTCTTCCAAGACGAGGTCACAGTTGGAGACCGAATGCCATGATGTTAGTATTATGTTGTGTTAGAATGCCATTGACTAAATGAAGGAATTCATTGAAAGCAACTGCCTCATCGTTTGGATATTCATCTAGTAGGTCGACACTCATCTAAATTTGAAACCTAGTTCATATCTCAATTGTTGGACCTTGGCAAAAAGAAATCGCAATTGTGTCAGTCCTACTGATAATAAAACTGCCTCTTCCATTACTTGTAATGCTTCATCGTGCGCTGAGAACAACCCTCCCACCTCAGCAGCTTGTTGATATATCTCATAATGTTCACCATTGACAATTTTTAGTTCATCCCAAGTTCTTGCAGCGCGATGAAGCAATATCTGTCTAAGATAAAATGCTTCACCGACTCGAGGCAATAGTAATCGTATTCTACACACTATTGGCTGCCTCACTCTTTTCCTCATTATGTTCGTCGAGAATCCCTCTCGTTCTTGTTCTGTGTGGTTGCCAGGCTCGGCTCTTAATGCAGAACTAAATGTGATAAATGTGTGTTGTTCGTAGTACTGAATGTATGTGAAAGCATCAAATTCAGGATCTAGAGGACGCAAAAAGTACCAGTCCAACAATGACCGTGTGCTCAACATTGGTAAGTGTAATGGTAGGCATTTGACTGCAGGAGACTTAGTAGTTATATCATAGGACATTGTCCTCTGCACTGCTTCCATTGTCGATAAATATCTTGCCCTCAAGTAGTCCTGTATTTCGTCTCTGGGACGTCTCCCAGATGCTTGCTCAAATGACATGTTCTCTATTGACTGACTCATTGTATTCTCCCTCGCAAATAGTTGACTTCTGCCATGCTGTCTTGCATCACTGTTACTGAATGAACTCTTTGTGGTTTCTCCATGTTGGTTACTCAATGATGATGGTATGCAGGATGCATGTCTTTCTTGGGTAACTCGAAAATTGGCGCTGTCGAATCCTTTGTAGATATAACCATAAAGATAAGAAAATACGTGTACTGTAGATGCCACATCCACCATAATATGGCAATCCAATTCGTGTAGCAGGAAGGGATTGTATGGCACCATCCATACATCATCTATACTTCTTCTTATGTACTGAACATAACCTTTTGAATCGAGATGCATCGTCGAGTTGACATCCTTTGGATATTTGTAACAACAGGCCGCGTCATTTGGGGAACATCTCTGCATATATCTATGTATCATGAATTTATGAACTTGCCCTCAGAGGATTGGATCTGCGAGCAATTTGGCAGAGATAATTTCATCATTGCATTCAAAAGGTATATCAGGTTCAGTCCGCAAGACGAGATGAGCGTGTGGCAATTCGCGCTTTTGAAATTCTATGATGGTTATTACATATGATATCTGCTGAAAAAAACATATGAAGAAGCTTCTTTAACTTTTGTAATCTTCCATGAAACAACGGACGACAAACATAGGAACAACAGATGTGTTTTGTCCAGGCCTAAGAGTGGCCTTTATTTCTGGCCAATCTGTATTTATGGTCATAGTGATAAATAAAGTGGGACGACCTTTTGCTCTAGATAGTGCCAACACATCATCAACTTGAACAGAACACTATCTTTGACTTCCTAAAAAGGATGAAGGCAACATAACATCAACTTGATCGTCATTTTCTCGATCTGAATAATCCTCATCATATTATATTCTTCTATTGCGAAATGCCGATGTTATGAAGTAATTCAACCCCGCATCCTCAACCCTTGAGTAGATATCCACCAGATACTCTCTGCAAAGTCGACCAAGTTGGACAAATCAGTCTTCACGTAGGAGCCTAGACCTATACCACTGTAACTGTGTAAGACCATGTTCGTTCCTAAGGCCCCAACCAATTGTGCCATGTGGGAATATGAGAGGGTATTGCAGTGGCTCTTACATGGGATCAAGTATATTCACAAAGGTTGGTTCACCTTTGTTTTGAACCCAAAAGCCAGCAACTCGAGGTGCAATGTCGGTCTTATTATTAACATCCACAATAGCTGCAATGTCGTCGCTTGCAGTTGCTCCTTGCACAGTTATATATGCCGATGGCATGCATACGCTTCCCATGGTTCAAAGATTCCGAACAAAGGGATTTACTTGATCAAAAACCGAACCTACGACCCATTGAAATGGCACGAGCGTGTGTGTACCTCTCTGATTCATCGTATATATACCAATGTATTGGATGCCATGTTTTCCCAGGTCGTAGTCGATGATACATTTGGCCTGTTATGGTTATGGATGAAGGAAAGTCTAAATCAACAAATCTGCCACTCACACCAAGCACACTGAAGCAAAATAATATGTTTACCCTTCTGGCTAGTCTTGCAAATTCAGCTATGTTGTACAGAATATTCAATGCCGCAGGAAGATTGGGTAACGATGGCAATAACCATCTTCCTTCGTTGCAGCAAAAACCATTTCTCTCAATATTTAGCAATGGTATTTGACAGTACGTACATCGTTTATCACAGACACACATGGCATATCTACAATTTATTGCTAAGTTCATACATTGTGCACGATACTTCCAATGCGCAATAGGACCTATCACTGCTTCGCACGCTAGGTCCCATTCTAGCATCTGAGACTGACCGGATAAAGCAAGTTGGTCATCCATATCTGCTATTACATCCCTCTCCTCTCCTCCAGTCCCTCTATTCTTCTCGTCTTGCTTGCCCAATCTTGCATATTGCTCTCGCTGTCTCTGACGTATGTGCTCTCTATTTTCATTTGATAGATTCGGTCTCGCACTACCTGGCATATCCTTTCTCTATTTTCTTCTGCGATCTCTTCTTCGCTCCCGGAGTTGTTCTCGAACTTCCTCAACATCTCCACCTACTATTGCTCTAAATCGACGTTGTTTTCCATGCTCTCTAGCTCTTTCTCGCATCCTATCCCTTTCTTCCTCGGCTAAATTTTTAAAGCGCTCCCTGTCTCTTTGTCGTTTTCTCTCTCTATATTCCGCAATCGAGCTTGTTCGCATACTCCTAGCACTATTTTCCATGATCCTCTATTATTCTCGTGATTTCTACTCAACACCTTGATACTTAAATGCCAACACCCATCCAATACAACGATGCACTACAACAAACATTCAGATCTAATACTTTGAAATGGAAAAAGAACTTACTTAGTTTTCTTCGTTTGTCAATGTTTTCCTCCAATCTTAAAACAATAGTTGGAAGTCTCCTACACTAATAATAAAACACGAGTATATTAGAACTCGGGCACGAAACAATAAATAGAACCAAAGTTACACTCAAAATTTCATCAATAATACATTATTAAACCCAAACATGAATACGCTGCAATCTCAATTGAAATGTTCGAAGGGAGTTTTTTATAAGCACATATATACGTGAGGCACAATAACTAAGCAATTTCTTAGAAGAACATAATTCCATATACGCTGGGCACAGTGATCATAGTAATGTTGTTGAAGGTTAACAAAACTCATAAGTTGTATTTGTGCACATGTATGCCAAAAACATTGCAATATGAATATTCTACCATTGGCTTAGAAGGTGTGTATTTGATGCATGTCATTTTGGAGGGATTTTTTCGACATCTAAATTTGCGATTTGTGTTTGCTTATTAATATGGCATTTAAACTACCAAAATTGGCATTGCGAGCCCACATAGATGAACCAAATGACGTTATTTAAATGCAAAATGCACTAGGGCTTTTGTTATTATATCTTTAGATGTTTGGCAAAGTTTATTGGAAGGTTTATATCTGAATTATCGCAATGCCTTGTAGTCATCCTAGTTTGGCCACATATATATTTTAATGGTTGAACATGCGACTATGGTCGTGCAAAGGAAACCGTTAATGATATTTTTAGGCAAAGATTTTTTTTTTTAAAAAAGAAGGAGCTGTGTTCCAAAAGAATAGAAAGAAATGTATATTTGTTCAATTTGGGCGCACTTACATGGGTCTGGGCATGAAAGAAAAATAGGTGGGTTTCATAATGGGAGTTCTGAGACAGAAGAACCATGGCTGCAATAGAGCAAAACTTTATGACCATAAAAAATAGGAATGCATTAACTCTAACCATGAAGCGGCCTGCATTTAATAGAAGAAGAAGAAGAAGGAGATGTTAACGTCACGCCACAAGGCAGCATCCTATCGGACATGTGACACTTTACAACACACCCAGATGGGTCCTGCCCCCACCACTTTACATTGCTGAATATGTCCAATGGGATATGTTAGAGAAGGAACCGTTTGAAGCTCTTCTCTATATTTCTTAAATCGGGATGGAAAATGCTGGATCTGTGCATAAATATCATGCCGAAAGGGGTTCCAGAGTTGCACTTAACCAGGCCGATAAATGCATACTAGAGAATGCTAGACTAAAAAAACAAGGCTGGAGGTGGAAGCCGTCCACCAAAGAAGCATGGCAAGGGAAATTACGGTACAAAATACCTAACAATGGGAACAATGCTGGGTCTGGAGGCGGGAACTTTCAGGTTCGCAGGACTAAAAGATCAAGAAATATAAGGCCATTTCCTAAAATGAAGAATAATCTGTGGGCTTTGGTATGTCTGTAGGAAAGCTTAGCTTATGATAAACGATTGCACTGGACATACACAGATGAATAAGTTATATCTGCTCTAAGATGCCTGTGATCTTTGCAAAAATTCGTCATGCAAATAAGGCTGCACATATGCAATATGTATTGTTGTACAAAGATTGCTGGTAAGAGTATGTAGTGCGTCTTTTGCCCTGAACAGGTTTTTATGTGTCTTCGAACTGCAAAATGGGCACATTTGGGTGACTGTGGCATTTAGATCCCCATTTTGTTTCAACATTCCAACTCGCAGCTATGGCAGGGAACCGGATTCGCTGAACCATGGTACTGACTGCTGGGCCAACATAGGGATTATATGTGTTCCCACAGAACTAACTCTTAAATTGAAGCTTCAAATTAAACTCAACAAAAGAATTACCTTGTTTACAATGGTTTCAGGGCCCAATCAAATCGCCTCCATCACTGTAAGTTGGAGCAACTAGGCAAGGATGGCAGCAGAGTATAGCAAATACACCTTCATAATCCGATTGAATGCACTGTAAAAGCATTGTTATATCAGCTATTTATACTTATCCATTAGATTTAGATTTGTTGTTATTATTGATACTGCTAGAAACAGCTAGATTGAGGCAAATTGATTGCCCACAGATTGATACGGCTGGAAATAGCTGGATCGCATACATCTAGGGCTGGAATGGATTGCTGTAAGTTTTGGAACCACAAAATTTCTAAATCCTGTGGCTCTAGGAAAATTTTGCTCCCCTATGAAGCTGGATCCCAGCATTAAGCAGACAAGTCTGAGGTAGGGCAGCAAGACCTAAGGCGATAATTTCTTCAGAGGGAAGAAATCCAAGGCTTTTTACCC
This sequence comes from Isoetes taiwanensis, assembly GCA_021234155.1. Taxonomy (NCBI): domain Eukaryota; kingdom Viridiplantae; phylum Streptophyta; class Lycopodiopsida; order Isoetales; family Isoetaceae; genus Isoetes; species Isoetes taiwanensis. The sequence goes on along the minus strand of JAJEKV010000002.1, from coordinate 29,142,845 downwards.
TGGTTGATATGGCGGCGATTTCTTCAGAGGCAAGAAATCCAAGACTTTTTGCCCTGGCTCGGAAACATCGAAAAGGAAAATGAAAGAAGATGGAAAAATGTATATATGTTGTGATATCAAATTAACATTATTAATTATGTTTGGTCCAAACCTTATAGTATTTTAATAATATCATCATATGTATACCCCAACTTGTAGGAGCATATCCGACAATCAAGGATCGTTATCTATGGCCCAAGGTAAGGCATAACTTTGAGGAGGCAGAAGATACCTAGATGGGAATTGGAAGACCACTTCATTCCGCTCAAACAAGAAATGATTCATCCTATGGCCATTCAGAAACTTCTCCCCAAGCCAGATGTATGGAGGTTTAACAGCCTTAAGCCTTTCTTTCTGAGGTTGTATTACCATTGGCAGCAGAGGAGGGAGGCACATGTGTTGTTGATTGATTAGACCATCTTCTCCTCTTAACTTTGTGCTCACATGTCTGCAACCTCTATCTCAACCTCATCCCTCATTCTTAGTGCTATTGCATTGGGTGATAATGTAGATTTAAATGAAGGCATAGCAGCAGACGGGCCACAGGATTCTGGGCATTGTTCCATGGAAGTTGATTATGGTGAAGATCTCGTTTCTGGTAAGAAATTTGATACAAATTCTGTTGCTGAACTTGCAAGTCGTGAAGTGCAAGTTTTAGATTTGAAGAATAGAAGTTTGGAACAGATTGCAGACGCCACTTACTTTGATATTGATGAAGCTGAGCTAGCGAAGTGCCCGATAGCTCGCAGGGCTTTGAATTTGAATATAAACATTGGAAGTTCTGTAGGTACAAGCATATATGGTGGTTCATTCAACAACTGCACGTTCACTGCTTCTGCAGCACGGGAGAAAGAGTTTCAGGAATTTATGATTGAGAAAAGAAGTAAGCTTCGTAATTCTGTGTAATCTTTCTGTGTAATGTTGTACTTGAACAATGCAAAACAATGGAATTCAATGCAAAAACCAGTGCAATTTCGTGCAATACTAGAATTTGTCTACTATTGCAAAAATAGTGGAATTGTGTAATTTTATAAGCATGTAGATCTTATAACTGTGTTTTAATATTATATTGAGTATACATGAATGTTCGTCTAGGGTAATTGAATGAAAAATATACCAAAAAAGGAAGTTTCAGAATCAGTGATTCTGAAAATTTGAGTTGAAGAATCACTTGATTCTTGGAAAGAATGCGTGCCAGGTGGCACACACTGGTTGGCGGATGTGGCAGAAAATGCCCCACCTAAATTTTACGTTATAAAGCAGAAACCAGAAAGAAGGAAATACGGAAGCAGGGATACCGGGGAATTGAGAAGGAAACAGGGATAGATTAAATTGACCTTGCAACCATGGGAAAGTTGCAAAAACCTGCCTATGGGGAGGGTACCTCGACCCATCCCTCTTAAGAAGAATGAGACGTGAGAAAGAGGGTGACGTGGCATGTCTAGTTGGCATATTTGATTACATGGTGATCCAGTGATGCAGTAATGATGCAGTAGGTGCCACGAGGGCGATCCGCCTAGGTGGCAAATACGAAATTCAAGGGTATACACAATTGAAGGGGTGTGATGATATGGCAGTGATGTGACGATGACGTGGCAGGGGCTATAAATATGTAACCACGGTTGGGGTTTTTCCAACCATAACCAGAACCATAACCATATGCAATAAAGCTTGATTCTTCGTTCTAGTTTCCTTGGGTGTTCTCTTTCACAGCGCTACACTTCTCTCGGGTCGCGAGCTAGGGCTCCACAATACCTTTTGCTTCCTAAAGGCAAATGATAATAATATCTTTTCCTTTCTTAATATTTTAGGTCAATTCTTTGGTGCCTTAGGGATCTTTCTATATCTGCAAAAGAGTGTCATTATTGGGGATTCTGATCTTAATACTATCTATCTAATTGCTAGAATTGAGGTGATTAAAGCTAAGCTGCTTCTAAGTTGTTAGGCATGCCTTTATCTCGTGATCCTAATATTAAAGTTCTTTGGTCTCCCATCATTCAGAAAATTAGGAAAAAAGCTAAATCTATATAAGGGATGTTTGAGCCTTGCTGGAAGAAGTATTATTGCTAATTCAGTTCTTGCTAGCTCTCATGTCTATTATTCCTTTGCTTTGATTGCTCCTAAGATTGTCTATAATGAAATTGAGAAGATTATCAGGAACTTTATTTGGGATGGTAATCATCTTGTTAATTGGAAGACTGTGACTAAAAATAAGAAAAATGGTGGTCTAGCTTGTAAAAATCTTTATCTTCAAGCCTGTGCTCTTTGTGGGGGAATTTATTTGGAGATCCTTGAGATTTTCCAATCTTCCTATGTCACCTTCCTTCATCTATTGGCTGAGCAAAAGCCACATAGCTGGTCATCCTTCCATTGAGCACTTCCTACCTGACTCCATCTTTAATCCCATTCAACCAGATAGTAGTACTTTACTTCTCCTATTATGAGAAATTCCATAAAAGCTTGGAATCTAGTTCATCCTATCTTTAACTACTCCAAGATTGATCATCTGCATCAAGATATGTCTATCTTTTGGAATCCACTCATTGTTTGGTAGTTAAACACCCCAGAATCTACAAGAAATGGACTAGCAAAGGTATCTCCACTGTGGGAGACCTCTGGATTAATAGCAGATGGATGTCTTGGACTGCTCTCAGAAGAATAGTTGATGGTACTTCTACTGATAAGAATATTTTTATACATGTGAAGAATATCCTTCAAAGTCATACTCCTATGGATTCTAGGCCTAACACTTTTGATTGAAAAATTGACACTAAATGTATTTATCGAGTGAAGAAGATTTATAACTTCCTCAATTTTTCAATTGATCCAGCTAAAGGTGCTACTAAATGGAGAATATGTAATGAATATTTCCTTGCGGACACACGAGATTCGGAATCCCGTGAGAGCACGAGATCCGAGTCCACTTCAAGTAAGTGAGGTTTTGCTGTTGTTTTCAAATATTTGGAACTCCTACTGTCATCCAAAAGTCAGCTACTTTATGTGGATTGTTTTATAGTCTCATGCAGGGTAAATTTTAAGGACCGTAAATGTTTTCGTATCTAAATAAAGGTTGGCTAAAGCTATAAAAACAAGAGTCCGTACATTTTTTTTTTGGCAAAATGTGATATAGTCAAGCCCTTTAGTTTTCTTCCCACTTGGCGAAATTATAAAGTTCTTATAATTTAAAAATCCTTATGTTGGCAATTTTGTCTTTGTTGGTGGTAGCTAAACGACAACTATTGAACTAAGCAAGTTATCATGCATATTTTAGTTGATATATTTAAAGAGAAGTGATAATGTGCGTGTGTCTGTGGGTACCAACAACAATAAAAAGATGATGATGATGGTGCATATCTAACCATGGGGTTGGGTCTGACAATCATCCATATTCAGACGAACTACATTGTATGCTATGTGAATGGAAATAGCAACATAATAAAAAGGTGGGAGTTGTTTTTAATGTTAACATTGATAGTGTAATGGTCGCGGTTCTTCAATATGGCGATTCCTAAATGAAAGATGTATATGAATAGATTAGACATGGCTATTTGAATTGATCTGGGCGCACCTAATCAGCTTCAGGGAAGGCGATTCAGCACGCCAATGCCGCAGTCAATCTCGGCTAAACCCTAAACGTCCAAAATTTCCCCCCTTTTGGAATGGCTAATTTTTTATTTTTTTTAAGAAATGACCCTTATAAACTTTAGCCACGAAATTTTAGTAAAGGTCTAAAAAATCGCCATTTGGCGAGTTTTAGCCTCTCTTTATTACCCTGGTCTCATGAGTTCTGTACTCTTGAGCAAGAGAAATCCTACTCTCTCCCCCTTATGCCCTTTGAATTCTAATGATTTGGAGACTATGGATCACATCTTCTTTTGCCCTAAACTCAATAGCTTCTGGTCCTGGTCTTCTAGTAAGTCCAATCTTCCGTATAATAACTCCTTATTAAGATGTATTCAAAATGAGGATACTTTCAAAAATACTATTATCTTTCTTGCCTTTTGAATATTTGGAAATCAAGGAATAGAGTGTTATATGGGGGAAACAAATTTTCTATTATGTGGATTAAATTGAATTTTCAATATGATCTGGAGTTGTTGGCTACTGCACACAAACGTGACCTTAGAGACAAGTATGACAGGAAATGGGATATGTATGGTAGCTTTGAAGGTTCTTTTCAATTATATAAATCCAACCTTAATGTTATTGGTACTAATACTGATTTCTTTGCTGATAGAATACCTGGATTTGTGTAAAAACGAGGAGAAACTAAGTACTAAAGCTTGGGTGTTTTTATTGGTACTGATATGCCAAATACCAGGTACTATCCAAGACTGATTTGGATCGCTCGAATACTGCCATGTTCGAGTTGCTTAGAATTCCATGCCATTTCTGATAATGCCTACATTATTTGGTGCTCAGCAGCGAGCAAGGACCCCGTCACTTCTTTCGCTCCTCATTGTCTCTAAATGTTCTATTCTGGCCTTCTGAGATTATTTGAATCTTTCGGGAACCTTCTTTCCTTGCATCTTCTTGTATAATCTGGTTATCAAGTTGGAGGAATTATGCGCTTAATGTATATCAGCTTTTGAGCAGATAATAAGTTTCTACACATAGAGGATGAAGATGTCGAGATTACTCCTGTAGTAATCCTCTATGTGCAATGAAGCATTGTACTCTTTATTTCATATATAATATAAAAATCTCGTTCTTTCAAAAAAAAAAAAAAAAAAAAAAAAAAAAAAAAAATTCATCTCAGGAGGCCTCCCTCTTCAAGAATGATACAGAGTCTCTTGAATACAGATTGGAAGACATGGATAAGGTCTTAGCTGATAAACTGAATGCTGAGGTTCAGAAGCAAAAAGAATTGATGTGGGCCAGAACCTTTTGTTCTAGAGTGTATAATGTCTTCTGCCTGTTCCATTTCTTGGCAAGATGGCACTCCAGATTAACAGACAGACAGTTTGAAAGATTAAGGGATTTATATTATGTGAACAAAGGGCTAGCAGATGCATATGGTGCAATGATGATTCTATATGCTTCCAATGATCCTGAATGTTTGATAGACAGCTGTAGCATAGATGATGGGGATTTTCAGATTCAACTTGACTTCCCTAATCTGAGCTTCTTGGACAACTCAGTTGCACCTTTTACACCCTTCCTACTCCTTTCCATCTCTTCTCCATTCCTGAACACTGCCTTTAATCCCTTGCTTGCTTCATTTCTTTCAATGGTTTCTGTTCTTTATCAGGTTTATTTAGCAGGAACTCAAGGAAATCTGAAGATTATAAGGAGGTTATCTGCTGGGTGTTATGCTACGAAGACAAAGTTTCAAGTTTGGAAGACCATTCTGCAAAGCTTTCTCTTATTCATAACTTGGACTTATCATGATGGTTCAAGCTATCCAGCTCGGTTTCTTCATTTTGATTTGTTGACTTTCACTCTATGAAGACCAAGTTTCATGTTAGGAAGAACATTTTGCAAGATTTTCTCTTCTTCACAACTTGGACTTACCTTATGGTGCTGGAACAAGCTATCCAGCTAGGCTTTCTCACTTTGGATTTCTACCTTTTGTTACTCTCTTCTCTCCTTTCATGGAGGAGGATTGACACTATGGTTCCTTCTTGTTCTTCTTTGTTGTTTTTCCATAATGATAAAAATCTCTCTTGCTCAAAAAAAAAAAAAAAAAAAAAAAAAAAGGGAGAGCAAAAAACAAATATATTATCATTGCACCTATGTTAAAAATAAGACAAATAACTAGGACAATTATAAGGTGCAACCAATATTCCTCTAGGTACTAGAGTGGCCAACTTGGCTGATTAGGCCAGTGGCATAGGGGCGGGGTAAGCCTCGTGTATACACACCCTTCCATGCTGCGTCCAAAATTGGAGGACCACTTAACGATGAGCTTCACGTTGCACCCATGTTGGGTATCAAATATATGCTAACAATTGTGGCGATAATATTAATAAGCTGTGTATTAGCCGTGAGAGTTAGACCATGGCATCTAGTCTTCAGCCCCCAAAGGACTATATCAAAGAAACATTTTATGAGTAGACTAACTTGGGAGCATATTACATGGAATAGAATTCAATTTAAAGTATTTTCATGGCAATGCAAACACATTAGACATCAACAATATGGCAAATACATATCAAGAAAGCGATGAATCAACTTAATAAACCCTAGTGCAGTACCAACAATTTAGCAAGGGAAAATAACACATAACAAATGAGAGAAACAAGAACATTAACGTCCTACCTTCAAGAACCAAAATTACATATCAAGAAAGCGATGAATCAACTTAATAATCCTAGTGCAATACCAACAATCTAGCAAGGGAAAATAACACATAACAAATGAGAGAAACAAGAACATTAACATCCTACCTTCAAGAACCAAAAGAGCTATGGGACAAAATAAGCTTATTTGGATTTGAACCCTACACTTAAGGTAGCACCACAAGTCTTAATAATTTCCCATAACCTACTCCCCAATAGAAGTTTTGATAGCAAAAAAAACTCAAAGTTATTTATTTAAAGGTGATAACCCTTTTATATTTATTTATATTTAGGGCTGATTAGGCAAAAGCCTGCCGGAAGAGGTGTTACGGTCCACCTGATCAATCGGGGATTTACTAGCTGATACAAACTCAGGGCAGAGATGTTGATAGGCAGTTGTCAGTGAAAGAAGATCATTCAACAGATTTTCTGAGATTTCTAGACTCTATCAGCCACTCTTAATATGACGAAATGGCCTTGCTAGATGGTTTTAGAACTTCTCAAAGCTATATATTGTATTATAATAGATGAAAAAGCAAATCGCTGGGAAAGCATGGCCAACAGAGTCTGTCTCATAGCAGTTTTTTCAAGGTGGAAACAACGGCGCTGGGGGGAGAAATATCCCTTCACCTATAAAATCAAATGACAACAGACACTAATTCAAGCTATTTGGACCACTTGGAAAGCAAGCATGGCCATGATATCTGATCAATCACAGCAATGTAACTCTGGGGAGAGCATCCACAGATTCTAAAGATTGAGCAGACTATAATGAAATGATTGATTCCATGGTGCAAGCCATAACCACACACCTGGGATTTCCTCCTCCCTCTCTCCCTCTCTCTCTCTCTCTCTCTCTCTCTCTCTCTCTCTCTCTCTCTCTCTCTCTCTCTCTCTCTCTCTCTCTCTCTCTCTCTCTCTCTTAGGTTGGCCACATGCTTGCCAAAATACCCGTCTCTCGTCCTATACGACTCCTCTCAGAATTGTACGTATTTTTCTGGGAGGAGAGGAGAGAAGGCTGTCTCTCGAGGTCTAACAGCGTCCATTAGGCCTCAATTTTTGGTTTCCTGCCGGAGAACTACTCCATCGAATCATTCCGATAGGTCAAGTTTTTGTGGGATAATTCCTCTCCAATTTTGAATCAGCCTCCAAAATATGGGATATTTCTTCCCATGTTCCTGCTGGTAGGTAAGCTTTGTGGGATATTTCGTTTGCTGTGTTCTTTGCATAGGTTCTACTTGTCGGCCGTTCTATCATGGATCCAGTGATTCTCGGAATGATTGCCATGTTGTTGCATGCTCTTACAATCGGATTCACATTTCAAAGGTTCTGTTTGCAGCTTCTTGAGCTAAACGAGCTTGAAGACCCAACGAATCTATTCGATGACGATGACTTGCAAGGAAATAACAGTCTGTTCTTCTGTGCTGCCTCATCTTTGATGTTAGCTGGATCATGCCGGGTTAGAAGGCCACCTAGAAGATTTTGGATTGCTCCAAGACAAAGAACACAATGGGATAATATAGATAATCACGCATGGAATTGTATAGCTTCTTTTGAAGATGATATGTGGCATCTATTTTACAGAATGAAGCGGGCCAGCTTTGAGAGACTAGTCGGGCCTGTTGTCCCCTATTTGATTAGGCCAGGGGTTAAGCTTAGGCCCCATGTTGATCCCAGGAAAGCTATAGCCATGGTTCTTTACTTTCTGGCACATGGTGACATGCCTTTGCATGTGGGTCAGAGGTTCTATGTTGGAAAAGCTACAGTGCAGAAATATACTAAAAAAATTACACTAGCGTTGGCTTCGAAGACAATGCTTTACAAAAGGGCTGTAGCCATGCCTTCTGGAGCAAGACTAGCTCATTGTATAAAAGAATTTCATGACGCAACAGGATTGCCAAATGCGTATGGTGCTGTTGACGGGTCCCATATCTTTTTATGGAGGAAACCCAAGAAGAGTGGCAAAGGTGATGACTATTACAGTCGACACAAAAGGCACTCATGTCTTCTGCAAGGTATTGTCACACACATCAGGCTGTTTATAAATGTGTCTTACAAGAACTGGATCAGTCCATGACTCAAATCAGTTCAAGAAGAGTTCCATATATAGCAAAATTGCATCCAAACTAATCTTGAAAGAACCAGTTGTAATCTTGAGTGGCAGAAAATTGAAGAAAAGTCAACCCACTGAAGACCAAATCCAGGTTAACATTCCTCCACTTTTGTTTGATGATTCTGCCTATGCTGCCAGACCCTTCCTTTTGAAAGTTTTTCCACAGAATCATGGACCTTATGGCAAGTTTAATAAAAGGATTTGCAGGGGTAGAGTCTGTGTGGAAAATGGGTTCGGGATTGTGAAAGAGAAATTCAGAATTCTCAAACATCTGCCTGTGCATGTTGGCAAGGCATCCAAGATTATACATGTTGCTTGTGTGCTTTGGAACTTCTGTATTATGGAAGACATGGGATGGGACATGCTGCCTCTCGAAGAAGAGCCTGATCCTGTTTATTATTATGAGACTGAAGCTATGAACAGAAGTCTAAAGAAACAAGGAGATCAGATGAGGCGTGTGTTGTTTGAGAACTTGGATGGGCATGTGCTGCTGTAATATTTGATGATTCTGTCAGCAAACTTCTTTCATAATTTGTTCTTTCTTTCTTGTTCTCAAATATTATTGATTTCATCTTATCTGGATCTGTAATAAGTCATCAATACAAACACCACCATTCTGCTAGAATAACTGAATGTTGAAATAGAGATTTTATTCAAAATAAAACTGCAGTACAACTGAGTTTCTGTGCATACAAATGAAATTGGCCACATTTATTGGCCTGTCTTTTTAGACCCTAAAAAGAACAGCTTAAAGTTGATACATGTCCTCAACGCTCTATGATCTGCAGTAACAGACACAATCAGAAAGTGAAGACAAAACATAAAGAAAATGTGACAGGTATTCAGACAATAAAAAGATATTGTATTCCTTGTTAATCATCAAAACATTTTACATCATTAAAAAACATGTCTTTCCGATATAAGCTGAAGGGGTTGCCAGGAGGCTTCTCATACCAAAATTTTTTGCTTTACAAAAGAACATATCAGAAATAAAAAAAATAAAAAAAACAAAAAAAACAAGGCAGGAGGATCTTCTTTTCTTCATGCACAGAGCTCGCAGTATTCGGTCACAGTCTTCACTTCATGCAATGCCCATTTCCCTGCATGCTGGATGTAGACAGACTCCACATGGGCTTTTTGTTTCAAAGGGGCTGCTTGACCTCGGCTTCGATGATCACTCCCATATCCAGAAAATTCATGACGGCCCGCTGTGATAGAGAGCTGTGGATGACCTTGTGTGAAATAACTTCAACTTCCTCAACTTCGGCTACGATAGTTGGTGAAGAATCTTGAACTTCATCTGCTTGAGGAGGAGGAGGAGGAGGAGGAGGAGGAGGAGGAGGGGGGGGAGGAGGAGGAGGAGGAGGGGAGGGGAGGAGGGGAGGGGAGGGGGGGGGGAGGGGGAGGGGGAGGGGAGGGGGGGGGGAGGAGGAGGAGGAGGGAGGGAGGAGGAGGAGGAGGAGGAGGAGGAGGAGGAGGAGGAGGAGGAGGAGGGGGCCGAAAAAGAATCTTGAACTTGATCTGCAGGGGGGAAAGGAGGAGCAGCAGGGGCCGAAAAAGTTGAGGATGAAAACTCCTCCCGAACTTCTTCCACAGAAGTTTCCGGCCATGAGGAGTATTTGGAGTAGTAGTTTTCCTCTGAATCTGAAGTCTCATGAGAGACTTCAGTTGAATCAAGGGGGGAAGAATACTCCTCTCTGGAGTATTCTTCTGAAGAAGAAGAGGAAGAGGAGGAGGTCGGAGGGCTCAAAGAAGATCGAGGACGCTTAGGTGCCATTTCGTTCACGCTTTCAGTTGAGGGTGGAGGGGACGTTTAAATGGGGCAAATTGATAAGACTGACATTTAATGCTTTATGCTACGATATCTACATGCCTAGATTGAAGTACCAATCATTGAATATTAAGACAATTAACCAATTTGAGACAGTTCTAAAAGAAACAAGAAGAAAAGTATGACAGAATGTAGGAAAGTGAACATCATACCTTTATTCTTTGTTTTTGGCTGCCAATTTGGCAATTTCGAGAAGTGTGTCCTTTGTCATCTGACATATGCTCTGGGTCATTGCTGCCATAGATTCAGCAATCTTCAAAGAATTTGCAGAACGAATTGTCTCCAATTCCCTAACCAATTCCATTTTCTTTGCAGATTCTTCCTTCATTAAATCCAGTTTGTTCACTTCTGTTTCTCCAAAAGTGCTTGCCATTTGTGAGATTCCAACAACAATATCTTCATCAATCTGCAATCTAGACTTTTTTCTGCCAGTTGGTTTTCCACAAACTCCAGGTTGATTGCATGCTGCAGATCTAGGGCTGGAGGAATCTGTGTTGTTACCTGTGGGAGTTCGACTGCTTGGCATTTGCATTCTTGGGCTACCTGAATTATCTATGTTGATATTGACATTGGGAATGTCTTCAGTACCCTCAAAGGGATCATCGAAAGCAGCATCAGATCCAACTGTCTCAAAGAAACTGTCAGAAAAATTAGTGTGCAAATCTGCAGCCTCAAAAGCTTCATTTCCAAATTCCCCATCATCACCAGCCCCGGGAATGGGGGGGTTATCAGATGTCACTCCATATTTGACTTCTTCCATTCTCTCATACCACTGCCAGCTTGAAGGCTCAGAACCCGTTTGACTGGAAGCCTCTTTCTCATCCTTGAATTTTGCCTGTAGTTTATCCCATTTGTTCTTCAGTTGCCTAACTTCTACTAGTCCATCAACAATTGGCTGTAATTTCACAAGAATTTCTCTCCACTGTGAATTAGAAAGATTCAGACTGCCATTAGTAACCAGTTTCATTTCATTGAGAAGATTCAGGAAGGTGGAAACACCCCGATCTATCCATTGGACTGGAGCCTTCCTATTCTTTGTGTCAATTTGCTTGGGATTTTCTTTTTCTTGAACAACAAGAGCCATTGAACTATCGGGCTGAGAAGAATCACTCACAGTACTGGGAGGTGCTTGAATTTCGCTGAGAACTCGCTTGCATCTCCTTTCCTTTGGTTCTTTTGCTTTGGCTCTTTTGCCTTTCGTGTCTTCCTTGGAGCCATTTTCTCAATGCGAGGAGGCACAAAGGGTTTGCTGCTTGATGGCAGGACAGATCTAGTTGCCTTAGACATTGGAGTCCATAGAAATGAAGCTAATCAAACAAGAAACAATATCTGCCGGGCTAGAATTTGATAACAGAACAATGAAAGATCGAATTCAAATGAATTATCAAGGATTGAGAGGGCTGAGAAATACCTCTAGACCGGAAATCAATAGCGCGGATGGAAGAATTAGGGGGAATTCAAGGAATTGCGCGGCATTGAAGACCAAGAAACAGGGAAAAATGGCCCTGCAATTTTCGATGAGGGAAAGTTTTCGATCCGCGAGTGGGGCGACATAATTTTAGGGGGTTGTTAAGTTAGTGGCTAATGGAAACGCTCCTAACGGCTGTTAGAGGCGAATCATCTCTCAAGGTGAGAGTTGAGTTTTCCCACTCTCACCCTTCTCTCATTATCTCTCACCTCTCGTATTCTCTCGTATTCTCTCTCACCTTCTCTAAGTCCGCATGTGGCCAAGGCATCTCTCTCTCTCTCTCTCTCTCTCTCTCTCTCTCTCTCTCTCTCTCTCTCACTCACACACACACACACACACACACTTTTTGCCTTTCGATCCTCTGCTCCTTCTCTAATTTCTCCTTCTCCTAAAGCAACCACGAATTTGCCTTCTTCCCTCTTTATATCTTTATATACTCTATTGTGTCCTATCGCCACATGACAACAAAATGCTGTCTTTCTATATGAGGTGGCAGCTCTCATTAATTAAATATTTATCCCTTTCACATTTCAATGTTATCTCATTAATTATATCCCAATGATGCAATGCCACATGTCTGACTGCATTTATGCACCCTGCTAATATCCAGCTTAATATGTTCATCTAACCCTTGGCATGTCATGCACCCATGTATACGTAAGGTTTGTATTTAACTAGCTTTTTGACATATGTGATAATACTGAAAAATAACTTCAATGCTTAGAAGAAATATGAAAGGTAAATGTTCCTTACTTGATTTTCCCAGCTAAACCTTAGGCTCCTTACACCACTTGTCTCCATAAATCACTTGTGCACTTTATTGTATGCTCCTTGGCTGCACATTCTGGGCCAGGGCCACAATTGTCACAATGGCAGTTGCAATTGTCATGAACTCCATCCGATTTTCTCATGATGTTCAACCCTGCATGATGTATTCAAATTTCAAGTGGTAGATGCAACAACATGTATGCCTTTCGCGCATCCTCCTTACAAAACTTGGTTTCAACCTCCCAAAAGTCTGCAATGCAATTTTGATACCAGGAGTCTTCTCTCTAAACCTGAGATAGAATTGCAACTGCATGGAAGTCTTGTGAATGCCAAATAATTGCTACATATAATGAACCTAGAATATAGGATGAATACTTACTTGGCTGACTTCAAGAAGGTGAATTGGATGTTCCATCTTTATTCATGTCTCTGATACATACCTCCTCACGTCTTTCTTATATGGAGAAACTCTTGTATTCTCTATCCAAAACTTGAGAACAAATTCTCTAATATAATCTAACATGCTATCCGTCCGCTTCCTGCTCCTGAACATTGACCAAGGTCCTTCCCCTGTGCTAGCTTGCACCCTCTTTTGAAAAGCATTTGAAATTGTTTTCCTTGGGATTGCTGAGCAATCTGGCCACTTCTGTTTGGTTCATGGCCTTGATACCATTTGTGCCTGCTGCTGCCATTACCAAGGTGGACTTTTTTGCATGAAGCATGTCATAATTCCTCTCATACTTATGTTCTTGCATTGTTTCCTTCAAATTCTTTACCATTTGCTCGGCCACAGTAACCTGCTTAGATTTCTTCATAGAAGCAATTGGTAAGTCTCTTGCCCTCCAAAGAAGACTGTCAAGGACACGCCCTTTGTCATTGTCATGAACATCTGTAGTAATTTGGTTGAATACTTCAAAGATTTCACCTGAAATTTCCCTTATTCTACGGTCACTCAGTCTCAGTTGCTTATTCTCCTTTGAAGGTGAAATTTTAGAAGTCTTTGTGAACAATCTTTGCCTGTAGTCTCACTTCCGTGCTGCATCAAGGCTCTAAAAATTGAACAAAGAGAGGAATTTGGTCTCATCTCTTTCGGATTTCTGTGTATCTTCAAATTTGTGAGGGCATATTGTTGAATTTCGGTTTAGGCAATTCTTTGAAAGCAATAACCCCTCCATTTTGCTTGAATTCAAGATGGGCAAGCCCGCCATCCACCAATATGGCGGGCTTACTGCATTCATAATTCTGGCACCATTCAAGCTAATGATTCTCTCAGCCTGTCATTTGACGGACGCGCACCCTATCTCTCAGCACATCAACCACGCACATCATGTTTAAAACATGCCCATTTTAAGCACATATAAGCAGCATTCGGACGGTGATTTCTGCTACACAGTACCGATTTGCACCCCAAAGAGAGTTGGCGAATAAGAACATGCTTGTTTGACTCCAATCGTATTCTCAATTTGTTTTAGGACTTGTGAAAGGGAAAGATAGCTCAATCAAAACCTTATGATACAAGCAAGCAGGAACTTCTAATCAATCTAATCTTGTAACAAGATTAGATTTATTCACTCGATCAAAGGCTTTAGCCAAATCTATGCAAGCAAGGAATCTCTTATTGCCTTGTTCTTTTGCACCTTCAATGAGAACTCTTAATGCGACCAGATGGTCCAACGTAGAATGTGCTTTTTGAAACTTTGCTTGCCAAACTGCTCTAGCTCCTTTTTCATCTATCCCCATGAGGAAAGTTTACATTATCCCCCTTAAACCCCCTTAAACAATCAATACATAATTACCATTAACATTATTAACACAAACCATTGCATTCAATGCATTTAAATTACAATCCCCCTTAAACCCCCTTTGGTTTGGGTGCATATTCACACGGGGGGTGACTCCGGGCATCGAGAGCTGTCGGATTGGCATATTCGCCCCTTATTCCTTAATCTACACCGTACGTAAAGTTCCTCATTTGTGGGGTATGCAAGTACAAAATTTGCTATACTGTATAACAAGATTCGCAAAATACTATAAGATTTCAAGCGGAATACTATATGGTGTTGATTTCGTACGTGCAAAATACAATTATGAGGGCTCTCGCTGCCCTACGTCCCCCCGTGTGAATATGCACCCAAACCAAAGGGGGCTTAAGGGGGATTTTAATTTAAATGCATTGAATGCAATGGTTTGTGTTAATAATGTTAATGGTAATTATGTATTGATTGTTATATAAAAAAAATTTTTGGGCCCTTCGGGCCCTAACAAAAGAAAAAAAAGAGAAACTTTAAGGGCGTGAATATTAATTATTAATTCAAGAGATTGTATAAAACATCAAGGACATTGCATTTTCATTTAATACAATGCATTTTTAGCTGAAATAGTTTGTTGCAATGTGACTATTCATCTCGATATATGACAATGTTTTATGTTAGAAACATTGAAATGGACAAATGGCCATCCAACGAGTCCATAGCAAGAATGATGTGGCCATCCTGCGGGTATATACCACGAGTAAAATAAGAATGAATTCGAGACAAAATATTGTTGCTTTCGAGAAAGGATCTCAATAAATATCAGGGCACTTCCGATATGCCGAATGCTTTTGGCTCTTGGCATGCATCTCCTAAGAGTTCGCGACATAGTATACATATGGATGAGGGTGCTCCCCATCACATCATCCAATTGGAGTTTGTTAACAATGCCCTCAGCGTGTATAATCCTTCCATGAAACATCAAATTTTTCATCATGCAAGATTGAAGACAGCAACGTATGTATATACATCAGTTCTTATTTCCAATATGTGCATTTACGTGGTACAAGTCAAGAGCTGTACAACATTTCCCCAGCTTAGCATTTGTTAGAATGATTGCAGCCATGTGTATGAAGTTTGTTTCTCTATTGCATCAAATGCCCAATTAGCTTCATATAAACTCTTATGGCAAGAAAAAATCCGTATGAGATGATCGCCTAGAACAGAAATTCTATCCAACCTGTGAAGAATAAGAGACCGGAGTCTTCTACCGCATTCTAAAGATTTCCGCTTCTCAGCTTCCGTAGAAGGGAGTATGCGCTGTTTCTTGTCATAACAATTCCTTGCTGTTGCATACCAACTAGATTATTCAACAAAACATGCCTTGTAAAGCATGAAATGACATAGGCATTAAGAACAAACGATGCAGATCAAAACGTTTTAAAAATACAAGAGATACCTGGCTTGATTGAAGCCTTAGCATTATGCACAGCACGTTCAACAAGATCTGGATCTAAAGATACTGGACCACTCTCAAGCTTCCTTTTCAAAAATTTAACCAACGCAGAGACCTTATTCGTTGCTAAAGCCCCTCCTGGATGAGCCAACCTTTGCAAAGGATCATATACAATTTCAATATTTCAGTAATTTCTAGATGACAAAACATAGCCGGGAATTAGCATCCGATGACAATTAATTTGGAGTTTCAATCAAAATCATATACGGGACAAGAATCGATGGGTCGGTTGATGCGGGTGGAAGTGCCGCAAGCTTGCTTCCACGCAATGCCCTATGCTCTTCCTAAAGTTGCAATAAAAATTTATTACCATCATTTCAAAGATCGCTATGATGATGTGTATGTGGATAGGATTGGATTTTCAACCTCCATCTCCGCCACTAGCCCGCTTCGCCACAAATACTTCTCCGCCACTAGCCTTGACAAGCCAAAAGTTCCTTCATAACAGAATGCACCCAAAAGTAAAGACCGTAAGCAAATTGCCCAAGCCTATGAGAAAATGAGCTTGGAAGAAAGTCTAAGATGTTTCAAAATCTGTCGCTCTTTGGTATCTGCTAAAAAACCCAAACTAAACACCAAGATACAAGGACGCGATGAAGAAAGAAATGCAACCGAAATTACTGGGAGAAGAAATGCAACCTGCAACCCAAGGAATACCTTCGCTTTTACTGACCCCAAATTACCGGGAGGTCGATTTAAGGCAAAGATCCTTGCAAGAGATTTGCACTGAACAAAGGGGCCGATTTCAAAGGGGCCGATTTGGATAGGTAATCATCCGCAAGTGCAGATTCACTCTGATTCTCTGTCCTTGCTAAAAATCTGGTCCAGTCCGGCACCACAGACCCCACAACGTTTTGCCATGGAGTCATGGGGAGAAAACCATAGAAGCACAGAAACAAAGAATACCCTCTTCCGACCTGAACTAACTTAGCCCCTATCTGTTGCCGGCCAAAAATACCCTGTGCTGAGTTCCGATCTCATGCCAAGAAGGAGCCGACATAGTTTGGTGTTGGGCGGAATGGAGATCCTTGTGTTCGGGCACCTGTGCTTGTGCCGTTCTTCTGGAGACAGTCTGGATGCTCGAATGTTGATGCTGAGGCCTAGCTAGCTGCCGGATGCTGAAGGAAGCCAATAAGTTCCCAACACATAACCCTAAAATGGGTTATCTCGAGGCTTGCATGTCTAGCAGAATATGATACTACAAGAAAATACAATAATATAATAAAGAATATATTACATATGGGTCTAAACCATTGGAATTAGGCATCAAAATTAGTTTAAGCGTATGCGCACTCTAGATATACTAATTAGTATACCTCATCAAATACATCCATGAAATCATATGAAAACCTTAGGAAAAAACGTACAAAAATACAAAAGAAACCCCCTGTTATTATGCTACATATTCCTATTCAAATCCGAATCCTTTGGAAAAAATCCTTTCATCAAGGAATCATTGCACAATTCTACTAATAAAGCATATAAATGTTTTCCACCCCATTTTAGGAGCTCAATTGACATACAAGAGGAGTCAACTGGCTTGCCATTTTTCAAAATTTTAAGTGCATCGCTTACATCCTGCTTTGTAAATATTGGTAGTGGATCTCCCTCAACCAACCAATGTTCCTCATCATGAGAACAATACGATTCCGAAACTAGACCATGCAAATCATCCTTTTGGATTCTCCCTATTTCTTGGTGCCTTTTTTTAGTGTTTCCAAAACTTTTTTGGATTAGTTTCAATTTCTTTCATAAAAATCTCATGTTGCGATCTAAGCCAAGCCTCTTCTTTTGACAAGCCTTTTACAATATGATACTGCCTCTCCAGTTGCATTTTCCATACATGCCTTTTTGGCCTCCAAGCATTGATGATAAAACCATTTACAATATGTTCTTTTCTTTCTTGAATTGATAAATCCAAAGATGCCCTTTGTTGTCTCCAATATTGCATTCTGGGAAAGAACTCATAATGAGATAGATAGGCTTGTCATTCATCACAGCACCAGTGTACAATGTTTGAGAAAAATTAAGTGGGGAGCTGACTATAGGAACAATGTCGAGCCTACCCTATAAAAAGAAAATAGAACACTATATGTAGGCAAGAGTGAGGGCAATGGCGACAACTTCGCATGGAGACAAAAAAAACCCCGCCTTGTCGTGTTTTCGAGGAAGCCCTTTCATTTTCTCCAGTTGCATTTTCCATCCAAGCCTTTTTGGCCTCTAAGCATTGGTCTGAACCCTCCATTAAGGTCAAATGATAGAGAAAGCTAGATTCAATGAAGATCTAGCAAGATACTTTATCTTGGCATTACAGTTAAAAGACATCTATTTTTTTTTTTGAAGAACGTGTTTTACTTCATATTATACACTCAAAATATTACAAAGTACTTCCAGAAGTAAGAAATGTCCCTGAAGCATCAATCACTTTTAGATGATCACTCCATATTGGAATTTTAATACGATCAGGCCAATTGGAGATCTGAAAGCAATTATACAACTTCTTACGAATTTCTTGAAGCACCACCTGAGAAGAAATACACTTATCATAAAAGACCTTTCTTCGCCTTCGCTTCCATACACTCCATATTAGCCAAGACTTTGCCTTGTGAAATGCAATCCTTTTAGAAGCAGTCCACTGACATCTATTTTAGACATCTATTTTTGTCAATCCATATCTTTCGCTATAAGGCCAAGCCTCGTATATGGCGCTACAAGCACCCATGTGCTTGGCTGGATTCAAAAGAATCAGATACAACAGCAGGCCAACCATATTAGTAAAGAGGACTCTCATCCCTGCTTACTTGGATATGTATAAAGGAGTATGGATGAACTTTAGACTTTAAACAACAACAACAACAGAAGTTAAGGACAAATCCATGTCAGTTTTAAAAGATATTGCATCCTCACCGGCCCCCTTTGGCCATGAAAAGAATTGTCAACATTGAAAAAGGGGCATAGACACACAAATTCTTACCAAAAAGCTCAGAAAGTTATAAGCAAGAGATAATTCCTTTCAGCGGCGGACTCAGAAAAGTCTAATTTTATATTTTTTTAATTATGAATAATTTCTTGAATGTCGCCAAGAGAAAATAGAAGAGAAATCACGGCACGTCATTCTTCGTTACTAGAATAACGGTTTTCAATCTCTAAACTTGAACTATTACAATATGTAGACATAAATCAGTATTACGTTCTCTGTCCCATTGAAATGAATTCCAACAATTAGCAACAGAACAACCTAGAAGCTCCAAGGACTGACATAAGATGAGAAAACATGAACCTATTAGCACCAAAGTGTCTGAGAACCTGACCAAGCATTTGGTTTGCCCATGGTTTTATTGGAGGAAAGACCCCGAGGAAGTACGTAAAAACATAGTTCACAATAACCACAAACTAGTTGTAGTTATGCAATTACTTTTCAATATCCTTGTAATTGTCCAACCATGGAGTACCAACCAATAAATCATTTAGAAAGCTGTGAAAGGTTAGAGTTCTTTCATGAATGACTAAGCAACTCCCGTCTATCCAACACAATGGACAGATATAGATCGAAGTATAGTACGTTGGTATGTAGAAGTCTAGCTTGTAGCCTAGCTTCATTTAAGAAGCTCAGAAATAACTCGGTGACTAGTAAGTGTAATCCCCTTTTTTTTAGTAGGCTTGCCTAAAGGGAGGTGCAACATTTCCTACAGTTCTAGCTTATCCATGTGATGTGCCATGTCAACCTATTAATAGTATCCGTTGATCTTTGAATTTCTTGACCATAGGTTTAAGAGGTGCAACATTTCCTGCAATTCTAACTTGTTCAAGGACTCTACCATGTCATCTCTAAATTAATATTGTCATTGATCTTCGAATTTCTTGATCCTAGGGCTAAGGAAAAGAGAAAAACTTATGATAATTAGTTTTGCAGTTCTTATCTCATCGGTCTAAGGTGAATACATGCAACATGCATTCATGGAATCTGCGACTGACGATGCATTCTATTATGCCAATTTCTAGGTTCATCTCTTCCCTGTGGAAAAGTTAGGCCTAGAGCCATCCACATTAGAACTTGATCATTGAGTTTTGCTCATGACAAGGGCAACTGAAGTATTTTTGGAATGGTTTTGGTCAATCCCTATTCTTGAGTTTTTTAGTTCTTTCAAAATTTGGAGTTTGTGCTTCTAGTCCTTTCTAATCTGGAGTTTTGTGCTTCTACAACGAGAATGCTCCTTATAGCCTGCAAATGTCTTTCCAGCCATGCTCTTACATGTATCAAATATGTCTGCTCGTACTATATTCTGATTTTGGCATGCATGCTACTGTCTTGTTTTTTACTCATCTATTTTATGGTCGATTTTGAAGTAGGCTATGTATGTAACTGACCTCATAATATGTTTTTAGGATGATTATTGCTCATATTGATTTAAAAACAGTTCTTCTGAAGATTGCTATTGGTTAGAAGAAGAGAGCAAGAGTCTAAGTGTAAGCTTTCGTTTTGTTGTCATGACTTTTTTTTGGGTAACTCAAAGACCTTTGTAGCATGAACATCTGTGCCAGTTTCTCATCCAATCAAATGTTCTGTAATAAGTGAATATTCTATAGACTCTTCAAAGACATCTGACGATAAGCCCACACCATCAAAGGAAGAGATCAAATATTGGGACTAATAGTTTGTAAAAGTGAATCAATCGACTTTGTTTGGTCTTATTCTAGTTTATGATTCTTGCATTTCTTTTCCCTTTTTTCTTTCTAGCATTTGTTTTGTCCTTATGCCTTTAGTTTACATTTATTAAGCAGCTAATTTTGGAGCCATCATCTGTTATCTTTGGTCCTTAACGTGGGGTCTTGTTGCGAAAACTAGAATAAATATATTGATCCAAAATCTTAACTTCAAAGAAGACTTTTTATGCCATTGCTTACATAAAGTTGTACCGCAATAGTGTTAATATCATTCGAATCCCGGAGGACAATGAGCAAAAGTCTGTGTCACATCTTGGCAAGTTGGAGCTCAACATTACACATGGATATGGCTTCACAACAACATGTAAGGGTGCTATATCATACGAATGGAAGCTCGAGGGGTCTATTTCTATTACAGTCATGTCCAATGTTGCTATTACTGTTTTGTTTACCTTTGATATAATGTGATTCAGTAATCCACATTCACAAAATGAAATAATTACAGGCCTACAAATCTTGAAGTCTTTTTTCTGAATTGAATTGAGCACTTCTTATGTGACTAGGTAGTCAAGTGGGCTTCTCTTACTTGTTTTCACTATAAATTACCTAGTGCTTTGTATTGCATTATGATCTGAGAGTCCCAGATTTTTTCTTACAAAACATGTGTGTTGTTTTGCGGATATGGCAAACTTCCACAGAAGAAACAAAGATAACTTTCAGCACCTTTTTCATTGTTGCATTACTAGCTGCATCTTCTTGCTTATCTTTTTCATCTTTCATAAAACTCAAATCTACTAGGATAGAAAGACTAAAAGAAACTTAAGCCTGTAGTACTTTTTTCATGAATACGCAAAAGTGGTTGAGCAAGTTCTGAGCCTCATAATCCTTTCGATAAGCAAAGTCATTGAGCAAGTTCTAAGCCTCAAACACTTTCAATGAGCTATGTGACTTGTAAATCCCACGTTATGTAAATGCATGAAGTGTTTTAGATCACAGCCAAAAATGCCACATTTGGAATGGCTGCTTGTAAACAAAAATGGACATGTGCTCATTTTCTTGGTTTTTTGTCCTTTCCCCTATTTTTCTGTTCAAATCTGTTTCTTGGTCAAATTTTCCTTTAAAACTCGAATTCTAGCTTGATTTGAGTAGGAATTCTAGTGATCCACTTGTTGCCTTTGTAGAGATCAACATTTTCTGACTCTACACATCTCAAGCTATCTATGGATGTAAAAATCTTTGCAATCATTAGGCTGGGAAGATATTTTTGTGTGTTTTCATCTCTGGGTCTCTGTCAAATATCTAGACATCCTTTATCACGAATCAATTCTTTCTGGATTACCTATTTCAACAAGAGTATACTTTTATTCCATGTTGTGTGGAATTTGAGACTCAAGATATTGATTTTTGGCTTGAAGAATTTGTTGGGAATAAGAATTGCTTAGCAACAAGGATCTTTCGACTAAATTGTAAATGGACAGATGAGAAAATTATAGTCAAACGATACTCATAGTAATTTCGACAATGGAAAAATACGTGATTGCTCTTTTAACAATTGTGATTGATTCTTGATCTCTCTCTGATAATTGTTCTCTTCATTCCTCTATTTTTTTCCTCTTTCTCCACTTCTTCCATGTGTTTTTTTCCATCAAGCTTTTCTTCCATGTTTTTTGATAAATCCACCTAAACGTTTTCAAATGGAAAATAAAAAGGACTTTAGCCCTAAATCCATTCCCATTCTTCATGCCTTCTTTGAATTTGCTCCCAAAGATCGAGCCATTCTTCTTGACCAGTTGAGTGCCTTCCATAGAAATCCCAAAAGCATAATTTTATTTATTTTTTTCTTTTTTATTGAAGGACGTCATTCTATTCATCATCACATCATGAGTACATTCTACATCACTTTATTCTACATATCATATGAAAGCCAATCCACTACCTAGGCGCGATATGCTAGGACCACAGGACCGATTGGTCATACTTGTACATATCATATGAAAGCCAATCCACTACCTAGGTGCGATATGCTAGGGCCACATATCATATGAAAGCCAATCCACTACCTAGGCGCGATATGCTAGGACCACAGGACCGATTGGTCATACTTGTACATATCATATGAAAGCCAATCCACTACCTAGGCGCGATATGCTAGGACCACATGACTGATTGGTCATACTTGAACCGGTAACCTCGGGGCAATGGATTTTTAAGGTCCCCATTACTAGACAGATATTGGTCAGGTTTGAACCTCGGGTTTGGCAGTTTAAGGTCCCGCCACTAGACCATGCCCTGAAGGGCGCACGATTTTATTTGTTGATTTTACTTAATTACTCATCAAATTAAGCAATTCATGGATCATGTCTCCTTTAAAACACTGTCTGGAATAATCTTTCTTCGGATTCTAATGTTTTTGGCAATCACCATCCAATTGATCCTCAGACGCAGGATCCCTATCGTATGGTGCTCCGAAACGAACTCAAGAAGTTTTTACTGATGATGTCCTGGATGTTATCTTAAACAAGCTTCGGCCATTGGAGGAAAGTAAATAGCTTCTATATCATAGTATTTCCTTAAATGTGTCTATTGTTCATTTTAAGATAAGTCTGGTGTCATTATCAAGGTTAATATCTTTATAAACTATGGGCCTTCTGTTTGAACCTCCATAAGAGTATTCTTATAAATGTTGTTTAACGGCTAAATTAGCCTTATGTTATGCTCGAATGTGGGAACTCTAGACCTACAAACCTCTTTCTAAATTACAGGCCTTTTAACCTTTGAAATTATCAGCTTACCTGTTTGAAATGGCACCCTAAACTTGACATTGATAAAATAAAACAACCTTGCATTGCCTCAACCTCTTTGCAAGGATTAAATCCTATTTATTGGGATGGAGAACACTTTAATGCTCTTTTTAATTCAATTGGGACATACATTTCTACTGAATATTCTTCCTCCAGACCTCCAAGAGCTTTTTTCAACTTGATTTCTCCAAAGACATACCCATACTCATTCTTTTCACTGATGCTTATGGTAAAAAATCTCCCCTATCTTTAAGATGGTCCGGTCTCCCCTCACATTGTCAAAAATGCAATCACAGGCATTTCTAGTATACAGATTCTTGGAGAAGAAAGTAAATGATAATCCCATGGAAATAAACTGCCATAAATCTGAGGAAATTAATAACAGTTATGTGTACCAAATTAATGTTGATCCCAATGTTAATATTGATAAGATAAGATAAGATAAGAATTTTTAACGTCCACGAGAACCTTGATAGCAAAGACAAGAGTGTGGTCACAAGTACCAATATTGAGAGATCCATTTAACCATGCCTCTAGATTGTCTCTTTCTTCGCAAAGTGAGCACTTTGCCTGGACAAAAGTTGACGAAAGTTTCAAGAGAATTCAAAAGAAAAAGCAAGCAAGAGAAAGGGAGACTTGAATTCAAAATCAACCTAAGGATGGTGGCAGTAAGATGATTGTAAAATGAAAGACTAAGTTCTCACTTCCACATTAAATAATATTATTTTGGAAGTTAGAACAATCAAGCTGGTCAATGTTCTCACTCTTCGAAGGACCTTCTTACAAATAAAAAAGGTAAGGGTTGTTCACTAACTAAGAAAATGCAAGATACAACATGAGAAAAGCAACTTAAGTTTTTGTGAAGGCAAAGCTATTGCAAATGGTTAC
This sequence comes from Isoetes taiwanensis, assembly GCA_021234155.1. Taxonomy (NCBI): domain Eukaryota; kingdom Viridiplantae; phylum Streptophyta; class Lycopodiopsida; order Isoetales; family Isoetaceae; genus Isoetes; species Isoetes taiwanensis. The sequence continues at coordinate 29,118,724 of JAJEKV010000002.1, read as the reverse complement.
ACCTCAAAAATATCCAGTATAGTATCCTGCGGCTGCCTCAACATGAGCAATGAGAAATAATGACTGTATAGTTATTAATTCTCAAGATACTATACAAATTGTTGATACCTCTTTAAAAGTAATTAATAACCCTCGAGTTATTAATAATACTATCAATTCCAATATCATTGCCGAGCTCCTCCAAAGTGGAATGTTCAAATTAATTCAAGGTACTTGCTAAAGTTAATGCTGAACTTAATGTTAATTTGATGATTATGAATGAGCAGTCCTTTAACTGAAACTCTCTCGCCGAGGGAAATAGAAGGGAAATCACTATGAGAAACAAAGATGGTGAGTAAAGAGTTTGCGAGACATGTTTATGTAGCCACTTATATCCCCCCACACAAACACACCACAAAGGCCCTTTTTTTAAGGAGCAGTGGTCCATATTTTCTTGGGCAGGGGATCTTATCTTAGATAAAGATAAAGCATGCCCTCCATATCACATTCTTTGTCTTTGGCTGAGGGATTGTTCACAAGAAAGTTAAGGGAAAAAATAAGAGAGAGAGGGAGGTCACTAGTGCTAAAGAAAGCTGGTTGGTTTGTCACATTACAACATGATGTAACAGGGCACATAAGCTTCATGCTTCAAAAGCCAATTGCACCAAAAAAAGGAAACCAACAAAATAAAATCACAGGACGTGATATGGCACCAGCAAGACGCGTCTATTTATTGCAAAAATAAATATATTGCTTCACACCATCTGTCATCAAGAAACTGAGGCGAAAAATACACCATACCTTCTGTCTGCCAGTGTCTTCTTCTGCTCATACTGTCGCAGATTTTGTCTGAAATACGACCGCCCAAACAGTCCTCTACAACACGCAACAGACGGAGATTTTTGCAGTACATTATAGATCGACCGGGACATACTACAGCTTTCTTTCTGTTCGAATATCTTTTATGATTGGAAATAAATTTCAGACTTCCTCAGAATTTGCTGCTTAAAAATTGCACTTTTCATACCCGTGAATGCCTATTTCTGCTGCTCGGTCACTCTCACTTTTTTATTCCAGCAGCATGCATACCACCATATGTCAAACAAAAATTGTTCACACAATTTTGGAATTTTCTTACCAGCACCTTTTCATCTGCAAGTTCGCAAGTTGTTTTTCAATGTTGAAGGTACAATTGCTATAGTCTGGAAAGAAAATTCCAGCTTTGCAGCATTTTTTAATACTTTTCTCGAATTGGCCAAAGCATTTAAGTTATTTTACTTAACTTTGTAGCAAACATTTTGCTGCATTGTCCCATAGAATATCATCACTGCAAAATTTTAATATCTTTCTTGAAGTTGAAGTCAGCCAAAACAATATGTTATTGTTCCTAAAACAATTCAGACTGTACAAAAGGCTGCATCAACCAGCTTAATCCTAATATAATAACTTGATTCCTCAGATTTACACTCTAAACTATGCATTCCTGGTGCATATGATCTGATAATAGGATCCAACTCTGATACTTTGACAATCACAGCAGTGCACCAGTCGATAAATCCATGTTAGTCACCGATTTATTAGCGGCAATGAATTGAACTCATTTAGGCAATTATTTCGTTGGCAGCGCAAGCTCCAAGTGCGATCTCTACATTTTTCCTGTTGGATCTAGTAATGGTACAGCATTGTCTTCTAGGGGCCTGCCAGAAGGATCAACATTAGTATATATTATGGTGAAATGTTTTAAAACAATGTGTGCTACATTAGGGTGCAAGCTTAAAACTGTGTGCATTGTAAGGAGGTAAAGGAGCAAGAGTACCTCGTGCCACGATCCGTCGGTAGGTTGCTTCACTACTCTAATCCAGTCTAAACCAGCTGGAGAAGCCATTCTCCATTTGCAGTCCCCCCTTCTTTTTGCTTCTCTCATGTATGTGCTAGAGCTGAGCATATCACTTCCCAAGGATACTTTGTCCATATAAAAAACAGCAGGTTGTTCACATGAATTTCTTGACACTGCCCTGGTGCTGAAAGGGTAACCGCTGTCCTCAGTCCGCCTGTACCAGCTTATGAACGTGCGAGCGGGTAATTCGAGTTCACGAGGTGGCATAATGCCTCTAAAAACTTGAACTGCATATCCCCAAGAGACAGAAAATGACCACTTTCTCCATTTGTCATAACAGATGGACTGTTGGATAATTCCAGCGGGGTCGATACGGATCGCCTTGCGGAGGTGCTGCAGGGACTGCACTTGGGTCATGTTTGGAAACAGGGGGTCAATTACATCCAAGTGGTGGATGGAAACAAGAGGAGCCACAGGATGGGCTGTAAGGAGTCCAGATGCATCTCCATAAATGTCAAACTGCAAGGTAGAGAGGAACTGTTAAAGGACAAAATCTCAACCTAAATAAAAATACTTTCTGCAAGTTTCTTACAACACTATTCTAAGAATTTTAACACTACTACTAGCAATTTTCTTTACTACTATGTGCCAAATTCCTAGGATGTGTACCGAACGTTAGGTTGAAAGGTTTACAGGAATTTTTCTAACAGTGTTTCAAAACAAGGGCATCAAACAGCAAAGAGAATCCAATGGAATAATGCAGAGCACATAAAACAAGTTTTTTGCTGAAGGCAGAAGCAAATGGTAGAAAGGCTCTTTGTCCTTTTCCTTTTTCCATTTTCCTTTGAGTGAAAGGATAAGCAGATGCAGACAGCATTTTTGGTGGATGGAATGCTTTTGAAGCAAAACAGTTGCCTTTTTTATGGGGTTTTATCAAACCAGTCCATCGTGTGTGCATGGACACGAATCTGTCAGCAGGCCTTAGATCCAGCTGAAAAAAAGCATTGCCTAGTACAAGATGGTCTAGATAGCTAGCTAACCCTGCCTTAAGCAAAGCTTCAATTCCGGTAGTTAACATTATAACCGAAATAATTCTTAAGGTTTGAGCTTGTAAAACGCTTAAGATGAGGAGATGGCAGTTTTCAGAGGAGATTTCGTGACAAAGGCATAGATTCTCTCGGATATGGTTTCTTTTTAAGATGATAGCGTACGTTAACTAAAAAGCAATGCTAGTGTAGCTAAGATAAAAGTGTAAGAAACCAAATTGCAAGGAATCCAAATGCAGAAACAAGCCTTTGATCCACAAATCAAGCAATCCAAATGCACAAACCATTCAAAAACGAGACTTTAATCCAAAAACAAGCAACTCGAATGCAAAACAAAGAGTTTGGAGCTATGAACATTGAACAAAACAGGCTAAGTTATGAAATATCGATATGGAAGAAAAAACTAAGTACCTGATGAAATCCAGGCTCCTTGGTAAGTGGAACTCCTAGCTCTGATATGCAAGCTTGCATCCGATCATCACTGCCAAACAAGTAAGGATATCTATGCAAACAAGAATCTTGCATTTTTTCCAGAGCCATTGCAAGAGGGTAACTGATAGCAAATCCGCCTCCACCATATGCCATATTGTAAGAAAAATGCAAGTTCTGGGTATGGCTTTCAGAATTAGATCCAATGTAGTAGAGCTTCCGGTGGTCATATTTGGACAAAACCCCGACCAAATTCTCAGGAATGAAAATGGTATCATCATCGCCCATAACAAACCAATGCACATCCTTGAGGCCAATGCGGTAGGTTTCTGAGACAATTCTCGATATTCTGATGGCAGATCTGCTTCCGCGCTTGTTTGAGTAGTTAAACTTTGAAACGGAGCCAGAAATCTTATAAGGAGGGTATGCATTGGACCATTTTCCCTTCACATTCTTATCCAGCCAAACAAATCCTCTCATCTGGTCCGGCCTCCACCACATCTTCACGTATTCTTTTCTCCTCGGCCATAGCTTAGCAGAAGCTGCAATCCCAAAAACAATATGATCCAGGCTTGTTTTATATGGTGCCCCTTCTGGGTCCCTGCCTAAATCCGTCGCCATAGCCAAATCTGAATGCGAGCTTGAAGCAGAGGATGATTTGTTGGAAGCCGGAGCTGATCCGTTTCTGTGGGTTTTGCTTTCTGTTTCCAAATCTATTATGGGCAGAGCAGAAAGAGCTTTAAGAGCACTGCCCTGTTCGTGATCTGGGCGATGGAAGGATGGGAACGAACCGTTGGAAACTTGCGCAGAGGCTAGATTTTTTTCCTGGAGCTTGCATTTTTCTCCTCTGCATTGGAATGGATTTGAAAAGGATAAGGAAGAAGAGAATCTGCAAGGTTGCGCGGTGAGGACTAACAGCAGAACATAACAGAAGGAGCAGAAACACGCAGCACCCACAACCAGGGAAAATCTATAGGAGCCCATTCCGATCAGGAGCTCTGCTTTGGCCGTCTTCGGCGAGCACCCATTTGCAAACTTACCAGAACCTCCATTGAAGCACCGGAATTTTTTTCCATCCACAGAGACCGCCATCACCATAGCCCCCTTCTACATAAAAAATCTGGCTCGGATTAAAGAGCAGGCAGTATGAGATTGCAAAAATAGCAGCTGGACAGTCGGATTTGAGCCTGCATTGGCAGAAACTGTGACCCCGTCCCCTGTTTTTTCCTCCCCTGCGTACCAAAGGGGCAAAGTAAATCCAACTGGAATTTGATGAAGCAGGAGATGATGTAGGATTGATCCGGCCCAATGATGGAGCTTCAAGTGTTGTGCTGCAGATGCGGACACTTGAAAAGATGGATCAACCAGAGCATTGGAAAAAGGATCGCGCAAATGGGTTGGGTTATATTTTATCCCCCTTTTGAAAGCAATGCAGAGGAACGAAGGACCACAGGGCGGGCCGGCTATGGAGCTCCTTTAAGCTCCAGTTTCGGAGTCGGGTCCTCTTTATTTTTCGCCCTTTTTTCCTTTCTTCTTCCTTTGTAGAGCAATCAGCTTCTTCCCATACCTGGATCCAGTTGCCGCCGCTGTTACAACCCCTGCCAAGTTGCAGGGCCAGCAATGCAACCCAACACGGATAATTTATTGCCGGAAACAGGACGATTTAGCACTGTGCTGCCACTATTTTACAACAGCGGTAACCTGGAATAATTCTAATCTTAAGCAGAAGCACAGGATTTGGAGCTTAAAAGCAGGATTTGGAGCGTTTCCTTGTTTGGGTAATCGCTAAACCTCTCGCCCTCGGATACCTTTAATTAAATCGAGGAGCTGACTAAGCGAGGTCTTCCCGGGGACGGTTCGCTTCAGAATCTGGAGTGTCGGAATTCTCCGCCATATCCAGAGCTCGTTTACTTTGAAATAATCAGCGGTGAGGATTACGTGTGTTAAACAAGGTCAAGACTTGGTGGCCGTAGGATTTCAACGAAATTAACGGGCTATTGTCGGTTTCCATCTACTAAAAAAGGCATGTGCCGGTCAAGCCTGAAAAACCTTTATATTTGTCCAAAATCACATTTAGTTCTATTTTGTCTTATTTCTCATTTGTTTTGGAAGGACCATTATTTCATGGTTAAATGGGTCCTGACAATTTTCCATTGTTACCACTATCCCATCAACAACCATATGGGCTTTCTTTTATTTCAATTCAATTCAATTTGATCCCCCATTCCCTGGTCCATTTTAAATACAATCTTAAAACCTTCAATGTTGGAACATGGCCTACCTTCATTCTCCTCACTGCTCTGCCAATTATGAGCAAGCTCTGTTCATCAATTATGCGCGAATCTGATTGTCAATATGTGTCAAAATGCTGCATTATAATATCATAACATTGCCCGTATCGTTTAATGCCGATTGAATTTGTTATAGATCTGTGTCCTTTGCTGAGGACAATATGACAACAAGGTCCCAACCTTGTATAGTATATAGTATTGTATCTAGATTATTTATTCTTCTATTAACACCTGCGTTCTATTGATTTGACACCCCATCAGCATTAGATCAACAAAAGAAAAATGTATATGTTGCATTATAACATGGAGAGCGGGCAGTCCATAGGAAACCTAACCGCGCCACCGACATTTTGAATGCGTGTCAACTGGAACCCAGATATCCACAACATGCACAAATGGGTGTTTCTTTCATCCTTTCTGTGGCAAATAAGTATGGTCTGCTAGCATATCAATGCCCTGGGTGGATGAAATGCTCTATTCACAAGTGCAAACAAGAGAAATGCTAGGAACCAACCTTGGCAAAGGCAACCACAAACGTGGCATTGAGTTTCTAAATACACGTCTGTAGTTAAGATGCGCACACAAATGCTAAGAACCTTGGGATTTTGACATACCCAAAGAGAACAACAAATGTGGCATTGCATTTTCTAAATACAGGTGTGTAGTTCAAATGCTTGTTACATGACAATATATTGTTGATATACTCATACCTTCTGGAGACTTAGCATGTCGTGATTTATACGAGACAAACACTTTTATATTGTCTTTGTATATGTTCAATGAATAAAATACACGAAGCATCTCAATCGTATACATTTGGAGTCCAATTTATAGAGGACACGTTACGTGTATTATGAGCAGCAGGTTTAAGGATTTTAGTGTAAGGTGTACATAAATGCATAAGATACCAGACTAGTCACAACATATATAAGGCTGTTTGATTTTTTGTTTGATGAAATATTTCCGTCCCAGGAAAAAACCTAAGTGCGACACGTGTATTTTTTTAATAGAAAAATATTTCTTTTTTCCTTCACGTTTCTTGCTCTGTTTCTTGCTTTGCAAGCAATCTTGGCTTTCATACTTCCGCACTTTCAAGATCCCCGTTCTCGCAGATAGCCGACGCTCCAAGCATCTCCAAGGAAGGGTAAGCCAAGAAGGAAATAGTAAGGAACTTCCTACCGTTCGGACTTTTTATCAAAAGAATGCAAGAGCTTTGTGAAGTTTTGCTCGCAAAGGAATCCTTCATTGGGGCAACGGGCCGCAACATTGCTAATGCATCCATTCGCGGAACGGCCGCCGACGCCCGGTGTTCAAGATAAGGTTGATGTTTTTGATTTGATGGTCTCACCATCCGTTAGTCTTTGGGACATATGTAAGCATCACCAATTAAAGTTCTGCCGTTAAAATAATGGAATGTTAGTGACAAGAGTGTGATATTGACGAGGGAGGTGGATATCAAAACACAATTCATGATGTTGAGAATAACTCTCCAAGATTGCGGTCAAGGGCATGGATGCAATGTTATCACGCCCTGTAAGCAGATATGCGTGTTTAAACCTTTGATGGCGGCATCCGAAATGACTCGATTTTGCCTACGGTGATATATCACCTCGTGCACAAGCCGGTTTTACTTCATCTTCAAGATCACCTTGTGCAAGTCCCAAGTCCAGCCAATCGTCCCCCTCATCATGCGCACTTAGGAATATCATCTTCTCAATCTTCATCGCCCGGTTATTAGCTCGGGTTCTTCAACACTGCGGATCGGTGGCCATGGAAACCTACCTTTTTTCAGAAACGGATTTTATGGAGCACCATCAACATTCTCTCATGATGGGTATTACCAATTTCGGAAGTTATCGAATGGTACCCATGCTACTTGGTAGCCCTCAGAGGAAAAGTTGGGTCGTGGAGCATTCCAAATCACGTGGAGTCCCAAACAAAATGAATATGTAAATAGTAACACCGACATATTGGGTCTGGCCTTAGGAAGAGTTCCTCGTGAAGAGGATGGCATCGTAACTGACCATAGGCTGCTTAAGAGGTCTCATCGGACTTTCCCGATGTTGTATTGGCAGGGATCTCCAATGCTTAGCAAAGAATTCTCGCCAATCGGGGAGCAAATCAGTAAGGTATTAGTTGAGTTTCTCTCAGATATATCCTATTTATACTTGATTAATCCTATCCAGATATCAAAGTATCACTTTCCATACCTGTTCTAACGAGTTGTTAAATGCTGTGAATGTGAATAGATTGTTGGATTCGGTTTCCGGAAGGAATAATCTTGCAAGTATAGGGGATTGTACAAAGTTGTAGCCGCATGCCAACTTAACCTTTGGGAGATGTTGTATCATATTTTTTGAGTGGACATTTCAAAACGAGTCCAATTTGGAATAATAAAGGTGAGTTTTCCCTCGTGAGAGGTTCCATCATATGATGTATTTTTTGACGGTCAAATATGTACCGAAACCCTTTCAAACTGTTGGAAAGGAAATCTTTATAGACTTATCATGTAAAGGCCTAGGAGATCGTAATTTGAAGCCATTGAAGGCAATCAAGTGTATTTATCCTTCGAGATTTGTCATGCTTAGTTCTAGTTGGTGTTTTCGCAATATCTCAACTAGAGGAATATACATGACTAGTCGGTGACTTTTTTAAAATGTGTATGCACCTTTAGGTTAGGGATGAAATATCACAAACTTACAGCACTGAAAATAGAGTTCAAGATGGAAGTATGAATATCTCCAAGATTCTAGGTTGCCATGCTGCACAGTGGTGATAAACATTGCTAACAAAACTTTCACTGGATGCCACATCTTGCAGAGGTGTTAGTTGCAACTAAACAAATACAGAGACTTTGTGGTCTGTTATTGGTGGCGTGAGACTGTTTATTTGCTCATATTGAAGGTGAAATTTATTTGCCCCATCGGATGCCTGCACCAAAATTTGCTCATATTCTACCTACTGTGCATACAATGCAGCATAAAGATGGATTGAATGCAAGTAAGGGCTGATGGAAGGCTGCGAGTAAATATCCAAAAGGCATATGAAATTTCTGTAATCAAGTGGCGCCAGCCGAGAAGGAAAAATGCTATGTAATTGGTTCTATCAGATGGGGCAAAGCTGCAGCTCTGTCATTTTGATGTGAATATAATGTTGGAATTCGTGAGATTTGATCAAGTTGACCAATGCTTAAGAATTTCCAAGTTATCAAATCGGTTGCTAACTTTTTCACAAGAATGGAATGAAGGTTGGAACATGCCACTTTGCCTTAAGAATCCTTTGCTTCAATGACTCTTATGCCTCAACCACTCATTCAGGTCTTTGCATTATCTACCTTTAATCTTTGGCGTTGTTTTCTTATGCTCATATTTATTTCTGATGTTATTTTGTAGTTAACTAGATTTGCCCCGTGGCGATCTATGCATATCTTCAAATATTGTCATCGGGTTTGTGATGGCACCAAGATTTTGGCGTTTATTCGGTCATGGTCGGCCATAGCCGAGATGAAGGGATCCGTGGTTGTTGTTCGATATAAGCTATAGCCCTAAACTATGCTCTTTTCTAGAGAGCAAAGATCTGCAAGTTTCATAGCCTTATTGTCTAGATATAAGAAAAAGGGCTAAAATGCCAAGAAATTCAAAGCTTATTGTAACAATTGCTACATGTTGTTTTCGTTTCTCGCCAGATCATTGTGGGCTGAAAATGCAAGCAGGGCTGAAAGAAAAAGTGAGCACATTCCAGGTTGTTTCCACATATATATGGCATCATATTAGCAAAGCAAGAGGGTTGGAAGATAATGAGACAACGGCCATTGATATTTTCCTTAAGCTGCAAGAACAGGTTAGATGGATTATCTGATTCATATTTTGTAAATACAATAGTTCCACTATCAAGCAAACTGAAAGCAGGAAACATTATAAAGAATGAACATGGGGGATTGAAGCTATGAGAATTGCAAAAAAATGCCACAATTCGGAGGATCTACTAAAAATATCCTTACTAAAACATGCAGGATATGAAGAGGTATATAGAGAATGCAGAGGACATAGTTTCAATACTTGTGAATTGTCTATGTGATGTGTTTATTTGGAAAGCCTCGAGGATTGGCCATACCTCCACTGAACGCTGTAATTGGCTCTGAAATGCATGTCTTAAATTGTGCTGGGGTATCCAGAGGAAAAAGAGATAAGCCTCTCAGAAAATGCCGCAGTTCTGCAATTGTATTTCAACTATTTATTCCATTCCAACAATTGCACACACAAAGCATTTAAATTTTTCCCACATTTAAACTATTTGACTTAAACCAACATACACAAAACATAGTGCACAAAAATAAATCAACCACAACTATTACAATGTCAGACAATTCTAGCAATGAGACATAATTCTAGCACAATGAGTGAGTCGGCAGAGGAAAATGTTCGTTGCGTTGCTAAGTTTGTACGCACACAAAGAGGTCGAGAAAGAGAAATGTTCGATGTAGCATTCGATCTTCAATCTCTTATGCTTACCAGCAACAAGCGCACATGGATTGTTCCACCTGAAATTGTTGAAGTTAAGAGCCTGCAATTCCTTGATCTCTCATTTAACCAGCTTAAAGTGAGTTGCTTGCAATAATAGAAATTTTTTTATCTTCGGTTCTCTTCTACATCAATCTTATAATAAGAGGATTGAATCGTTTTGGCATCCTACATTTTATAAATAATGAAGAATATAAATCCAGAAGTATTGCATGAATGCTCTTTGCAGGGTATCTAATTTCCAAAGGATCATACATTGAGCAGCGCAAATAATCGTGTTGGACAATATTGCATGATGGACCATCTCGATATATATCATAAATTTGTTCTTACTATATGGAAAGCTATTGGGTTAATGGGTTCATGTTTTATTCATACAAGAAATTTATCGCGGCGGCCTTGCGGCCGCCGCGAACATTTCTCTTCTCCAACTCGCTGCAAAGAAGTTTTGTGTTAAGTCGAATAGATCTCAATTCTGCACATCCTTGAGATGCGAAAGAATATGCAGGAGTTGAACCTGCACTATTGCTATCTGTTTTGCATCAAGGATGACATGGCGGCTGAAATTACCTCATGTCCTCAAGCTTTTGTAGCAAAAATATCTTGAACATAGATGGTAATCAAAATGACGTAATTATTCTTGGCTTAGACTTTTCACGTCTTCCCCTTAATACCATCTTGCTCCTAATCATTCTTGGCTTAAGCTTGTTGCATTGTCCCCTTAACTCATGTGTGCCAAGCCTTGTGCAAATAGACTTTGAATGTTAAAAATAAATTGCATGATTAATTTGCAAATTTAGAGGTAAAAAGAAAAGCCCAATATTTTTAAATAGAGGGATTTGTCTTGCACCCAGTATTCTTATTCCTTTTTTCCCTTATCCTTCATTAGAGTCCATGGCTGGCCGTATTATCTTGACAATGTGTTTCTTTTTTCTTCCTTTTTGTTTTTTACTTTTGTTTGGTGATGTCACTATATCCGAAAAATGTTCTCTCATGATCTTAGATTTCCTCAAGAACAAAACGATTTTGCACTCTATAGGTTTAGTTTGAACTAGGTCTTATTTCCCTTTGGCATAACCAAAAACCCGTGTTACTCCAACAACATGTTGTGAATGTCCTAGGCAAGCTTCTTCCTTCAACTAACACTTGCCGAAAAAGCGAATGCTCTTGCATCAAAACGGAAAAGAGCATCGCAGACCACCGCCGCAGAACGATCCGTTGAATCCGTGGTCGAAATCTAGTCCTTGAAGCAGATTATACCTATAGTTTGCACATTTCCTTTGCTTGAATTTTAATTTAACCACGGCGTTTGGTCCTACAAATCTCCTTTTGTGATCTCTTCATTTCCTTTTACGCTACATCTCCGGATTCGTTTAACCCAATTGTCTTTTTACTTTTCTTGAAGTGGTCGGGGGTGACCTTAAGAAGGCTCTAAGCCTTGAAGAGTGGAGGCAAAAAATACAATCACTTGGCCTCTGTAGATGTATGCGGCATGACTAGTAGATTTTCTCCATATATACGCCACATGTACAAATATGTTTATGCTCCAAGAAGCTAACAACAAACAAAAGTTTTGAGGGCTTTACCTACATCGCAAAGACACGTAGACAATTTATGAGATGCTTGTGGGTTCAAGACTAGTTCATGACATGCTCAAATGTTGAACATGCCAATAGCTATTACAATGTGCTTACCCAAGCAGTTGTGCATATATTTCAGAAGCCCTTGTTGCCAAAATCACAAAGCGAGAATAAAACCGCACCTTCAAAGGCCTAGTCACAAATCGGCTCGAGAATGTGGATAAATTGATGCACACGGATCTCACGAAGCATTCTCTGTGTTCTCCGAATCAATTCCGATTGGAAAATTCGCCCATCTGACGATGAATCAGATCATTTTGGATGCGATCGAAAGGGATAAATTTATTCATGTGATAGATTTTCAATTCTGGTATGGAGCCTAATGGCCGAGTTTTTTGCAAGCACTATCTCTAGATCAAGGGGACCAGGGGAAGCAAGAATGACAAAGAATTGGGTCTTCTAAAACCATTAAAGTTAAATGGTTGTTTAACCATTATGGTTTAAAAAGTAAGCACCCTTAAATCGGGCATCTCGAACATTGGCTAGGCCACGCGGTTCAAACAATGACCAAGAAGCCGAATTTGGAGACCCGGATTTATGACCCGAGAATCGCCGCCTCGTCGGGTGGCGCCATGTAGTTTTGCCACGATTGGCAGCTCTTGTATCGAAGGCGTGGTGTGGTGAGAAGAGGGAAGCCGAATGCAAACCGCCAAGAGAAGGGAGACGATTTGCGGTGGGGAGGGGTAGGCAACCAAAACGAAGAAATTGGTTTTCGATTTGCAAGAGAGAAACTCTACCGGTAATTCGGCTGGATACAATCCGGTTGTGGCCCTTTCGGCAAAGCTAAGCGTAATGAATACAAGTGGGTAAGGATTACCGTAATTTTAAGGCTTCATGGTAACCGGTGTGGGCTTGCTCCCCTCGGAACCATAGTTAAACCTTAAACCAAGGCCTTACTTAATTGCTAAACCTCTTCAAGAAGCACCGCCAAGCTTTCCGATTATGCCATATCTCCGCAAGTTCCGTTCAAATATATCCCCTAGCGATTGAATTGGAATTATTGAATGTCGAATCTTTGGATCGGGTGGGAAAGCGAAGTGATTGTTGTAAGCAGTCTATATCGCGATTCCATTGTTTAATCAAGAACACCGGAGGCCGGAATTGACGGGGCTTACGAATGGGCTTGTGGGCTGAATCCGGAAGGTTGTGTTTATGGCGGAAAACGATGTGGATCATACTTCCTTCGATTTTTGACCCGATTTGTGGAATGCTTGAAGTATTACAAAGGCCGTTTTTATGCAATTGATGCTTCCTTACTTACCGGATTTGCCGGTGGTCGAACCGGCATGAATCCATGAACTGGTGGAGGCAGCGAATGGAAATGAATGGATTCCGAGCTATGGCGTTGAGCTCTGAGCAATTCCTCCTGAACAAACCAAATCGCTCCTAAAACTGCACTTACTATTCTCGAAGGTTATACTCTCTTGCAAATGAGCGGGGATTTTCGATCCTTGGTCGGGCGGAATGCCTCTAAATGGTGTATCTGCTTGGATCTGCTAACCCAATTTCCCCGGACCTGGCCATATTTTCCTTGATCTTCTTCCAATCTGGATCAGAATCGGTTTATCTAGATCCTCTTTTTTTCCTCTGTTTTTTAAATCTCTATTTTTTCCTTCCGGAAATACGTGTCGAATCTAGGAAGGGGCATCAACGCCGAATATGCCTAAAGAATCTTTTTCATAATAATTATACATGTATTGATATGCATTTTGAATAACCATTTTGCATAGATATATTGGCAACTACAGAGGTTAGAATTCCCCATGCTCAAACACTATTCAATTTTTGTATGTTCGAAACTTAGATTCTTTTGATTTAATGCAAAACATCTTTCGTAACGAGTCGTTATGATCAATATTCTTCTATCGTGCGGGCACTAGACACAAGGCAACAAAATGCAGGTTCAAATTGTGCATGTTCTGACATGTATAGACGAGTTGGAGAAGAGAAACGTTCGCGGCGGCCTTGGCCGCCGCGATAAGTTTCTTGTATATTATAAATAGCATTGAAATTCCTCAACAACCATAACCAATTGATCACCAATAACATGTCAAGTGGAGATGGTATAGATAATATGCAAGCTCCTTGGTGTACTTCATACACACATGCATTGTAAGATGAAAAGGCTCCATAACTCTGCATACCCTAATTCTACTTGTTTTAAAGAATGGCAACTTTATTATTCAATGCACTTACAACATGACACGTAGATGATAGAAACCAACCTAAAGATAGCGGACCTAAATCCAATCCATCATCTGGCTTAAGTCCTTGGGGAATGCATTTACACATGGGGTTGTTTTGAAGGGGTTGGGGGCCTTGGGGGGGTAAATGTTATCTGCGAAATCCTTGTATATAGGCATTTTTGAAAGGCAATTTGACTCCTCATTGATCACTAAATCAGTGCCTAAAAACACCCTTAACCCCTAAGTGTGTACAGAAAATGGTTCCAGAATGCCCCCCCTTCTTCCTGAACTCTCATGGGTTATATAACAATCAAAAGTGGATCCCCCGAGGCTTAAGCATGAAGCATTTATAAGCCATCAATATTTTAGCTTTAGCAATGAAAATAATACCATGAGAAGGAGAATCAATGCCATGAAAGATGTGGAGTTTGTGGCATTACCATATCGACCACAAAATCCAACTAGATCCAAGATGAAATGCCCTTCACTTAGCCGAGGGTCAACACATTTGGATAGGATTCCAAAAGAAATACATTGATTGTCTAAGACACTATCAAATTAAGCCATGTAACCAAGCCTATGCCTCTATACAAGTAGAGTCTCAATGTTTGGGATGTAAAATGGGCATAAAGCATAGATGTGCAAATGATGGCAATTGTAGAATGCATTATACACAACCACCATGTAAATAATTTGTAACTAAAGCACAAAGACCTTTGGCTTCAGCAACTTGTCCCATGTCCAAAGCCATGTACGAGACTAGTTCTCTTGTGAAATCTATAGCCGTCATTCATGTGGCAGGGCGTCTCCTGCTAAAGGGAAAAAATGACATAGGGACCTAAAAACACTTGCCTTGATCACCGCAACTCTAGCCCCCACCATAAAGGCAAGTTCTCTACCACCTTCTCCTATAGTTACATATAGAAAGAACTTTACTTGTAACTCATCACACAAGGGGTATCATCTGAAATTGTACATGGGTTGGAGAAACTTCAGTGTTGTAAATTAGTAGAAGATAATGGCTTTATGGAGTTAGACGGAGATAAGGGGTATACATGGTTTAATGAATTGGGTAGGAATATGAAGAACATATGCAAGGCATAATAGATGCCACATTAATGATGTGGCATATACCATACTCCCGAACATTCATAGATCTAACCAATTAAAGAATGTTATCTTCGATCATAATCTACAGGTAATATCTGCTGAGAAATGCCATATTAGAACTTCTTAGACAGTATTCAAACTTAACACTAGATATTTGAAAGACTCAAAATTTGTCAAGGCCTGCAAAAGCATATGGCAATCTGGTTTTAGAACAAGAACAGTTTTGATAACAACTCTTACATATATAAAAAAAACTTTGCCAAGAGTTAGGAAGAGCTAAAGCGCAAAAAAGAGAATGAATGAATGTATATTTATCGTCCATGGAGTGACAAGGGAGAGCTGGATAACCTTTAATAGCCAGATCCACTCACTTAGAGCATTAGACCCCAACGACGGGATGAAGGAAGGAAGGAAGGAAGATATTTTTATCGTCCACGGAGACCAATCGGTCTATGGGACCCAATACAAAAACGCAGCAAGCGGATTACTACCCGGATTAAAAAACCCCTGCCCCGAAGGGTTTTCGAGGGAAAAACCGTGGCAGCAATCAGCCTGCTGACAAACTGTCCTAATATATAAAATGCAAAAACACACAAATATATACACTCATGCACCGCACCCGTAGTGCCTAATCAGCGGACAACCAGGCGGGGGCAAAGGTGAGCTCGCAGGTTCGAAGGAGAAGAGGATAATAAAATAGATAAAGACTTTTATAAGGAACTAAGGTAGTTGAAAACAGATGTAAAGCAAGATTGATCTAGCTAAAAGAAGCTGATACACAAGTTCTTTTTTAGGATAGCTAAAAAAAACGAATTGGCCGTCTACACTATAGACTATCGTGCTAAATGATGGCTAAACTCTCAAATCCCCAGGGAGGTATTTATGTCATTTCTGTGCTTTCTTTATGGAATACAATTTACCATTTTAAGATAGTGCAGAGCTAGTAATTTCAAAAATTTCATCCAGAATAAGCTTTAACCAGAAAGATATCCAGCCCTCTCTATTGAGGACTTTCAACATGCCACTATTTTTTTGTCTAAACATAAATGTCCAAATACGAACAGAACTCCCATAAAATTACATCAACGTAATTGGGATCAAACAAGATTTTTTTTCTATATACACAGACTTTATGCAAGTTGGAAATTTAAACCCAAGATTGAATACATGATGTATTACCTTGGTACCCAAGCCCATCACACTCTTATCTACATTCTATAAAATCATAGCTAAAGTTATGGCAAAGACGATCAAGTTAATTTTAGCTGAAGGCATCTCTTAAGCCCAATCTGGCTTTCTACCGAATATGAGTATCCTAAACAATGTGGCAGCGGCAATTGAAGGCTTGCACTAGGCTATAAAAACAAGACAAAAAGGTGGCCTACCTAAAGTATACTTCACCAAAGCATATAACAGTATTAGATGGAGTATTCTGAATACGGTTGTGTCATGAACCTATGCGAAAATGAGAAAATACTTGAAAAATACGCAAGAAATACTAGGAAATACACCAAGATCGGCGAAGAATCTAATATATGAACAAGAATCAAGAGTACAATGGCCTGAAGGCAAGCAGGAACACGAGATAGATGCCAGAAGGCTCAAGACTAGCGTTGAACCAGAATGCTTTGACAAAAAGGAGGTGCCTCCTTATATATCTAGGCCAACGGTCAGTATTGCGCGACTCCAATGGATGAAATCAAGTCAAGTGTCACGCATGCATGCAGGTTCTAGAATATTCTAGAACCTCCCGGTCTGACCTACCGCGATATGAGGAAGGCGTGAGGAAATATCTTCAACAAATATTGGTAACACACTTGGCAAAGGTGTGTGACTTGCAACTAGAAGGTTGCAAGTTTAAACCCTGTCTTGTGCAATTACCATTTTGCATCCGTGTGACGACCATCTTTTATATATACGTATACGGATATCCGTATGGTCTTCACACCATCCCCCTCCTACGACGGCGACGAGTCCTCCGGAGCTAGGCCGCAGGTACTCAACCTTGGCTTTATCGGGTAACGTCGGTAAAACTCGCAATTTTATCAAGAGCATTAGTCGATTCTCAAGGCTCCCAAATTCTATCACTTGGTGAGTATCCTTCCCAATCGACCAAGTAATACAATTGCCAACGAAGAAACTTGGAGTCTAGAATCTCTCGAACCTCGAACTTCTTATGATCATTAATTTCCACCGGTGGTAGAGGTGAAGATACTTGATCCGAAATGGATTCGCCATATAGAGTTCCAATAAAGACACATGGAATATTGGATGAAGACGAACCGATGGCGTAAGCCCCGCATTTAAAGCAAAGCATCACCAACTCATTCAATGATCGATAGAGACCCAAAGCGTAGATAGTCAAGCTTGTTAAAAGGACGAGACTATCGGCAAATCCCGACGCTTAAAGAGTCAAACAAGATCACCAACGCAAAAGGAAGAGCATCTTGGTGGTGCTGATCTGCATTATAACGATAACGTGTTTCGGGCACGGAGGAGATGATGTCAAGATCATCCAGGGAGCATCGCGAACTTCTTGAGCCCTGTCCTCGGCACTAGGATTGATTGAATCGTATTCGAGGGGAGCAATGCAAGACCACCAGGATACATGCCAAAATTAATAAAGAACATTGTCTGGCCCGTGGAAGCATGGACAAAATTATTGTAAGCAAATACTGTTACAAGAGAAGGGGTCAATTAGTGTCATTAAAACGCCACCAAAACATTGAAAAGTATACATTATGACATTATTGGTGACATTACAACAGAAGTGACACTATGTGTGCCACAATTTGTATCACCTATAGAGTCATTCGTTGTGTCATCAACAGTGTCAGTAAGTTTGCTATGATGTTATAGATGTTGCTATTAGCACCAATTACAGGATCACCAATTGTTACATATATAGCATCAGTATTAGTGTCAGTGCCCACTAGTGACATTATAATTGTTGTAATTCGCATCAACTATAGTGTCAGTAATTGTTACATATATAACATTAGTATTAGTGTCAGTGCCCACTAGTGACATTATATGTGGTGTTATTAGCATCACCTATAATAACACCTTTAGTGTCACAAATTTCGTCAATTTATGCGTGACCATATTATATGCCTTAATTTATGTTGGTATTAGTATCGCCAATATTGTCAGATATTGTCCCATCTATGCTAGTTCATATGATGACATTATGAGTGTTAATATTAACAATATGACTGAAGATGCTACATTCATAGTATGCCAACTTGTTTGCTTAAACGTCACAATTAATGTTTAGTACTTGTTGTATTAATGTTTCTGGTTACGTTCATAAGTTTTAAAGATGTGCATGGGGTCGAACCTCAAGCTCAGACGAAACCAATCAAGAAGCTATCAGATTAAATATTTGAAGGTCGGAGAATAGAATAGAATGGAATATATTTTTATCGTTCACGAAGAACAATTGGCTTATGGGACCCAAACAAAGAAAGAAAGAAAAATAGATAGAGGGGGGTAATTCTTATTAAGGATCTTTTCGAAGAAAGAAAAATAGATAGTATTTTAACGTCATGCCACTAGGTAGCATCCAACTGGACATGTGACCACACATTTTACTACATTGCTTGATTTACATTGCGTCCGTGGGTTTTGACACCCAACAGTTCAGAGTACAATTCTGGGCAATCTCGAACTCAAGACTTATAGTTGCTAGACCTAGTGTATTATCACTATGCATATTACTGTCAGGATTAAAAAACCCCGCCCCCTTGAGGGAAAACCCTTACCAGTAATAAGTATGCCGGTAGACTGTACAATCATATAGGGCAATCAATACTGTACCAAGGGGCACAGTTGAGTCCATGTATCCAAAACCTCCTGAGGATATGAACCCAACAATCCCACTGAGGTCATATTCAACAGCACATCGCGATTTATTGGTCCGTGAGTAACTAACCGATTATCGCGGCCCGAATATGATCGAATGCCGAGCAGGTCTAGAGGGTGTGATGTTCATCCGCAATGGCACCTTGGTGGCAACAACAATGAATCCTATCCTCACGTGCCTTACGGAGTCCATCAAAGATGTCTTAATCGCGCGGCGATGTCACCCTCTTCACACGGACCACGGTAAGAATGTTGTGTGGAGCACTCTCCGAAGCCCCGCGATGCAGACGATAGGAATTTGTAGAAGGAGGCCTTCATGGGCCACGCACTGGTTTATCCAATCAATATCACCACTCTCTTCTTGCCTTCCTTCTTCAATGAACGGGTCTTTCCATTGCTCTCAAGCATGTATTATCTGGTCGGTAAGGACTGCAGAAGACAGAATCAAGTTAGTCAACTAATGCTATAGGCAAGAAAAATGAAATAACAACCAATTCTGAGGGCCATTTTTAGAAAATGCAAATCTAACGGCCTTTTTGCGAGTCGAGAAAGACCCTCAACACTGCATTTTTTCCTCTAACCTTTTCGACTTCGGCCGAGAAAGGCTCTCAAGCCAGCAATTCCCAAAAATAGCCTTCGTAACTATGTTTTTGCATGAGCCACCTTTCGACTCTCGAAAGGTAGCTCTGAGTGAAAACGCAGCTCAAGGCCGCTTTTGAAAATTGTAGAACTGAGAGCCTTTTCGACTTCGCGAGTGGGAGAAAGGTGGCTCATTCAAAAACACAGCTCAAGGCTATTTTTGGGAACCTAGAATCCGAGACCTTTCTCCACTCGCGAGTCGAGAAAGGCATGTTAGAGGGAAAAATGCAGTGCTGAGGGTCTTTCTCGACTCGCGAGTCGAGAAAGGCAGCTCAAAGTATAAAACGCAGGTTCTGAAGGCTATTTTAAAAAACTGCACGTCTGAGAGCCTTTCTCGACTCGCGAGTCGAGAAAGGCAGGTCAGAGTGAAAAACGCAGGTATAGATAGTATAGATAATATGCAAGCTCCTTGGTGTACTTCATACACACATGCATTGTAAGATGAAAAGGCTCCATAACTCTGCATACCCTAATTCTACTTGTTTTAAAGAATGGCAACTTTATTATTCAATGCACTTACAACATGACACGTAGATGATAGAAACCAACCTAAAGATAGCGGACCTAAATCCAATCCATCATCTGGCTTAAGTCCTTGGGGAATGCATTTACACATGGGGTTGTTTTGAAGGGGTTGGGGGCCCGAGGGGGGGGGGTAAATGTTATCTGCGAAATCCTTGTATATAGGCATTTTTGAAAGGCAATTTGACTCCTCATTGATCACTAAATAATCGGTGCTAAAAACACCCCTTAACCCCTAAGTGTGTATGCAAGAAAATGGTTCGAATGCCCCCCTTCTTCCTGAACTCTCATGGGTTATATAACAATCAAAAGTGGATCCCCCGAGGCTTAAGCATGAAGCATTTATAAGCCATCAATATTTTAGCTTTAGCAATGAAAATAATACCATGAGAAGGAGAATCAATGCCATGAAAGATGTGGAGTTTGTGGCATTACCATATCGACCACAAAATACAACTAGATCCAAGATGAAATGCCCTTCACTTAGCCGAGGGTCAACACATTTGGATAGGATTCCAAAAGAAATACATTGATTGTCTAAGACACTATCAAATTAAGCCATGTAACCAAGCCTATGCCTCTATACAAGTAGAGTCTCAATGTTTGGGATGTAAAATGGGCATAAAGCATAGATGTGCAAATGATGGCAATTGTAGAATGCATTATACACAACCACCATGTAAATAATTTGTAACTAAAGCACAAAGACCTTTGGCTTCAAACAACTTGTCCCATGTCCAAAGCCATGTACGAGACTAGTTCTCTTGTGAAATCTATAGCCGTCATTCATGTGGCAGGGCGTCTCCTGCTAAAGGGAAAAAATGACATAGAGACCTAAAAACACTTGCCTTGATCACCGCAACTCTAGCCCCCACCATAAAGGCAAGTTCTCTACCACCTTCTCCTATAGTTACATATAGAAAGAACTTTACTTGTAACTCATCACACAAGGGGTATCATCTGAAATTGTACATGGGTTGGAGAAACTTCAGTGTTGTAAATTAGTAGAAGATAATGGCTTTATGGAGTTAGACGGAGATAAGGGGTATACATGGTTTAATGAATTGGGTAGGAATATGAAGAACATATGCAAGGCATAATAGATGCCACATTAATGATGTGGCATATACCATACTCCCGAACATTCATAGATCTAACCAATTAAAGAATGTTATCTTCGATCATAATCTACAGGTAATATCTGCTGAGAAATGCCATATTATAACTTCTTAGACAGTATTCAAACTTAACACTAGATATTTGAAAGACTCAAAATTTGTCAAGGCCTGCAAAAGCATATGGCAATCTGGTTTTAGAACAAGAACAGTTTTGATAACAACTCTTACATATATAAAAAAAACTTTGCCAAGAGTTGGGAAGAGCTAAAGCGCAAAAAAGAGAATGAATGAATGTATATTTATCGTCCATGGAGTGACAAGGGAGAGCTGGATAACCTTTAATAGCCAGATCCACTCACTTAGAGCATTAGACCCCAACGACGGGATGAAGGAAGGAAGGAAGGAAGATATTTTTATCGTCCACGGAGACCAATCGGTCTATGGGACCCAATACAAAAACGCGCGACAAGCGGATTACTACCCGGATTAAAAACCCCGCGAAGAAGGGTTTGAGGAAAAACTGGTGGCAACAATCAGCCCTGTGACAAAGCGTCCTAATATATAAAATGCAAAAACACACAAATATATACACTCATGCACCGCACCCGTAGTGCCTAATCGTGGACAACCAAAGAGGGGGCAAAGGTGAGCTCTGAGGTCCGAAGGAGAAGAGGATAATAAAATAGATAAAGACTTTTATAAGGAACTAAGGTAGTTGAAAACGGATGTAAAGCAAGATTGATCTAGCTAAAAGAAGTCGATACACAAGTTCTTTTTAGGATAGCTAAAAAGCGAATTGGCCGTCTACACTATTGACTATCGTGCTAAATGATGGCTAAACTCTCAAATCCTCAGGGAGGTATTTATGTCATTTCCGTGCTTTCTTTATGGAATACAATTTACCATTTTAAGATAGTGCAGAGCTAGTAATTTCAAAAATTTCATCCAGAATAAGCTTTAACCAGAAAGATATCTAGCCCTCTCTATTGAGGACTTTCAACATGCCACTATTTTTTTGTCTAAACATAAATGTCCAAATACGAACAGAACTCCCATAAAATTACATCAACGTAATTGGGATCAAACAAGATTTCTTTTCTATATACACAGACTTTATGCAAGTTGGAAATTTAAACCCAAGATTGAATACATGATGTATTACCTTGGTACCCAAGCCCATCACACTCTTATCTACATTCTATAAAATCATAGCTAAAGTTATGGCAAAGACGATCAAGTTAATTTTAGCTGAAGGCATCTCTTAAGCCCAATCTGGCTTTCTACCGAATATGAGTATCCTAAACAATGTGGCAGCAGC
This sequence comes from Isoetes taiwanensis, assembly GCA_021234155.1. Lineage (NCBI taxonomy): Eukaryota > Viridiplantae > Streptophyta > Lycopodiopsida > Isoetales > Isoetaceae > Isoetes > Isoetes taiwanensis. The sequence continues at coordinate 29,096,225 of JAJEKV010000002.1, read as the reverse complement.
AATTGAAGGCTTGCACTAGGCTATAAAAACAAGACAAAAAGGTGGCCTACCTAAAGTATACTTCACCAAAGCATATAACAGTATTAGATGGAGTATTCTGAATACGGTTGTGTCATGAACCTATGCGAAAAAAAGAAAATACTTGAAAAATACGCAAGAAATACTAGGAAATACACCAAGATCGGCGAAGAATCTAATATATGAACAAGAATCAAGAGTACAATGGCCTGAAGGCAAGCAGGAACACGAGATAGATGCCAGAAGGCTCAAGACTAGCGTTGAACCAGAATGCTTTGACAAAAAGGAGGTGCCTCCTTATATATCTAGGCCAACGGTCAGTATTGCGCGACTCCAATGGATGAAATCAAGCCAAGTGTCACGCATGCATGCAGGTTCTAGAATATTCTAGAACCTCCCAGATACAGCCTCGCATATGAGGAAGACGTGAGGAAATATCTTCAACAAATATTGGTAACACACTTGGCAAAGGTGTGTGACTTGCAACTAGAAGGTTGCAAGTTTAAACCCTGTCTTGTGCAATTACCATTTTGCATCCGTGTGACGACCATCTTTTATATATACGTATACGGATATCCGTATGGTCTTCACACCATCCCCCTCCTACGACGGCGACGAGTCCTCGGAGCTAGGGCCGAGGTACTCAACCTTGGCTTATCTGGATAACGTCGGTAAAACTCTGCAATTTTATCAAGAGCATTAGTCAGATTCTCGGCAGGCTCCCAAATTCTATCACTTGGTGAGTATCCTTCCCAATCGACCAAGTAATACAATTGCCAACGAAGAAACTTGGAGTCTAGAATCTCTCGAACCTCGAACTTCTTATGATCATTAATTTCCACTGGTGGTAGAGGTGAAGATACTTGATCTGGAAATGGATTCGCCATATAGAGTTCCAATAAAGACACATGGAATATTGGATGAAGACGAACTGATGGCAGAAGCCCCAAACAGAAAGCAGCATCACCAACTCATTCAATGATCTGATAGAGACCCAAGCGCCGATAGTCAAGCTTGTTAAAAGGACGAGCTATCGGCAAATCCCGACGCAAGAGTCAAACAAGATCACCAACTGCAAAAGGAAGAGCATCTTGGTGGTGCTGATCTGCATTATAACGATAACGTGCTCGGGCCTGGAGGAGATGATGCTGAAGATCATCCGGGAGCATGCGGAGCTTCTTGAGCCTGTCCTCGGCACTAGGATTGATTGAATCGTATTCAGGAGCAATGCAAGACCACCAGGGATACATGCCAAAATTAATAAAGAACATTGTCTGGCCCGTGGAAGCATGGACAAAATTATTGTAAGCAAATACTGTTACAAGAGAAGGGGTCAATTAGTGTCATTAAAACGCCACCAAAACATTGAAAAGTATACATTCTAGAATGGGACTCGCATGAAACCAACAAAACCGCCCGACTTAGACTTGCTTCTCATTCATCTCAGCAGATTTTCTACAATGGTGGATAGTGGGTAGCCGCACACATGCGAACTACCCACAAAAAATAAAGGGAAAATCCAATTATCATTTGGACCCCAACAAAATACAATGCTAATAGAGATTGGGCTAGTGTACCTGCCGAAAGCTTATCACCGGGATTAAAAAACCCCGCCCTTTCGGGTTTTCGAGGAAAAACCCTAGTGATAAGCCTTCGGCAAGGGGCTTGGACAAACGTAAGGCATAAAAATCGCTCCCAAAACCCACGAACGGAAAAGTCGAAACAGATGCCGCTCGCTAACCTGTACCTGCACATCACCAACAAAACAACAAGACAAAAACAAACCTCCCAGAGTGGAGGGGCTGATTACGCGCGTGCCACGCGATAAAAATACAACAACAAAGAAGGGGGGGAGGGTGGGTTCAAAGAGAATAAGGTACTGCTGAGAGAGAAGAGGAAGCGCCGATGAGAAGTCGATGCAGAAACGCGCCTAAAATAGCGAACTCCCAACCAGAACGGGCATGCGCCGCCCGCATGCATGCAAAACATGCATGCTCGTCCCATTCTAGAATGGCGATCCGATGTCTCGGATCGATGGGATTCTAGAATGGGACTCGCATGAAACCAACAAAACCGCCCGAATACCAAAGGACTTCCTTAACAAACTAGGATCGAGGACGAAGGTCACAGGATGAAGGCTAAAGGCCGAGAAAGGACAGCATGAAGAGACGCCAAATTGGCCAAACCAGGCAGGAAGAAGCCCCTCCCCTGCCTAGAAACAATTCAAAGAGAATAAGGTACTGCTGAGAGAGAAGAGGAAGCGCCGATGAGAAGTCGATGCAGAAACGCGCCTAAAATAGCGAACTCCCAACCAGAACGGGCATGCGCCGCCCGCATGCATGCAAAACATGCATGCTCGTCCCATTCTAGAATGGCGATCCGATGTCTCGGATCGATGGGATTATGACATTATTGGTGACATTACAACAGAAGTGACACTATGTGTGCCACAATTTGTATCACCTATAGAGTCATTCGTTGTGTCATCAACAGTGTCAGTAAGTTTGCTATGATGTTATAGATGTTGCTATTAGCACCAATTACAGGATCACCAATTGTTACATATATAGCATCAGTATTAGTGTCAGTGCCCACTAGTGACATTATAATTGTTGTAATTCGCATCAACTATAGTGTCGGTAATTGTTACATATATAACATTAGTATTAGTGTCAGTGCCCACTAGTGACATTATATGTGGTGTTATTAGCATCACCTATAATAACACCTTTAGTGTCACAAATTTCGTCAATTTATGCGTGACCATATTATATGCCTTAATTTATGTTGGTATTAGTATCGCCAATATTGTCAGATATTGTCCCATCTATGCTAGTTCATATGATGACATTATGAGTGTTAATATTAACAATATGACTGAAGATGCTACATTCATAGTATGCCAACTTGTTTGCTTAAACGTCACAATTAATGTTTAGTACTTGTTGTATTAATGTTTCTGGTTACGTTCATAAGTTTTAAAGATGTGCATGGGGTCGAACCTCAAGCTCAGACGAAACCAATCAAGAAGCTATCAGATTAAATATTTGAAGGTCAGAGAATAGAATAGAATGGAATATATTTTTATCGTTCACGAAGAACAATTGGCTTATGGGACCCAAACAAAGAAAGAAAGAAAAATAGATAGAGGGGGGTAATTCTTATTAAGGATCTTTTCGAAGAAAGAAAAATACATGCCACTAGGCAGCATCCAACTGGACATGTGACCACACATTTTACTACATTGCTTGATTTACATTGCGTCCGTGGGTTTTGACACCCAACAGTTCAGAGTACAATTCTGGGCAATCTCGAACTCAAGACTTATAGTTGCTAGACCTAGTGTATTGCCACTATGCATATTACTGTCAGGATTAAAAAACCCCGCCCCCTTGAGGGAAAAACCTTACCAGTAATAAGTATGCCGGTAGACTGTACAATCATATAGGGCAATCAATACTGTACCAAGGGGCACAGTTGAGTCCATGTATCCAAAACCTCCTGAGGATATGAACCCAACAATCCCACTGAGGTCATATTCAACAGCACATGCGACGATTGGTCCGGCAGAACTAACTGATTATACTGTGCCCGAATATGATCGAATGCCGAGCAGGTCTAGAGGGTGTGATGTTCATCCGCAATGGCACCTTGGTGGCAACACTAACAGATCCTATCCTCACGTGCCTTCTGGAGTCCATCAGCATGTCTTAATGCGGCGGCGATGTCACCCTCTTCACACACGGACCACAGGTAAGAATGTTGTGTGGAGCACTCTCCGAGCCACGGTACAGACGATAGGAATTTGTAGAAGGAGGCCTTCATGGGCCACGCACTGATTTATCCAATCAATATCACCACTCTCTTCTTGCCTTCCTTCTTCAATGAACGGGTCTTTCCATTGCTCTCAAGCATGTATTATCTGGTCGGTAAGGACTGCAGAAGACAGAATCAAGTTAGTCAACTAATGCTATAGGCAAGAAAAATGAAATAACAACCAATTCTGAGGGCCATTTTTAGAAAATGCAAATCTAACGGCCTTTTTGCGAGTCGAGAAAGACCCTCAACACTGCATTTTTTCCTCTAACCTGCCTTTCTCGACTCGCGTCGAGAAAGGCTCTCAAACCTGCAATTCCCAAAAATAGCCTTCAGAACTATGTTTTTTTTGCATGAGCCACCTTTCTCGACTCTCGAGAAAGGTAGCTCGGAGTGAAAAACGCAGTTCTGAAGGCCGTTTTTGAAAAATTGTAGGTCTGAGAGCCTTTCTCGACTCGCGAGTGGAGAAAGGTGGCTCATTCAAAAAAACACAGTTCTGAAGGCTATTTTTGGGAACTGCAGGTCTGAGAGCCTTTCTCCACTCGCGAGTCGAGAAAGGCATGTTAGAGGGAAAAATGCAGTGCTGAGGGTCTTTCTCGACTCGCGAGTCGAGAAAGGCAGCTCAAAGTATAAAACGCAGGTTCTGAAGGCTATTTTAAAAAACTGCACGTCTGAGAGCCTTTCTCGACTCGCGAGTCGAGAAAGGCAGGTCAGAGTGAAAAATGCAGGTCTGGGGCCCTTCTCGACTCGCGAGTCGAGAAAAGCAGCTAAGAGCAGAAAATGCAGTTCTAAGAGAGAAAAAATTACATTCAGATTTTAATCATTTATAAGTTTTTCAACTTATCTCATCCTAACCGAGTGTTTTATGGCCACTCGACACCCCTTTCTTAAGTGCACTCCATACTCCATTTTTTTCTCTATCCATGATTAAAAGTTGAAATTGGGAGAAGGGGGGGGAGGGGGCATATACTTTTGAAAAGGAAAGGATTTGGTACATGTGGGGTGGTGCCATTGTTTCTTATGTCATCCCTAGACAAATATCTCGTTGGCCACATCCTTTAAAAAACCCAAGGCATTCCTAGGAAATCTCCTCAGCCCAGGTTGTGCCCATAGAACATACCCCAAGAATGATCCTATGGAGTCTACAATAAAGAAGCATACAACAACCATGTTTTTGATGACAAGAAGGTATTGCTAAGGAAGTTTCTAATTTTATTTTAAACAATCTTCTTTCAAGGTCTAAAACTTTAAAATTTAAAATTAATATCTCTGTAGTCTATCATTACCGATTTCAACACCAAATATTATGTCGGACATTCTACCCATTTTTAAATTTTAAAATTTGGTACACACACCTTTGAGCCGGAGATACCGTTGTACCACTTGGAAGAAGCTGCCATAATCTGCCATAGCCATAGCTCCGACGAAATTGATTCCCGAAGTGATTCCACGTGATTCGGAGTCTTGGTGTGGATGCGGAGCAGGGAAAACCTGGAAATCTACAGAATCCTCCAAAAGGCATCAAGCAGAACCATAGATTAGGACCATAGAATCGTCCAGAAGACATCAAGCAGAAGAACGCATCATTTTCTGCATCCCTTTGCTCTTTGAATCTGCATCCCGGCCGCCTATCACCTGCAATACCATAGATTAATACTATAGAATCCTCCAGAAGGCATCAAGCAGAAGAACGCATGCTTTTCTGCCGCCCTTTGCCCTTTGAATCTGCATCTCGACCGCCTATCACCTGCCATACCTCCTTTTCTTGGCTATGGTCGGACCATGGCGACCTCCCGACGCTTTGCCCTTTGAATCTTGCATCCCGGCCGCCTATCACCTGCAACACCTCCTTTTCTTGGCTATGGTCGGACCATGGCGGCATCCCGGCCGCCTATCACTTGCAATACCTCCATTTCTTGGCTATGGTCGGACCATGGCGGCACCCCGGCCGCCTATCACCTGCATTCAGAGTTTCAACATTCAGGATTTGGGCAGGAGCAAAATGATGTGCCTGATTGGAGTCTGATTGGATGTGCCTAAATCATGATTGAGCCAGGCTGGCCTCGCTACTCCTCCGGTTTCTTCTGGTATGTAGCCTTTGAGTTTTTATTAATCGACAGAATGGCAGAATGGCAGAGGAAAGGCAGACGGAGTTTTTCCTCACAGACAGATGCATGAAGTTTTTCCTCACAGATGGATGCATGAAGTTCTGAGTTTTTCCACACAGACGGATGCATGAAGTTTTTCCTCACAGACGGATGCATGAAGTTTTGAGTTTTTCCTCACAGACGGATGCATGAAGTTCTGAGTTTTGTCCGTTGCCATGGCAGTTCCAGAGCTTGCAAGCCTTCCCAATTCATGGCTCTCCATCGCTTCTACTATGGCTTCAGCTATAAATGAATCATGAGCCTTACGCACGAAATTTCCACAAATACTTGCTTCGGCCGCCTATTCTCATCCATCTAGAATTGTAAGAAGAATGTGCTTCATTAATCTTACCACAGTTAGACGACCTTCATTTTGCCTCAGAATTTATATCCCGCCTCACTAAAACCAACTTCCCAACTCAGATTTGGGTCAGAATTTCTCCAAGAATGTCTACTCCGACTAGCAGCCTGGTTCAAACAGGAAGCGCATAAGACTATAGAAACAGGGGAACCCAAGATCAGCATGTCTGAATTTTCTGAATCATGCCCATTCTCGCCTCGTGAGGCAAGAAAAAACTCACCATTTTAATTAATTATTTATTTAATTAATTATTTATTGTCTAATTAATTAATTAGTTATATTATTTAAGTTATCTAATTAATTTTTTTATTTTTTCGAATAGTTGTTTAGTCATGGAACCCCCCTCCGTCCTCCCCTTTTGCCCCATTGCTCTCCCCCTTTGCCCCTCCTCCTCTTCCCCATGCCTTGCCCCTCCCCTTTGCCCTTCCCCCTCCTCCCTTCCCCAAGGGACCCTGCCCCCCCCTCCCTTTGCCCTTCCCCTTCCTCCCCTCCCCTCCCCTCCCCATTTTCTCGGCCCCTCCCCTTTGCCCTTTTGCCCTCCTCGTGCTCCTTTGCCTTTCCCCTCCCTACCTCCTGTCTCCCCTTCCTTCCTACTCTTCTTTCTCCACCACCCCCCTTCATTTTCTCGGATTGTTGTGTGTAAATGTTATTCTTATTTTATCAACGAAAAATCTAATAATGATTCAATGGCAACTTACTTTTTTTTTTTTGCATGCTCAAGTTCCATTTTCAGTCTGAGTCCCAAATTTCGAGATTTGACCCACTTTAATTAAATGCGACTTAGTAGGATAATGTTGAGTTTCTTGGCTATCGCATGTGTTTCCATGGATCTAGAGAAAGTCAGCACAGTTCTTGATTGGAAATCACCTTCTTCAGTTAAAGATGTACAGTGCTTCTTGGGGTTTGCCAATTTTTATCGCCGTTTCATCAAGAACTATTTCGAGATTGTCTTGCCTTTGACACATCTCACCAAGAAGGATGTCCCTTTTGAGTGGACAATTAAAGAAAAATCAACATTCATGCCTTTGACACATCTCACCAGGAAGGATGTCCCTTTTGAGTGGACAATTAAAGAAAAATCAACATTCATTACTTTGAAGCATGCCTTTGTAGCAGCACCCGTTCTTACACACCCGGATCCTTCGCTTCCCTATATTCTCGAAGCTGATGCATCAGATTTTGCTCTTGGCACCATCTTTTCGCAAGAGGGGGATGATCATGAGCTGCACCCGATCGCCTATCATTCTCGAAAGTTCCAGGTTGTTGAAATCAACTATCCTATTTACGATAAGGAACTTTTGGCGATCATCGACTTTTTTTAGAAGTGGCGACGATTTCTTGAAGGTTCTTCTCATAAGCTAACTGTGTATACGGACCATCGCAACCTAGAATATTTTTAGTCTGCTCGAGTTCTTAATCGTCGCCAGGCTCGATGGCATGAACAGATACTATTCCATTTTGATTTTGTCATCAAATTTTGGTGTGGCATACTTTAAGGGAAACCAGATGCTTTTTCTCGCATACCCTATTTTGAACCTAAGGCAGGAGAGCCAGCATTTGATCAATAATCATAGGTTATTCTGGACCTGATCGTTTCCAACTTATGGCCATCACCTTTTTCAAGAGGCCATATGATACATCCTTGTTGGAGTCTGTTCGAGCATCTCTTCTTTTTCATCCTTTGGCGCAGGATGTATTTTCACATCTTGGCTCAGCATCGTCTTCCTGGTAAATGCGGTTGGACTATGATTATTTTGAGGCTCAAGATGGACTTCTGTTTCGTGATATAATTCTGCATATTTCGCATGTTGCTCCCCGACTTCAAGTCCTGCAGTCCTGTCATGATTCTTTGTACGCTCATGTGATATTTGCTGCCATGCAAAAGCTCCCAAATACAGTCCATATGGCCTGCTTCAGTCTTTACCAGTTCCAGCTGGTCCTTGGAAGAGCATTTCAGTGGATTTCATTGTCGAGCTTCCATCCTCCCAAGGTCATGACGCCATCCTTATTGTCGTTGACCATTTTTTCAAGATGGCGCATTTCATTCCTTACAACACTTCTATCTTCAGTGAAGCCACAATTATTCTCTTGCTTCGAGAGGTGGTTCCACTCCATACACCATTATCAGTGACCGCGACCCCCCAGTTTGTTGCCGGTTTTTGGAAGCGTCTTTTACAACTCTTGCATATGGAATGTTCGCTCTCTTTTGGACATCACCCAGATACCAACAGGCAATTGGAGCGCATTAATCAAACACTTGAGGAGTATTTGCGATGCTTCATCAATTTCAGCAGGATGACTGGGTTGCTTGGTTATCCCACTATAAGAGAAGGTGTCAATTAGTGTCACTGATTGTGTCAATATTTGGCCTAAAATTGCAACTCAAATGTTTTAACAATTGACCTTATAGGTGACACAGCCGGATGACACAAAAGATGAGAACGTCGCATATAATGTCAGCCCCTTTGTCACCCATAGCGCCAGTGCCAATGTCACCTTCAACATCAAATATAGTGTCACTTATACAGTCACCTATAACGTCAAGAATAATGTCAGCATTAATGTCCATGATAGAGTCGCCTATAGAATCCATAATGCTAAAAAATTTGTCACGTGTTAAGTCATATATATTGGCATCTGTAGTGTCAATTTTAACAACGCCAATAAAGTCATTAATAATACCATCTATTTTCTCAATACCAATGTCATTTATTTTGTCAATATATGCTCCATTTTTGTTGAAGATTTCCACATATAGTGGCACTACTTATGTCATTTACTAGGTCATATATAATGCAATTGGGTCAAATAGTTCCACGTATAGTGGCACTGTTTATGTCACTTATAGGTCATATTTAATGCAATTTGATCAATAATAATATGTGATTGGGTCAATAATAATGTGTCACATATCATTGGATGTTGTCCCTTGATGTCAGTGCTTATATTCACTTATAAGTTCATAATATAGGTTTAATTGTATTTTAAGTTTCTAAAAACAACCATTCAATTGATTTTTTTTAAATCATGATCATATAATATCTAGAAATTTTGAGTGTCTTAATCATTTATTGAAAATCTAAATAAATAAGATACAAGAAAAATCAAGCTAGACAACTTTCTTGTGAGATAGAAATTGATTGCCATTTGACCAGTGAAGCGTCTAACATCAAGACCCACCTAAAATCTGCTTCACAAAGATCCCACCCATCTGCCGACATGATTTAAGCAAATACTGTATGATAGAAACTAATTTTTTTGCACATATCTTGCATTCAATTGTCCTCTCATGCCCTGTAATCTATAATCTATAGCACAGTTCAAGTCAATTATAATCACATGCATCCAGCTGGTCATAGTATGACTTCTCATATATGTAGTTGAAGCAATGTGTTGAGGCGGCCATTGCTTTTTCAAATTCACATGACCAAAATCAACTGATGAAACCCACACCATTGGTTCACCTCCCAGCACCGTTGCCCGCATTAATATGCTTAGGCCTAGAATAAAAAATAAAAGAACCTCCTACATGCAATTAGTATTTTCAATCATTATGAATACCCATACACCGCTTCAAATCAATCCCATTTCGGATCCAAACATACCATCCGGCACTTATGCTTCGTTGGTTCTCACAACCCACCTTATATGTTGTAACTGCAATCCTTCCAGACACATCAATCCTTTACATGCTGGAGATCAAGAAACTTAAGCATTAACAAGCTTTAAAATAATTCTTTCTTGCTCCGTATGACCTTGGAATGAAGCAGAGTACCTGACATAGCTATTTCATTAGAGTACCATCTGGATCAAGATGTTTCCTTCTTCTAGTTTTCAGAACATGCGCTGTTCCAAAAGCAGAGATACCTCGAGGAAAGCCGAACATTTCTACTAATTGTAGGCCGCCATATGCACTCTGAATCGCGCCGTCTTCTTCTATCTCTACCACAGATCCTGCCACAACCTTTTGCAAAATTTTCAAACGACTTTGCCTTCACAGTAGCAGCGCCCGCATTTGTTCTCTCAAATCCGTAACCTAACCCTAAACACTATTATTTTTCTACATTTTAACCATTTTTTTTATTGGGCACTAATCTAGAATTAAATTTAACCTCCTGGTTGCACTAACCAACCTGCAGCTTGCTATTCAAATTCAAGTAAAAAGCCAAATAAACAAAAGGAATATGGATTTTTTATGCACAAAAATGCTAAATATAATTCTATCCAAAGATGATGTCACAACAGACAGCGGTACAAATTTTGCACAAGCAAGCTACTGTGACTTGTTCTCAATACCAAAATCCATATTGAGGCTTAGGTCAATATAAGAGTACCCTTTGCCTTCAAAAAAAAGTTTATTCAGAAACCGTCCTTGCTGCACTAATCTCCTTTAATATGCTTCCATGGTTAACACCATGCTCATAGATTGTACTGGAATGCCTAGTTTCTTGCCATTCACTAGTATAATATGCCTAATTGCCAACCTTTCAGGCAACAAATGCTACTAATTAGGACTAGTATTACAATATAACAAAACACGTTCTGGGTGTACTTATTAATAACGAATCTTAGTCTTACACTTCTGTCGCGACGCGGTCACGGTCGATCCAGAAATAACTTGTAGAGCCTAGAAGCAAAATTGATCCACATAAAGTTTTAGCAAGGGTGCAAAAGTAAAAAATAAACATAGAAGGAAATGGCATCTTATGATCGATCCAGAAATATGTTGCAGAGGCTAAAAGCATAATTGGCCCCACATGAAGTTGGAGCAAGGGCGCAAAGGTAAAAAATAAACACACAATTGCCTTCTTGTATGCAAACAATATGCACTGTATCTCCTAATACATATTGTAAAGCAAACAAAGCGAGACCTAAAACCTAGTTGTTCAGTGTCCTCTCATGTGTCTCTAGCTAATTTGTACATATAGGACCACTAATAATGAACAAAAGACTAGCTACTACTATTTTTATTTAGAATCTCATCAAATTCAAAATAGCCTATGTATATTATCCAGATGAAAAGTATGGTCAATACATAACCCAAGTAAAAATATTGAAAAAGCCAAAAATACATGTGTAGATTTTGACTAATATTGTGTTGAGGATTGTTGCTTTAAGTGAGGCTAGCAAAAACATGTAAAACACAATGTAAAGCAAAAAGGGTATGTTCACAACCTAACATGTAGCTCCTTCATGCTGGATTCACAATCCAGTGCTCGCAAGAGGCCCATAATCCTACTTACACACCCCTTTGCCCATGAAGAAGTGCAGACTGATAGCTTCTACTACTGGTTGTAACAACACGGCCACTATTTTCTCTTCACCCATTGTAATATATATTGTAATGAGCCCATTCATTTATATAAAGTATCTCGAAACTAGCATTTTCTGGTGATTAAATAAACAATTTGCTTAATTTTTGTTGAAGTTTGTGATTTCTTGTCTACTCATTCAAGAAAGAAGGGCCAAAATGTCTTGGTAAAGGAGTTCACCCTCAAACAAAAAAACGAGTATTTTGAATGAAAAATAAGCCCCAAAATACTTCACACATCCTTTTCTTGTAAAATAAGAGGGTTCCAAAAAAAAGTGGGAATGGCATGAGACCCACTTTAATTAAATGCGACTTTACTCGAATTGATACTTCTCCAATTTGGCATAAAGTCCATATTCCCGCAACTTCTGAAGGACCTTCCGAACATGTTCTTCATGCTGACTGGCAAAGTCTTCAAATAAACCAGAATATCATCCAGACAGGTGATCACAAAGAGATCCAAACACTCCCAAAAAACATCGCTAGCCATGTGCTGAAAGACCTTTGGAGCATTGTTAAAGCCGAAAGGCATGACGGTATACTCGAAATGACCATATCAAGTTCGAAAGGTTGTCTTCCACTCATCATCTTCCCTGATCCGGATAAGATTATAGGCACCTCGAAGATTGATTTTGATAAAGTATTGTGCATCTTGTAATCGCTCAAGTAACTCTGGAATCAGAGGGAGAGGATACAGTTGCATAGTGATCATGTTGAGTGGTGGATTCTAAATGTTAAATCCCATAACAACCTTAAGGGTAAAGCTACATTATGGACAACTCTTAGGCACAAAATGAATAACATAAGGGATCATGAAGCATATTTGATGCTTGGAGATTCCGACATTGTAGAGGCGGACGAGGACCGACATAAGGCAACCTCTATAATTGTGAGTGGTTTTGAGAAGACCCAATGGAATAAGTTGTTGGATGAATGTGGATTTGTTAAGATAGAAGGGTATATGGGTTTTACATGGTGTAGTGGATGTATAAGAGAAGGTACAGCCTATGCAGGACATGATAGGTGCTATATGAATGATACGTCCCTTGTCTACTCGTCTAACCTCCTTACATCACACGTGAATGAAAATGAAACTACTGACCATAGCTTCCGGGTGATATCAGGCTAGAAAACAAGGAAAAAATATTTGAAAACAATCTTTAAACTGAAGACTGAATACCTGAAGAAATATGTGTTTGAGTAAATGCAAGAAATTATGGCAAATTGCATTCATACGCAGCACATAAATGAAAGCTTTGATAGAGGGATTGGCAAGCATTAAGAATTTTGCAAAATTGTGAGGCAGATAAAATAGATTAGAATATAATAGATTTTTTTACGTCCACGAAGAATATAGAGGAGAGCAAACTTGGACAACTGTCTCGTATCATTGAGATTATACTCGACAAAATTAAAAAATAGAAGGAGGTTGAAGATACAAAGAGCAGAAACAAGATTGATTTGCTATGGCTCAACCATGTAAATAAGCGTTCAAGGTTCTCCTGCGCTCCTTCATTGGGTCATATAGGCCGATTGGTCTTCGTGGACGATAAAAGCCATTCTATTCTATTATTGAAGACATCCAAAAAAGAGGAAGGGGAGGGGGGAGGAGGGTCAACGACTCTATTTACTATCACATAAGATGACAGGTTGATCCTAAAGAGTTTAAAGGGATTAAATGAGTATTCTAAACAATTTTTTGAGAAAACAAATTTGAAGAGTTAGTGATCTCGAAGATGCATCCAATGATAGAGCAGCAACATGTGTTAAATCGACCTCTTCCATTGCTCCTGTTGAGTATATAACATTAAGGTCCCATAGTATATAATGATGTGTCTAACTAATTTATTTATCTATTAACTCATTTTCTTTATTTTCACACCTTATCCTATTAATGGGGACTAAATTCTTCAACATGGAGCTTCTCTGGATTAAAAGGAAATATTAAAAAAGCATATGTTATATTATATTTAACATGGAGAATGGACCTATATAGGAAACTTAACCCCTCACCCGACATTTTGAATGTGTGTCAGTTGGGAACCTAGATATCCACAACATGCACAAACATGTGTTTCTTTCATCCTTCTTGTGGCATATAAATATGGTCTGCTAGCGTATCGATGCCATGGGTGGATGAAATGTTGTGTTCACAAGTGCAAACAAAACAAATGCTAGAAACTTTGGGACTTCAACATACTCAAAGAGCAGCATAAACGTGGCATTGCATTGGGTTTGTATTTCAGGTGCAGGAGGAGAAGGGGTTTGAGTTTATGGGCTAAGAATATGGCTATGATATGGAGCCATTGTGGGACTAATAAAATTATAAGATATGAAATGGATTAAATAATGAGACATAGCCAGTGGATTCAACTGCTACATTAAGTTAAGATGTTACATTCCTTATGAGAGGAATGGTTTTATAAGGACATTGCAAGTGATGATGGGCATAGCTCTATAGAGATATTGGGCGTGATGATTTGCTATATAAAGTCATAACTAGTGCATTGGGTAGAATGAGCTTTCCTTATGGGAGAATGCGAGTATTTCTATAAACTCCTTGTGAAGTATCAAATTAGACATGTAAATCTATAGTTGATACATCCTAATACTTTTAGTGCCTTGTATGTAAGACATAGATATAGTGACAATTAATGGTATATTTATAGTTTTGGGACTACTTGAATGAATACTGCATGTATAAGTTGATATATATAGTCTCTTGGATCTTGTACTTAAATGTTTTATGAAAGTTATACCTTTGCATTTGAAAGACATATTCATGATGCTAGTATCACATGAGATTAGTATAAGCTTGTATGATTATTGTATGATGATGTTATGCGCTAGCATTGTTGAGATTTGATAATTACATGGTTATGCACATGGATATACTAGTCCTGGCTACGTCATGGATATGCCATAGTATCATGGAATTGGGGATGACTCTGACATGTGAGACATGTGTTGATGGTGCATCATATTCTCCAAGGCGGGGGTCCATTTGCAGTGGCTTGGACTCGCGGTTTTTTCTTGTGCTTGATATCGGGTATCGTCACTCCGGCGAGGGTGCTTCGTCGCGCTACATGAATTGCAAGTGGTCCCCTAACGCTGGATGCAGGCTAGGAGGGTGTGTACACATGAGGCTTACCCCGCCCCTATTTGTTGTAAAGCCTGATCAGTCCGGGTGGCCTGCATAAAATCGGAGTTGCACTGCATGTTTATGATTATCTCATAGTTTTCACAATTAGTTCATGATTGCCTCATTATTATATTATGGTTCTCATGATCTAAAAATGACATGTTGAAGTATCATATTTGGATGCATTTGTAATGCTTTGGTATTATATTCTCATAATAAATCTTTGTTTCTCTTCTGGGCATATATATTTGATGTGGAATAATGATAGCATGTGGGTTTTGCACAGTGGAACTCTCTTGCAGTAAGTTGTCCTACATGAGGATGGTCCTCATAATTGTATTGTTCGATCCATAATGCTTGTGTATGATGTCCTGGACACTTATTAGCACCCTTAAATCCCCCCTTAGTCTTTATGACTAACCCACGTGTTTGTGGTGTAAGCAGATAGACATGAGGCTTGAAGGAATGTCGAGTAGTTCAGAGCCTCAACTTAGTTAAAAGTCTGGGAGATCTTTGTATTCTCAATGTATAAAGCACAATATTACATCTTTGAGAGTTGAGCTCATAGGCGTTATTGGATATGGTTTGGGTTACAAATTCAATTTTTTACATCGAGTTTAGCTTAAGAATGCTTTTGCATTGCATTATTCAAATCATGCATACCAATTTGTTAATATTCATGCAAAGTCTTGATGGGATCTCGAGTTGACTGGAGGGCTAACCCGGCAGGCCATCACAGTTGATATCAGAGCATAGTTGGATTTTTGGGTCTAGATTTAAGTTGAGGTTGTTGGATGATGCTAATAGTACTACTTCAAATACATGTAGAGATGACGACCACAGAGGAGGCTTGACGAATGGTTTTCAGAGTTATGTGAAATTGATGACATGATATTTCGATCTTGGTTGATTTTCTCTTATGCAAGGCAGATAAACTAGAGTAATGGACCATCAAGGAGCTAATCTTGATTGAGAGCTGCCAAAGTGTACATCGCATGGAAATGAATCTTGAATGCGACTGAGGTATTGTGTTTCAATTTGGCTACTATTCTCTATAGTCATCAAATAATCTTGTGGCAGACTCTAGTGGCAAAAGTACTTGGACTAAGAGTGTACGGTGTATAATGCAATTCTATTGAGGATTGAGAAAACAAAGTTGCATCAATATATCAGCATACTATCGTACATATAACAATGGATTGTTAAGATGATGGCATTTGAGCGATAGTTGGATAGGGTCACAACAAGATGGTTTCAGACAAGTTTTCAATTCAGGTTAGTATGTTTGGATATCATTGGATATAACAAAAGATTGAAGATTTGGGAGTCATGTACAAATAGAAAGTGTGAGACATCAAAGGAAATGTCACGGTTCTTCTATCATGACCCTACCTATATGCAGGTTACCAAAGATTATGGCTAGAATAGTCTGTGATGGCCTTGAAGGAGTTCCTGAAGCATAAGAAAATACTTAATGGAACAACCTAATCGGATATGTACCCGTGTATAGAGAATGATATCAGGCTTCATACTAAGGTAAATTAAAGAATTGGTGAGCCGGGTACAATGCTATTTATTTTAGATATAATAACTAGAGCAGTAACACAAGTGTTATGGATCTTGGCTTCAAAGAAGCCACAACGCGCATCAATCTACACCTTCCGCCTCTGCCCTCGGGATCCCTGATCCCACCACAATGTTACAGTCTTCCCTGAAGACTCAAATTGATATTAGCAATCAGAGATTTGCTCAGGAACTGCTCTTGCTTACAGTATGCTGCCCCTTTAAGAAAATATGGGTCTTATATACAGAGCCCCAAACTGGAATATGAAGGGCTCCCCTGGAAGCCCAAGGGCCGATTTTGCCAACCTTGAGTGCCGAGGGATAAACTATTCTTAAGAATGCATACTCACCTTCCTTGAAGGTTACCTCCCTACGATGTTTGTTGGCATTTAGCCTGGCTCGATCTTGAGCCTTCTTTAAGTTTGCCCTACACTGATATAATATGGCTTGCATATCTTCCAACATATGGATAGCGGCATCAGTTTTCAGGGCTTGGTTAGTCCCAGTATATGATTTTGGATTCCTACCCATCATTGCCATAAGGGGCTCATTTTGGTTCCTGTGTGGTATGCATTGTTGTAAGTGAACTCTACAAAAGGCAAATATTCCTCCTACTTGGACTGTTTTTCAAACACAAAACTTCTTAACATATCCTCCAGGATCATGTTAATTCGTTCTGTTTGTCCATCAGTTTGGGGGTGATTTCCACTACTCATACTCAGGCTTACTCCTAGCCCCTTCATGAAATCTTTCCAAAAGTGCCCCGTGAATTTAGAGTCTCGATCACTTACAATTCTTCGTGGCAGACCAAACATAGGGTATACAACCCGTAACTCCTTGGCCACATCCTGTCCAGTAGCATCACTTCGTAATGCTAAGATCTTTGCATACTTTGTCAGACAATCGACCATCACTAGCACTTGGGTGTGTTGTCGATTGGAACGTGGGAGTGCAACTATGAAATCCATACTTATGCATTCCCACCTTTCCAAAGGTATGGATAACGGTTGTAATAATCCTGGCATTTTGCCATGATCCATTTTTACCGCTTGACATACTGGGCACTGTGATACATAAGATTTTACATCTTGTTTCATACCAGGCCAAAAGAATTGTCTTTTAACCAATTCATATGTCTTCCACTCCCCCCCTTGCGGGGCATTATGGAATTCGTACAGAATCTCCTTCCTAAGATTCTCTACTAAGGGAACATAAATGCGTCCCTTATAGAACCATAAATCGTCATTTCGTGCCCAAAGAGAACCATCTCTTTTGGTTAGATTTTGATCCTTCTCATACAAATCCCTGGCGATCCCATTTTAGAGATGTCATTCCATTAATGTATTTTATTCTAAAAAGTGCATCTGCAACTGGGTGCCGAATCTCAAAGTGAAATTCATGTAAGAAATCCAACCAACGTGCTTGTCTAGGACTTATTTCTGCTTGACTTTACAGAAATTTCAATGATTTATGATCAGTGAACACAATAAACTTGCGTGGCTCTTTATTGGTCCCTGACCTTAAGTAACGGCGCCAAGTTTTTAAAGCATGAACTATAGCCAACAACTCTTATTCATATGTGGCATAGTTCTTTTCTGCCAGATTAATTTACGACTCTTGTAAGACACAACATGCCCTTGTTGTCTTAGAACTGCTCCCAGAGCTTGTCCACATACGTCAGTATAAACTTCAAAGGGCAAATTTAAATCCGGAATTTTTAGAATTGGTTTACTTGAAAGTAAATCCTTGATTTGTTCAAAGGATATCTTTTGCTCCTTCCCCCATACAAAGGGTTGCCCTTTCTTAAGTAGGTCTGTAAGGGGGGTAGCCACCTTTAAAAACTTTGGAATGAATTTCCTATAGTAAGTGGCTAAGCCTAAAAAACTCCTTACATTGGGAACATCTATAAGTTCTGGCCATTCCCTTATGGCGCGTACTTTGTCTGGATCTGGGGCCAAACCCTTTTTCAAGACTATGTGTCCCAGGTATGCTACTTCTTGTTTTAGAAATTCACATTTGGAAATTTTGGCATAAAGTTTGTGCTCCCGGAGCATCATCAATACCTTTTCCAAGTGTTCCAAGTGCTCCTCTTTACTCCTTGAGTAAATCAGAATATCATCTAGGAATATTTGGATAAATTTGTCTAGATACCCTTGAAAAACAGTGTTCATCAGTCGCATAAATGTGGCTGGGGCATTTGTTAATCCAAAGGGCATGACCACAAATTCAAAATGCCCTTGGTTGGTTCGAAAAGTTGTTTTGGGTTCATCTCCTTCCCTAATGCTAATTTGGTGATATCCACTTCTTAGGTCGATCTTGGAGAAATCCTTTGCTCCCACCAATCGATCCATGATATCATCAATTCTAGGCATTGGGTAGCGATCTTTAATAGTGGCTATTCTATTCTATTCTATTCTATTCAAAGCCCTATAATCGATACACGTGTGCATGTTCCCATCCTTTTTCATTACAAGGATGACAGGCTCCCCAAATGGTGACTTACTAGGCCTTATGAAACCCTTTTGAAGCAATTCTTGAATTTGTTTTTTGACCTCTTCTTGCTCCAGGGGGCTAAGTCTATATGGTGCCCTGGCCACTGGCTTAGTCCCTGGTTCCAAGTCTATCTTGTCGGAGATTTCTCTCAATGGCACTCCTTCCGAGAGTTCTTCTGGGAACACATCCCTATATTTATTAAGCAAACTCTCAAGCTTGTTATCCTTGTACATAGCATTTATTTGCATTGAATCTATGGGGGAGTCAAGAACATAGGCAAGATATTTTTCATTAATGTTGGAACGGAAACAACATTTGGCTTGTATAGCCGTTATTAACTTGGGGAAAACTACATAAGGAGTACCCTGAAGGGTAATTTCCTTCCCTCCCTTAGAAATAACTAACAAGTGTTTTTTCTAATCAATAGGAGGATTAACCATTTGAAGCCATTTGATACCCAGTACCACATCAAATCTGGTCAGTTTTGCTAAGTCAAAACTCATTGTTTCCTCATAGTCCCCAATGGTCAAGTGTACACCAGCCACCCCGTGGCTCCAATGCTGAATCTGTTTCCCAGCTTCAGTCTCAATTTCGTATGGTGCCACTTGAACCAATTCCATCTTTAGCTCTTGTACTAAGTCTGCAGAATTGAAATTGTCAGTACTCCCGGAGTCAACAAGAACAATAATATTTCTATTATTTATTTTTCCAAGTAAACGGATAACTCGCCCGGCAAAGTTATCTTCCTTACTTACCGAACTGGGCTCTCCCCGAGCCAACTTGCTTGGTTGTAGCAGCCATCGCCTTCTTGTCCTTATGGGGTTTTGGGCAATCCCTGGCCATATGCCCCTTTGCACCGCAATTGTAACAAGCAAATGGCTTAGTGGACTTCTTCCCTGAAGAGGCATCCCCTTTGCCTTTATCATTGCTTGGAGAGTTAACTTGGGCTACTCTAGCCCTTTTATTTGACCCTCCTTGCTTTTTTTCAAGTTTTATTTGCTTCCATTCTTGGAAGCGACGAGCTTTCTTGCTCTCTTCCTCCCCTTCTTCTCTTGGGGAACTTGTTAATGTGCGTACTAGGGACACTGCAGACTCAAAATCCCCTAGATTTACCTGCCTGATGTGTGCCCTAAGGCTACAATCTCTAAGCCCATCTTCGAAATAACTTACTTGCATCCGTGCTGGCATTTTCTTGATCCTTGCAAGTACACCTCTTAAAGTGTTGATGTATTGCTGTAAGGTGCTCGTACAACGTTAAGTTACACTTTATGACTTAACATGTCTAATATATATCACATTATACATTCTAACGAACAATCCACGCTTTCTTAGACTGTTAAATGCAACCAATGTATTTTTAACAAAAATCCTACTTTAACCGCAGATTTAGACAAACCACTTACCTTGAAAGGAGAATCTTGAAGCAATTGATTCTTTCACAAAGTACTTTCAATCACCGTTGATTTTTACTATACAAATACAGAAGTTGCAGATCTCAAGACATTGCAGTGTCTTTAAACAAAAAATGCCAAGATTCAAAAGTGCACCTCCAAATTCGGCCCTCCATTCAAATGCGTCCATACGTTTTCTCATTGAGTTGCTATATTAAAACATGCACTTACTTTATATAAGAGAAATCGAACTGTTTAAATGTGCTCATAGTATTTAGGTTACCAAAAAACTATATTGTTCAACATATTTACCATTGATCTAACCTTCGTCCAAATTAAATGAGCATTCAAAACAAAATAGCAGTCATGCAGAAGAGTCCCCATATGGTAATCTGCAAACAGTTTGATAAAATGCATAATATCAAACTGATAAAAAAATTACATGAGCCTTACCAGACCACCAATGCTAGAAGAATAGTTGCCTCCAAGGAAATCAAGTAGTGAAAAAGTCGCGCTCCAGCTTTAAGATTGTAACAAAATCCATCATTACGCAGGTATATGTGGTTGGAATAGGAAAAACGGATGGAGAAAACCCAAGAAATATATGTCAGTCTCTAAAATGACAATCTGCACACAAGGAAACAAAGTATTTTTGAGAATCGCTTTTGTAGAAAGGACAAAAATGAAATTATTATTAGAAACAAAAAAAAACTCTATAACAAATGCAAACCTCTATTGGATGGCTTTCATAGGCAAGCCATGCAAGTGGCTAGCACAGCTTAACACGGTTCCAAAATCGAGCATAAAGAAAACCTAGTAAAGGTAGAATATAAAAGGACTAGATAAATAGATAATACTTTTTACGTCATAAAAAGAAACAACTAAATGTTTCGTAATGTAAAAAAAATAGAACAAGGCAACCATTATAAAAAACATAAGAATATCAATATATAGAACCTTCAGAAATCACCTCTCGAAGCTCAAAGCATCATTTAAAATCCTTTGATGTGCATTGCATGGAGATACCAAGGTCCATTATCCAAAATCCCAACTTAATGGCATTGGAGCATTCAAAGTTGTGGTTCAATCCATAAAAGCAATGCCCGATCCTCCAAGTAAACCAACCTGGAAAAGAAAAAGAGCATACATTATAATATGAGATAAAAAAACTACCTGAAAGTTGGAGGTCGCAAATACGTATCTGAGCAGGACAAGGTTATAATTGCGTAGTTCAAGGGCATATTAGCAACCCATCTCAAAAGGCCAAAGGGTGAAATGGATACAAAGATAGCATGTAGAAATCTAGAACAACCAGAAGGCACTTAGGAGACAACTTAATAGATTAAGGTTCAAAGCAAAACATGGCAAGAACTCGTCTATGGATCTTCTACACAATATCTACGAGTCTTCTATACATTATCGATGTTTAGTGCAAAACTCTAAAACTATGCAATTTTCTGGCGAGAAAAAGATAATATCAACAAGAGCTCGGAAGCAAGGAATGAAAAAGGAGAGATTGAACAAAACAAATTACAAAACTCTTAAGAAGACAAGGGACAAAAATCTCTTTTTTCTTTGGGACATTTTGTCCATTACATATACCCTTAGATTTAAGGCAAAACCTTAATTACAAAACACTCATCTAGAATGTGGAAAGCTAACAGTCTTGACTGTATGAATTATTTCTAACTTCTAACAGTTCACATCAATTCTCACACTCCTTAATGTGAATCTTCAGCTAATTACTTTCAAAAAGGAAATCATTTCTATTGCAGACCTAAATTTCTCAAATTGACCTTTTTCAAGTGGCTTAATAAAGATGTCCACACTTAATCATCTACTTGATCATCTGTCCTACAATATTGAATATAAATTGTGCCGTGTCTCAATATATTTTGCCCTCGCACGAAAAACAGGATTTTTGGCCAAAAGTATGCTGCTACTATTGTCATTGATATGTATGTCTAGATGTGTCCATATCATGATCAACGAGCTCCAATGCCTTTTGAATCCAAACAGCCTCACGTGCGACCATGTTGCATGCCTTATACTCTAATACGGATTGCAGAAGAAAGAAGCTATTAACTCAAATACTAGATAGAAAAAACAAGAGATTACTTGTAATATCTTTGTAAATCAAGCTACAAGCAGATTGATATGGGCATACGTCTGCCACCCAATTGGATCTACTGGGCTTAGGCAAATTATCAAAAGAGTCCAGGCTTAGAGAACCAGCAATCTTTCTGCCGAGGCCAGTGAATTGTTGTCGAAGCTTTCTTAGACAATCCAAGACTTTATATAATACTAGAACAACAAGGGATCTCTGCTGGGAAGGCTGGAGTACGTACGGCAATTCTATAGGTGGCATAGGCTGGTCGCGTGTGTGCAGAGCAGGTGCGGACTCCAAAAAGCGGTTGTCGATGCCTGATTCTGGCCAGCCATCCTCGTTATCAGACTCTCTTCTGTAAAGTGAGAGTCCTTATTTTTTTGGTTATCACTATTGGAGGAGTAATTAGTTATCGCTACTGGAGGATTACTGACCGATAAGGTGGTTATCGATCTTTGCCTCGGCTGATTATAACCAAAAATGCGCGGCCTCGAACGTACAACCTTGATCCCCCATTTTTGGTTATCAGCATAGCCTCGGCCAGACCAATAACCTTACCTTTATAGTTGAAATCCCTTTTTACAGTTAAAAAGGTCCACCTTTTGTTAAATAGGCGAAGATGAGTGACCTTTTGGGTCACACCAGATATAGACCCGTTTCCTTTTCCTCGTATTCATGGGCCTTGCTTATAGTTAGGTCCATACTTCCCTTGGTTTCAAAGTATCTCCTTGTGAGGCGCCCCTTGCATAACTTTAGATACCCCCATCCATCAATGGTTTAGAAGATGTTGTTTTAAGCCCCTTTTGAATATACTCTTGGGAACCTTTAGGAATCAACATTTACATAATAGTTGCCTTTTTTTCACTAGCCCTTTTGATGTAGATCGCTCCCCCATGCTTGCCTCATATCAATCCTTCCCTTCTTACAACCGATCGTCCTCAATCGTTCCTAAACCTAGAACATAAATTCTCTCTTTTTAAAGTTGATGACCAACTTGTGAAAAGTATGTTAGTCCTTCCCTTCTAAGGACTTAGCTTATCCCCTTGAGAACGTCTCCATTCTGATCCATAAAACATGCATTCCCACTTGTCCTTTTTAGTAATGGGATTCTCAACCCCTTTCCAGTCATCCCTTCCCTTAGGAAGTAATTATTTGAATATAAAGATTTCAAGAGAGTAAATTTTATTCTATTCAATTAAACGCACATGCTCAGGCAGTCATGCATAGCCTATTAAAAAAAAAACATTTAAAAACTCAAGATAAATACCCAATGGTCATTCGAGCTTTTTTTGGCTCCCTTGCTGCAGCCTTGTCAGTCTTTGCATGAGAGCTCTCAGGTGCTTCGGCAATAGTATGCATCGGCACTATCCTTTTTAAATCATCTTTAGTTTTTGGAGCTTCAATGGGCGGCTTTTCTAAAGAATTCTATCTCTTTGGACAATAGGCTTTGTAATGAGGCCCACCACATATAAAGCAACCTTTTGTTGTTGAGCTTGTCTACTCTTGTGTTATTCTTTGCTGTGGATTCCCTGTGATGTTTGGGTCTCTACGATCATCATTAAATCTAGCTCTCTTTGTTCCATTGCTGTTGTTCTTGTCTGTGTCACGTTTGCCATTTGTGTCTCGCTTGCCACTAGTTTCCTGAGGATAACCTTCCCAGATATCATATTTTACCCTCTTAGGACTAAATTTTCTTTTTGCAGCTTCTACTTTCCGTATTGCTTCATCTAATGTTTGAGGCTCAATGAATCGAAGCTCAACATAAAGTTCTTCCCTTAGTCCAAATATGTATTTTCTTGTTAGCTCTTTATTGTTGAGGCCTTCCATTTGCAATGACAAGTAGTTGAACTTGCTAGTACATTGATACACAGATTCTCATTCTGCCTGCGCAAATATATCCCACGCCCTTCTAAGGTCGATAAAGTAACTCGCAGGTAAGTTATGACTTTCGAATGCTCCTTTAAACTCTTCCCATATCTTTATCATAGGAACCATCTTTTTCCACCCTTGCTACCAAATCCTAGCAACATGATCTGTGAGATATTTATTCATTTCTTGGAGTTTTTGCTCTTAAGTAGCTCCAACTCGCTCAAAGAAACTTTTATCACAAGAATATTTTCCTCCCTTGCCACCAAATCCTAGCAACATCTGTGAGGTACTTATCCATTGCTTGGAGTTCTTGCTCTTCAGAATTTCTCTTCTCTCCAGAATAAGTTTGCATCCCCTCCACTTTCTCCAACCATTTTATCCTGGTTGAAACATTGGCTGGATTGAAAGTATTTGGTGGAGGATATGTAGGCGGAGGATTAACTGGTGGAGGATTGTTTGGTAGAGAAGGCTGCTGGAAAATGTTGGGCAATTCTCTAATTTTTGTTGGTAATCCAGTTGCGATGTTGGTGGTGGCAAAGCTATCTGGTTAGCAATTTGACTCGCTATAAAATCTACAGTTCTAAGCGCCTGCTGATACTGACTTTCAGGAATTTGGAAGCGATTGGCCATTTTCGAAGGATTTCAAATGGGACTCTGATACCAAATTGATACGGATTGCATAAGAAAGAAGCTATTAACTCAAATATTAAATAGAAAAACAAGAGATTACTTGTAATATCTTTGTAAATCAAGCTACAAACAGATTGATATGGGCATACGTCTACCACCCAACCGGATCCACAAGGCTTAGGCAATTATCAAAAGCGTCCAGGCTTGGAGAACCAGCGATCTTTCTATTGAGGCCAATGAACTGTTGTCGAAGCTTTCTTAGACAATCCAAGACTTTATGTAATCCTAGAACAACAAGGGATCTCTGCTAAGAAGGTCTGGAGCAGGAACGACCATTCTGTGAGCGGTAGAGGTTGGTTGCGTGTGTGCAGAGTAGGTGCAGACTCTGCGGACTCTGGAAAGCCGCTGTCGATGCCTGATTTTGACCGACCATCCTCCTTTTATAGACGAAATCCCTTTTTACAGTTAAAAAGGTCCACCTTTTGTTAAATAGGCGAAGATTAGTGACCTTTTGGGTCACATCAAATATAGACCCGTTTCCTTTTCCTGGTATTCATTGGCCTTACCTATATGATATGATATTTAAAATTCATATGAGAATTTCACAATAGACAAACTTTTACACTTTTAAGAATACTGTAGGGAAAGTTTTAAATAGAAATTAATTAAATGATAAAATTAATGTTTTAACAATAACTATTAAATAATTTATTATTGATGAAATAAAATATAATCACTAATAAGCTATTTAATTTTTTAAAACATAAGCGTAATTAGTTAATTAATTTCAATCTAAAAGATTCTTCTACAACATTTAATCATACAGAGTTCATCTTAGATTAAAACTTAATTATAAATAGAGTAAAGTGAAAATTAGTTTAGAAAGCAATCTTATACTGTAGTAGCCATCATACTTTTGATTTAAAGGTAAATTGAACGAATTTTTGAAATCAATACGAGTTGAAAATACTTATAATCTTATCATGGCATCCTTGAAGTATATCTATTAGATTTGAATAAGTCCAAATTTTGTTAAATATGTCATGATGACATATTTAACAAAATTTGGACTTATTCAAATCTAACAAAATTATTATACGTTTTTGAAATGTAACTTATATAAATGCTAATGTGAATCATATCATTTGATGCAGGAACTTGATCCCACATCCATGGCATTTTCACATGTTGTATTTTATTTGATTCTTTGTTGTGTCACCTCTCTTACTCTCTCTTTCCCATCAGAATTGCCATTGTTTGTATCCAAAAACCACATGAACATCTCTTCTTTGAATTCAAGTTTATTAGATGCAACTATTCGGCACAATCTGTATGCGATAACTCATGTTGTTGATGTTGGAGTAGGAACCCCTATTACCCGTGTGAAGCTCGTTTTTGATACATGAGCTCAAACGACGTGGATCGCAAGTGATGCATTGTGCAACAATAGAATATATGCAGTGGCTTTAGTAAGAAATCTTCAAGTTTTAGTTCGATCCCATCATCAAACAATATACTGACCTGAGGAAAATATACATCTGTAGCTGGAAGTTTATAGCAATGGAGACTATTGTCCGAACGAATCTTTTTATCTGGTAAAAAAAAGAGATACTCGCTCTTCAAACATAGTAAGGAACTTTTTAAAAATTGGTGGCATTAGTTGAGTAAAAGAAGCACCAGTATCTACGTAGAAACCACCTTGTTCAGCTTTGTCCATTTTTTCTATTGGTATACTAACACCATTAAAACTAAAGCCAATAATAGGCACTCTTATAAAGTGATCACTCTTATAACTTCTATACATATTTAACAAAATTTGGACTTATTCAAATCTAATAGATATACTTCAAAGATGCCATGATAAGATTATAAATATTTTTAACTCAATTGATTTCAAAAATTCGTTCAATTTACTTTTAAATCAAAAGTATGATGGCTACTACAGTATAAGATTGCTTTCTAAACTAATTTTCACTTTACTCTATTTATAATTAAGTTTTAATCTAAGATAAACTCTGTATGATTAAATGTTACTTTTTAGAAATATTCATAGAAGAATCTTTTAGATTGAAATTAATTAACTAATTACGCTTATGTTTTAAAAAATTAAATAGCTTATTATTGATTATGTTTTATTTCATCAATAATAAATAATGTAATAGTTATTGTTAAAACATTAACTTTATCATTTAATTAATTTCAACTTAAAACTTTCCCTAAAGTATTCTTAAAAGTGTAAAAGTTTGTCTATTGTGAAATTCTCATATGAATTTTAAGTCAGTCACTTATTAAACCATCAAATTTCACTTAAAAATTATCACGATTGGCAAATTTTAAATTTGTTAAATCACTGAAAATTAAAATTTCGTATTTTTGAAATGTCTAATTCTAAATAGTTTCAAGTGAAAATTAGTTTGAAAAGTAGTTTTATTCTTTGACAACCATTATAGTTCTAATTTAAAGATAAACTTATATAATAAAAACTTATAAAAATTATAACAATCAAGAAGAATTAAACAATACATAAATTCTTACAATGGCATCCTTGAAGTGCTATCTATTAAATCTAAATAAGTCCAATTTTTGTTGAATATGTCATTGGTATTACATATCATGGGGCTTTGTTCATTTGGAGAAGTTGTTCTCTGTGTTCTCTTGAAGACAGGTCTGATTCATTGGATTTAAGGTTGTTTTTGCCAGCCCATTCAAGACTGAAGTCCCTTGAGCAAGAAGGAGAGCCAGCTTCCTGCCAGACATTCAGATTAAGCAGGAGACTCGGTCTCTTCCAGATTTGGGAACCACTGGAGCCTTTACAATGCAAAAGGATCGTTGTATTTTTTATCTCAGTCTTCATCCGTTGTCTTCATTCGATGGGCTCAGTTTGCCCACCATATTGTCCAGACTTTTTTCTGTTATCCTCTTGAACTTTCCCAGGATCAATGGCCCATTTCATGCGCCCATTTAGCAGGAGCAAGCATCCTATTCCATCTTGGACTACCAATTTGAGCAGGGGCCCAATCGGGATTATTTCACCCTAAGCAGGAGCAACTATGTGTGGTCTCAACCACTTTTATCAAGCCAATTAGGCCCTCGGGCCTCTATGGCAAACTATTACAAAAGTAGTGAAATCTAAGCGCACTAATCCGAGGCACTATATATATCAAAGTTAAGCATTAAATTATACAGATCAATTATGTCTGCCATTTCCTTCCAAACATCCCGAATATAAGTGCTTAAAGTATGTGATGATACTGCAAAAAGATCTCTTAGAGTGTTTACCTCTATACCATGTTTTTTCCTTATATGTTCATAGGAAGAACATTCCAGAAACGTATGATGTTCTGATTCTGGCACCGGTTTAAAGCATCCAACACAATACCATTCGTGCAAAGGCGTTCCATACCACCTACCTGTCTCAATGTGCAAATGGTGAGAAGAAAGCCTCAATTGAGAAATATACATCCGGTTCTTGCGGCTAATATATGACAACAAATAATCTTGTTCCTTGTAATCCTGAATTACAAGGAACAAGATTAGGTCCATACTTCCCTTGGTTTCAAAGTATCTCCTTTATGAGGCGCCCCTTGCATAACTTTAGATAACCCCATACGTCAATGGTTTAGAAGATGTTGTCCTAAGCCCCTTTTGATTATACTCTTGGGAACCTTTAGGAACCAACATTTACATAATAATTGCCTTTTTTTCACTAGCCCTTTTGATGTGGACCGCTCCCCGTGCTTGCCGCATATCATACTCAGTTTCAACTGTAGTTAGAAACACTGTTTCTTGCATTTTACTTTTCCAGCTCCGTTTCCAAGTGAAAAAAACATATCCATTTATAGACCTCCATCTATCTACACAACCTGCTATATCAGAATCTATATATCAAACTACTCCAATTGCGAACTCCTTTTGAACATAATTCCAAAATCAAGTGTGCTTAGTACATACCTTAGTATTCTCTTAACTGTTGTCCAATGTCTCATAATAAGTTTCATCATGAATCTGCAAAGGGTCCCAACTGAATAGGACAAATCTGGTATAGTAGATTAGTGCATGTGAGATAAATCAGACCTCCAATTAATTCCCTGAACAAATGCTCATGGCACAATTAAATTTGTTCAAATGCAAAAAATTACACTTCCATTGGTATCGAGGTTGGTTTGGCATGAACCATATTATATTTCTGCAACTCCTCTGAAGCATACTTCTTTTGGCAAATAAAGACTCCTTTTGGAGATGGATGCACTTCAAAGCCCAAGAAATAGTGAAGTAATCAAAGATACTTCATATTAAAGGTCTTCACTAACATTTTTATTTCTATTTCGACCATATTTCTAATAAGTATAACCTCTGATTGCACAAGCCTCCTGGTTAACAAATACATATCCATCTTCGCATTACCAAGCACTAGAAGATTGATTCAGCCCATATAATGTTTTGTCAATTTGCATACAAAGTGCTTACCTCTTTAGGATACCCTTGGGAAACCATTGGAGTTGTTCCATGTAAACCTCCTTTACAAGATTCCATTCAAAATGCACTTTTGACATCAAGTTGAAGAAATTTCCGCAAAGTTTTATGAATAATCTACTTCTCTTTGAGCATAACCCTTCGCGATCACCCTAGCCTTATACTTACTAACTGTCCCATCAACAATGCACTTTACCTTGTACACCCATTTGGATCCACTAATATTCTTATCTTTTGGTCTCGACACAAGCTCCCAGTTATATTCTTTATTATGCTGTTATATTCTTCTTCATCCATTGCTGCTATATTCTTCATCCATTGCTGACTTCAAATCCTTGGAACCAAGTGCTCCTTCACCGCTTAAATGCTCGCCTATGGCAGCAAATAAAGCAAAATTACAATGTTCAATTCACTGATTTTCAGTATTTAGATGGCTGGTTTTTTCCATTGGCGGCTTCCCCTTATCGTTCAATTCAATTTGCAAGCTTTCAAATGACCCTTGGCTGTGAGTAAATGACCTTTGTGTCCCAGCATCGCACTGGCAAAACCTTCTTGGGATTTTCGTCTTTCATAGGCGACCACCTTTTCTGGCCATTGTTTGTTTGGGACATCATCAATTTATTGCTGCAACAATCTATCACCCCCCATTTCATCATTCCCAAACCTTAAGAATTTCAAATATCGTATGTTCTTCCTCCTTGGCTTCTATAGCATTGATTGGACTTGCAAAAACTTCGTGAAAGTCACGTCACAAGAAACAATGAATTCTCAAGAAACAATCAATTCTTCCGTGATTGGATCCCACAATCTATATTGGATCCCACAATCTATATGTTTTGACCCCTCACTATACCCAACAGAAGCACAAATTTTTGTTGTTATCCAATTTTTTTCTACTTTGTTCTTAATAACATTAAAAAATGCTTTGCATCTAAAAAATTTCAAGTGTCTTACCCCTAATTTTCTGCCATAATAAACCTCATAACGTGTTATACCACTCAAGATTATTGTTGGCAACCTATTAAAAATGTTAAAAAAATAGTAGTAAGTAAAAAACGTTTCAGTCCAAAACCTATGAGGCATTTCCTGTTGAGCCACAAGGGATCTCGACATGTTAGCATGGTCTTATTAAGTCTCTCGACAACTCCATTTTGCTACGACGACAACTCCATTTTGCTACTCCATTTTGCTACGAGGAGTAAGATGCAGTGACAGTGACGTGCCTTTGAATGCCATGGGCACAAAATTCCTCAAATTTCTTTGAAGTGAATTCTCCTCCATTATCACTCCGAAGGCTGCGAATCTTCAGCCATGTTTCATCCTCAACCTGCAACTTGAATATTTTTAAATGTTCGAAAGTGTCAAATTTTCTAAGAAAATAATTTCACATCATTCTAGAATAAGTCGTCCATAAACAAAAGAAAGTATAATGCGCCGCAAGTAATGTTTCTGGCAGATACCCACAAAGTTATGCATGAAAGAGCTCCTACGGAGTGCTTGACTCAAACTCATACTCCTTAAGAAAGGCATCCTATGTTGCTTCTCCGAAATACATGCCTAGCATATGCCTTCATTTTAATGAATGGGAGGCAAAGCCCTTGACCTTTTCATGATTAGATAGGGTTTTTAAAGCATCTTATTAGATGGCCATACTTTTTATGCCAAATCTCTCAAGTTTTGCAATCATCCATGACATTAACTTCATTAATAATTTCGGGAATGCCTATCCTGAATAAATTACCCTCTATCCATACATTTGAAAATGATTGCCTCCTTATCGTCAAAGAGGATTTTGAATCCTTTTTAGCCAGTAACCAGCAGAAATCAACTTTCTTTTTTGAGCCCAGGAACTAACTTACATTGATAAAACAACAAAATTCTCTTCTTCACCTTTTACCTTAATAGAACCTTCTGCCTTAAAGTTTAAAGCAAAATCATCTTTATCAACATCGTACCTTTTGATTGTCCTTTTGATTGCCGAGAAGAGATCTTCATTGCCGGATACATGAATTGAACAACCACTATCCAAATAACTTGTTTTTTATGATTCTATTGCATTGTCCTGCATTGTCCGCTACATACACGAACATAGTAGATTCTTTTGAAGCAAAGGCGTGCCACTCCTCCATTTTTAGTTTCAAAATACCCTTTTCCAAAGGGCAATTTGTTACAACATGTCCAAATTCATCACAGCAATGGCATTTCAGCTTGCTAACTTTGCTTAGTGCATCAAGAGTTGCTCTTCCTCGTCTTTCACTTGAACTCCTTCCTCTATCTCTTTGAGGTGTATTACTGAGAAAATTGTTGTTGAAATTATGCAGACTGCAATCCTCCTCTATCCCCCTTTTAGATTTGTCTGGTGTTCGAGAAAATCCAAAATTTAATTGCTCCTTTTGGTCTTGACTTCAAACTTCAATGCTTTATGCTACAAATTTGCAACTACCTCCTCAACCTCCTCAAAACTAGGTTGATTATCATCACACCTCCTCTCCTCTAATTTGAAAGCCATCTAAGAAGCTTTCAAATTCCTTGCCTCTTGATAAATGACATTAGGCAACTCATTTTGACTTAATCCCACTCCAATAGCTGCCATTTGAGGTGCAATTTCTCAAATTGAACCAAGGAATTCCTCCATGCATTTGCAATCTTTCAACCTTAGGGCATTCAATTGATCCTTCACATACTATTTACTTGCATGATTCTTTGTCTCATACGAAGTTGAAATCTGATCCAAGCTTCATGGGCATACTTTATCCAAAGTATAAGCCCTTGCATCGTCTCATCAATTGAAATTTTCATAAGGAATAAGGCCTTGTTATTCTCCTTCGACCAATGAAGAGGCAGAATTTTCTGGTGACTTTCCACTTGCGGGCGGGTTTGTAGAAGGTCTAGGATTAGTTCCATTAACAATCCCCATCAAATCTGCAACCTCAAAGGCCAATTGCATCTTATCTTTTCATGCTGAGTAACTTCTACCATTCAGATCAAACTTCTCATGCATCAACACTAGTGGGTGCATCAACACTAGTGGATTTCGGAGCGCACAAATAAGCTTGTCTATAGCAAGAGCTGCAATCTACAGTCGTGAGATGATCGATCAGATTGAAATGAGACTGAAATGGGACTGCATATTCCAACCCCATCCAAATGGCCATTCCAGAAGAGGTATGTTATAAAAGCTGTTTCAACAACTTCAAAGGTGCAAGTTACATAGCTTGTTTCAAGAAGTTCCCCTCATCTAGTAGATGGCTCTCATGTTGTCCTTATTGCATAAGGCTGTCATGCCTTTTTAGTGCTTCTTGTTGCTTAAACTTCTTGGTCGAAGAATGAGAAGGTGAGGAAGATGACATTTAAGGAGTTATTTGTCAAAGACAACTCTAAGAAGATTTTCTTTGAAGGAGCTGGAAAAGAGAACCATAATTTTAGTGCAAGCTGGGAAATGTGCAGTGAAGACCTTGAATGCATTAACACAGAAAGACAAACACATTTCTCCTAAAGCATAAGCAGATTAACCACTTCAACTTCATACACTAAAGCTCTGGTAATTTTGTTATTACAGAACCTGAGCAATTGCACCAATATATATGGCTCTTGATCAGCTGTGGCTTTGCAAAGACCTCATCTCCACTTGGCTTCTAGACCAGAGAGGAAATAGTTATAGGTTCAGTAAGAAGATTGACCTATTGGCATGAAGATTGCTCAAAGAAGCCACCCCACTTGGATATAAAACCTGATAATATTCTCTTGTGTCAGAATTAAAACTCTACAGATAGCACAGAGAATCACTTTATGACCCAAAAACCTGGCTATCTCACGTCCGAATTGTACAAGAGTTGTTTCATCTAAAGTTATAAAATAAAACGCAGAACACCCTCCACGTCACTGGATAATATACTGGAGTTGGTGAAGCAAGGGACATGCATTCAAGGGTACTAAGGATAAAGTCCCCGAAATCTTCCATTGTAAAAACAACAAAGCCTCTATCATGTCTGGAAGTAGAACCCATGAACCAGAGCCTTGGAAATAACCACTACAAGAGATTCCACTGCCTGAGAAGGATCAATACCAGACCAAAAGTTATCTGACTATGCAGGATAAGGCAAACATACAAAATGTTTTGATGTTTTCACTATAGACAATTAAACCTGAACATACCAGACTAGCATAAAGCTCTTGCCTTCTGCATTCCATTATTTTTTCTACATAGCAGAGTCTTCTGCAGCAAGCTGCAACACGCAAAGGACTCCCTCTGCTAGCTAAAACTAACACACTAGACTATGTCCAGATCTGCTCTGCGCTGCAATCCAACATGCCAATGTCTCCTTTCTTAAAAGAACAATTCGCATCTGTGTAGTTATTGCTTTACAATTCCTGGAAACACATTCGAGGATCCTTATCGATGAAGCTATCCCTTTTCCCCCTTGTCTCCCTTCGTGGACTTTAATGAGAATCCCGTCTGGCTGCAAGGTTAATAGCTAAAATTGCAAAGAACATCCTACCCACGTTTTTGCAAAGTAAGACTGAGCAGCCTTTGTCTGCTTGTTCCTAAATGCTCTGCCCTACTCCAATACACTGTAATTTGTGTTCCAGCAGTTCTATCTGGTCCTTTAACCTTCATATCTCTGCAATCAGTTTTGTAAACCAAATGCCTTACTGTAAGTCATCAAAGTCAGGATATACTATCTCACTTTATACATATACTAGCAACATGTCATCCAAGGATTCCTATGAATCTCAATGATTTCTTTATTGCTTCCTCTGCCCTGTTCTGTGGTTTCATCAAAAGAGCGATCCTTAAGTTTGCTATGTACTCTGCCCCATGCATTTGTTGCGGCCCAGAACTGCGAGCATCTTTTTCTAATAGCTAAAACCACAGGTCCAAAAATTCGGCGGTAAATTTCCGTCCTTCAGGAGAAAAAGGTGAAATCTAAGATGGATCATGGGTCTTACCTGAACGGATTTAGCCTTGAGATATGAAAATTTGGAACAGTTTTCACAAAATATATGCAGGTGAAACTGGTAAACTTTTTATGAAGAATTAAGAAGCCAATGGTAGCAACAGATAAGAATAATTGATCCCTTATGCTGTAAATGATTTTGGATCTCTCACAGCACCATTACAACATCAGTACTGACCATTTAAAGTAATATCGATTGGTGCATGCGCTGCAACATGTACAAGAGAATTAGATATAACTTGGTCATTCAAGCTTCTTCGTTGCTTCTCCAGGTCATATTCACCAGAATTTTCACTTTTCTCTGGCTCAGCCATTTCTGAACTCAGCTGGATAGCATCATTACTTTTGTCAGGCTGATCGGTATTAACGACTGCAGGTTCAATTTCTTTGCCATCTAATGTGCAGTAACGAGCACTAGACATTGGTTGTGGCGAAGGATGACTAGAAATGTTTGGAAACTCAAATTTGAACTTTGGACCAAAGTTAAATCTCACAGTACAGTTTGGTTCATTCGGAAGAGTATACATTGATGCAGCAGGATAATATCTTCCAGCATAGATGTCTTTGAAAGCAACACCTTGATATTTCCCATTCCTTAGGAAACATATCTGACTTCCTGTAAAAACAAAAAACAGTATGGAAGTGAGTTGCCACTATTTCATAATGAACAACAGAGATATCAACTGCCCAATAACTTGAACACACTGAAATGGAAAATTGCTTACAAGGCATACCTGGGACGGGCTTAGAAGGCTCTTCCTTGGCTTCTACTGTCCAGGCAGATCCTTTATAGTTTACAATCTCTTGAGGTGGTGGAGCTAGACTAGCTCCACCAGGGAGATTAATATAAAACCCAATGACATCTCCTTCCATGTATTGTTCGCCATATGGTTCTCTCAAAGCAGCATGAACCTTGCTACCGTCAACATCACGGTAGGAATATCCATGTGTATCATATCCAACAGGAGCCTGAACATCCCCCTTCTGTGTGCACCATCCTAATCTAGTATGGCCTGTAGGACCCAGTTTTTCCAACGTGATTTCAAAGTACCATGCCCCTTCTACCACACCTCTTGTGGCACGAACCATCCTGTAGCCCTTGGTGCTACCAGCTGATAATCTATCAGAGCTCAGCTCTACCCTTTCAGCTTTATGAATTTTAGAGAGCAGAATAGGCATTTCCGGACCATCTTCAACTTTTTCCATGTTTCTAGTAACTGGAGTAATGTGCACAGAATTCTCATTTTCCACATTCTTTGCCTGTGCCTTGCCATTAGCCTTCTTGCCTGCCTTCCGTTTCCAACCCTTTGCCCAAACATTCTTTGTCTTCTTTTTAGGTTTCTTTGCAGAAGACGCTGGACCCTCAGACCCAGCACGTTTTTTAGGTCCTGGTTTCCCTCCGCTTTTCACCACACTATCCTCCTTAACCTCTTCCCCATTCAAATCTGCAGCTCCGGAGCTCCTTTCTTCATCCCCCATTGCACTTTTGCTTTCAATACCTTCCTCGTCTAGACCATCTACATCTTCTGCCGGATCTAGGCACCTATTTTCATCATCTAAAATCTCTTCTACCATACCTGCTTCGTCGCCCTCTAGGAAGATGCTGCGCCCTGCCCTAATGGGCTCCTCCATCGTTATATCAGATTTGCGGAAAAACGGGTACTGGTATTTCGGGAAAAAATCTCCCTCTGCGTTGAACGAAAGTGAGACCTAAACAACATGGACAAAGAAACAAGGGTAGTCTCCAAAAACTTCACTTGTGCTATTTTCCAAGAAGCTGCCACATGCTTCACCAAGCAAGTGCTATATGCTTCACCAAGCAGATCAATTGTGCAATTAGTGCTATCCCCCACAATATGTGTAAATATGGGACATGGTCGTGTTTAAATCAGCCTTAAACCACAAAACCGTGCTGCTCAGTCCACAAAAACGTCGTATATATGTATTTTCTTTTATGTGGCTTTTCATGACAAAGACCTGGATATACCACGGACCGTGGTTTGAACATGATTGTGTATGATACTTACTGCCACAAACTGAGAAACTACAATAAATCAAAAGTACTTTTTCTAGTTTGCCTTCTATATGTGGGATAGCGAGCACAGTAAATATGGAAAAAAAACATGACCTTGTCTGATATTTACACGTAAAGGAATGTTGGCTCGCGTTCTGCTCCCTTATCCAATCCCCTTGTGACACGTGGCAAATATTCTAACCCGGGAATTACACTAAACTTTTTTTGGGTTGCCCCTAGAGGGCAAACCTTGGCTTATGTGGGTTTGTGGTATATCTTAGGTATATGCTTAAATATACCTAGGATATGCTGGTGACTCCTCCAAACCTACTTTGACCTGTAAACTGGCGGTCGCCATTGTTGCTGGGCGCTGGTGTGAAAACTGGTTAACCGGCACCGCCATGGTTGTTATGTACCTCCCAAGCCTTGGGAGCGTTTATGATGTCCGGTGTGTGTGCGTAGTCATATCCAAGATCATAAGCCTTTCCTTAGAGAAGGGGAAGTGTAGAAGCCATGGCACCAAGACACGATCATTTTCGTATCTCCTTTATAGCTCTGTTTTACTACCAGTAGAGACACGGAGCGGCGAAAATTTGAGGTGAGCTAAGCTAAGAAACTGATACTCCGTTGTTTTTTGTCTCTCTAATCAGTGATGTTTCCATTCGTGTCTATCCATGTTGTTTGAGCTCAAGGTATGGCAGATCCGACATTACACCCTAGGGTACGAAAATAATCACTGCCTCACAGCTCCATTTAGTATACAGAAGTTCGTTGAATTTTTTGGAGCTAAAGGAAGCTATGACGATGGGATTTTTTAGCCAAGGTGGCTTCCGAGCTGATTCTGGTATTCCAATGTCTCATAGATACATTGCTTTTCCATCTGCTCTTGAGTGCTTATATTGTGCTTATTTTGCAGCGCTTAGGCGACGGGACTTATCTTGCTAGGCTTAGGCAATAGGGCTCAATTTCTTAATAGACATATTTCCTCTCGTCTGTTCCGTGAACCAACAAGCATGCAACCATTATTCAAATCTTTTCAAGTACATAGATATGGAGGCGAGGTACTTTTATCATATTTGTTCTGTCATTTTACTTCCTTTCAAATTCTCACCTTGTTAAAACTATTTTGCACTCTCTATTGCTGAATGATAGAATCCAAAATCTCAACAAGCTGCGCCCTGCTCTTGTAAAAGTAGAAGAATATTTGTAAAAGCTTTTAAAAGCAACCCCATTCCGTGACTGCAG
Organism: Isoetes taiwanensis; assembly: GCA_021234155.1. Lineage (NCBI taxonomy): Eukaryota > Viridiplantae > Streptophyta > Lycopodiopsida > Isoetales > Isoetaceae > Isoetes > Isoetes taiwanensis. Next base: position 29,058,687 of record JAJEKV010000002.1, on the reverse strand, counting down.
CAAAGTAAGTAGTACGATAATGTCGTAAACTTTGCCTCGTGAAATTGTTTTGGTTTTCATGTAATGATTGTCCTTGAACATTGCAAGAATTGGGTTTGCAGAAGGGTTGAGGTGATACCTCAGATGCTATCCTTGAGATGATCCATTTACTATTGGATATCCTTCAAGCACCAGATCTAAAGATTCTTGGGAAAAAATCCAATGGTTTCCAGCAAATGTTCTCGACTTACGAGACACTAGAGGCCAGGTAATAGCATAGGTAGTTGTTGCTATCATGCATGAAAATTATATTTTTTTGAATCCAGTTGGCTACAATGCAAGTAGTCTATATTTTGGATCAAGTTAGGACATTGAATGAAGAAATGCTTCAAAGGATCAAAGGTCAAGGACTTGATATAAAATCTCAGATTGTTGTGGTATGTCTTAAACCACAACAGCTTTTTCCAAAGTATAATAAACTCTCAAACAGAATTGTACATGTCATTCACATGATGGATTCTTATTGTCAGGTTACTTGCCTCATCCCAAATTCAAAAGGGACAATGTAGTTGGCATGTGGAGAAGATAAGTGGCACTGAGCATGGCTTCATCTTAAGGGTCCTGTTTTGCAGTGAGAAAGGCGTATTGAAAAACAAGGTCTCATAATTTGATGTTTGGCTATATTTTACATATTCTAAATTACATAGAACCCAAATGCTGAAGCAAAAGCAAACATCCATGTTTAATATATGTATAATGCAAGATGTTGCAAACGAGGTTTGTGCTCAACTTAAGGGGCATCCAGATGTAGTGATTGAAAACTATAGCGATGGAAATATTGTCGTATCATTACTTGCGCACAGGCTAGGTGTCACTCAGGTTGTTGTCATCAACTATTTTGGCTTTTTCTCTTAATGACTTGCCAAGGATAACCATTGATAACTTATATGTTACTGTGAGCTCATGCGCTGGAGAAGACAAAGTATCCAAATTCTGATATTTACTGGCAAAAGTGTGAAGAGAAATATCATTTCTCATGTCAGTTTACTGTTGACTCATTGCCATATGCTTATAGTCAAGACGAAATTAACTACAAATTCCTATAGATGAAATGGGTACTTTGTTTGCCAGGACTGTACCATGTTGTGAATGGAATAAATGTCTTTGATCCGAAGTTTAATATTGCTTCACTAGCAGCAGACCAGAACATTTACTTCTTTAATAACTGAAAAGTCACGGTGTCTATAAATTCTTCACAGGGATATCGAGAAGCTGTTAGTCCAGATCAGACAGATGATCATATGCCAGTTCACTTTAGACTAGGGCTCTCCTTGCTGCTTGATTTTGTAAGAGAGACATCTCAGATTGTGCACATTATTCTTGTATTTGTATGTTCTTAGAAATTGTATGCAAGTATCTTAGCACAAGGGAATTACCACTTGATAAAACATTCTATTCCATTGCTTATTTGTATGTTATTAGAAATTGTATGCACGTATCTTTAATACAAAGAATATACCCACTTACCACTTGATAAAACATTATATTTCATTGTTTATTGCCTGAATGCTTGAATGGACTTGTTTGAGTTCGATTCCCAAAAGGCTTTACGTGTGGATATTTACCGTAGTTTTTATTATATTGTTGTACTATTAGTTTTCTATATACTATAATATCTAAAATAACGCGTCTTAACTGAAGAAAATTCAAAGGCTACGTGTGGATATGACCCGTAATATTTTTTTGTCACTAGTTTTCCACACATTGCAACAATTAAAACGCCGCCTTTTATTTGAACGAAAAACAATGCCTGATGGCATAAAAACGACAATGTTATTAATTATTTTCCATGTGTAAATATGTCATGTAAGTTTTGGGTTGCCCCTAGGGGGGCAAACCCTGGATTATGTGGATTTATGGCATATCTTAGGTATATGCTAGAATATACCTAGGATATGCTGGTGACTGCTCCAAACCTACTCTTACCTGTAAACTGATCGTCGCCATTGTTGCTGGGCGGCTGAGCGAAAACTGGCTAACAAGCACCGCCATGGTTTAACTGTACCTCCCAAGCCTTAGGAGCGTTTCTGATGTCCGGTGTGCATAGTCATATCCAGGATCATAAGCCTTCCCTTAGAGAAGGGGAAGGTGTTCTTAGAGCAAGATTCACGGAAATCGGTTATGGATGTGTTGGTCAATCTAGAGGATAAGCTTCACGTGGAACATGAAAGCCCATCTGCAAAAAATAAGGCATTTTCTTGCTGCGACCCATCTATTACACTGGACGTGTCAACGATTCATCCACTCCTGAAGGCAAGCTATAATTTACCACAAGGTAAGTATTTTCATTGTCTTGCTATTAATACAGGAGTAGTGCGAGATAAATTTCTCTGTAACTTGTTGATACAGATGTATGGCAAATGTGGAGCTTTACATGAAGGATGTCATGTATTTGATAGAATGAACACACAAAATTGCTAATCTTGGAACATTTTGATCACAGGTTATGTGCAACATGAATATCTTATAGAAGCGCATAAATTTTTTCTTAGCAAATGCCCAATAAGAATACGATTTTATGTATTTCAATGATTTCAGCATATGCTCAGCAGAGCCAATTTAATTATGCAGCATCTGCGTGAGGAGCAGAAGCAGAAGGCTGGTGTCGCAGTACCAGTTCCCCAGCCCCTTCTCATGTAAACAGGTGGGGTCTTTCGTTGTCTTTGATTACATATAGATATTTGACTCAGGATCTTCATTCCCTGCTATGTGGGTGCATATTAAACCAATTGCCGTGTTGTTGCATTTTGCCCTAATTTCGTTTCAACATATGCCTATTTTGTAAAATCACTATTCTAATTTTTTTTCTCAGAAGATGATGAGTATGTGAAATTTGTGTTATTTTTCTATTTTGTACTGGAAGGTTAATATATGGTTTTTGTTTTTTTTTTTTTTTTTTTTTTTGCAAACTTTGTTGAAGTGTGGTAGTTTTAATTTCAATATCTCTTGTTGTCCTTCTTGAGAAGTCTCTTCTTATTTGATTCCGATCACACATATATCATTCTTTTACTTCTAATTTCCAAGTTTTAAGTCCAGTTGGTGCATTGAATTCCCATTGAGTTGTTATGTTGGGTCGCCCCCGCTCATGCTCGCAGGATTGTGCTAATTATTGCCCTCCTTAATTAGAAACAGATTGAAGCTCTTTCAAGGCTTTGAATGCCTTCAGATTGAAGCTCTTTAGAATGACAGCTAGGCTTTGAATGCCTTGGACTTGTTTAATGTGTTCATAGAACTGAATGCTCGTTCACGTCTTGAGTGGTGGCTAACAAGGATTTAAGGTTATAAGTCGTATTTAATTAAAGTGGGACTCATTCCATTCCCATTTTTTTTCGGAACCCTGTTAATTTACATGAAAAAGAGCACCCCGACCCGAAAACTATCCTTAATTCGATTTTTTGTCTAGAACTCTGCATCGAAGCTTTCCTCCAGTTTTCCCTGATTAGCGAGTCGAGAACAAGAACAATGCAACTGAAACAAAGGAAATTCATTAAAGATTGAAATCAAAGTTCTAGATTGAAACTAAAGTTTACAATGGTTGAAGATACCATGATGGTCGGGCTGACACAAATATTACATTATCTTCGCACACAGACCACCTACTGGGAACAACATGCAGAGCAAGGTCTGAGGCGTTCCAAGCCACAAGAGCAACTTGAAGAGAATAGAAATCGAACACGCTAGCGACATGGCTCCAGATCATGTCCTTTTCTACGTTCGCGATTTGTCTTTGGGAAAAGGCAAAATCAAGTTAGTGCAAGTGATGCTACTGAGAACAATACAAATAAAGAAAACAACCGGTTCTAAAGGGCCATTTCGAAGAATGTAGGTATGAGGCCTTTCTCGACTCCGAAGTCGAGAAAGGCCCCTCCGATGTAACTTAGAGCCCAAAAAAACAAAAAACAAAAAAAAAAAAATTCCTTCTTTTTCTAAGTAGGCAAAAAAAAAAAAATTTTTGAGGGGCCTTTTTCGACTCGCGAAGTCGAGAAAGACCCTCAAGGCCCTCTAATGGCCTTTCTCATTTCGCATGAGTCGAGAAACGTAACTCAGAAAAAAAAAATTTTTTTTTTTTTTTTTTTAACTAGGAAAAAAAGTTTTTTTTTTCAAGAAATTTTTAAGGGCCTTTCTCGACTCGTGGGTCGAAAAAAGCATCTCGAGAGTAAAAAACGCCTGATTTTGGGGGTTGAGAAAGGAAGCTCAAAGTGAAAAACAGAGTTCTGAGGTCGAGAAACGCAGTCCAGGGACCTTTCTCGACTTCTTGAGTCGAGAAAAGAAAGACTTCAGGTGGAAAAACAGATTCGAGGTTCAAGAAATGCAGTTGCCTACAGATATAATTTCTAGCTCCAATCTCATAGAGCACCAATCATGACTAACTGGACCAGCAATGGTATTTTCTATGTATTTTCTAATGCACACCATATCTTATGCATTTATTATGTATACATATACGAAAAAATAGACCCTGCCCCTTTTATAATATATCAATGTTTACCCATAGCTTATTTCAAATATAGATTTTCCAAATGGGACACTATGTACTATATATTTTTCAATAAGCACAATATCCTATATTATGTATTTTCCAACAAGCACAATATCCTAATATTATGTATTTTCCAATAACCACAATATTCTATGCATTTTTATGAAAAATGCCCTCAACATGTATTTCCTATGGAAAAAAATGGACCCTCCCCGCTCTTTTTACCCCGCTCTTTTTTCCCGCCCATACTTAAAATTTGAAATTTAGTACATACCAATTTGGTACATACCTTTGGGACGGTTTCGGAGTCCTGCCATCGTGGATTATGCCATCATGCATGATATTTGGAAAGTTAATCTTTTTACCGTAAAATAAGAATTGTGCCTTAGGCACATTTTCTACTATATAATATAATGGTAACGTAATGTAAGAAACCCAAAACTATTCAAACAAATGTATGCGAATAATATTATTCAATAAATAATATTGAATCTACGTAGCTATTGAATCATAAATATTAAGACCATTATAATAAATTCTAGTGGCGAATTGTATATTATTTGCTATTATAATAAATTCTAGTGGTGAATTGTATATTATTTGCTATCCAGACTATTTGTTATTTACTTATTTTGATTTTTCAACGTCTTTTCTATACCCCGCCCTTTTTCTATACCCCGCCTTTTTTTTCCCGCCCATGCTTCAAATTTGAACTTTGGTACATTGAACTTTGGTACATACCTTTGTAACTGTTCTTTTGAGTCACCATGCTTTCGGAGTGCTGCAGCTTCAATACCGATCAGTGCAATTCTCCATAGCTGAGCTTGAATCATTCTCCATAGCTGAGCTTGAATCATTCGGCACCTGGAAACCAAGAAAATTGATTATTCGATTTTGAGACTGTTTTAAAAAAGACATCCCACTTTAACCTGAACCTGAACCAGCATTTCTGGCTTGGATCTAGTCCAATCGTGCAGGCCCAACAGAGCCAGCAGCAGAGATTCATGGAGGCGGATCCCCTGCGCCTTGTTGCCAATGCAAGGAAAAAATGACGGCGAAGCAATCGGCATGTCGCCGGAGTTGGCATCTCCAAGGTCATAAAAACAGAGCCCGCTCCTCCAATCGAGCCCTAATGCTTCCCTTAGCGCAGATTCTTCTGTGGGCATTTCTTCTGCCAAGGTCGGGAAGAAAAGGTCGAGCTTTGAGACGACCTCGAAACAAAGATAGCTCGTCTTCATCTAGGCCGAACAACAAAGATTCGTCTTCATCGGGCACGCTCGCATGGGGCCGACTTGCAGAGATAAGGGTTTTGCAGAAAGAGGGGACTTGCAGAGATAAGGGTTTTGAATAAAGAGGGGTTTTGGCAGTTGCTACCCCTCCGGATCTTGCAGAAGACGCCGTTCTTGAGCTGATCTTTGGCATGCTAGCATTTGATCGGCAGATTTTAAACCTCTATCTTGGTTCATGCCGGAATGGCCTCTCAAGCTGCATGTCTGCAATCCTATAAAACAGGGGATTCAACTCCGGCCAAGATTTCCAATGGATAGCAATCTCGAGCTGTGTATGATGGAGCTTGGCGCATGCAAGAAGGTAACGATTACTCTTGTATTGGTCTTATGATATGACGAACTCATCCTTTAGATAAGCAGGTGATCTGGTGATTCAAGGCCGTCATTCGTTTTACAACAGGAAAATGCGACAGAGTCTGGCGAATGAATCCGGCGCTTGCACAGAAGGATTTAGGCGATCAATCTTTGTTGCAGAACTTCCCCCCTACTTCGGCTCTGTCTATATGCCGGAATGGCCTGACCTGAACTATCTTGGTTCATGCTATGGCGGATTGTACTTCTACTGCAGAACTGTTATATACTCATTTGCCATTCCCTGTTCATGTCCGTAGCTACTAACCAGATACTTCAAATCCGGCAGTTGCTGCCTGTTCTTGCATTCTTTTGCTTCCAATTCTTGTATAATTCATAGTTGAAGAGTGCAACAGAGATGAATCCGGCTTCATGATTTTGAGGCAGAGGCAGCAAATCCAGCTTCAAGATCAGAGGCAAATGGAGGCAGAGGCAAATCCAGCAAATGGAGGTGAAGGCATACTTTTCAATTCTCTACTTGTAAAAAACTTGCAGACAGATTTGGCTGAACAAAAAGAGCACGGGCCAGAGCTCCACGCTCACCGCTCATCCAAGGTCTTACTTTTTTCCATGGCAGGTGTATTAATGGTCAGCCATGATAAGCATTCTAAATCTCAAGAAGCGGGCAGGTTAGCTCAGATTTACAAGAGGCTGGAACAGATTGACGCTTATTCTGCAGAAGCATGAGCTGCTTCTATTCTAGCAGGCTTAAGTTTTACTTCAGATATGCAGCAAAGGGAAACAAAAACCTTTTCTCAATTCTCGACTCACTAGTCGAGAAGATAACGGTTTATAATTTTTTTATTAAATTAATTAAATTATTTTATATTTAATTAAATTAATTATTAATTATATTTTAATATTATCATTTTTAATCTCCAAGAGATATATTCCCCTTTAGTTATTTTGGTTATCCCCTCCCCTCTTCCCCCAACTCTTCCCACTTGCCCCCTCTTCTCACCCCCCTTTCCGAACTTCCTCCCCTTGCCCCCTTTTCACCCTCCTTTCCGAACTCACCTCCCCTTGCCCCCTCTTCTCACCCCCTTTCCGAACTCACCTCCCCTTGCACCCTCTTCTCACCTCCCTTGCCCCTCTTCTCACCCTCCTTTTCGAACTTCCTCCCTCCCCCTTCTTCTAACTTTTCCCCTTCCATGACTTCTCTCAACTTCTCCCCAAATTTCTTCTCTTCCCCTCCCCCTGATCTAACAACGATTCAATGTAAAACTTAAAATTTTGTCAGTATGAGTCCCATTTTCAGTCCGAGTCCCAAAATTCGAGATTTGTCCCACTTTAATTAAATACGACTTTTATGCAATGGACTACACATAGAGGTGAAACAAGCAGGCCTCGTAGAAGAGATACATGTTAACTTTTTGATAGTTCGATCAGATCTACTATAGGATCACCGGTGATATCGAGAGAAAAGATGATAATTAAAACTGTAGGGTTGAGGAGGAAAACTTGATTGTTTATATGATGTTACTGTGCCTTCGCTGTGTGATAATGCATCAGAAACACCGAGTCATCACGCATACAATTATCATAATACCAACATGGCACTAACACTCATTTTGATGAGATATATTGCTTGATGCGGGATGCTTAGTCATTTTTCTGTCTGATATTGCATTTCCATGTCAATTACCATCTATGGGATTTTTCCTGGTTTGCAATGATCAGAAGAAAGCAAGCAAGTTAACTTCCATCTGCTTTATCTCATTTACTTTAACTTTTAGTATATTATAAAATGTCACTAAGATATTGCATTTTCATTTTTTTAGGGCATTTTGGACCAGATGGATCTCTTTCAAAGTAACTGAAACATCTGGGATCAGATACAGCATAAGTCCTTAAAAGATTATATTAACAAATTGTTCTCAATGTTCACTCTCTCAATAAGCCAGTCACAGCTTTCCAAAAGAGCAGACCATAATATTAAGCTTCTGAATTTTTACTGAGATTTTATGTGGTTTAAGGCTGTTGCATCACTGTTGCTTACTTTTTGAGTAGTTGGAAAGCTACTTTTCAGTACATTTTCTGAGCTTTATGAGAGTTGATCTACAGAACACCGAAACAACCACAAGTGAGGTCAAGTTGGCCAACCTAAGCAACACACTAGCAAACACACAAATAAAAGTTCGCATGCGTTTAACCAGGATGCACGTTGTAAACAAGAACGTCAACATAAGTTCTGCATAACAGTATGGAAATAGTGATTAAGGATGCACGGTGTAAACAAAACATAAGCTTTCTATAACAGTATGGTTTTTCACTTCGGGTAATCTTGATTCCTTTTTTATGGCGTTGCCTAGGCAGTGCCACAAATACCAACTCCATTTTTGGGTAGTCGGTTCTTCCTTTTTCTTAGGCGGCCCAAACTAACAACTCCATTTTTCTTGCATTGCAAACCTTCATGAAGACCTAGTGTAGGCTCTACATCTATGGTGATGGGTTATTCTTGTTAAAAGAACCTTGAATTATTGACAACGGTCACTTAAATGAACTTTTGAAGAAATATTATGGGACAGTATGTATTCGAGCTGGCTTTTATAGGAAACAACAGGAGGCATTGGTCCTTTTTATCGAGAACTTAATCACTCCAAGAGCGATGTAATGTATTTGTTGAAAGGTTACTTTTGTTAAGGTTGCTAGTGGTCTAGAAAGGAAGTCTGAGGGAGATGAGCTTGTTTTTGGATGAAAGGAACAAATAAACATGAGTTATTGTTAATTTTGGATCTATATATTAAGATTTAGGTCCATGCTTTCATAGTCGTGGTCAATGGCTTGTTACTTGGCTGGTTGAACTTGTGGCCTAATAGGTACACTGGATATGTGGCTGCAAGCATGTGAATAAGTCTGGATGAAAATTATGCATGTATTGTATTTTCAGCTTGTTTTCACTGTTTTCTGTTCTCTTGCTTTATGCCAATAGGAGGGAAAATGGTTGGAGAGAATGATGTTTTAGAACTGTAACAATATTGACTTCCTCCTTCCAGCTCGAACTGCTGTTAAATTCTGCAACATTATTACTGGCTACCTATGCAATTATTGCTGGGATATTTGGAATGAATATTCCATTCACTTGGGATGATGGACATGGATTTTTCAAGTGGGTATGTAGGGCAGACCTGTTCTCCATTTCTGACCTATTACTAACTCGTCTCCCTTATATCTACAAGTAGTTATTGTGACTGGTAGTGTCTCTCTCGCAGTTTTTTTAGGCCTTATTGTTTATGCCTGATATAGGGCCTTGTGGGAACTTAATCCCTTCATTCTTCCAATTTCTTTCTCGCATCTCATGTATGGAGAAATTAAATTTGTATATAATTGAAGAGTTTCCCACAAAATGATAGTGGACATCACATTAATTTAAAATAGCAACAAAACTCTTAAATGTGTGGGAACAAAATAGCATGAAGGGTTATTTCAAATAACATTGTGAATGTGTTGTGACAACACTAATATCCATGTTGGCATGGAGTGGGAACCTGGCCCCTCCTATCATCTCGGATGGTAGAGAATATACGAGCCAAATACAGAGAAGATGCATGAAGGTCCATTGAGAAGTTCTATAAGTATGAAATATGGAGGTACTATCAGATAACCTCAGTGAGATTGCAACGATACTTTTTATTATTTTGATTATACTTTTACTTCATTTTCGCCCTCATAAACAACGAAATAAAAGAACTGAACGCTACATTATAATTGATATCGTACAATTCTTCTACTCATGATTGAGATGTACAATTTTCTTGCTTCCTCGCCCCAATCATCTTTGACGAAAACAACAATCTATCAGTTAAAACCAATAACTAGAAATCAATGACCAATGTTTTATGATGTGTTGATCGAAAAGTCAACATTAAGAACTAGGATTTCATCTGCTAACTATAAGTCAATAGCTAAATGTAAGTAGCAGGATCTGAAAGATTGGTATAAATCATATAAATTTGGCCATTGAATTTTGAAATATGCCAAGTCATATTCAAAGAAAGTAAGGTGGTTGTTTACCATTATCTCTAAACCTACCAAAAGGATGTGTGTGAGGTGGATTACATAGGTCGTAGATGTTGAGGACGTGAACAAATGGATGGTAGATGGACATTGAGTTATTTTGTTAGAGGTTCGAGCCCCCATATTTCATATACTAAAACCTTAGGACAAGCCGTGTAGAAGCTCGATATTTCATCAAAACCTAAAGCAAATTCGTATTTCATACTTTAAAATCATAAGTGCCCCCAATCATAAATGACTATAAGCAAAAGGAGAGGTGCCAGGAGGCTCCAACATACGATCTGGGCCGTAGGATCAACAGATCTGACGACTATGCTTTGAACACATTCAAGCTCATAATTATGTGCATGAATACGTGAGTATAGTTGTGGATGTTTTTGAAAGTAGGGGAATCTCTGTGGTCACTCATGGTATTTTTGTCATCAAACAGAGCTGCGCACAACTACCATTAACATTATTAACACTAACCATTGCATTTGACACATTTAAATTAAAATCCCCCTTAAACCCCCTTTGGTTTGGGTGCATATTCACACGGGAGGTTACTCTGGGCAACGAGAGCTGTCGGATGGGCATATTTGCCCTTTATTCCAAGATCTGGACCGTACAAAGCGATCCTCGTTTGTGGGGTATGCATGTACAAGTTTTTGTATACTGTATATTAAGATTTGCAAAATACTATAAGGTTTGAGAGAATGTACTTAATGGTGTTAATTTTGTACATGTATTGTAAATATATTTTTAGAGCTCTCGCTGCCCTACGTAACCCCGTGTGAATATGCACCCAAACCAAAGGGGGTTTAAGGGGGATTTTAATTTAAATGTGTCAAATGCAATAGTTAATGTTAATAATGTTAATGGTAGTTGTGTGTTGATTGTTATATTAAAAAAAATTTTGGGCCCTTCGTACCCTAACTAAAGCAGAAAGAAAATGGGAAAATCTTCCACCTAACATCGAGAAATGAAGAAACATCCATTCAACACTAATACAAGTTCAAACACCATATATATAAATTCTTGCTCAACAAGCAATAGAATGTGAAAAAATATATCTCATAGAAATCTTTGCTGTAGTAGGACTTTGAACAAACCAAGGTAAATAATAATGATGCAGAACAACATTTCCACGCAACAATAAACAACTGTGTGTGTTGTGGTGGCACACTGACTCTATGGTAAAAGGTGCAGGATCATTGTATAACTCAGTAGGAATTTGTAAAGGATTATCTTCTTGCTGGTCCAAGCTTAGTCTTTCATCCAAGCTTACTTTGCAAGTACTGGTATGGTGTCATTCTGATCAAGCGTGTCAGCCGCATCAGAAAATGTTTCACTATCTTCAGCTGTGGATTCAAGTGCAATTAATCTCCTGGGTTGAATCTTGTCAGGCTCAACCTTTTTCAATTGAGTAGGAGACTCAGGAAAACCTGCATGTTTGGGGCTAAAAACAGAGAGTCTATGGTGAGCTGGAGAAGGCATTGTTCTTCCAAGAGGTAGGCTAGGCATGGATGTGGCTTCAAAGTATGTTTCCCTATTCTTATTTTTAGGTCTTCAGTCCTTTGCTCCCAGGGCAGATGGCCTGAGATCCTAGAATTGTAAGAGACCCCAAATTTGAATCAGAAATCATATAGAGGTCACTTCTTGACTGGCCCATTCTAATACTTCTTCTTCATCATGCCTCACTAGATGGAGTATTCTCGACGAAATGAACCACCATGTCCACCATTTCTGCGTGTCTTGAAGGGACCTTATAGGTGCATTGAAATCTAACCTTCCTTGGTCTTCCTCTGTTTCTTCTTCTTGGTTAAATTGCTCCATCGAAACTGCCTAAATCGGGCTTTATTTTGCATAAACAAAAATAAAAGCAGAGGACTTACATTAGGTAGAGAGGAAGGCGTCTTGAAGGAGAGATTTGGGACTGATTGCTCTGCTTCTTCTTTGCATTTTTCTTTTGAGTGGGCCTTGAATCTTTGGAGTACTCATTAGTCAATTGTGACCAATGCTTAAGGCCTCAAGCCATCCAAGAAAGCTTATGTTAGAAGGAATACCTCCAAGAAAATTATTGTCGTTCAAGTTTACTAGCCTAAGGTTGGACAAGCTAGCCGAGAAAATGTGAGTTCCATTGAAGCGATTTGATCTAAGGCTCGACACAGAAGAGCATCAAGCTTCCCCAACTCTGCTCAAAAAGCGAGGATTACCCATGTCATTTTGCATCAATTAAACTTAAACATGTTAGATAATTAAGAGTTGTAGAGTATCATTTGCATCTCCTTGCAAACCCAGTCCGAGGAAGGCGAGCCGACCACTCTTCCTTACGAACAAGATACTCCTTTCCACAAACAAGGTGCACCATTTGCTGCCGTATTCCAGCTCCTTAATTCCCCATCGGCATTACTCAACGAGTTTTTCAAAGAAACCAATGCTGTTAAATCCGCATGTAATGTGCTTTGCCCAGCTACGAAACCTTCTATGAACAAGAGTATCAAATATACCATCGATCGGCAAACCATGCTTTGACATGCATCTTTTTCCTAAAATGTGTGATTAAAAGCTCCAATCACGTCATTAGATGACATGAATTGCTTCATTAAATTTTGCTAAGCCGCGGCCAACTCTTTCAACATGTTACATACAAAGCGATCACATATAAAGATAATCTCAACTGAATTGCGGAGGGCAAGAAGGGTTGTTTTCCATGAAATTCTGATGGCGAGGATAAGCTCCACAATAATTGTGTGAGTATGCACCAGTAAAAATTGGCTTCCATGTACACTGGGGCTGGTATACTGGTTGTTGCCTACTTCCCTCCCATTCAGCTCAATCAGCTTACATCGTTTCACTCAAGATTGCTAAATTTAGGCTCTGCATGATCTTTTCTTGCCTTAAAGCAGACTGTATTCTCTTCTAACGAATCGGACCCTGCTCATTTCGCCGGAAGGAGGAATTCCAGATCTTTTCTGTGAGCCATTCCCAAGCTCTTCGTGGATTCTGCCTGCCTCTGTTCTGCTTCAGCTTCTCAAAAACAGTAAACGGGGCTCTGATTGCTTCTTCTCAAACGCAGCAACAAAACCTCTGTCAATCATCCATATGCACTGTCAGACCCATCGATGCACTGCCATAACCGGAAAATTTGAATATGTAGCACAAACTGCTGAAGCAAGCATCCGGCCACATCATCCTCTGCCACTCCAAATCTGTTTCCACTCTGATCACAAGAACATTAATTTTTTGCAAGAATGCCCTGAAATGTTATCCCCGAGGCTTGCATGTTCAGCCCCTAAAATAAAAAGAGGGCTTTTGTTGTGAGCCCTTGGATGTTGGACCATTGAAAAAAAAAAAGCTAAATCAACGACTAAGAAATGGTGCACTCTAGATGTACGCATTAGTACATCCATTCGAATACGCCATGAAATCTTAGGAAAACCTTTGTGAAAAGCGTACAAAAACACAAAAAAAACCCTCTGTTATTATGCTACATATTGGGAGTCCCACACCCACATTATACATAAATATTGTATTAGTAATAATATATTAATATTGCGCATTAAATCATTGTAGATGGCATCCAATATATTAGAAAATTAACCCATCGAATAAATTCCCTCCAGACCCCTAGTTGTTTTTGCTGAAATTCTTACAGGGCATCCATTGGTAGTCTCGGGTCATTGGATGTCACTGGGCAATCTTCACCATTGTTAGGTGCGATTCATTTTTTGGAAATTTTTAGTTAATAATTAGTTAGAAATATGAAATTGTTGCAAAGGTTGAGGAAGGAAGGAAGGTTCTTTTATCGTCCACGGAGGCCAATCGGCCTATGGGACCCAAATTACACGGGTGCAGCAAGCTCGTTGCTACCCGGATTAAAAAATCCCCCCTTAGGAGGGAAAAACCGTCGCAGCAACAAGCCTGTTGGCAGCTGTACAAATATACATATACACATGAATTCCCGGCACCTCAGATAGGGCTCGGGGCGAGGTGAGTCCGCGATATCCAAAACCTCCCGGAGGTAGGAGCCAAGGGATCTAACCGACGCAAGGGATCAGTAGTTCGTGCGAGGCGCACTGAAGTCGCACCAAAGAGAATGTAGCGAGCCCGACCGACTATAGGCCGGGCAGCCCGGAAGGCATGGCTTTCATCCTCAACAACCCCCGCCGGCAACACCGACAAAGCCCCGCTCCGGGCGGCTCTCCAACCCACCCCGTCGCCTCTGCCAAAGATGGTGGGCCCCCGTCGAATGGGCTGGCGATGATCGCGCTTCTTCATGGGCAACCGAGAACGCAGTAGAGCCGTGGGCCTCAACGAGTGGTGGGGTTTATGTGCTATTTGTAGTGTGCCATCTTTACTGTTCGAGCATGGTGGTCCCGAGCTTCCCCAGGAAACAAGAGTCCAAGTACCCCCGACCCTATCTCGGTCGGCGATGCGTGTGCACTGGGGCACCTATGGGGCCTATACGTTCGTTCAGCTAGCCATTGGGCTCTCTTGTCCTTCCAACAAGCCACAGTGGTCGCGGGCTCATCGCCACGCGTAAGCCAAGTCGCGGGGAGGCCGATTGTCGCCCATCTTTGGCCACCTTTTGGAAATAAACAATGTGTCTATTGAGGGGCGCGATGCTGCGGGGGCATGAATCGTCTCTCGCAACAAGATCGATATGGGCTGAGGGGCTTGACCCCAAGTACCCGCGTCAAAAATGCTTTCTGGACCTGCTCTAAGTCGTTCCAAGCGCCAAAGACACCACTGGGCCCCACATCTCGACCCCATACAGAAGAACTGGCTCCACCAGTGCCCGGAACAAATGTGACTGGTGGCCCCAGTCATACAGCTCTGCCCTGTGACTATTGTTTTGCATTGCGTACAACGTCTTCCAACCTGCGGTCACCCGAAGGCGAATAGATGCATCCCAATACATTGAAGACGGAAATTCGACTCCCAGGTACTTGTAGCTGGGTGTGACCTCTGTCATCTGCCCCTAATAAGTGAGCGCCGGAGGTGCTGGATGACGTGAGAAGGATATGAGGACCACCTTAGTCTTGGCCAGGTTGACACGCATGTACGTCGCCTGGCAGAGGGAGGGGATGTTGTATTTGCATATATGTACATATGGTTCTTCGCCTAGCATTGGACGCCCTGCACGAATATCAGCAAAAACAACTGGGGTGTCTGGGGGGAATTTATTCAATGGTTTGATTTCCTAATATGGGGGATGCCATTTGCAATGATTTAATATACAATATAATACATTATTAATTAGCATGATATTTATATATAATGTGGATGTGCATTTGTCCAATTTTTCTTTTGGCTAGGGGTGGTTATATCTAAGATGAGCTCCATTCTTCAAAAATATTGCAGTAGAACTACATGGGAAATGGATCATGGATGAAATAATATTAATAGATCAAAGAACATGGAGTATTATATGTTGTAGAATACAACAAATGTAAATGCCCCTAGTCGAGCACACTTTCTTCTCTGTTAGGTTGCCATGCAGCCTCAAATAGCTTAATCATATACTATGGCCTCCCAGCCCATTGAAATATATTTGGGGTCGAAGGCAACCCTGTAACAAGTAATACTACGAACAAAGGAAAGCAATACCTGTGACGTTCCAGGTATTTATACGGTATATATATGCATACCATGACACGTCACCAACATGTAATTAGGCCTAGGGGCTAATAAAATTAATGGATAATTATGGATTTTATTAGCATAATTACCCTAATTATGCTAATTGGAGTCTAATTAATTAAATGTCACCAATAAGGGGGTGCCACCTGGCCCAAATCAATTGGCCAAGGAGGACTTGCTATTTTGGTTGGAGAAATAGGGGTCCTATCCCCCATTTCTGCCCAAATTCGAATTGGGAAGTGAGGAGGAGCAGCAGCTATCAACTTTAGCCAATCTTTGCCAGTACTTGCCAACAGCCTTAAGCTATGGAAGCCTTCCGTGACAACGGCTCTAGCCAAGAGACTGGTTAGTCCTTAGATAGCTTCTATTTCTGCTGATACTTCTTTGAATAGATGGATTGATTAAATTCTCTTTCGTATGCTGTTCTGGATACTTAGAGGGTGTTTATATTCTTTCTTTCTGCTCCTTCCGTGTATTGAGAATTAAGGGAAAGGGTAGAGACCTAAAAGCCTCTTAGCAATAGAGATGTCTCTAGCTAGACCCCTTAATACCCAATAAATGCGGCCTGTGCACAAGAACCAACCTGGCTAAGGATGCTATGATGTGGTTCAGCACCAAATAACGAATATGATGGTGAGTCGGGGGTGGGGTCTTGCCTAGCACGGCTACAGGATTCCTATGGTGTGCTAGGCTTATAGCCGGTCACTGTGTGTGGGCCGGGTATGGGTCTGACACTCCCTGGATCGCAGGAGACGTGCCTATATGGACGCCCTGGACTCGAACGGGCAGGTGAGCCGGCCTTTAGATTTAGATGAGTAAGTCGGGTACAGATGCGGGGGTCGCTGATGTGGCATGTGTTCTCTAGCACACCCAGGGATCCGTCATGCTCGGGGAGGAGACGCCTCTCTGACCTGCCTCATCGGACTGGGGAGATGTAAACCGGAGTAGTCCCGTAGGGTGATTCCATGGGATTGCATCTCTGGAGGGCTACAAGCACGTCATAGCATGATTCTGCCTATCTGCAAAGTGTGCACAGGAGGGACGGATGGAGTGGACTACCCTAGCCATTGTCTTATGCCAGCCAACGCCATGTTATACTTCCGTCTGTTGATATCTTGAGACCCTGACCGTCAGTTGAAGGACATTGCAAAGAGTAGAAAAGAAGGAAGAGCATTTGACTCAAACAAGTCATTGGATTGCATTGAAAAGAGCATCCTATCATGCTCTAACAATTTTGGGGAAGCAGACATCTTATGGTGGCCTCAATTTTTTGTTCAGCAACGTGAGCTGCTACATACCATGTCCCAAAGTCGAACACCTATTATTTTCAACTGGCCAGATACATACACTGTGCCAGCACAAGATGAAAATCAAATTGAACATGTGCAACTTGCGCCTAGCTCAAATGAAGATGAAAGAGTGATGTACACGGGCCCTAGACGCACAGCACAACAAGTTGTCCGGGTCTCTGGATCTGTCACTGAGATTCAGAAAGGAATGCTTGTTGCTGTCCCAGCAGATGATGATGAGACTGGGAAGCCATTTTGGTTGGCTAAAGTAGTAGATGTAACACGACAGGACGGAATTCCTACTCAGCTAAAAGTGCACGGGATGAGAACAACATCAGCAAATGCATTCAGTCGTAGTTATACCATGGAGATGGTAAAAGCTGGAGTAGGAAAGAGAGCAAAGACTAAAGCAAACACAGGCATCATAGACCTTACTGAAGTGAAAGTACTAGCATATGGAGGATTATATTTTGGTGGCCAATGAGTTACGACAAACAAACATGGATTCAATTGTGCACAGCAATGCTGGGCACTATTTTTAGTTACCTAGAATTTTGTCCATTGAGCGCATTCATTAAGTGTGTAGGTGTGTCCATTGAGCAGGGATTTTGGTAAAGTTATTATATGAATGTACATTAGTATTTGTTATGTTCGTACTATAACATGGGTATCTTAAAGCTTTCATAAGTGTGTAGGTGTCCATTAAGTAGGGCTTTTAGTAGAGTTATTATATGAATGCACATTAGTACTTGTTATGTTCCTATTATAACATACGTATCTTAATGCAAATTGAACATGCATGGGCAATAATGTTTTTCTGAATAAGTCTCAGATAGTCCCATTTTAAAAAAACATGACCAATCATTGATACCAAAAAAGTGACATTTAAATAGATACAAGTTCATCAATTGACTGCTGCCAAAGGAGATAATTTAGAAGCACTTTTTGCAAAGTGTAAAGAATATGATATTTGTGTACCACGCCCTCTATTTCCATTAGTTCAGAGCACTGCTGCCAAAGGAGATAATTTAGAAGCACTTTTTGCAAAGTGTAAAGAATCTATTTCCATTAGTTCAGAGCACTTCAATGCTTCTAATCAAAGCACTTCAATGCACATCAATGCTTCTGATCTGAGCACTTCAATGCAACTTCAATGCTTCTGCGCATGATTCAGGTTAATAATATTCTAAAATTGTTGCAGCCCAAAAGATAACATTGTAAACTGGTTTTTATCAAATATTTCTTTTCTCCCTCCTACTTAGCCACATTTGACATATACATACAAATTAATAAGATTTCGAACATAAAGATCCTCCATGAAGAATAAGAATGTCTTTTTGTTCTACATTTCAATTGTGGCTACAAATACAAATTTTAAACTGAATAACTAAGATATGATTAGCATGGATTCTCTTTGCAGCATAGCCATTTTGCTCTAATACTATTTGTAGCTCATAGCCATTTTGCTCTAATACTATTTGTAGCTGTCTAGTATGTCCGAAATCATGCCTCAAAATTCCATGTCCTTTGGAAAGAGGATTGAAATGTCAAAAACCAGTTCAGTTAATTTATTGCATATCATGCAATGCATGTTTGCATTTTCTAGTCCAAGTCAAATGCATGTCGGGCAACATGTTCGCCCCATTCCACATTCGAGACAATTTTGCATGCCAAATTGTTAATCAGAGAATTTGCTTCACGAAACCATCCTATCCTGTCAAGAAGGCCAATCATGTAGCATATTGCTTCATAGAAGGTGCATTGCAATTGTAATTTGCAATGAAGGCAAACCAATGACAATCAAAATCCACTAAATCACTGTGGCTAAGGCAAACAAATTACTACTAAAAGGGAACAAAACCTTTTGTTTGCATTTCCATAAGCAATTGAGTGCATCTTTCCTCTGGCAGTGTTATGCATGTGTGTTGTGCATGTGCGTGGCTCCAAGACACCACATTCTGCTGCAGCATCACATCTTGACAATGAAAAGCTGGCAGGCTTTCTTAATGCAGCCATTCTCCATATAAACCATCATGGCATTCCATGAGTAAGAGACATGTATCTGAAAGATGTTTCATTGTGACATAAGTAGCAGTCAGGTAGTCCAAGAAATCATATCCCTCTCAGGCATTTGCTTGAAAAATTCAAAGCTTTTTCCATATTTCCCAGTTGAGTACAAATTGAGGTCATTGTACTCCAATGACATGCAGGCATTAAGTCAAAAAGTCCAAGAAATCATATCCCTCTAGGCATTTGCTTTAAAAATTTAAAGCTTTTTCCATATTTCCCTGTTGAGTACAACTTGAGATCATTATACTCCAAGTGACAAAAAAAAATCTGATAGCCTCTGCCAGGCATCCTTGCTTGCAATAACCAGGGCAGACTATATCATGCTTAGGCATTTGCTTAAATAGTCCAGGAACCTCCTTGGGATGCCCTACTTGTACATAAATATCAATCATCATATTCCTCGTATACAACACATCATGGATTTACCATGCTTACTACAGCATACATCAATCAGATACAGGATTCAAAATCATTACAATAGTCTCTGCATTGTTGTAGACGGTGTGAAAATCTGTTTTGGTTCTACCGGAATGGCCCAATAGGGCTTGTTTCTGCAGAGATATCTATTTTTACCTATAGACTAAACTATGCAGAAACGCTCTGCATAACTCAAACCCTTCAGATAAAACCCGATCTTAAGACCAAATCCGACCTGGTTGATGAAAGAATCGGATATCACAGCCAATTGGTCGACTCTGAACCTTCAACATATTCGTCGTTGCTGCCTTCTGAAGAATATAAGGTATGTCCAGTTCCATCGCTTCCGGCATTCAAATAAAGCTCTTGAGTGAAAAATGAAAGGCTAAGGAAGCTCTTGAGTGCTATGGAAGGGAGAAAATGAAAGAATAATATACAACAGTTCAGAAAGCTAAGGCTGCCAAGATCGAATGCTCCCCGACCTGCTGCTCCTGTCGTCCGACCTGCTCCTGCCGAAGGAAATCCTAAAGCAAGGGAAAAGGTATCATCTAAACCGTCCGATTTAGTTAAGCGATTTAAACCGTTGGATTTAGAGTGCCATTCTTATATACGTAGGAGGATCATTGGTTAGGGTTTTGGTCTAGGGTTTGCAGGAGGGCGCTGGGAGTGAATCCGGCAGGCGCAATGGTGGAAAAAACCAAGGGCCGGAAGGACGAGGTTGTTACACGAGAGTACACCATAAATTTGCATAAACGATTGCATGGATGGTAAATCTTTCTCGATATATTAGGTTTTGTATTATTGTTAATTGTTGCAGTTGATTTCTTTGATAATTCGTCAATCTTAATGCGCAAAGCTGTTTTGCATTCCTGTATAATTGTGCAGTTTAGGATCAGAAAAAAATAGATTGTTCTAGTCTCATGATCGTTTTTGTATCTCGTTCTTTTCAGTACATTCAAGAAAATGGCCCCAAAGGCAGTCAAGGAAATAAAAAAATTTGCACACAAAGCCATGGGTACAAAAGATGTGAGGGTAGATGTGAAACTTAACAAGCATGTGTGGAGTCGTGGTATCAGAAATGTTCCAAGAAGGGTTAGGGTTCGCATTTCGCGCAAGAGGAATGATGACGAAGATGCCACAGAGGAGCTTTATTCCTACGTTACTGTTGCAGAGCTTCCTCCAGAAGGCTTTTCAAATCTTGGTACGAAGAATGTTGAAGAAGAAGACTGAAGAAAATGCTAGTATGTTGACATTTTGTGTATTCACCGTATTCGAATATTCTGTTAAATTAGAAATTTTATGGAATTTTCTTGAGGTGACAGATGAGTGGAGTTTTATATATTGTTGCTTTTGAAATAGTTTGGCTAGTTTAAATAGTGTTCTTTGTTTAATTGCAGCCAAATTTCTAGCCATTTGATATGGTGCATTTTGTGCATGGCATCATTTGTTGTATTCTTCCGGTTTGTGCATAGCATGGCATCATTTTCTGTATCTTCTAGTTTTTATATGATGCACTACAGGCTTTTGAGATGCGGAGTTTGACATTAAAAACTCATTTCTATTTTGGCAAAGAAATAGCTGCTCTGCAAGGCCACAATTATATTGCAGGTTCATGCATATAAACTTCTGGATCTGAACAAAGTCTTGCAAGCCAGCCTGGCACTCTTTTAGCAAAAAGTTGTCTGCTGATAAATACTCAATAACTCAATAAACCAGTTGCATCAGCTTAACGGTTCAATCCTATGACCTCAGTTCAAGTGGCAAGTGTGAGATATATCACAAACGTGTAGTGCAAGACTCCAATGTAAAGATGATGTAGAAGAAAAATCAGCCAGCCAATCAGCCAGCCTTGAGAAGAAAAATGGATGGATGAGAAGCATTTCCAGTCAGTTCGCCCTTGGATTGGCCATGGCTATGGGGTTTGCATCCCTGGATTGGCCATGGCTATGGGGTTTGCATCCCTGGCTTTCTGTGCCAGGAAGAAGAGATGCTCCGTCAGTGTTGCAATGTTGCAAAAGAAATTGTCTAAGACAGATGTCTCAAACTGTGCATGCACCCATTCTAGGATTTTATCAAGAAATCGAAATTAACTGATTCAAAGGGAAAAGAACAAAAAGAAAGCCCCTGCGCATATGTACTTGCGATTCAGCTTCTTCACTGCCGCTCTGCATTCCAGCCTGCGAGAAAATTTTAGAGCTTCAGAAGCTTTGAAGCTTCAAGTTCTTCAGTGGACGAGTTCAAGATCTCTTCAGTTAGAGAATGCATAAAATAGAGATGAATAAGCCGAGTAGGAGACGGGGCTGTGTAGAAACACAGTAGAAGGCGGGCCTCGCCTAAAAACGTCGACACAGTTCAACACAAAATTTTGCCATTTAAAAACATGTCAAGTAAGGCCGAAATTTTAAGGTGGTTAAAATTTTGTATTCTCTTCCAGGTTTAACATGTTCTGAGAGCAGAATCTCATTTAGAGTTCTGCAATCATTCTTCCATTCAGGTTTAGGCTACGTTCCCATGAAGCAGACCGGACTTCCAAATTTCTTGTCAAGCTGAAGTCGAAACAGTTCCCATGTTCATATTTAACTTCAAAATTTGAGGTCAACTTCCAAAGCTGGCTTGGATTTTTCAGAAATGGAGGGGGGTTTCTGAACCTTCAATCTTAGAGTCCGGTCGGAGGCGCATGGGAACGTAGCCTTAAAGTTTGGAATTCAAAAAAAACCTTGGCCGTTCATTTTTTTGCCCCTTTTGCAATGGTTCCATTTCCCTTCTTTCTTAGCCCTACATCTGTGGATGATTCGCCCAGCCGCGTGGAGATCTCCAGTTGGATCTGCACATGGCAGATATAAATTCGGATATGCGGGTTTTGCAGAACTGTGAGCAGAAGGAGGCTAGCGATGGCAGAGAGGGTAGGATGCCTGCCTGAGAGTAGCTCGGTTGCTGCATCGAAATTACACACTGCTGTGGAGGTGCAGCACTGTGATGCTCCTGCTCTGAAAATTGTGGAGCAACATGAAAATTGTGGCTGTACTGTGATGCTCTCAGCCAAAATTTCAATAAAATTCTAATACAGTGTTGTATCCACCGCTGCGATTCCTGGCAAGGATGGCCAATCAATGTTCTTTAATGGAATTCGTAAATTAGGTCTTATATTATTACCTTGCCTTGAAAAAGAACCAATTGGATCTGCCATTTAGATAAGCCTCCCATTTAGATAAGGCATCGTCATGGGTTTGTGCTTGGATTGCTTGGATTTGTGCTTGGTTTGTGCTTCGATTGCTCTGGATTGCTTTGGTCTATAGCATTTGTCTTGTTGCACGAGTTGCAGACGTACACATGCAGGTTTTGAAGAACAAAGGGCTTCTTGCTTGCTTGCGCCTGTCGGATGTCGCCTCTCGGCCTGCGTTGGCTGTCCTCCTAATTCAGGTTCTGCCACGTGTATGGTGAGCAGACCCATGTGCATGAGGCTATTAGCTATTTGGGAAATTTGATATCCAACGGCTGATAGCTTTTTAGATTTTTTTTTTTTTTTATGAACCCATTACAATTATGAACCCATTAGAGTTACAAGGCTTTGTCGTGGTGGCAGTCGCCGCCGCCAGAAATTCTTTTTAGTGGGGCGGGAAATGCCAAATTCCATTAGAACGAACGGAAATAGCTATGAACTAGCAACAAAAATTGGGCAGATACTAACATCGTTGAGGTATTATCACTTAAAAAGGGAAGCCCAGGCCTCTCCAATTGACTCTGTTAATTTTGCTTGGACAACGTATCTGAGAGTGAATTTACAATGTACACCAAGAAGCTTGTGTAGCGTGTTTGTTTCCTTTGTTTATTTGTCAGCTAGAAAAAACTTTTCCATCTCACACAAGGTTGAATTGTTTCGGTAGCATGTGGTAGCCCACAAAACCCACATCGCTGCGATTCTTGGCAAGGATGGCCAATCAATGTTCTTTAATGGAATTCGTAAATTAGGTCTTATATTATTATCTTGCCTTGAAAAAGAACCAATTGGATCTGCCATTTAGATAAGCCTCCCATTTAGATAAGGCATCGTCATGGGTTTGTGCTTGGATTGCTTGGATTTGTGCTTGGTTTGTGCTTCGATTGCTCTAGATTGCTTTGGTCTATAGCGTTTGTCTTGTTGTGTTTCCAAGCCACGAGTTGCAGACGTACACATGCAGGTTTCGAAGAACAAAGGGCTTCTTTACTGCTTTCGCTACCGTTCGGATGTCGCCTCTACCTGCAAGGTTGTTCTCTCCTAATTCAGGTTCTGCCACGTGTATGGTGAGCAGACCCATGTGCATGAGGCTATTAGCTATTTGGGAAATTTGATATCCAACGGCTGATAGCTTTTTTTTTTTTTTTTTTTTTTTTATTATAAGACATTGTAGTTATTTTGGACCATTACATGAAATAGGGTAAAGGTCGAAATAAGTATTTGATGAATGGTTGTATTAGAAGAGTTCTATTTAAAATAATATACATCAGAAATACAAAGGAATTTTGGAAATATGAATTTCTAGGGCATACAGTTGGGGATTGCGATTGTAGACGATCATGTGGAGACGGGTAGATATGGCTGGCATCGGTTAAGGACATGCCCACGACCAAAGCATAGAGAAGATGGGCTGGCCCCAAAACATGACGGTAATAGGTACATCCTTCTAGGGTTAGATGTTTTTATAAAGAGGAGCACTGCACAAAATGGATATAGCATTTGCAAGCGGCCTTAGGCTGCTTCCGGATTTAGCCATGACAAGAAAGAAGGGGGATCTTAACATGGCTACCAGGAAAAGAATGGCAGAAGAAAAGAGTGAGAGTAGTTATAAGAAGATTTATCAGTTCAGGAGCTCCGCAGTGAAGGGCAGCATTGCTATTGATAAGCAAAAGGTCAGTAGCAATACTGATGGAGGAACAGCCAATGTAGTGGAAAAAAGCAATGCACAAGAAGATAGACCAGCAATTATGGTGGATGGTATTCCTGTGACTTACAACAGTGGAAATGGAGCCAAGAATACTAGACATACTTCAAATGAAGAATCGAGCAGATACACAGCAGAGGAGATGGCACCAGCTGCACGTCAAACTAAGGTTTGGATATATATTTTTAATGCATGATTTTGGATGAATATGGACCAGATCTGGTGTAGCTGATGTAACTGATGTTTCAGAATATTTTGCTTGTCTATATGAGTACCTAGATCTAAAGGAGTATAGCAGGATATCTGGTTAAGTTGTGAGCCTTATTTAAGTTGTGTAATCCTACTATTATGTAAGAAGGAATTTGGGCGGATCAAAAACTGATGCTGATCATCATAATTTTAGCAGATTTACATTAGTTTAGTAGATGTGCATAAGTTTAGTAGATGTGCATAGGTTAAAATAAAAGTTACATTATTATAGATCTAGGCTTAACTTGATTAACAGCATAGGCAGTCACTTTTTTTAAGGGAATATTGAAGATTTTGGGCATCCCAGATCTGAACAAGGGTAACCAAGGCTTTGGCTATTATGGTTACCAAGATCTAGGATGTTTAATTAATATAGGATGATGTTTTCAATTGAATAATAGCAAGGTGATGGGGGATAACCTCAAGGAAGCCCATGACACCTGCTAGTAGCTTAGGTTTTTACCCATATTTGGCTAACTAACCTCTGGTTCTACTACAGGTAACAGGCTTCCTTGCTACTTGTTTATGTATTCTATCTAAAGATATTGGATAAGGATGGCCAATTTGATTGAATGCTTGAAGACAATATTACAAGATCTTCTGATCTGATGTTATGACAACATAGGGATTATTTATGTTTTTCATATGCTGCTGTAAGCATACTATCATGAATATAAGTCTTAATAATGCTGAAACCTAAGGTAAATCTTATTTTGGATTTTCTAATGGATATTTGACTATGTATGTTTTCTGGAAATGATCTTTAATATATTATCATTTGGCTTATTTGGATTCCATTGCAAGGCCTTGGCTTAAAGTATACCTGATTTAAGTCTTGGGCTGCCAATTGTACCTTGGTACTTTCTTGCAAAGACTGTACTTAGGTAACAGATCTGGACTGTTGGACAGTACAGACGTTTAAGGTTTTTTTTTTTTTTTTTTTTTTTTAGCACGCCAGCCTAACCAAGCGTGCAACCCTCCTTGCAATTCTAGCCTATCCACGTCGCACCTCCACCTCATCAAGAACTGTTGTGGCATTACTTGTTGCCGTTAGATTCTTTTTTTCCCATATCTACGGCCATGAAAATTAGATAGAAGGCCAAAAAATAAGACGGAGATGTTAAAAGTCACGAAATAACCTCTTCTACATCGGGGCTATGTTTTCTATAGTAAGGGAAGCTTCTACTGTATGGCGACATCTTAGCAAATCCTCCCGCGATGCTCCCGTATTTTTTCGCTTTTGTATGCCTTGAAATTTTGCATCTTGGCATATTTTTGAAGCTCTATGGATATGGATATAACAAAGTGTGGATCCCGCGATGTGCCATGGGCGGAAATCCGAAGACTCACCGTAATAAGCTTTTTGTTTTGTTTTTCTTTTTTTCCTTTTTTTAACAACCTTGGTACTTTCTTGCAAAGATCAGATATTTAGGTAATGTGATCCGGACTTTGTTGGTTTTTTTTTTTTTTTTTTTTTTTTTAAGGTTTTTTTTTTTTTATGAACCCATTACAATTATGAACCCATTAGAGTTACAAGGCTTTGTCGCGGTGGCAATCGCCGCCGCCAGAAATTCTTTTTAGTGGGGCGGGAAATGCCAAATTCCATTAGAACGAACGGAAATAGCTATGAACTAGCAACAAAAATTGGGCAGATGCTAAGATCGTTGAGGTATTATCACTTAAAAAGGGAAGCCCAGGCCTCTCCAATTGACTTAATTTTGCTTGGACAACGTATCTGAGAGTGAATTTACAATGTACACCAAGAAGCTTGTGTAGCGTGTTTGTTTCCTTTGCTTATTTGTCAGCTAGAAAAAACTTTTCCATCTCACACAAGGTTGAATTGTTTTGGTAGCATGTGGTAGCCCACAAAACCCACATTCTTTTTTAAATTGGTAAGATACATGAACAAAAGGTTTTCTTTGGCGAATGGTAGCTCAAGTTTACAACAATTGTACCAAGGTTCGGAAACCAATTTCTATTCTCCACACAAAGTTGAATTGTTTCGGTAGCATGTGGTAACCCACAAAATTGAATTATTTTGGTAGCATGCGGCAACCCACATTCTTTTTTAAATTGGTAAGATACGTGAACAAAAGGTTTTCTTTACTGAATGGTCCATTCATTATGTAGCTCAAGTTTACAACAATTATACCAAGGTTCGGAAACCAATTTCTATTCTCCAGTTAAAAACATTTAACGTTTGAAATTGTCACGTTCAAATTGTCACCTTCAAATTGTAGTGCAATCCCAGTAATAATTTTAAGTCTCAAAAATAACACAAAGAATCAGATTTTGAGTATACCACATATGTTTTTGAGTATACCGCAACTGATCAATGAGCATTGCTATACTTTGAAATATATCTCAACTTATAGTCGTCAAAGGATGACGACGACTCAAGTGTGTTTGAGTAATTGAAGGAAGAATGCACAAATAAGAATGCACATAAACAATTGTTTCAATCATCCCAGAGGACCTATCACAAAGACAACTATTATTATTAATAGAAACGGTTAGTTCAAAAGAGGAATCGATATGAATCCTCCCCTTTTACTGACTTTTCTCCAATCTCCCAAATACAATTCTATCTAAAGAGTAGAGCTCATTAGAGCTCATGATCATCTTGAAAAGAATGATAAGAACGATATAGCATAAGCCCTCTATCCATAGTATGATAGCATAACCCATTTATATTGGTTCCAGCATTGTTCAGATTCTTTTGTATGCTGGTTCAGGTCCAAATTATTTCAGCGGGCAGGTTTTATATCCAGGTCAGGTCATCTATAGCCAGGTCAGGTCATCTGAAGCATAATATTCATCCACCACAAACTTCCCAGCCAAATGGCAAACGAACTGTAAAAAGTAGAAAATACCAATGATTACTTTCACCCTTAGTTCCACATGGAATGTCCTTAACCTGCACTAAATATCAGCTTAGTAAAATAGTTTATTACTAAGACATAGTATTATCTAAATATTACGTCGAAGATCATGTATTTGCCATGCTACTGATCCCTATATTTGCCATGCCGTTGTCAGTTCTCAATTATTTGGTCCATTAAGGTATAGCCATTAAGGTTTTAATGACTTGGAACCTGGCATCATGTTCTGGAGATTACACAGGGGCTGTCAAAAAGAAAATATTCCTAGAAATGTACAATCCAAGCATGACATGCTTGAAATAAATGGCATGTTGCAGTTTAGGACAATTAATCTAGCTTCAAGTTTGTTAGAATTTGTTAGAATCTGAAGGACAGGAACCTCCTTCGCCATGTCTTTCTTGATCCAGTCTTTCTCAACCCAGTCAGTGCCAGCCCCTGCTTAGCAACATGGAGATCAAGCTTGAGCTTTGTTTTGGTGAGATTCTAAGATAAACACACAGAAAATATCATTGCCAATTTCGTTTCCTTCTACACATCTGCGAAGACTGTCAACGGCGAGGATTCCGGGCATTTTGTTGAGAGGACCAAAATGTTTTGTGCCCAATTTCTGGCTTAAGCTATGGCCCTCATCTGCTCTTCTATAATTAGAGCTCCTTTGGATGCTGGGAAAGAGTACGTATTGCCTTATGGGCTCTGTTTTCTTATGACAAGTAAGGATGAAATCCTCAGACTTATTCATATCCAAATTATGCACTCTCTTTGTCATTCAGGTTTGCTTCCTTAGGCTTAACTCTTTTAATCTCAACTGCTTTTCGATCTGTAACAATCTGGAGCGATTTCAACTGGTCCTCGAATTCATGTAAGTTTGTATGTGGAACTTTGAACTGGTTCTCAAATCCACCTAATTTTGTATTGGTGCACAGAATTTGGCAGTGGCTTTACCATATTTTAAGGAAGTGAGATAAAGATTAAACTACTTTTGTGTAACATTTGCAGTGCAGTACGATGATAATTGTTGCATCTAAAATAACAGATGCGATGCATTATGCCAACCATTATTTTCCATGTTGGTAGGACGATCATAATAGGAAACAGATTTTGTTTGAGGTTGTTATTAGAGATTGTTCTTGGTGTCTTTTGTACCAATGAGCACAATATCAATGCTGGGTGGTCAAATGAGGAAATAGATCGTCTCGTTTAAGATGTAAGCCTTTGCAAAATAATTACGGTTTGTTTCATATGGTTAATGGCTTAGCAAGATGACGTAGAAGGCTAGGCAGTCGGGCTCGCGTTGATTTATTCCCATGGTAATCCGAAGATCGACGGCGGCCATATCATAGCATTTCTATGATACAACGGTTTCATTTGACATGTTATCAGAAGAAGACATTCTGAACGCGCCGATATAATGGGCTCTCAAAGGAGATGAACCCCTTCATAATACTTCCCAAATTACCTCCTGAAGCTGTATAACAAGGAGATAAAAATTTACTGACAGCAATGCATCATTAAAATCAGGGAATTGGGCTCCGAAAGGCAACGACTTCATTAGATGTCAATGCTGCAGATTTATATAATAAATTTGAGACAACCATTCTGCACAAGGAAAGATTAGGTTGAAGGCATTTGCAGTAGACATGCGCGTATACTTTTTTGCTTCTGAGGAGCCCAACTAAGGCAATCATTTGCCAGAGAGGGAATCTCTTACCATCAGTTCCAGGATGGTGCCACTTGTGCTGCATAATGAAATAACTAGCTAATGTCCCCTTTTATTCTTCTCCTTTTTCTCCCGATATGTCGATGTTGGTGACGATTACGACTCTGCATCCCACGGCGACGTAAGGTATCTGGTGCTTGCAGATGTTGTCGGAGTC
Source organism: Isoetes taiwanensis (assembly GCA_021234155.1). Lineage (NCBI taxonomy): Eukaryota > Viridiplantae > Streptophyta > Lycopodiopsida > Isoetales > Isoetaceae > Isoetes > Isoetes taiwanensis. The sequence goes on along the minus strand of JAJEKV010000002.1, from coordinate 29,029,186 downwards.
CCTCTTTTTGTGCTTGCATATGGGAGGGAGCTGGGCAGGGGAGAAAGACTGCATTAAAAAAGACGTGGCGAAGGGGTCTCCTGTGCTTCCGGATTCTAACAAACCTGAAGCTGAATTGTTTGACCTAGACTGCAACAATCGAGAAGATAAGATATAGCCGACTGCAAATAAAACAACCCATGGCCTGTATAATAGGGTCTTGACGAAATGGATAGCATATAATCGCCTGCCTTAACCATGTGACAAACAATCTAACAATAATTAGGTTTGGCAAGGCTACCTCCAACAAAATAAAAACGACTGTACCTTCTTAATGACAAGCTCACCATCGCAGGATCGTGATTATTCCACCAGAAAAATCTACAGATGCGGTCAGCATAAAGCAAGAGATTAAATGAATGTTCATCAGCACGATTCCTGAGGCATCAGGAGCCCTGATGCGCCGATTTGCCAGTCCTCCACTGTATGATCTGTTTATCTTCGACCATCTGTCTTCCGATGCTTGAAATGTTCATCCGTTTGTGCTCAATCCTCCACTTTTATACTAAGGAAAAGAAGAATCCAGAAGGTTCTACATTCATCCGCAGTTCTCTATTCAAGGCCGATCTTAAGCATGTGAACGAAAGTTCTAGAAGAATCAATACTATTCCTAGAATTTTTAGGCCTTACACGTGTACATTTTAAAGCTAGGCCTAAGCATACACAATTTTTATCTAAGCTGCCCTCTTGCCATCCGTAATACAATTATATGTTAGAGATAAGTCCAAAAAATGCTGACACAGTTCAATAGAAAATTTTGTCGTTTAAAAACGTGTCGAATGCCGATTTAAGGTGATTAAAATTTTATATTCTCTTCCAGTTTTAACATGTTCTAAGAGCAGAATCTCAATATCTCATCTTCCAAGTACCGCTTCTTTGATTCCGTGCTGTTGTGTGTAGGCCAAGCTTCCAACCTGGAATTAGAGCTATGGGATGCTACTTTACACAGAGTAGGTTTGTGTTTCAAGGTTTTGGCACTTCTTAGATTTCGATAACATAAGTTTATATACGTAGGAAATAGTTTATCAATAAATGCATCTCAATATGCCAAGCCTAACAAATTCGGTTAAAAATCGAGGCCCATGTTCTGTTGCAAAGAAATTTGCTTCATATTGTCATTGTCATTTAGGTAGACCCCTTTGAGATGTGTCAAAGCTTATAGTCGTGTTAGATCCTATGGTAGATCCCTTGGAGATATGTCAAAGCTTATAGCCATGGATCACCTGCCATTGGCTACCAAAACCACTTCAAAAAATGATGCAGCCTTCTATTAGCCCACCTTCTCTTGAGAAAAGTTTTATCTAATCCGTCTGGTCTGCCCCAATCAGTATTAACAATCTGTATTCTTCTCGTTTGGCCTAGCATCCTCGCGCTTTTGCATCTTTCCAACTTTGTCAGCTTTGATTAGTTTTTTCGAAAAGAAAGTCATTGAAATGATAGAAATGCCCTGGATTTTTTGGAAAAGGAAGTCATTTGAATGACAGAAATGATCTGGGTGTTGCTATTATTTTTTTAGTTTGTGAGTTGCAGCAGTTCATCCACTTGCATCTCTTGCCACATTTTCTTATCGACGTATTTCTTGCAAGACATTGTTGGGATGATTCAATTTTAACAAGTTGCTACTGCTTCATTTTGCCTGATGCATCACATTATGTTACAAATAGAAAAGCCCCTTGGTAAGAACAATAGTATTTACTTTAGATTCATCACATTCATAGTGCTCCAGTTCTATATATATATTCTTTAATCTAAGAACATGACCTCAAGTACCACCTTATCTTGAAGGCTATAGTATCCACGTGTTCAAAAAGTTGACTGGACCTGCCATGAACAGGGAGGTCCAGACAATACTTCATCTCTCTTTTAAATTGTTTTTCTATAGCTGTGATCTTACAGGTTAGGATTTTGTCCTTTGAATCCCATCTATTTCCAACGGATTTCATTTTAGACCCTTCATTCACTGTAGGTACCCTCCCATCAATCTCAACCATCAAATATCCTGCTTCATCCCAGCCGTTCATGGCAATCCCATCCTTCGAGATCACAAAAAAAATCCCCGATTTTGGTCGGTGATATCCGCTGGGTGGCTAATATCGTCTCTGATTTTAGTCAGCATTATCCTTATCTTCGAGATCCTTGTTAGCAAATACACAAAATCCCCATCTCTTGGGTCATCACATGTTGGCTGATATCGTCGCCTTGTATCGTCCGACATTATCCCCGCCTCTGGGACATGGAATAAATTACTAATCGCATATTTCTTATTAGCCAAAATGACCTTAACTAAACTTGCTTGAGATTAATTCCAAAACTTTCTGTGGTTTTGCTAAACTCTACTCATTTTTCCTCTCATACTTTCTAGCATTTAGCTAAACTAATCCAAAATTCATCCCAAAAATATCTGTGGTGTGGCCAAAGAAAATATTAAGCTAAAATTACAATACCGTTTTTCAATTGTTTTCATTTACTTTAGTCATTTTCTTTGTGAAAACATTCTAAAACAATGTCAGCTAGCTAAGTCTAGGCCTCAAATTACTCCATAGATCTGGGATCCAGGGCCTGTGTGATCACCAACTCTAGGACCAGGCCTGCATGGTTGATATCAGACATAAATCGTTCGCAGTCATTCCCACCTTCGGATCCCCAGCCTTTGAGGTTATCCCCTCTTGGTATCGTCCTCGCCGTTAGCAATCTCCACCAGTATCTTTAAGAGCACCAAGTTCCTAGTCTACATAGAGGTGGGAACGCACATGCTAATTTGGACTTGCTACATCCTTACCAATCAAGTTCAAGACTTCATTGTTGAAGAGCAATGAGGCACTTGCAATTTCTATTAAACATTAGGATGGATTTGAGATCTCAAAACAACCTCCTAGTTCTCATTCCACGTTATATTTCCATTCCTTTTTCTCTATGCCATGTAGGATACCAAAATCTCATAATTACAGATTTAGTTGAAATACTCTTCCAGAATGGGGGGATGCGTATTAATGGTGCCATTGATAAAATTATAGCACAACTCTTTTAAATGATCACAAGTTCTAGTTATTTAAATTAAACAAGTCTACCTATATCAGCCAATAGCTTATGTAATTCTATTGCATTGTTTTAGAATACACATAAATAAACCTTCTATCACTTTCGATTGGCGACATCCATCTTTTCTCAGCACTTTCGTTTCAAACATATCCATCCCAATCCCCGACCCAAAATGTCGATCTTGCCTGTTATGTACCGTTGTCTCCTCATAGCAATATCAGGTAAATAGCTAACTGATCCGCTCTAATTTGTTATTCAAGAACTTCTAAAACCATTTCGGACTTATCCGTTCATCTCTAATTCCATATTGAATAATCTTTTACCATTGAAAATATATCAATCATATATTTTACCTTGTAACCATTGAAGACACATTGAAAATATATCAATCATATATTTTACCTTGTAACCATTGAAGACACCTTGACCTGTATGAACTACGGATATTGAAGCAGAAGAATTATCTGATCTGAGCATTTCCATATATATTATATGACATGCTTCTCAATGTTCCCCCCTTGCATGTCATATCATCTGCAATTTATTGACTGTTTTAACACTTTTGAACTGTTAGTGCTTTGGTCAGTAAATCTGCAAGCTGATTACCTGTCTCTACATACTTCACAGAAATAATATTTTTAGATACCATATCTCTACTATAGTGCATTTCCAGCTCAATATTCCTCGTTCTTCCATGCATAACTGGATTTTTGGTCATAGCAACACAACTAGCACTATCTGACCATAGAACAAGCTTTTTGATGAAATCCCATTTCATTCAACAGCCTTTTGCACTATACTATCTCTTTTGTTGCTAATGCAGTTGAGGCATAGTCAGCCTCGTCAGTTGACATTGCCACTGCTCTTTGTTTTTTGCATCTCCAAGCTATTGGTGCACCTTCTAAGATCATGAAATAACCAAAAGTAGATTTTCTACTGTTCACATCTCCAACGCAGTCTGCATCACAGTACGTTTGCAACTGTAAATCCTTAGAGCAATAAACAATGCCAATTTTTTTTGTACCCTTTAAATATCTAAGTATCCTATTGGCAGCTAGCCAATGCTCTCTTCCTGGGTTATTGTTAAATCGACTGAGCACATTAACAGCGAACGCGATATCCGGTCTTGTATCATTAGCTATGCATAGCAAGCAACAAACTAATTCTCTGTAAGGAACACCCTCCATATCCATTTTTTGTTTTTCAATTTGTGGACTCATTGACATGGACAATTTCATACCTGGAACCATTGGAGTTTGCAGTGCATTGCAATCTTGCATCTTGAATCTTTCCAGTACTCCTTCTATGTTTCTTGATTGAGAGAGTGCAATTATATCATTTTGTCTATCTCTGTGGACTTCTATACCTAGGAATTTATGTAATTCTCCTAGATCAGTCATTCTAAGACTCTTCACCCTGTTTTAATTGATACAAATTGCCATCATTTTTCAATTTAATGAATCCCTGTTTTATCAAATATGAATCCATGCATCTGTACCATTGCCTAGGGGACTGTTTTAATCCATAAACAACCCGTTTCAATTTCCATTCTTTGTTTTCGCCTTTCTCAAATTCAGGAGCCTGTCGTGTGTGTGTCTATATATATATATATATATATATATATATATATATATATATATATATATATATATATATATATATATATATATATATATATATATATATATATATATATATATATATATATATATATATATATATATATATATATCTTATTCCAATTCGGCATTTAAAAATGTTGTTTGCACGTCCATATGATGGATTTCTCAATTGCATGCATTAGCTATTGCAAGCATATGCATGCTACTCATTCTCACTATTGGCGAGAAGGTTTCATCAAAATCAGAATCCTTTTTCTGCAAGAAGCCTTGTGCCACAAGTCGGGCTTTGTATTTTGGAGTGATTCCATCTGCTTCAAGTTTGATCTTATAGATCCACTTATTACCAATAATGTTTTTATTTTCTGGAAGATCTACAATCTCATATGTCGCCATTCATGAGAATCACATGCATTTATAGCTTCTTCAAAACTTTTAGGCACACAAGACTCCAAAATCAACAAAGATTCTAATTCATCATTTAACCTTTCACTTTCAACCACTAGTTGACTACCACCTTCAAGTACTAGTTTATCTAACCTTTTACTTATTCCCTACTCTGTTCTTCCAAATTGGTCAATATTAAAAGGAATTGTCTCCATTAATTTCTGAGCTTCTGTTTTTCGTTTCTTAGCGTGTATCTTACCTGTCTCTTCTCTACTAATAGGTCCAGTTTCCATTTGACTAGGCTCATTTTCTCTATTTATCGAAATTGTATCAAATTTGACACTATCATTATCATCATCCATAATTGTTTCACTGTTTTCAACTTTCCCATCAGTTTTATTATTCTGATTTAAACTTGAGATTTCAAACTTCTTTGGCTTGTAGATCACACGCTCATCAAAGATGACGTCTCTGCTCACTATTATTTGCCTTATTTGTGGGTTATACAATCGATATCCTTTTGATTGTGTATCATAACCCACTAAGTAGGTGATGCATGATCTATCATTCAACTTTGCTCTTTTCTCCTCTGGAACATGAGAAAAAGCTAAACACCTAAATGTTCATAAGATAGTTCATTTTCAGACCATAATATATTGGGCATGTTACCTCTTAAGGCATTGAAGGCAACATATTCTGTATGTATAGTACAGTTAGAACAGGTTTCTCCCATAGGAAGTTGGACAGACCGCTGGACTTTAACATTGACCTGACGGCATTCAAGATCGTTCCATTCTTCCTTTCAGATACCCCATTTTGCTGAGATGAGAAGCCGCAAGTCAATTGTCGCCTTATTCCTCTTTCATTACATATTTTATGAATCTCCCTGATAGATACTCCCCACCTCTATCTGATCTCACACATTTTATTTTCTTGCCACTTTGACATTCTGCCTCAGCTGCAAATTGCTTAAACGCTTCAAATGCTTGACTTTTGTACTTTAGACAGTATGTCCATGTCTTTCTGCTAAAGTCATCCGTGGAGCTGATGAAATATTGTTTCCCTATTCTGCTCATAACATTAAAGGATCCGCACAAGTTTGTGTGTACAAGGCTTAAAATATTTTTGGCTCCCTTTGCTGATTTCTTGAACGGAAGCCTAGCATGCTTACCAAGCATGCATCCCACACATGTTGTCTGCTCAAGATTGTGCCTGATATCTCAATCAATTCTTTGTTTGCCATATTGGTCGGTTTGAGAAACTAGTGTGATACAATCTACCATGCCATACTTGAGCAGAAGGAACTGTAATTACATTAACATCTGAGCAATAGTTAGTACTTAAGATAAATAAGTTACCAACTCTTTTTCTTAAGAAGCCTTATTTCATTATCAAAAAGCACTTTACATTCGAGTTTCTCAAACAAGACCTTATATCCAAGGAGCTGAGCAGCAGAAATCATATTCCTAACTAAGGTAGGAACGCACAAAACATTCTTAAGATTAACAACCCTGCCATAGCCATCCAAGTCAAATAATTCTAAAATTCCAGCATGTTGAATTTTTTGTAGCTCTCCATTTTCAACCTGTAAATGTCCAGATTTTCCACCTACGCATTCGTTTAGAATAGTTCTAGATCGAGCTACAGATCTCTCAGCTCCACTATCTAAAATCAAGAAATCATCGTTATCAATTGTTCCGACACTTCCATTTAAAGACAACTGATACAACTTTACCTCTGCATCCTCATCGATTTCTTCTGCTTTCTCCATGTCTTATTGTTCTTGAGCTAAATTAATGGCAGCCCCTCGTCCGGATCTTGACTCTGCCTCTCCCTGCTCCTCTTCCTCTATACGTACCTCCACTACGAACATTTATTCGCCCTCCTCGTCCTACTTGCTTAGGACTAGAACAATTTGGTGCTATGTGTCCTCTACCTCCATAGTTATGGCAGGCAATGTCAGGAGCTCCACTACTAGCTCCTAGTTTTGGGCACTTACTAGACATGCATTGCATGATTGGGTGACTTTTTTACTTGTTATCTCAATGACTTTCCATTTGGCATCGTTAAGGTCCCTTTCCGCTTCCCGCAATCAATCATAGCCCCAGCCGGGCCAAGGTATTCCATGCCTATGATTAAGTCATACTTGCCAATATTCATGACCTCTACTTTCATTCCAATGTTGATCCCTGGCAAGTCTATGTCGAAGTTGATCCTTTTTCTGTTGTGTGTCGGATTGCTCCACTTGCCAATACCACAGGCCTAGGCTTGGACTTCAAAGGCTTCAGCTTCAATAACTCCACCATCCTTGGCGAAGCAAAATTATGGGTGCTCTTCGTGCCTATCAACACTATGAAGGATTTGGCTTTGACTTTTCTTATTGTTGAAATCACCTGATATTGACTCTCGGCATTCTTGGAGTCAATGGCAGCAAAGATATGACACTCACCCTGGATGTAGTCGCAAGCGTCTTCATCGTCGTTCTTTAGGGGTGTCTCCCATCCTCCTAGCTCTGCTAGTGCCGCATTCACAGAAGGACAATTGTGTGTATGATGTCCTAGTTGGAAGCACCTAAGCACAATTTCTTTTTCTATACAATCCTGCCTCTTCTCCTTTGGGATGGACTGCAAGAACTGCTTCACTACTTTGGAGTAGCTTGAACCACCTGCTTACTTTTTGTCCTTGAAGCTCAGCTGCTTCTTGTCCTACTTCCCAATATTTGCATTACCTTGTTTCCCATAGTTTGCATTGTACTGTGGTCTAGCAGGTGCCGAACTTGTTGCTCTTGGGCTATAGCTTCCGGTAGCTTTCCCCTTATCCTGATAGTATTGCTGCTTTTGTCCCCTTTTCTGGGGATCTGTTCCCTGTAAGCTCAAGGCCTTGGACTCCGTTTCTGACACTATTCTAGGGTTGATAGCTCTCATAAGCTTTCTGATCTTCTCATTCAAGCCTTCAATATACCCCTCCACTGCATGTCTTTTGCTCAGCTTTAGCATATAGAGCCTTAACCTCATAAATCCTTCGGCGTACTTTTGCACCATCTTATTGCCCTACTCCAACCTGTAAAATTGTTGCATCATGTGGCACTTGTGTTCCCTCCGCACATAATGACGCTTAAATGTCTTGGAAAACTTCTTGAATCTGCAGCTATCCCTGCTTAACCCCTTTCCACCAAATTCTGGCTACTCCCTTGAGGTTGTTTGTTGCTACCATGCCCTTGTCCTTATCTTTCATGCCATAAGCGTTCCCATAATCTCTCTTTTCGTCTAACCAGGCTTCGGCTTCCATCCCTGACTTATTGTCCCCTGAGAACTGCTCTAACTTCCTGGCTTTCCACATATTGCTCAGTGCAGAGTCGACTTTCTTGTGATAGTCGACCCCGTTCTTGCCTTTATCACGGTTCTGGCCCTCCTGGCGGTCTTAACAAGGTGACGGATCAAATGCACTAATGACCTGCAGTTGCACTAATAAAAAGCATCTTTCGAAGCTTCCCTAAGATTCCCTTAAATTCAACCACTTTTGGGGGGTCTTTTAAAAAAATGGACCACAAATTTAGATTTCGAGTGCCATTTTTAGGTCCTAGATTTTAATAAATGAAAGTCTTTAGACTTGTAGTGCATCGATATAGGGTCTGAAAATAAAAAGTAATTTTGTAAAAAGTAAGCACATACAGGAAATCTACAAACTGAAAACACCACTAGAATCCTCGTAAGTAGATTCGTTAACAACTATCAAGAAGGGCGAAATCAAGGTTCCTAGAATAGGCCTAAGGAAAAACAAAACACAAGGGCGCTATGCGCGCATAGACAATCAAAGACAGGAAAGACTGGAGTTTTTAATTAGAACACAAAATACTACAAAAATCCCTGCATACTTGACAAGCAACTTAAGTACGTCGACCTCCTCTTAGAAGGTGACCGGAAAGACGAAGAAGAGAAGCATAACAGACTATATGCATGTAAGAAATTCTTGTTTTTCCTGTGTCTATGGCTATGCACGCATAGCACAATATAAAATCTTGTTACTTGTGGCTATGCACGCGTAGCAGAACATAAAATGGTGTTGCCTGCATCTATGCAAGCATAGCATAACACATCTAACTGAGGCCACATAAGATAAAAAGCCTTTGTATGAGGTATTAATCCATGCTTGTAGCTTGCTCTCGTTGCTCATGGATTTTTTGGAATCTTCCTAATCTAGTATCCACATTCAAAATTTCAAAATGAAGCCCCAATAGTTCATGTTAATCCATGGCATAAGATAATGGTTCATTCAGCTTTGAAAATGTTTTCCAGCAGTGAAGTGAAGTGATATCAACTGATATATCAACTGGGAATAGGTGCTAAGTTTGCATACAAGTCCAAAAGTTGGACTTCTGCAGCCGAATCATGATAAGGTAATACCACCAGAAGGCAGATTCCTCACTAACGATGTCGCAATGTCTTGTCTAATGCCTGGAACTGCTAGCTAGCAAAGAAGCCAAAATTGACATTACAATAAAACCATGAGGCCTTAAGCCCAACGGACATATTGATGCCAAAGATTGGAATTCCCATCTATGATAGCTCTTCTAACTCCATTAAGTTAACCACCTGAAAGATGAAAGATGAAAGAGCTCAACTTTAATAGTCATGAGATTGACCAAAATCTATATGGTTCTAACAAAACATAATTACATAGGACCAACCTACCTCAACCATTGCATCTAAACCTACTGATCCAGCAATTTTGACCAATGAACTTGTTCCTGTATTATTGATCCCCATGTCAACTGACTGATTAATCACAAAAATCATAAAATGTACATAAATACCTTTCTTGAGCACAATATGAATTACGGTGATGGCAGAAGCACCAGATTCCCTTGTTTCTGCAATCTTGAAAATGTGAAACCGACAAGTAAGCAAAAATTTTTGTTGGGACAACTGCCTTATAAGATAAATTGTTCCAACGCCTACCTGAATAGGATGGATATTCCAGTCTTTCCAAAGAACAGGCACATCCACAGCTGTAACATCAATTGGGAACAATATCGTTTAAAATTAGCATTGACATCATGCAGCATAAAATAGACCCTAAGTGCTGTGTAAAGCTCCAAAGCCAGGGCAAAGCTCAAGCGGCAGCATAAAATAGAGAAGCGGGGCCGTTGTTGTCAAAGGCGATTAACCTATTCATCATTATCTACTCTGAAATCTGTAAGTTTGAGGCTTTTTGACTGTGATTCATGCTCCAACTTGAGAAAAATCTAAACCGAAAGATGCAAAAAAGAACCCCAATCGATGTTTTCCATCACAAATAATGGCACAAAAATTTCACAAAAGCCCCCTTTTTTTCACAAATCTTACCTCCGGCTTCTTCTTTATGACTGCCAAGAACACTTTAGAACACAAAGGCTGCCTAAAATCGTCAAATCGTCCTGATACTTGAAGACAAGAAAAAAAAGCTGAGGAAAAAAAAAAGTCTGTTGCTATGCGCGCATAGCAAAAAGATTTTTTTGTCTATGCGCGCATAGACACGACCTACCAGGTAAATTTCTACCTACCTTTTTTTTTTTTTACAACCTACTAATTTGTACCTACGCAATATTTTCCTACCTATTTATTTTACCAATGGTTATTTCAGTAGAAATGGTTTCTAGACCATTTCTATTGTTTAGTTCATTGCAGATGTTACGAGGTATTTATGGTTTGAAAAGCTTCTAACATAGTGGCAACCTTAACCATAGCTATATCTTTTTTTTTGCCTCAACGTTGATTATGTGCACATAACTTGGGTCTCTTTTTTTGCACCTTTTAGATTATGCACGGGGCTTAGCTTGAAAATTATTTATCCTTCTAGGCAAAAGCCTGGCAACCTTCTTTTTCCTTCTAGTTGGCTCTAGGAGCCTAGCTCACCAACATTTCCTCTGGAATTGAAGCATTGAAGCCATTAAAATGATGTAGTTGGATGAGGGTAGACAATTCCCCTTTTTATTTTTGTGCTTTGGAATTTTACTTGTGTTTTACACCATCTCAGATAATGAACTCGTGCTTTCCAGAATTAAAGGGACTGATTGGATTTGTGTCAACATTACAAAAATTGAATTGGAAGTAAAGCCAGGAGATTAATTTGTTTTGCTTGGCATTGAATGTATTCTTGAGAACGACGAGAAGCTTGAGGATACCAAAATTGAGTATTTGGTTCAAGATAGATACATAAGCATTAATGGTAATTTGTAAAAGAAGGTTATACAATATACTGGTTTGGAAGCCAGTCAAAGTCAATATAGAACTAGTATGGCTGCACCGCTACTTGTTCTTTTTTTCCGATGTAGACTCTTCTTATTGGAAATACAAAGGATAATTATTGTATGCTTTGTATTCACATTTGACAAAGTCATGAAAGTTTCCACCATGTTTACGTAATTCTTCCGGGCTTTTTAATTTAGTTGCCCTTAATGCGGCACAATGTTTCAAAAGTTTTTTAATGATGTTTTGGATCTTTGTCTATGCGCTCATAGACAAACATTAAGGTTTATGCGCGCACGCAAGGACAAACACTATCGACCGTGGAACTGAAAAACATTATTTATTATTAATTATTGAATTTTCAAACAATGGTTTGTAAAAAAAATGTGCATGTCTATGCGCGCATAGACATGCTTATCTGTTTAACTTTACATTTTGGCCGAAAAGGCCCTTGCATCATTAATTGCAGTTTCTTTCTTTGCTTCTAACCGTATTCATCGTATTGTGTTTGTGTGTACGTGCACCCAGGTCAAGTGCATAAACGTTTAAAATACTACAAAAAACGACCTCCCTTTTAATTATAAATGTTGTATTTTGTTTGTTTGTTCCAAAAAATGCACCTTTTTTAAGGTCAAAGGACCGTTTCTTGGTATGCTCGGTATGCTCGGTTAGTTGTGCCCCATCAGGCCTTGCATGAGCTACTGAGCACCGCCTCTGTAGGCTTGTTGGGATCGTACCTCCGGGAGGTAATGGATACGCGGACTCAGTTATGCCCCCCTGTCCGACATTAACCTCAACTGTACTTGTGATTATGTATATAATCAGTAGTATGTCAAAGATCCTTATTGCTACTAAGTTTTTCCCGAAAACCCTTCGGGCGGGGTTTTTAATCCCGGTAGTAATACTTTCGCCGCTCTCTCTTTGTACTTGGGTCCCATAGGCCAGTTGGTCTCCGTGGACGATAAAATCATATTCTATTCTATTCTATTCTCTAAATTTTTTCTTAAGATATGCCAAAAGTACCGAATTTTGGGGTTTTTTTAAAAGGAATCTTTTTGTGTGCGCAATCGCACTACAGGTCATTAGTCCGATTGATCCGTCACCTTGTTTCTTACCAATCATTATCCTGCTCTTCTGATTCTGATTTCGAGTCAGAGTCAGAGCTAGTGTTGGATGGGTCTGTGCTAGGGGATCTCCTTCTCCGGTTTCTCTTCCTTCCCTTATCTGTTCCCTCTGCAGGCACCTAGGGCAGCTGTATGTTCTTATCTGGTGCAAACACTGCCCTTTCTGCCAGTAAGGCTTTTTATCTCCTAGATATTCGATTTCATCTGGAATATCTCTTCTTTCGGAATCGGTGCCTCAAACTCTTTGTACAAGTTCCTTGGCTAGAATAGTCGATTTGTGGGGGAAAGAAAGGGGGCTCTTCCCGATGGCGTCGGTTTTGCTCTACGGTCCTTGATGCTCTAGCTGCATACACATTAGATTGCACTCTTTTGATGATTAGCTTTTGTTTGTTGTTGCATTGGTTGTTTGATGACATAGTTGTGAGAACAAAAATATATCAAAGAACATTCGTAATGCCAACAAAAGATATTCATAAGATAAAAATATTATTACAACGATTGATGGAGAAAAATTTTAACCATTCTTGGAATCTTCGATATGCAGGGTGGTCTTCTAAGAATTTCTTTACTTGAGCTGTACCAACTGTATGTCACAGGTTTCTGAGAATATTGGTGGGCGCACCACCTTGCAAAGCTGTTACCAGATCTTCCACTCTTCGATCCGATGTGTAGGCCACAGCGACGGCAAATCTGCCCTGATGCCGGTAAGGGACCGCGAAGTCGAAGATGCTCAAAGCTATGGTCCTCTTCACTAGTATAACATGGTCGATGTTTTGAGGCATCTGCGCATGTCTACCAATTCCCGAGAGGGTAATCAGCATGAACATCCCTTCTTCTCCCCGTGGGCTGAACTGCCGGTGTATCACTGCTATCTTTTTGTGGGTGAGGAGTGGACCGCTTCTCGTCCTCTTCTCTGGTCCTGATGTTCGCCCTATGTCTCCCGGAGTACTCGTCCACCGGTACTGCAGTAAAGTCCTTGTAATCTGCGAACATGGACCTGAAGGAGGCCAGGTTGACCCCGTTTCTGCCAACCCCGGTTAGCATCGTTGATGACGAGCTGGGCAGGAGTGCGCTCATAGTCTTGCCCCGAATGCCCATCCATTCTTGGATGGCGATAAATTCTTCTTCCGAAGGCAGCTCCTGCTGAGTCATCATCTGTCAAACAAGGTGACCTAGCAAACGCATTAATGACCTGCGTTTGCACCACAAAAAGGAATCTTTCAAAGATTCCTTAAAATACCCTTAAATTCTGCCACTTTTGGGGGGTCAATTAAAAAAATGACCCTAAATTTACGAATTTGGTAGCTATTTTAGGGGTCAAAATTACCAAAAAGTTGGCGTCTTGTTAATTTGACATCCCCATTTTAGGTAGAAAAATAATAATCTAATTTAGTTGTTTTCGAGACACATACAAAAAGTGGCAAAATGAAACAATTAGAAAATTCTTGACAAATTTTGAAGACAAAAACATTAAAATGGAGCCGTATGCATTTTTTATTGCTCAAGGAGCAGCACACATGCTATCCGTGCATGGGCAAGGCACAAAAATAAAAAAACACAAAAGAAACAAAAATTGCAAAATGCTATGCGCGCATAGCAGGGATCCTAAGTTTGAAAGACAAACATTGTACAAACTAGTCATGTATAGCTGTACAAATACTCAAATTACACGAGTAGCTTACGGCTTTTAAGAAGAGCAGGTATTGGAATGTCATGTACTCATCAACTCCTTCAGACTGGTCATCACCTTAAACATCTACCATTTTTTGTAGTTCAAATTTAAAATTGCCCTCCATTTTAAATGCAAGCTTCCATTTTTGGGTGTGATGCCATAACATGAATTTCTTGATTTCAATATGCATATTGGTGTATCAAAACTTAAGTTTTAGGTGTTTTGCAAACTTAAGATATCATGCTAAATCTGGGAGACTACAAAAATCATATTGAATACCACATTGCCAAAAGTTCAGATGAATGTCCTAAGCATTTCATGGTCACATGAATTTTACGTTTTACAACGTTGAAAGTGGCAACAAGGCTCATAAATAACTTATTATAATATTAAAATTATTGTGAGGCTATGCGTGCATAGCACTATGACTACACAACAATATGTGATGTAGTGGATGTTTGTTAAAGCATTGTGAGGCTATCCATGAAAGCAGCCTTTGTGACTACACAAGAGTGTGAACCATTGGAAAGGGTGTTATAGAATTAACAATAATGCAAAATATCATGACTTAGCACAACGTTATGCATGTGTATACCCATGGCTAAGGAAGACAATGTTACTGAGCTATCTAAGTAGAACCAACTTGAAGACACGAGTTGTCACTTTGCACACCAAAATGTTGTCAAGCTAAGTGCTCATAGTAGGCTTAGTCAAGAAGATATTGTTAGGATACCTAGATTGCAACCTTTTGTGTAAAAAAAAAAGATAAACAAATAATGGTAAGTTGGGAGAAACTAGGTAGGTAGAAACAAGAACATGGTAGAAAAAATGGGTGGGTAGGAGGTAACATGGTAGGTAGGGGCTATGCGCGCATGGGAAAGTTTTCGATGTTGGCGCTGGCGATAGGGCAAAGTTTTTTTTTTTTCAGCCCGGACATAGCTTTAAAACTTAATCGGACATCGGGACGCCTTGAAGATTTTCTGAGGAATCGGAGGAAGATCTGGAAGGCAGATCTTGAAGGCAGATCTGGTGGGAAGATCTTGCGGAAGGCAGATCTGCGGGAAGACACAGGAATCAGAGGAAGATCCGGAACAGTTGTATAAGGTAAAAATTATCTTCTGCTACAGTGTAATGGGCGATCTCTTTTGAACAGTAATATGCAATAATGTGCTACAGTATTTTTCGATGGCTTATCTATGATTCTTGTGTTTATTTTAAACAAGTAAATATCATATTGCAGTTGTGATAAATCTATTGTATCTATTTGAGTGCAAGATATTAATTCAATATATAAGAGACTAGAACTTGAGATCTTATTATACTAACACTTTTGCAGCAGGATTACTTCTGTATTTCTCTAACCCTAGCATGATTTCTGAGGTAAGAAGATTCTATCTATTGATCTCATAGTTCTGCCGTTTCTACTCTGAAAACTTATGGAAAAGCATTATGGGGCAATCTTGCAGATAAATTTGGTCCTTTCTCTTTTGTAAAATGAGGTTTGAGGTGATTTAGAAGGTGATTTCGCAGGTGGATTTTGATGATTTTGCAAGCACTTTCAGGTAAAAATTTGAGATATTCTGAGTTATTTCTTCTCTTTGCAAGTAATTTCTAGAGCCAGATGCCTGTATTTGCTTTGTTTCTGGAACAACAACTTGCCTTTAAAAGCGTGTTCAGTTAAGTTTATGATTTAAAGAAGCATGTTCAGTTAACTTTATGATTTAAATTCTTTCTTGTAACAACGTAGTAATTCACTTACGAGTTTTAACATAGTTTTGTTTAAAAATTTGCAGCTAGAACACTTAGTTGCAGGGATATGATCAGCATTCATGGCCTTTTCTTTTATCCGAACTTTCTACCCATGCTCAAGTAAGGTTGTTAGAATATTGTTATAATTCTAGCAAGATCAATTATTTCTGAAAGATCTCAAGGATTTAATTATTTGGATTCAAGGACCAAGAGGGCTTTGAAAATTTCCTGATTGTTTCTCAAAGGTTTTCCCTCTGCAGCTGTACGTAATCTTCACATTTTAATTACATTCAATGGAACTGTGGTTTTAAATGTTATCTATGTGCGCATAGCCGAGAGCTTTTAAATATTGTTGCTTGTCTATGCGCGCATGGACAAGCGATATATTTTAAAGCTCTACCCTATGCAAGTATAGGCTAGATGTTGAACTAGGTGTTATAGAAATGACATATTATTTAGGAGTTCCTTTCTATGCCCACATAAACAAGTGGTACTTTTTGTTTTCGTTCATCCTATGCGCTCATAGGCATTTATATGTCCATGCCATGAGCTTTTATTATTTGGTCTTTAGTTCTTATTGGGAAATGTTGAGCAAAGATGCATCAAATTCTAATGCTTGTACACCAGTTAAGAAGTACAATTAAAGGAAGGAATCTACATTTCCGCTTACAGAGGCAAACACCTGGTTTTATATATATTATGTAAAGATGAACAATTGATCTTTAAAGATTTTAATGTCAGTTGATATGTTGCTTGCTTTGTGATCTTCCTGTAGTTGCTTGCTTTGTGAAATATAATAAATGCTGCCTTTCAAATTTCTCATTCGCTTCAATGCAATTCAAATGTATAATTTTTTTTTCTACAACTTGTGTTTATGGTTGTCTTCACAAATGTGGTTGTTTTACATTGCTATTAATCCTTTTAAACAAAGTTTACATTTGAGACTCTAAAACAGGCATGAATTTTAGATTTGAATTATGCTTGTTTTACATTCCTTTTAAACAAAGTTTACATCTGAGACCCTAAAACAGGCAAACATTTTAGATTTGAAAAGGGAATCCACTTGATACCACTGTTAAAACGATTGACGAAGATGACAACAACAAAGAAAACCTTCATGCTAAGCAAGTTCCACTTGATATTTAAAACTCTTCGACCTAATCGAGTTCAAGTGCCATTATTATTTATTATTTGACTTGCATTCTTTCTAGAGTACTTAAAATTGACTATCTCTGTCTATGCGCGCATAGACAAATCGCTATTCAAAAAGGTTCCGCTTGACGCTTAAAAACGAAATTGGCCTTGTTTAATGCAAATGTGATGATTACATTTTCATGAGCTTATATCTCTCCTACGTATTTGAACTAATGTGTCTCTCTCTCTATGCGCGCATAGGCTATGTGTAATGTATTTTGCAATCTTGTGCCCATTTTTTGTTCTACTTTGACCACAATATTTTCGCGCACTCCAAAAATGGTTCTTTTCAATGTGCAACCTTTTTTTTTGTTCTTATGTTTTAAAAAATATGCCAAAAGTACCAAATTTTGGTGTTTTTGAAAAAGGAATCTGCAATTGCACCACAGGTCATTAGTGCGTTTGCACCGTCACCTTGTTTGTCGGATGTTGCTATAGGCCTCGATGTCGGATGATGACTGCCCCGTGTAGGTGTGGGCTTCCCATATGCTGATGGGGAAGTCTTGAGTTTCCCGGTCGATGAAGTCATCGAGGTCGGCCTGTTGGCATAGGAGGTGTAGGAGCTCGTCCATCCTGTATCCTCTGTCTCTGCACTCTGGAAGATTCTTGATGTCGTGCAGTAGGAGGTACCATGACCAGGTTTTAAGCTGATGATGCCTAACCCGAGTGGGGGAGCTGTCCTCGTCGTTCTCAGGCCTTCATCGAAGCCCTGAAGTTCCTGCTCTGTTTGCTGCTGCTCCTTGATGGGGTCGACATCGATGAGGCTTTCGATGTCGCAGTCGTGTTATACTCCAGGAGCAGCTGCTTTTCTGCTGTGGAGGCAGGGGGTTCTATGTTCATTGGCTGAATAGAGGGTTCCCCTATTTGAGTTTAGGCTTGGTGGGACAAGAAGATGGCTACAGCTGCAGTATAAGAGAAATATCTCTTCATGTTTATAGATATAGTCATGTAGTCTGGCATGCGAGCAGCTCTATTTTCTAAGTATTTGGCAATGTTGGGGGCATCGCTCAGTGCGGCTTGGAGAGCTGTCTTAGATGCGAAGTACCCTATGCATAGGGGGATCTCTACCAAAGAAGGGCCTATCTTAGCTTAGAATTCTCACATGATCTCTTGGTAATACTATGGTGGCATCTACATCAACTTCTTTCTAGAAGACAACAAAGACAGAGTTGATGTCGGTCTCTGCCACATGAGCAGTGGCATTATACCATTGCCTGAAAGAATGAGAATGAGAATGATTTTTTATCGTCCACTGAGGCCAATCGGCCTATGGGACCCAGAAGGAGCGCAGCAAACTTATTATTGCCCGGGTTAAAGAAGAAGTGGTCATAATGCTGATGTGAATGGGTTCAACAAACAGATATGCAAGAGCCACTGTAAGCAGGAAAATCGCCTTGGAGTGAGGAGTGAGACTGTAGGTTGCAAATGAGGGTTATGGGTATATTTACAGGCAAAACCATAATTTGTGAAATTTTTAGGTTTTGGATATGTCTATCATTTCAAGGTCCAACTAGGTATTTTATAGGTAGTCTAAGGGTGTGAGCATCTAGGAGACTTCTTAATGATCCTATTGCAATAAATTTCATCTAATTTGGAGGTGGTTTTGGGTGAGTTATGGCTCTTTAAATCTGTCCAGTCACACAGTGCGCGAGAGGCTCGAGCTAAATTTTAACTAAAGGTCTGGGCGCACTCTGTGAGTGGTGGGCTCTTGTTTGGGTCTAGGTTACAAAATTTTTATGAGGGCAAAATCTTGCTTATCTCACGGAGTTAAGCTAGAATATGCCCTTACTTTCTTGTTTGGACTTGTCTAGGCACAGATCAATGGCCAAACACTCATACAGGACCGAGTTAAATTTTAATTTGGGCCCTGGGCGCACTCTATGAGGGGTGGGTCTCTATTAGGTCACTTTTTGTCCAAATTAATCAAAACAAATTACACATGCCATCAGCACAACTACATCAAAGACATTATTACATTTTGCAACTCAAATTAAACAACTTTTATATTACAAAAATTTGCATATACATATTTTTAACAGTCGTCCTTTCCTATAAATCTGGCCAGCTTCATATCTCTGGGGCATACAAGCGACTCTTTTCGCATGAAGAACACATGCTAGAGAGTCTTCAAAATGCTGCACCAACTTCTGCTCCACGGTCTCCTGCATGTGAGCAACATGCCATATGTTACTCGCTTGTCTTTGTCAAATTCTTGCAACATCTCATAGGTCAATCTTGCAAATGCGGCTCTCGGTATTAGAAGTCCATATCTCCTCTGGAAGTGGCCAATCTGCCGAGCAGCTTTGGCGAAGTAAGAGTTCTTGCTCATCTTCATGGGCTTCTTTGATGGTACGGGCCTCTTTGGGGGCGGCTTCAAGGTGTTTTCTTTGGTTGGCCTTCCTCCTTCCACATACCGAACCTTGTGCTCCTCGTAGTACTTAGAGTATGCCTTATATATCTTCATATATTCTTTATAGTCCGCCATCATCTTCTTGTACTCTCGCTCGTGCTTGAGTACATAAGACTCCCGTGCCAGCTTGTTGGGCTTCTTGGCATCTGCAGCTGGTTTCGGCCATGCCGGGTAAGGAGGTGGGGCAGCTATTTCCTGATTGTCGGGATTGGAGGGTCTCGTCCCTTCTGTCTGGCGAGGTATTCTCCAGGCATCATTGTCTGAGTTCGTGTCTGAAGAATAAGATTAAGGTCTGTTGGGCTCCCTCTCTGTAATCTTCTTTGTTTTCCTCGCATGCTTCTTTTGGGGGACTAGGTCCTTGACCTTCTCTAGTTCCACCCATGGAAAAAAATAGCGGCTAATATTATCCAAATGGCGATTTTTTGGACATTTTTGAAAAAAGTATGGCTAAACTACAAAGGAGGAAATTTTTTGGAAAAAAGAAAAAAATCGCCAAAAAATCTCAAGGTTGACCTCCCTTACACCAAGGTTTAGCCAAATATAAGAAAGTAGGAGAGGAAAAATTCTTCCCCTTTAGCCAAACGCTGGAAAGTTTTTCTATGCATTTAGGGATAGATTAGCCATACTTTTTAATAACTAATTTAAAATATGAGATTATTTATAAGATTATGGAATAGAGGGTTGCTAATACTATATTAGATGGGCAGTTTTTATTCTCCAACTATTAGGTTTCTATTATTAATACGTTTGTACAGTAAAAAAAATTGGCATAGCATAAATGTTTGGTCAAAGTTTATATAAAGATTCAAACAAAAAAAGCCAAACATTAAAAACTAGTAAAGGAAAATTATTCAACTTTAGCCAAACATCCGAAAGTTTTCCTATGTATCTTGGGGTAGATTAGCCAAAGTCATTCTAGCTAATTTAAAATATGAGTTTAGTAATTTTTTCCTTGGTCCGACTTCTCTGCAAGTCTTCTCTTAGCTTCCTTTTTACTCTTACTAATTCCCCTGTGACGACGATCCTCCTCCTTTGCAGTTGTAGGGTCTCATGTTCCAGCTCGTCCTCCTGGTTCTCAGGGTTTAGTTGGTTTGGATTTAAATTTTGGGATTCTTTAGTTCTGGCTCGTTCTCGGGCCTCCCTCGCCCTCTGTTCGGCAGCGAGGACCTGGACACTGGTTGATCCGTCGTCCATAACAACCCTGGCAGTCTATTTGCTGCGGGCCATGTTTTGAAATAATGCGATCACTTCAAGATCGCCTTGTTGGTCGGAGCGCAGCAAGTTGGAGGAGTACAGTGAGAATGAAGAATCCTAAAGGTTTATTTATAGGTCTGAGAGTTTTAGGTTTCGACTTGCAATTTTCATGTTATACCATTATTTAAACATTAATGTTTGCTGGATTAAGATATTAGGCTCCTATAGACAAAATTTATTGCTATCCACTTATATAGTGCGCGGGAGGGCCGAGCTAAAATTTAGCTTGGGGTCCAGGCGCACTCTGCGAGGGGTCACCCCTTTTTTACTTTATTTTACGTTTTCTAGACACTTTCTTAGGGGTATGACATGTTTTCATAACTTAAAATCAGATTCTAAGCTGCTTTATGCTATCAGATTATTCTAATTATACATCTTTCTGGGTGAATGATGGTCAAACACTCACATAGTGCGTGAGAGCCTCGAGCTAAATTTTAGATAAGGGTCCAGGCGCACTCCGTGAGGGATCACTCTCTGATGGCCAAATTTTTTCAGGTTTCAAGTTTTTTTTGAATTATTCTTCTGGTAACTGTTCTTAGCTTAGCTTATTACTCTAAGGTGAGAAAAAAAAATTCCCACTTTTCGTGGCTTCTGCGTGGGTTGCCATCCCCAAAACTGAAGATCTAGACTATTAGTATTACTAGGGAATTGGCCAGTGCTCGATCTTGATCGACTAAGATCATAGCTCTAATACCACTCTGACATCCCCTGTTCCCTCTACGATGCTCCCATCATATCAGAAGCGGGAGCTCATCCCTCTGACAACACAAGCTGACAGAGGTCGTCCACCTAACGCCAATCCCTTACTACCTGGCAAGGAATCGATGGGAAAGAATGGATGTGGCATTCATCCCATTTTCTCGCGGGACCATCCTAGCTACAGAAGCGTAAGTAAACATGAGAATATGACATCAAATACACATAGTTCAGACTCAAGGGGAATGGACTGACGGCCTGGGTCATCGGAAGTCATTACAGACAGAATTCATGGCAATTGGATTGGGCTGGCATAGGAACATGGTTGTTGGGTAGTCCACTCTATCCGCCCCTTCTGTGCATACTTTGCAGAATAGGCTGATAAGTCTTGGGACTTGACCATGGCCTACCGGATGCATAGCCAAAGGGGCTACTCCTGGTTTGCATCTCCCCAGTCCCGATGATGCAGGACGAGATCACTTCCTCTAGAGGCATGTATGCCCATCACAGGCAACTAGAGAGTCACTTCTCATCTACGACTTGAACCTCGTTGAAGGTGACGCATCACCCAAGAGGTGTCGAGCCCATGCCTTGCCCACACGCAATGGCAAACCATCAGGCCTAGCCCGCTAAGATCCCCGGTAGTCTTTACACACCAGAGGGATCGATTTGTAATAGGACATGTCCTCCTTATCTGCCAGTCTAGCCCGCTCTTATGCACGGGCCGCATTAATTGAAAATTAATGAGGCTATCTAGGCACATCAACTTCTAAGGCTTTCAGGGTCTCTACCTCCCTTTCCAATACACAGGAGCACACATAGAATAGAACATCATCATTCATAGAATTGAAATATAGAATAACATCTAATCTATCTACCTAAACATATATGGTTAGGTTCCTTTGTTAGGGCTTATGATCTCAGAATCTATAATGCCTCTAAGGCTAAACTAACATCCTAATCTAGCTCATTGCCGGACTGGAAGTCGGCATTGCACAATAGAATTGCTAGTTACCTAATCTTTGGCTTGCTACACCTCCTCGGAAAGCGACCATGCTTCTGTTCGGGTCGAAGGCGACTGAATCCGGGAGACCTATTGTGCAAGACCGTCTTGGCGGCACCTGGTAATGTGGAATAGCGCTCGCACTTGGTCGGAATGGCTCAAGGAAGCTGAAATGCGAAAAGGGAAAAGATTTAGGATTTCCCTTTGGTTCCTTTTACATGACCCTTTTAGGGTTAGGGTTAAAAGGGCATGTAAGGTTTTGCCATGTGGCAAGGGTGTTAAGTGCACATGTTTATAGACATGGGCAACATAAGAAGTTGCCCCCTAGGGTGCAACCCTTTACGGTTTCCAAGTACATGTCATGAAGCCGACATGTACGAGTGACATGGCAATATAATATACATATTCGTATCGTATATTATGCTGGAACATCACAATATACAACTAACAAACATCGACGGGCTAAGAAAGAAACAAAAGGGCAAAGAATGTGAAAGGAGTTTGTTATCGAGAAACCAACTTGTATAATGCATGGATGAATGGCCTTATTTAAGGTTACTAAATATATATCAAGGTATTGAAATGAACAATGATTTGAAAGATAAAATTATAGGTGGGTTTCAAAGAAACAGTGTGAGGATATTTAAACCAACTTATAGAAGCGGCTCAAAATCGACAAACTAATATTCCTAATTCTAAACACGAACATCATGTCTAATGTGTATGTTAACCTTAGGAACAATTCTTTAATGTTAGAAACACATGATCAATGACGGTATCACAAATGTCTTAAGCAAAACAAAATTATATAAACAAACGTGACAACAAGGTCGGTGGAAAAGGGGGTTTCAAACAGTGAACAAAACGGAACAGGTGATATAGATAGACGTGGATTCTGTTGGAATAGGCAGGATTATCTATGAATTAGGCCAGATTAATCATGACAAAAAAGCCAAAAGATTATTTACGAATAGGCAAGTTTATTTATGAACAAAAAAACAAAGAATTTATTTACGGACAAAAGGGCAACGCCGAACGAAGCATTCTGGTCTGACTTCCACAATCAAATCAGTCCTAGGAAGAGTCAGATCTCGCAACAGCCAGAAGATCAAATTTCTGGAAGAAATCCACCAGGATAAGGTAAGAAAAATTTTGGCTTACCACTATATTTGATGAAGGAAAATTGGGTAAAAGGAAAGCTATTAGTAAAGAAAGATACTAGTTTGTAGATCTTTAATTTAAGCAGTTTTTAGAGCGGAAAGGCTACCACAAGTATCAAAGAAAACTTGCTTTTGAAGCCATGGACAACCATTATGAATTAGAGGAAATTCCCTAGAAAAAGGAATTCTTAGAAACAAGACCCAGCATCTTCCAAGGAAACAAAATGAGAGAGCCAAGAATTCTTGAAATTACGGTTGCTTGGAAGAATAAATTAATTTACTAGAGATCTAGATACAAACAGAACATACACAGAATGATATAGGCCGGAAGCGAACATAAAGAAAGAACCAATCCTATAAGATAAGAAGAGGCCAACTAAGACCCATTTGTTCAGGAAAGAGAAGAACAAGGATCAATGACCTTGGAATACTCAAAATATACAGGTCGCTGGCTAAGCTTATGGCAGAATCAAAACATAAAGAATTGGGACACTATTATCTATATAATAGGTAGTCCTGGTAGCTAAGCTAACATAGATTACATAAAAACTTTCGAAAAAAAGCTGACTACAGAAGAAACTTTTGGAAAAAGGCTCTGCTCAAAAATAAGGCAGAAGAGTATGGACTAATTTATCTGGCAATGAGATTTGCTTCTGTTACTTCCCATAAAAATTAATATGACAGAAATTTGAGACCCAAACTAGAAATCACGCAAGAAGTAGCGTACATCCATGTACCAAAATTCTTTGACACATTTCAACAAGAGTATAAAAGATGGAAAACAAATAAACTCAAATTCTAGAATACAAAAAGTCTGAACACAGTCAAGAGAATCAGAAAGAGAAAAGAACCGGAAGGAGAAAAATACATAAGAAAGACTTGAAAAACTCTAAATCCAATTTGAAAGCAATTATGTTGGAAGAGTTAAACTAACCAAATCAACCCCAAACAAGCTTAAGCTAACCTCAAAACGTACATAACTATAGAAACGAAGGGTAAACTAGAAGAATAAGAAGAGAATGAACATTCTAAGAGAAAGGCCGATGGAGGAAGGAAGGAAGGAAGAAACTTTTAATGTCCACGGAACCCAATCGGGTTATGGGACCACAAGTACAAAACGGGACCGAAGTCCCTAACCAGAACAAGGACCGAAGCCCACAGAACAAACCATAATCACCATGGCCCAGATTAAAAACCACCTGGGAAAAAACTGTTGCCAGGATGACTACGCATCCAAAAATCCATGCTATTGCAAGAAGCAATAAGCATACCTCCAACAGACAAGACTTCACCAAACGCCTCGGAACCGTAACCTCTTCACAACTGGGTGCTGGAAAACCGACGCCCCCAACGCCAATCGCCCAGACGCGCAGGGAAGGCGGCGCTCAGAGAAACCGCTCAGGGAAATCGCCCAGTGGAGGTGCCTCCTCACCAAAGCGCTCCACCGATCCAGGCATGCTCTCAGGCGCATACGCTCAGGCACGCTCTCGCAGGCAGGCGCCACCCATCACTGCACCTCCCAGGCGCCATCCATCACTACGCCCAGACACTGAAGGCGCCCAGGCGCTCAGGCAGGCGGCCGGGCCGGCGCTCAGGCAGGCGCCGCAGAAAGGGAGGGAGGGAGGGAAAAGCCAGAACTTGCACAATATATAGAAACATCAAAAGGTAAGTTTTCTCAAAATAGCATTCGCCTCCCAAGAATAGTGGTTTTATGGTTGCATAGAACCACAACATTGTCAGTGATCACGTCCCCCAGTTTGTTGCCGGCTTTTGGAAGCGTCTTTTGCAACCGGACATCACCCAGAGACCAATGGGCAAGTGGGGTGCACTAATCAAATACTTGAGCAGTATTTGCGATGCTTCATCAATTATCAGCAGGATAACAATAATTTTGTCTATGCTTCCACAGGCTAGACACCGTTCTTTATTAATTTTGACATGCATCCCCGGTGGTCTTTCATTGCTCCTGGATACGACTCAGTCAATCTCAGTGCCGAGGACATGCCAAGTTTGCATACTCTGGCCCTAGCTCCGAGAACTCATCGCCCTCAGAGGAGGGGGATGGTGTGACGACCACACGGATATTTGTATCATATGGACATTATACTCATATGTACAAAAGATGGTCGTCACACGGATGCAAAAAGGTAGTTGCAAAAGATAGAGTTTAAACTTGCAACCTTCTAGTTGCAAGTCACACACCTTTGCCAAGTGCGCTATCAATACTTGTTGAAGACATTCCCTCACGTCTTTCTCATATGCGGGGCTGTTTCTAGGAGGTTCTATAATATTCTAAAACCTACATGCATGCGCGACACTTGACATGATCTCATCCATTGGAGTGGCGCAATCCTGACCGTTGGCCTATATATATAAGGAGGCATCTCCTTCTTGTCAAAGCATTCTGATTCAATGCCAATCTTGAGCCTTCTAGGCATCTGTCTCGTGTTCCTGCTTGCCTTCGGGCCATTGTACTGGATTCTTATTCATATATTTTCTCTGTATTTCTTGCATATTTTCCAAGTATTTTCCTTGTTTTCACGTAGGTTCATGACAGTAGGAAGAGAAAGGGACATGGGCAGAATTTGAGTGTGGCAGAAAACGAGGATGCTGATATTGGTGATACTGATGTTAGTAAGCCAGATGTTGGTGATCTGCAAACCTCTACACCAAGTAAGGGAGTTGTTCCCAACACAGATCCCCACCAAGTAAGGAAGTTGTTCCCAACACAGTTGAAAAAAAACTTTCTAACACTCGAAAAGGTAGGCCTAGGAAGTTTGACGCACGAACTCGTGCACAAGTTTCTAGTGAGTTGTTGTTGCCAATTCTTTGTTGCATTGCTGTCTATATATATATATATATATATATATCTATTATCTATTATATTATATATATATACAATTATATTATGGGTCCTATGGGGGGTTGAAAGTTTGTAGAGATTCATCCTGGCCGTCGATTTTCTGAGGTGTCGCGACAATAGCCCTTGGATTTGATGGGGGGGCATGCATGGGGCATGGATGGGGCATGCACCCCATCCCCATTCGTCGACGGGAACGGAGAAATCGTGGCCCCTTGATTTTTAAGGTTAAGGAAGGTGCAAGGAAATTGTTAATAGATTGATCTCGGCCGTCCATCTCTAAGATGGACGGTTCAGACGGTGACACTTCAAACAACCCCAAGCAGCCCCCTTTATTTGGGGCTTTTGATGTGGCCCGTTAGATCTAGGGATTCAATTGGGGCTTTTTATGTAGACCGTCCATCCTGAAATTAGGGCATTTTATATTTAATGTTTATTAAATATTGGATGTGCAAGGAAATGTAAGGAAATTGTATTACATTTAATATGGGGTGAGGTGGCACTGGCAGCAATTAAGCATCATTAATTACATTGTTAATATGAAAAGCCCCTTTATTTGGGGCTTTTCATATCGGCCGTCCATTTTATCTAGACCCATTGATGTGTAGCCTCCCCCGCACCAACTAGTCGCCATGGCCTCTAAGGTAAAGTTCGGGTCCTCTATTATGATGAAATGCGGCATTTTGTTTCTATTTACAGCGGCAAGATGATATGGCAGGATTGTTTAAAAAAAGGAGTGCCTGGCATTGATCCGGATTGGGTTCTGCAAGCAGATGCTCGGATTTGTATGGGATGCAGATGCTCGGATTTGTATGGGAACCCTAAACGGCTGACCAGCTTTGCCGGATTCGACCGGAAATAGGCTGGCTGGGTTTATTTAGTATCTGGGAAAATGGATTTCGGCTTCAACTTGGTGACAATTTTACTCGGTTTTAAAACTTAAGCCTTTCACATTAATGTTTATCTTTCCGGAATGACGAACTAGGCTTACAGGTAAACCGTCTATTGACAATTTTTTCATTTTTGTTCTTTGCTCTTCGGTTCCATGGTACTTTGATATTTGGCTGCTGAGCAGGTTTATTATGTTTCCAAAGGAAATTTTTGAGATGCTGATAAACGATATTCCACTGTAAAAAATCACTATGAGATTATACTGAATGCAAATTCCTTGGTAAAGGAAGGCCAGGACGAATTTGGTCGCCACAAAGCCAGAAGGTAACGTTTTTCCCCCTGCCCTAAATTTCGTCTGTAAGCAGGGCCCTTTCATGCTTGAACATTCGGGATTGCCTGGGAGATCTTTGACAAGCTTCCAGTTCGAGATGATGTCTCTTGGACACAAATTATGGTGGGTTTTGTTGAAGGTGAGTTTGGACACAAAGCAATGAAGTTATTTGAAGAAATGAACCTGGAGGATGTTTTCTCTGATGATGTCATCTTGGCTGCCAGTCTAAACCTTTGCAGGAGCATAGGAGCCATAGAGAAGGGTCGAGAAATCCACTCTCAGCTTATCCGGCAAGGGTTTGAAAGCAATTTATCTCTTGGCAACTCCCTAATTGGTATGTATGCCGATTGTGGTTCACTTATAGAGGCATTTGTAGTTTTTGACAGTCTACCAGTTCTACCAGTTCGTGACAGTTTACCAGTTCGTGCCATATATCAGCTGGACGCCACTTTGTTAACTTTATTCAACATGGCCAGGCTTTTGAAATATCTAAGAGGGTTTTGAAAAATCAGATCTCTGGTTAATCACTGCCGGCCAGGATTCATTGATGATGAGGTGGGAACTACAGTTTGATGGCAGTTCTACTTGTGTGCAAGAGGTTATGTCTACTTGTGTGCAAGAGCTTATGTCTGTGCGCACTATTTCTAGATGCGTCCCTTTCTTTTGCTCGTTGCTCAATTTAGGATAGTTTAAATTTATTTTAGACCTCATCAGAAAAATGGGCATAACTCCCATAAACAAGCTCCATTTTCGGTGCGAGAACATGCGTTGGAAAGGTTGGAGAAAGATCTACAAATGATCTTAGGTGTATATTTTTCAGATTCGTAGCAGAAATGGTGCAAAACAGCGAAAACGTCTATGCTATATCCAGATAGTTCTTGCAGCAAAACTTTGAAAGCTGATTGGCATTACTTCTCTATAATGATCTCCCTATTATAATGATCTCCCTATGCTTTCATAAGTTCACGCCTTTACAGATGAAGTCCGAGCCTCCTCTTGAAATGGACGGAGCTCGTTTCTTCTTCTGGGCTTCCACCATAAGAGCCAGTTCCACGGATTTTCCAGAACGACATGTATGTTCTTCTGCCTTGCAAATTCTTTACCGTAATCTATAATATTTTACAGATTCTTCTAACAATCTGTTGAAAACTCTGCAGAAACAAGGCGGCAATTTCTGCATCCTGGAAATCTCTGAAGATTGGACAACCCAAGATGCTGCCCCTGCAGCGTTTCTTAGCCTGTCAGCTTTAGATGCCAACAAGCCTATTATTGGATCATCCTGAGCATTCCTAGCAGTGTAAGTCACTTATTAGGGGAAATTACTGAAGCTTGACGTCATTCAAGAGGATGCTAAGGTAGATGAGCATGAGGCACCTCTTTGATCTGCCAGTAAGGTTCCCAAGCCAATCCTGACAGTGTCAGGCTGAAGAAAGATATTCATGCAAGGGACTCACTTCTTCATTGACAAGGTTTGTCAGGAATATCCTTCTTTCATATTTTGAATTTGAGTGCATTTCAAGTTTATGCATTTCAAGTTTCTGTTTGTGGTCTGTCTAATCTGCCTTTTGTCTGCAGGAATAACCAGATTGCCTTTTGTCTGCAGGAATAACCAGATAGACACATTTAATTGGTGTGCCATGTAGGATTGCAAGCTAGTTTTAACACACCATGCGTCCCATAATCGTTTGCTAGAGGTCCTTTTAACTTCCTGGAGTTAGTATAAGTTTTTTATGCCCATGAGGAAAATGTGCTGTCAAGAGAAATGGGCATGCCTGCACACTATCAAAAGTCTGCTTCTGATTGGACATGTGACCAGATTATGGGCTTTTGCGGCTCTTCAAGCTACAGATCTAGTGGAGATTAATAGAATGTTGGTTTTAAAATTATGGTTGGAGCCTCACGTGAAGAACTTCTGCTTTATTATAACGATTTTGTTTGTTGACAGTCCCACCTGGATGTTAAGAGGCTTGCAGGAATATCCTTGACAGTCCCACCTGGATGTTAAGAGGTTTGTCAGGAATATCCTTCTTTCATATTTTGAATTTGAGTGCATTTCAAGTTTATGCATTTCAAGTTTCTGTTTGTGGTCTGTCTGATCTGCCTTTTGTCTGCAGGAATAACCAGATTGCCTTTTGTCTGCAGGAATAACCAGATAGACACATTTAATTGGTGTGCCATGTAGGATTGCAAGCTAGTTTTAACACACCATGCGTCCCATAATCGTTTGCTAGAGGTCCTTTTAACTTCCTGGAGTTAGTATAAGTTTTTTATGCCCATGAGGAAAATGTGCTGTCAAGAGAAATGGGCATGCCTGCACACTATCAAAAGTCTGCTTCTGATTGGACATGTGACCAGATTATGGGCTTTTGCGGCTCTTCAAGCTACAGATCTAGTGGAGATTAATAGAATGTTGGTTTTAAAATTATGGTTGGAGCCTCACATGAAGAACTTCTGCTTTATTATAACGATTTTGTTTGTTGACAGTCCCACCTGGATGTTAAGAGGCTTGTGGACCTCATTGGCATCACATCCATCGAAGAGGTGAATTCTTTTCAAGATATCCATTTAAGATGTATCTGCTTCTTCTTCCAAGTTGTGTTCACATAGTTTTTTGCCTCTTTAACTCTTCCCATGCAGATGTGCTAAACTGGTTTCCGGACATCGACTTGCTTGAAATATGCTTGTTGATAAGCTCATCCCAGAGGTACTATGGTTTTTATTTATAATGCCATTACTTTGTGTCAAAATGGATCTGAATTGCATTCTAATGCGGCAGAGATACTTTCAACTGTGACACAAACTGCTCCGTCTGCTCTTGCATCTAAGGTTTCGAGCCCAATGTACTGGACTTAAGTTTACTGCGTTTTAGCATTCATTATGGTTTTTGGTAAATGGGACCTTATGCTTGCATGTTTGCAGGTTCAAGGGTGGGTTATTCAATCATGCATTGGAGGATCTACTATCCAATCCAACATTAATTCATTCTCTTTCTGTGTGCATTTCAGAGTACTATTCATTTAACATTTGGGCCACGATCACAACATGTACTTGAAGCCCTTTCTGCAGCTAATCCTGAAACTGTTGATACAGATCGTTCAGAGAGTATCCCTATAAAAGGTAACGATTTGTCCACCTTTTGCATTCACAGAGTATGTCTGCCGATTATTTTTTAGAAATGCGAAGCTTCATGTGAAGGAAGGTTGCAAAGAAAATGTTGACGTACATGACTAGCATATGCTGCTATTTGCATTTAGTTTCTGTCTTTAACATTGTCTACTGCGGAGATTCATGAATCTTGGTCTGGGTCGGTCCAAAACAGGTTCGACCCTTCAAATTTGTGACGAATTGGGACAAACAAGGGGCAAATTCATTGATGCGCTGCTCGCAAGAGATTGACAAGGGACAATGTAAGTTAAGGCTTTACTTTTAGATTTGATGGGGCACAATACTGCTGCCAAGAAATCCTGGGAAAAAATACCAAATTCGGGATTGCCACATAGGAGATGCTGCATTTTTTTTTGCATCTGTTGGTAAGTCACAAAATCTGTTTCTTTTAGTTATTTACTGGCAAAAAAATGATCTTGACCAACTAGGGAAATCACAGGTTGTGCTGCATCAGAGGGACAAATGAGGTCGGACGCAGTCTTAAGAGGAGGGAAAGAAAACTGAAGAAAATGAGGTGTAAATTGGAAGATAAGTTGGAACTGCAGACTCTTATCAAGAGTCTTGCTTCGAAGCTATTCATAGACATAAACTGAAGACAAAGCGCCCTGTCTTAGCAAAATTTGAACTGGAAAAAAGGAACCCGTATAAAATTGTCAAACCCCATGGCCACAATGCTGACCATTAACTCTGCAGAGATTATAGGTTTAGTTTGTTTTCCTATCATCAGCTTGGAGCTAATGACCACTTATTATTGCTAAAATGTGGCGCAACGATCTGAGGCATAGAGGAAAACCAGAAATCTCGTCAGTCCCAGCTATCAGTGCCAACGACAAAGTGCTTCTTGCAGGCTCTCATTGGATGCCTGGTTTGATTCTGACATCCTTGCAGCGGTTTCTAAAGTAAATGAAAACGTGTACCTTCTTGCTTGAGAAATTTGTGCAAAATGTGGTGTCCTGGTTTATCTCGTTACATTGTTTTATTTATCTCAATTCCATAAGCTCAGAAATGCTTGAGACTTTGGCTTAATTAAAGAGACAATCATGAAACATCTCGTACAATAACTTCAAACGCAGTCTGCTTTATTATTGCAGTCTGCTTTATTTTGTGTAACATGTGCAGATTACTGTCTCTACAAATTGCTCATACTTGATATCACTATATCATCAATTTGTTTTATCCCAATTTACCATTGTGGAAAAGTTCAGATATTGATGAACAAGGTGATTCCATCTTTAGCCAAGTGAAGGTATTTGCAGATACGTCCAAAAAACATGTGAGGAGGTTGCTCAGATATTTAAAATAACATCCAGTATTCGAATGGACCCTTGACGATTGTAATATGGTATGTATTGAAATTTTCTGAGCAAGCCAACATCAATTTCTGAAATATCTAATGGCACGGATAGTATACGGAGGTATGCAGCTAGCTCCTAGCACAAAATATTTTAGGCATGATTAAATTCCTATGTAATGAACCTGATTAAGTTGGAGTTCCTCTAGCTTGTCCTGCTCTACAGGAGGAGTTAGAAACTAGAACCAAGTCTGCCTATGGCTTCAACTACTTGCCTTTTGTTAGGAATTCTCTAGCCAGACTCAAGCTTGCATATCGTGTCCTTTGCTGATGGTATTTTTAAATTGTGTAATTGTAGGGCCCTTGCTCATGTTATGGATTCTGAGATCAGCTCTCACAGAGCAGCATAGAAGAAACGAGAGCCCATAATGAAACTTGTGACCTCTTCAAGGTCTTACTGCTAATACGTGTACATAACGATGAAGTGAGTAATTAAACAGCCGATTTGGAATGTAAGCCTCCCAGATCTCGCATGTCCCAGCAAACATGAATTATTTTTCCTCGTAACAATGCATATTTGGACAACAAAAGGATGACATTGATGAACGTAAATAGTTTGTATAGATTATGCTTCTTTGCATACTGATTTTTTATATATGGTCGGGTCTGAGGCTATAGTTCAAGATGTCTGCTGCAATGGTGGATATTGAAGGCTATGAAGCCTTGCCCCTGTCTTCTATAATAAGGTACACACCGAAGTAATTTCTTTCGATGTAAGGTCATGCATTAGTGGCTCCAAGTGTAATATGTTTAAGGTATTGGAATTTTGGGGATTGTGAGAGTCAAAAGTTATAGAGCATGCAGTAGTTACAGGGCATGCAGTTCTGTCTATAACTGGAAGTATTAAATGGGGATTTTAAATTGTAAAAGAAGCAGATATCATCTGTTGTGTTTCCATTGCAAAAAGTTGTTCGATATTACATATCATTCCGAGCAAAATGCAAGTGGAGATGTTTCCTTTCTACTTGTCAATGATTCTGCTCAGTTTTCAGCAGCAGATGCACAGTCCAGTCAGATGAGTTCCACGGTTTGCCAGTATTTTGTGCAACGAATAAGCTGTTTAAGTGCACCAGGTTTACCTTTAAAAGTTGGGCTCAGTTCAAAGTCGGTCATAATTTTGACTGACAACGACTGGTGCATAGAGTAACATTCCTGTAACTCGTTAATCTCAACTTTGTTGTTTATCTGTATGAGCTTATAGACGGGAGTTGGAAGGTTGGATAAAATTGAATCTCAAGCTGCATAACCTTGAAAAACGCAAGTAGAAAAGTTGGTTGGTAAGGGAGTAAAACATGCCATAATTAATGGGAAATTCTTAAAGAGAAATAGTCTCCTATGGGGTAAATATGATAATTGAAACGTAATTTTTTGTCTGAAACATAAGTGGGGTTATAACAATAATCCATAAATACAGAAGAGTTGGTACAGAAACAATCAATTTATTATTATGTACAATTTGCGAGATTGTAGAGGCCTCTAAATGAAGCTTGCCCGGGTGAAATGCTAAAAAGGCTAGTCACAGCTTGCTTTTATGTAATCGCGACTTGTGTGTTGCTGCAAGTAAAACTTCTCTCTAGATTTGGTTATCCTAGGATAAATCGACATGCAAACTCTATCATCTCCGAGAAGTTAAGGATATATAATGGCTCGGGGAAAACTTTTGCAACTTGGAAGAATGTTGTGTCTCCATATGCATTATGCTTTGCCTTTCGTGGTAAATTTTTTTGTGAGTTTAGGTTGCATGGATTAGGTCACTTTTTGTAGATCAATGACTTTGGAGAACAATAGGAAATGTACAATTCATAGTATGATTGTTTTTTGAAGTCCAAACTTATAGTGGTCGTTTGGAGTGATCGTCTAGGACAATTCTAGATTGTTCATTGAAGTACCCATTCTTCTCTGTTTTTACCCCTCTTATAGTGGTCATTTGGAGTGCGCGTCCAAGACATCCTAGATTGTTCATTGGAGTACCCTTCACGTTCCCTCCATAATCAAGTCTTGCGCTTACAGACTTAAACTTCTTGGATTTCATTAAGACTGTTACAAATAATTGGCATGGTTGGGTTTGTGGATTTAGAGGTGATAGAAAAAGCTAAATGTTTCAAATCATAAATGTGCACCATGGGACATTGAGTCTTACCTTCTTTGGCTTTTTGTTTCCTCTCACCAATTTCTTTTTTCTAGCCTCTTTGTATTTCTTAAGCTATAAATAGTTGTGAGTGGAAGACTCTTCTATGGATGTCCGGTTTTGATTTAAGTATTATTAGAATTTTGGATTTAGAACAATTAACCTCCCCCACTGTTTGGATGTAAGGAAAATTTATGGATGCGCTTTCCAAATATGTTACTTGATGTACGGAAAATTTATGGATGCGCTTTCCAAATATGTTACTTGATTCTATTGACAATGTGTTGCCAAACTTTTGGTTGGTCTTAAGCCTTGATCCAACTTTAATCGCTCTGAAGTCACCTTGTGCCTTTTAAAAGGTAGTTTGCACATGACTGGGTTTTTTCAAAACCTCAATGCTTATACAATGTACATGAATCATGTCTCACATGCATCCGGTCTCCACATTTACACCTTAAGAACATTTCAATTACATTTGTTCTGTGATGTTATCTTAGTCTTTGTTAGGTTGGTCAGTGAAATTCCTACCCCAAGAAATAAATTGTTCCTTTGGTCTAGTAGGTCATTGATCTTCCATGTGACACACCACCATTCACATGTTTTCCTCCACTTAACCCTCTTTTAACTCTTAGTTAGCTTATGTCATATTGCACAAAATTAGAGCATTTATTCGCAAGAATACATTTTTTGAGTTATTAGATGTAGTGAGCTATTAGACGTTATCATAGATATACAACCTCACACTTATGCTCAACAAGTATGCTTATGTTGCATGAAAAGAAAACATTGAATTCGACTTATCTAAATGAAAATCTATAAAAATATCCACAAATTGAACTTGGACTTAGACATTGACTCATTTAGCATAACTCTTCCTACTATTTTAGCAATTGTACATACGTTGCAAGCATGAGTAATACACACATAATTTGTAGGCAATTCTAATGAATATATTTTATAATTCTTCTTTTTGATTCCCCGTATGGCACTTTTTATCGATGACAACAACTTACATTGTTGAACGAATATAAATACTACCTATCAGATCAAAGATCAAAATTATGTACTAGATAAAAATGCTTTCATAGTCACATCGTTGTTGCAATTATCATGAGAACTCGAAGTATTATGTTCTAATATAACAAGTTCGAATTAGACATGAACAATAGATATTAGGTAAGCATCCATAAGTTAACTATGAAAGTCCGAAAATCAGAGTAAACCAATAGTTGCATATAAAATCTATCTCAACTCTATGGAGAGACTAAATAATAAACTCTAGATACATTCACCTAATCTCAATGGATCTATGGGAATCAGAATAGAATATGATTTTAGAGAATCTATGGGATTCTTCATAGAGTTTTGAAGAATCCAGGGGATTTTTGATGAAATCTTGGAGAACCCAGTGGAATCTTTATAGAATGTAAAGTAATCTAGGAGAATCTACATAGAATATTGAGGAATCTAGAGGAATCTTGGAATGTAATGGAATCTTTATAAAATCTTTGAGAATTTAGGAAATCTTGATGAAATCTTGGAGAGTCTAGGGGAATTTTCATAAAATCTTAAGGGTATCAAGGTATATCTTTCACATTGGGTGTGCTTTATAGTGAATCTTTATATAATCTACAGATACTCGTAGTATCTTGGAAAATCTTATAATAGATTCCTAGAAATTCTTAAAGAATCTTATAGAATCTTTCCAAAATAGGGGTAGCGTTGATGGAATATTGGTAAACTTGAAAATCTTATAGAAACTTGGGAAATCTATTCTTGCCAATGTATGTACATTCGGCTTCGTACACTCCCTCATAGTACAAATACTTGTATATATATATATATATATATATATATATATATATATATATATATATATATATATATATATATATATATATATATATATATATATATATATATATATATATATATATATATATATATATATATATATATATATATACACACTATTTGGTTCAATTTTGGTATAAATTAGGGTATCTTGTCATATTATAGCCCTGGGATTGATAATGCATCATACTTGATTATAGCTTAATTTATGGTTTGACCTAGTCCCCTTTGTTTGTTCTTGTTCTTTATTACAAAACTTATGTTTCAAAAAGAAATCTATGATGTATGGTATGGTATATTATGATTCTAACGTTATCAAGTAGGTCATGATGCATAAATAATGACCTTAGTACAAGACACTCATATTTTGGGTTGAGATCTACAAAATAGTGTCTAACTGATTTAGTTACTTAGGTGGTTAAGATTGCTATATAAAGCACCAAATATTAAATCTAGAATATGAAAATGGTTTATGATACCCTTTGTGAAGGATGCTATATGGTTAGACATGCTAAAAGGTATTATTAATGAACTAGTCCCAATTTGTATGGTTCCAAATTGTTTTATGAATAATTGATTGAATTCTTAACAAATCCAGGCTCAAAGTTTGAAACCCTAAGGTAGGGTAGAGGTTCATGGCACCATTTACAAAACAAACTGTGAAGTTAGTAGTTTGACTATTAAAATTACACCATATGGTATACCAAGAGTGTTTTAATTGAGAAATGCACATGTACAAGAAAAGTTCGTCTAAAAGCATAGCTGGTCATATCCCAATATAAAGGGTTTGTTAGAGTTGAGGCAGGTGCCACCATTGTTTTTTGGAAAACCATGTGAAGTCTGATACCCCATGAGAAGTTTTTTGAATATGATACATAAATCCAAACTTTGGTCATATTCCTTGGTAGGTTTAAGCCATACTAAGAATGTACTTAACAATATATATGCTTGCTGGCTAATAAAACTTTATACTGACTAGGGAAATAATGTAACTGAGTGTTTGATAAGATATGTTGGCACCAATAGGGTAAGACAAAGGTTGTCGCATAATATTGTTGGTATGTTAAAGGTTAATATAAAAATATATATGGTTAGTTGCTTAAAATTAAAATAAAAAATACTGTAAAACCTAATCGGCTGAGCGTGGGTCGTTAGCCAACCCTAAAATGGATGGGCATCCGGCAAGCGCAAGTATGATCATAATTTGAGATGCATCATTTGATTCTGTTAGAATCCGACGTCCAGCAAGAATCGTATGCCTACTTGTTTCTACTGAAAATATTTTTTCTTCAATTTTCAGGGCTGAGATCATACTAACCAAGGAACAGGCTGGATAAAGTTGCATAATGACAGGGAAAGCTTTCGGAAAAGGGAATGGCAGGTTAAGAAAACCATGGTGCAAATGGAACTCAGGTAAACAGAGATGGTTAAGGTTTTATCTGCATAAATACTGCTGCTCCTTATCGAAATTTCGAGAGATGAGCAAACCAGGGAGGCCTCCAGGCGCCCTGGCCATTGGGCAGACTAGGGCAAAATTGATTGACTCCCTTAGAAGGCATGGTATTGAGTTGAGTCAGGCACAACCTACCAAGGCCCAGCTTCTTGAGGCTTGTAGAGCTCACAAGATTGATCCTAATAGGGAAATAGCAGGCGGTACCATCAAAAATTTCTTACCCATGCAGCCATGCAGCAATGCCTCTAAAGAAGATGTGATACCCCCAGCAAATGTGGACATTGTGGAAGACTCAGCAAATGAAGATGGTGACTCAGAATACGAAATCCAACCAAATCAGGTCTATTGCAAATGCATTTTTTATATTTTGAAGTCATAGTAATTTCTCAGTATTACATCTAGCATAATTTTCGCAATTTGCTCATTAATCTAGCTTTCATTATGGAAGTTCTGTATGGACAACATTAAATCTAATAAACTTAAGATTATTGGGTATAATTAGCACCTGCAATGTATGGGAAACCAGTACGTGTTTAGCCACAGGATTAGGCAGCTACTGTAGATGTATATGGCCAGATCTGTTAGCCTTAGTGCAAGGAATTATCATTTTGACAAGTGTTTAGGCTCATTATAAGGAAATTAATGTGAAATGAACAGGCTAAAATTATGTTACTTATGGATACTTCTAGCAGTAGAATAATCACAGACATAAGGCAGAGATCTGATGTACATTGGTGGTTGGTAGGAGAAAGGATTTGTCTGTTTGAGTTTTGCTTTTAGTTAAGTCCAATATTATCACGGACTTAAGTCTGGGGTTATTGAACTCTAGTTAATGAACTGTATTTACTCTAACGTGGTTTGATCTTATGAAAAATATTCGCTATAATAAGTGGAAGTTATTCCTAGGACTTAAGTCTGAATTTTTTATTTAAAAAAAACAACAACAGGATGAGTAGATTCAAGCATGATTTACAGTGGAGGTTCTCGACCCTTTAAATCCTATAGGTTATTGTCCTTAAAACATGGTATTTCCAATTGGATTGCTGGCATTGATGCTGATCATAGATTTATATATAGCTTCAGTATTATTTGGCTTGATTTTGAGCTGTGATATTGCACTGAATCTCTCTTATTATCTGTTCTTCATTTGGCAATACTTATACAGTTTATCTGTTGAGATCAGAAGTTGTGGAATTAGTGAATTGATTCTCTCATAAAATCAGTATTTCAGGGTACTTTGAAGGTTTATGTAGGACGTTAGCAATATTTAGAAAACTAATCATTGGCAGGAGATAGTTAAATTCCATAGTATGGTACTAAATAAATATGCAGTTTGGTTGTTTAAACATTTATCTTATCTTTATGAATGGGTAAAGGGCGACAAGCCAAAGAATCTCATTGCTTACCTGTAGTCATTCCATTTTTTACCCATTAGGCTAATTAATGGTTTGTTTGATCAAGCAGTAGTAGGATTCTTTCTCCCATACTCCATGTTATTTATTTGTTGGAATTCATTTCAGCTTTCACAAGCAATTGAGTTCTTGGCAGAGATGGTATATTTTTATGTTAAAATACTTTTTCAAGAATACAAAGGTATTTTTCGGGCATATTTTTAAAGGTCTTTGGCAAACTCTTATGTCAAAAAATTGAAGTGTAATGTTATTGGTGTTTTGCACTATCTTTAGGCTATCTTTAAGGCTTCCCTATGGCCTTGGCCAAAAGGGGTTGATAAGTCCAATAGTTCCAAGTATTTGGAGTTGTTTGGATGCTTAGGCTAAATCAAAGGATTAGTCCAAGGCTCGGTTATATATATATATATACAAGTTATTGTACTATGAGGGACTGTACAAATTCGACTAGAAGCCAAATGCAGTGTCATCCAACGAAGATCCTATAAAGATTCTCCAAGATTCTCCAAAGACTCTAGAAAAATTTCCCTAGATACTATGAGATTCCATCAATGTTCGCTTATATTCCCCAAAATCCGCGGATGTTTCCTCGAGGAATTGTACAAATTCGAGTAGAAGTCAATTTTAAAGTCATGCGATGAAGATTCTATAGAGATTCGCCAAGATTCCACCAAGATTCTCTAGATACTCAAAGATTTTATGAAGATTCCCTTAGATTCCTTTAGATTCTTAAAGATTCTCTTGAGATTCCTCTAGATTCCCAAAGATTATCCTAATATTCCTCAAGATTCCATGTAGATTCTTCAAGATTTCCTTAGATTCTATGAAGATCCCCTTGTAGAACACACCTAGTGTCAAAGATTCCCCTAGATCCTCTTGGATTC
This sequence comes from Isoetes taiwanensis, assembly GCA_021234155.1. Classification (NCBI taxonomy): domain Eukaryota; kingdom Viridiplantae; phylum Streptophyta; class Lycopodiopsida; order Isoetales; family Isoetaceae; genus Isoetes; species Isoetes taiwanensis. Next base: position 28,989,287 of record JAJEKV010000002.1, on the reverse strand, counting down.
CCCCTAAATTCCCTAAAATTCCATAAACATCCCCTAGATTCTTAAGGTTCTACAAAGATTCCCCTAGATTTTCAAAGCTTATCTAAAGATTCCTTTAGATTCCCTAAGATTCTATGTAGATTCTCCTAGATTCCCTTAGATTCTATCAAGATTCCACTAGATTCTCTAAGATTCCATCAAGATTCCCCCCCGATTCTCAAACATTTATTGAAGATTCTCTTAGATTCCTCTATATTCATTTGATTCCCATAGATTCGTTAGGATTCTCTTGACATTTCCTTGATTCCAAAGGTTATCCCAAGATTCCTCTAGATTCCTTTAGATTCTTAAATATTCTTTTGAGATTCCCTTAGATTCCCAAATATTATCCTAAGATTCCTCTAGATTCTCCAAGATTCCATGTAGATTCTTCTAGATTCTCTTAGATTCTATGAAGATTCCCTTGTAGAACACACCTACTGTCAAAGATTCCCCTAGATCCCTTGGAATCTCCCGCGATTCCCTAAGATTCCACAAAGATCCCACTAGATTCTTAAGGTTCTATAAAGATTCCCCTAGATTTTCAAAGATTATTTGAAGATTCGTTTAGAGTGTCAAAGATTCCCCTAGATCCCCTTGGATTCCCCTAAATTTCATAAAATTCCATAAACTTCCCCTAGATTCTTAAGGTTCTACAAAGATTCCCCTATATTTTCAAAGATTATCTGAAGATTCTTTTAGATTCCCTAAGATTCTATGTAGATTCTTCTAGATTCCCTTAGATTCTATCAAGATTCCACTAGATTCTCTAAGATTCCATCAAGATTCCCCTAAATTCTCAAACATTTTTTGAAGATACTCTTAGATTCCCCTATATTCTTTTGATTGCCATAGATTCCTTAAGATTCTCTTAACATTTCCTTGATTCCAAAGGTTATCCCAAGATTCCTCTAGATTCCTTTAGATTCTTAAATATTCTCTTGAGATTCCCTTAGATTCCCAAATATTATCCTAAGATTCCTCTAGATTCTCCAAGATTCCATGTAGATTCTTCTAGATTCCCTTAGATTCTATGAAGATTCCCCTGTAGAACGCACCTACTGTCCTAGATCCCTTGGAATCTCCTGCGATTCCCTAAGATTCCACAAAGATCCCCCTAGATTCTTAAGGTTCTATAAAGATTCCCCTAGATTTTCAAAGATTATTTGAAGATTCGTTTAGATTCCCCAAGATTCTATGTAGATTCTTATAGATTCCCTTCCCTCGATTCTTAAACCTTTTTTGAAGGTTTTCTCTCAAATTCCCTTAGATTCTAGGAATATTCCCCTAGACTATCCAACATTGCACGTAATGATACCAAACCACTACTCATTGGAAAGCATTTGATGAGAGGAATCCAAAGGCGTGGGTCCCACTTTGATCCTAGACCTCCACCGCAAGATAAAGTCGTTTGAAGGCGACGCGAAAAAAAGAAGCTTCCAAGAAAGCTTCATAATTAATGAGTTGCCACCTCACCTCCTTTAATATAAAAAATTCCAATTTATTATAAAAATGAATGGCTAGGATTTATCCTCCCCCCTTTTGATCTAACGGTTAAGATTGGTTGCACCAAATCCACTTTTCAGGAAGCTTCCTTGCACTTTCCTTATAAAAATTAAGGGCCATGATTTCTCCTCCCCTTTTGATCCGACGGCTTAAAGACATGGTGCATGCCCCTATGCATGCCCCCCATCATATTTATATGCCCATGCATGACCTCTCCCACGAGGTGGCGGCATCATGGCCCTCCATCTCCAATCGGACGATCGGCATTAATCTCTATATAGCATGGGTACATCCTTTGGCACACATAGAATAGTTTTATATATATAACAAGTGAATGTACTATGAGGTAGTGTACAAATTTTGAGTCATTCAGTGAAGATTCTATGAAGATTCTTTAAGATTTTCAAGGCTTAGAAAAAATTTCCCTAGATTCTCGAAGATTTCACGAAGGATCCCTTAGATTCCTCTACATTCTCTTGAGATTCTCATAGATTCTTTAAGATTCTCTTGAGTTTCCCCTAGATTCTCAAAGATTAACCCAATTTCCCTCTAGATTCTCCAAGATTCTATGTAGATTCTCCTAAATTCCCATAGATTCTATGAAGATTCCCCTGTAAAACACATCCAATGTGAAAGAGTCTCCAAGATTCCACAAAGATTCTTAATATTCTACAAAGATTCCTCTAGATTCTCTAAGATTATATATAAATTTTATGTAGATTCCCCTAGATTCTTTTAGATATTATGTGTATTCCTCTAGATTCCATTAGATCTAAGTACATTCCCCTAGATTCTCCAAGATTCCATTAAAGATCACGTAGATTCTGAAAGACTTTAGGAAGATGCGCTTAGATTCTGCTAGATTTCCTAAGATTCTCTTAAGATTCCCTAATTTTGTTGAGATTCCTCTAGATTCCCCAAATTTCTATGTAGATTCTCCTAGATTCCCTTAGATTCTATGAAGATCCCCTTAGATTCTTCAAGATATTATCAAGATTCTCCTAGATTCTCAAAGTTTTTATAGAGATTCGCTTAGATTCTTAAAGATTCTCTTGTGATTCCCATAGATTCCTCAAGATTCTATTGAGATTCCTTTACATTCTTTAAGATCCTATGAAGATTCCCCTAGATTTTCTTAAATTCCCATAGATTCCATAAAATTCCAAGATTCCAAGAAGAATCTTAGTCTTCGATCATATTCGCTTCAACTACGACAAAACGATATCAAAGTACTACTCATTGATAAGTTCTCGATGAGAGGAATCCAATAGCGTAGGCCCCACCTTCATCCGACCCCTTTGATGCAAGTTACGGGCCTTTGAAGATAATTATAAAAAAGAAGCTTCCTCGAAATTCCTGGTGCCACCTCATTACTTTTTTTATTAAATGAGGATGCCACCTCAACTCCTTTAATAAATAATTTGCTTAATGGCCAAGATTTCTCCTCCCCCTTTTGATCCAAGGGCCGAGATTGGCCACACCAAAAAGCACCTTTAGGGACCTTCCTTGCACCTTCCATAAAAAAATGAAGGGCTACGATTTTGCCTTCCCCCCCTGATCCGACGGTCTAGAGGCATGGTGCATGCCTCATGCATGACCCCATGTAGATCCTAAGGCCATAGTTGTGCCACCTCATTGGCCCCCAAACAGACGGCCTAGATTGATTTGAATTTCCCTAGATTCTCGAAGATTTCACGAAGATTCCCTTAGATTCCTCTACATTCTCTTGAGATTCTCATAGATTCTTTAAGATTCTCTTGAGTTTCCCCTAGATTCTCAAAGATTAACCCAATTTCCCTCTAGATTCTCCAAGATTCTATGTAGATTCTCCTAAATTCCCATAGATTCTATGAAGATTCCCCTGTAAAACACATCCAATGTGAAAGAGTCTCCAAGATTCCACAAAGATTCTTAATATTCTACAAAGATTCCTCTAGATTCTCTAAGATTATATATAAATTTTATGTAGATTCCCCTAGATTCTTTTAGATATTATGTGTATTCCTCTAGATTCCATTAGATCTAAGTACATTCCCCTAGATTCTCCAAGATTCCATTAAAGATCACGTAGATTCTGAAAGACTTTAGGAAGACGCGCTTAGATTCTGCTAGATTTCCTAAGATTCTCTTAAGATTCCCATAGATTCCCTAATTTTGTTGAGATTCCTCTAGATTCCCCAAATTTCTATGTAGATTCTCCTAGATTCCCTTAGATTTTATGAAGATTCCCTTAGATTCTTCAAGATATTATCAAGATTCTCCTAGATTCTCAAAGTTTTTATAGAGATTCGCTTAGATTCTTAAAGATTCTCTTGTGATTCCCATAGATTCCTCAAGATTCTATTGAGATTCCTTTACATTCTTTAAGATCCTATGAAGATTCCCCTAGATTTTCTTAAATTCCCATAGATTCCATAAAATTCCAAGATTCCAAGAAGAATCTTAGTATTCGATCATATTCGCTTCAACTACGACAAAACGATATCAAAGTACTACTCATTAATAAGTTCTCAATGAGAGGAATCCAATGGCGTAGGCCCCACCTTCATCCGACCCCTTTGATGCAAGTTACGGGCCTTTGAAGATAATTATAAAAAAGAAGCTTCCTCGAAATTCCTGGTGCCACCTCATTACTTTTTTTATTAAATGAGGATGCCACCTCAACTCCTTTAATAAATAATTTGCAACTTAATAAAAAACTTAATGGCCAAGATTTCTCCTCCCCCTTTTGATCCAAGGGCCGAGATTGGCCACACCAAAAAGCACCTTTAGGGACCTTCCTTGCACCTTCCATAAAAAAATGAAGGGCTACGATTTTGCCTTCCCCCCCTGATCCGACGGTCTAGAGGCATGGTGCATGCCTCATGCATGACTCCGTGTAGATCCTAAGGCCATAGTTGTGCCACCTCATTGGCCCCCAAACAGACGGCCTAGATTGATTTGAATATGTAACAATCCATGGGTACATCGTTTCCCATGGACACATAGAATAATTATATATATATTATTATGACTCATTGATAAGTTCTCGATGAGAGGAATCCAATGGCGTAGGCCCCACCTTCATCCGACCCCTTTGATGCAAGTTACGGGCCTTTGAAGATAATTATAAAAAAGAAGCTTCCTCGAAATTCCTGGTGCCACCTCATTACTTTTTTTATTAAATGAGGATGCCACCTCAACTCCTTTAATAAATAATTTGCAACTTAATAAAAAACTTAATGGCCAAGATTTCTCCTCCCCCTTTTGATCCAAGGGCCGAGATTGGCCACACCAAAAAGCACCTTTAGGGACCTTCCTTGCACCTTCCATAAAAAAATGAAGGGCTACGATTTTGCCTTCCCCCCCTGATCCGACGGTCTAGAGGCATGGTGCATGCCTCATGCATGACCCCATGTAGATCCTAAGGCCATAGTTGTGCCACCTCATTGGCCCCCAAACAGACGGCCTAGATTGATTTGAATTTCCTTAGATTCTCGAAGATTTCACGAAGATTCCTCTACATTCTCTTGAGATTCTCATAGATTCTTTAAGATTCTCTTGAGTTTCCCCTAGATTCTCAAAGATTAACCCAATTTCCCTCTAGATTCTCCAAGATTCTATGTAGATTCTCCTAAATTCCCATAGATTCTATGAAGATTCCCCTGTAAAACACATCCAATGTGAAAGAGTCTCCAAGATTCCACAAAGATTCTTAATATTCTACAAAGATTCCTCTAGATTCTCTAAGATTATATATAAATTTTATGTAGATTCCCCTAGATTCTTTTAGATATTATGTGTATTCCTCTAGATTCCATTAGATCTAAGTACATTCCCCTAGATTCTCCAAGATTCCATTAAAGATCACGTAGATTCTGAAAGACTTTAGGAAGATGCGCTTAGATTCTGCTAGATTTCCTAAGATTCTCTTAAGATTCCCATAGATTCCCTAATTTTGTTGAGATTCCTCTAGATTCCCCAAATTTCTATGTAGATTCTCCTAGATTCCCTTAGATTCTATGAAGATTCCCTTAGATTCTTCAAGATATTATCAAGATTCTCCTAGATTCTCAAAGTTTTTATAGAGATTCGCTTAGATTCTTAAAGATTCTCTTGTGATTCCCATAGATTCCTCAAGATTCTATTGAGATTCCTTTACATTCTTTAAGATCCTATGAAGATTCCCCTAGATTTTCTTAAACTCCCATAGATTCCATAAAATTCCAAGATTCCAAGAAGAATCTTAGTATTCGATCATATTCGCTTCAACTACGACAAAACGATATCAAAGTACTACTCATTGATAAGTTCTCGATGAGAGGAATCCAATGGCGTAGGCCCCACCTTCATCCGACCCCTTTGATGCAAGTTACGGGCCTTTGAAGATAATTATAAAAAAGAAGCTTCCTCGAAATTCCTGGTGCCACCTCATTACTTTTTTTATTAAATGAGGATGCCACCTCAACTCCTTTAATAAATAATTTGCTTAATGGCCAAGATTTCTCCTCCCCCTTTTGATCCAAGGGCCGAGATTGGCCACACCAAAAAGCACCTTTAGGGACCTTCCTTGCACCTTCCATAAAAAAATGAAGGGCTACGATTTTGCCTTCCCCCCCCTGATCCGACGGTCTAGAGGCATGGTGCATGCCTCATGCATGACCCCATGTAGATCCTAAGGCCATAGTTGTGCCACCTCATTGGCGCCCAAACAGATGTCCTAGATTGATTTGAATATGTAACAATCCATGGGTACATCGTTTCCCATGGACACATAGAATAATTATATATATATTATGATATATTTTTTTTTTGAAGGATCAGATTAATTAATATTAATACAGAGTAAGTACAAGATGAGCGATACTAGGGTACTCCTCCCCCTCTCGGGGGTATATTCTTTGTTGCATTGCTGTCTATATTTTTATTGCTCGCTAACTCTTAAGTTTGACAGATAAACCAACACCAACAACAAAGAAGGGTGTGCCGAACTCTAAAGCTAAGCAGATGCTTCAACAGGTACTAATTCTGTGATGCTTCGTTTTGAATTTACAATTGTTTCATTTAATGTGTGTTCTCTTTTTTAAAGTGTGGTGTAGATTGTAGCTTAAGCAACCAAGCTGAGTCTTTCAACTCTAGTCAGATTGCAAATATATGGTTTGAGCCCACACATAATGCAGCAGAAAATCTCCTTTCTCCTTTACTCCAACCTTTGGTGGTACAAAATGCAGTAGAGCCGCTCAGTCCTTTATTTCTCCAGTGCCTACACTTTCTGCAGCAGAGCCAACATCTTCTGCAGCGCCTGCACTTACTCCAGCACCTGCACTTTCTACTCCCATGGGAGAAACTATTATTAGAATTGAACTTCCCATCTTAACAAATGACCTACCCATCATAACCAATGCTCAGGCTAATGAAGATGATAGTGATCACGATGATATGACGCTCGAACAGTATGCCTCCAAAAAAACCTCCCTTAACCTGCCAGGTGAATATTGTGTTGCACTTCATCTCATTTCATATGTTATTGCAATTTTAGTAATTAGATTTTCTATTTTCAATGTTTACAGATTGAAAATTCCCAGTTAATACTGATTTTATATCAGAATTTTGTTGAACACTAAGGATGCCTATATCTATAGCCACACCTTTTTGCTGCCTATTTTATAAACTCCTTTACTTTCATGCTTCTGCAATATGTGTACAAGCTTTTGTGGATGATAAAATAGTCTTCAGAACATTGTATTGTGTTTTGTTTTTGTTGTTGTATTCTGCTATGGTTTGGATGTTTGTGGATTTGTTTAAGCTGGATGGCTATTTAAATTATATGTTCTACCTATGGTCTTGTTTAAAATGGAATGACAAGTTACCTATGGTCTTGTCTTAAAGTGACAAGTTTCTGAACAGTTTACAAGCACTAGCACTTTAAACTCTTAGCACTCAACTCACACTGAAACACTCAAAACACTCATTTTTAAGTCTACACTTAGCACCCAAACACTGATGTTCAATCAACTCAAACTCAACATTGGTACACTTAAACACTTAAACAACTCAAATTGAAGATATTCTAAGTAACACAAAAAATAAACTCTACACGTGCAACCCTACAATGTTTCAAGTGCATCATTATTTCATCTTAAACTTCATGTAGTTTCCATTTGACAAGGTTTTATTAAACAAGCATGTTAACATAAACCACATGTCATATTTTTCTAAGAATCATATTCACATGACATGGTTGAACATGAAGCACATGGCATATTAAGATGAACCATATGGCACGCTTAAACATTCGACATGTGGCTTGTTGGACCCCTCGAGGATGTCTGAGCCACGTGGCATCTTCAAAGTGAACCACATGGCATACTTGGTAAACTTATTGCATATTGAGCCGATCTAGAAAATAATATTTAACATTTTAACATTTTGAACCATTAAGCAATACCATGTGGTCAAGTACATTTCCTAGTGGCATTTTTAACCCTCGTGGCATGCATGGTGGCACACTTGACTAGGGGATGTCTGATCCATGTGGCATGTTCAAAGTGAGCCACATGGCATACTTGGTAATTTATTGCATATTTAAGCATATTTAGAAAATAATATTTAACATTTTGAACCATTAAACAATACCATGTGGTCAAGTACATTTCTAAGATCCTAGTGGCATTTTTAAGCCACCTGACATGCATGAACATTCGACACGTGGCATACTTGACCCCTAAGGGATGTTTGAGCCACGTGGCTAGATCAAAGTGAGCCACATGGCATACTTGGTCATTTATTACATGTTTGCATGTTAGAAAAAATAATACTATTTTGAACCATTAAACAATTGAACCATGTGCTCAAGTACATTTCTAAGATTCTAGTGGCATATGTGAGCCATGTGGCATGCTGAAAGCGAGCCACGTGGCATATTGGTAATATTTCATGTTTGGACCTATATTAAGAAAAAAGCTTACATTTTAAAACATTTTAAGATTTAACATTTTGAACAGTTTGAATGAACATGAATTGGGCCAATATTAAAAACCACACTTGTGTTTTAAAAACCACTCTTATATTTGTAAACTTTTTTTTTTAGCACACAGCCCTACCGGGCCTACAGCCTTTTCTCAAATTCTAGCCTATCCACGTGTAATTTCCATGTGGCTTATTTTGCACCATCGGATCTTTGCTTTCGCAAATCTAAGGCCAGGGAAATTAGAAAATCGGAAAAAAAATTGGATACGGAGATTCAATGAGGCGACATTAGACATGGCAAAGCTTACCTTCTTCGTGTCTCCCTACCATTCCTCTGTTAATTTCGATCTTCTTCAGTTCGGCTCTTTTAATTTTCGTGTTTCCCTTCTTTTTTTTTATCTTAATGTCTTCCGTCTGCCATTCACACCACGGATTTTTGCGGGAACATGCTCTTACTCTCGGCCAGGATCTCATAGACTAGGCTTCGGAATTTTGATGCAGACGTTTCGTTCTTCTTGGTGGATTCACAGACTTGGGATGTGGCTTTAAAGCCATGCAAGCTTTTTCCTGTGAAGAATCAGTGTGTAGAATGCAAGCACATTTCTGTCACTGACGTCCAATTGCATCGGGCGTCTACTTTATATTTTCGCCTCGCTATTGGAAGCATAACCTAAACGAAATACAGTGTTGGACTGCAGAGATTATGGATGCTTGCGTAGTATTTAGAAGAAATACCATCTCAAGCTTTGCAAGAAACAGACGAGACTAGAATTTGCTATGCCTGCCTATGCACGGATCTTTAGTAATGGACTGGAAAGCCATCAAATTACATGGTGCCAACGTTTCTGGAATGTGGCAGTGTCCCTGATGCTCAAGCGGTTTTCAACAGGTTAGTTCACCCAAATGTGCACTCTTGGACCTCTCTCATATGTGGATATATTGAATGTGGACAGCCACAACATGCTTTAAGTCTGTATGAAGAAATGCAACAGATAGAATGTAGACCTTAGCAGTTTTATCCTAGTGGTGCTACTACAGGCTTGTGCGAGGTGGAAAGATTTGAAAAGGGGACAGAAGATTCATGATGAGATCACAAAGAAGGGGCTTGAGAAAAACCAATTTATTTCCAGCAGTTTGATTGGCATGTACTCCATTGCAGAGGCTCGAAAGATCTTTGACAAGCTTCCAGTTTGTGATGTTGTCTCATGGAATGCACTTATTGCAGGATATGTAGACAATGGCCATAATGAAGAGGCTTTAAAATGTTTTGACCTGATGCGTGTTCCTCCTGATGTTTTTACATTTGCCACTGCGCTGAAAGCTTGTACTAGCATTGCAGCAATCGAGAAGGGCAGAAACAGTCATAAGGAATTGTTACAACATTGCATGATCAATAGTGCATATACCAGAGTTAATGTTGCAGAATCTTCCATCACTAATTTTGCAAATGTGTTCCTGGAAGATATAAATCATTGAAAGGTTGAAGCTCTTTCGTTGCAGCATGCTATCTTTTCAAAGAAGTGTAAGCGACAAAATGACATAAAGAATTGTGGGCATTGTTGATATTTGGTTTCTTGAAGTTCGCAAGTAGCAGGTACGTTTTCCATATATGCAATTATGTAGAAACACAACATCTTTTTCTTGTTCTTTTTGTAGATATTGAGTCTTGATTTGCAAGAGAGATTGTAGCCCCTCTGCCCAGCCAAAATCAGTCTGCTGCTAACGGCAGCGAGGTAGGGCATGGCAAAAATCTGCCATTATGCTCCTTGCTGAGTGATTGCCGTAAAATTCCACTTTCTTCTGTTAGTTTCTGTATTCTATTACATGACCTAATATTATACTAGATCTTGCAAGATTTCAGTTCATATAGTCTTCATTTTCATAGATATCTTTTGAAGGTAATTTGGTGGCTAATAGTGGTTTTGACTCTGGAATTAATGCAAGATCACATACGATAAAGTATATTCTTTGTTCTGGCAATGAAATTTTAAAACCATATGGTGCATTGTGCAGATTTATGAAGAGTGAGCTGCTTCCAATATTTCCATTATTTGCCATGATAGGGCTGTCATTTACTCTTGCAGCTATGACCATGTATATGGAGGTTCTAGTATCTCCAACTGTGATAGTAGACAAGAAAAAGAGGAGCGAAATGGTTCCAGATATGGACATGCCTGAGGAAACTGCTGAGGAGGGAGAGAAATATGCAGAAAATAGCCCCCTCAAACAACTAGCTTGACAAGCTCCAGCTAAACAATTGGAGCCTCCATCCCTTCCAGGTGATCCTCCAAACTGTAAGCCTCTTCATCAATAGCACAACACAATAGATTAGGGGTACTTAGTATTTTTTTTTTCTTAAATCTCTAAATAGATATCAAGGAAATCTTCCTTCTGTAGAGCTCTGCCAAACAGCCTTGTTTTCTGGCAGACACTTTTTGTCAATATAAGCATTGGAGAATATTGCCTCCTTTATTGCCTTTGGACCTGTTATTGCAAATACTTTTGTCTTGTCTAGTGTCTGTGTATTTCTATATCTGCAGCTGCACCATAGCTTAACGGTTAGTAGACCCGCCAAGACCAATACCATCAAGTCATTGTTCTACAAAAGCCGTAGATAGAGCTGTTATCAAGCTCATTTATTTTTTATGCTGAAAGGCTTCCCATTCAACAAAGTAAGGTTTTCATTTTTTTGCGGACATTTCTATGTCTGCCTTAGATCCCCTTCAGATTTGATTTGTACAGGCCACTTGGCAATTCAACTAAATACGAGTGAATTCAAAATGAAAGAATTATACTAACACACTCAAATTTAAAAACAAGGAACATGTTAAAATGGGCAATAGGTTTAATTGACCTAGTTGCCAAATTTTTCTTTATATTATTCAGAAATAAGAAATTTGGGCTCATCATGATTCAGACAGATCTGCAGGTGGTCTAAGAATGCAGAGTGCATCATATGAAGATAAGGATAGCAGGAGAGTGTTTCCAATCAATCAATGCTCCTGCAATGCCAATCAATACACATCATTAAATAACATTTATTTAAACATATTAATGCTGATATATTACTACCTCCACTGTCAGGATGCAGAGCGATCTGCCCATTTAGAGACAAATTGCCACTCCATACTGATGACCAGTAAGAGCAAAAATTATAAACTGCATCGGGTGAAAAGGATTTCATTAAGCTAGATCTAAGTGAATGCATTATAGAAAATATCTCTGTGCTAAAACATCCAACAAATTATTGGGAAAGAAAATCTAAACTCAAACAGCCTTTGGTCCACATTTTCCGTACAACCCTGCAACTTGAAGCATATTTGTAATCCTGCATTGCAAGGGAATGTGCCATAAAAAAGTTTCCAAGAGACATTGTTGGAAATTATTCAAACATTATAAAACTAGCATAGTTCACACAGTTATAATGAAACTGAATTTTCATCCAGCATTGTATTTCCATATTGTAGGTCTTATGACAAGAGCCAATCATCTGCGCAGGTCTGGAAATGAGCTTTTGTACCTCCATAATCACATGAGAAAGATTGTGCAAGCCAGATTTCTTATAAATTTATTGTTTCCCCAGCCCTACTGCTTTATTTAACCAATCACTGCAGGAAGAAAAAGACAATACACAACTGGATACAAAGTGCAAAAAAAGACAACCACCTCACGTTAATTGTCTCCAGATGTTAGCTTAGGATAATCCTGGCACATCAAGTTGATGGAACTCCCACAATCTAGCAGCTAAGGAAAGCCAAAACGGAAGAGTCCCGCATGAAGAATTTTGGCGCCCATATGGGTGATTTCCAAGTCCTAAAAGCTTATTGCTGATATGCCACTTTGTTATAAAAGGCCATAAAATACTTGTACATACATGTATGCCCTAGATGCTAGGTTCTATTTTCTCAACCTAAAACGATGTCGATTGAGTAGTACCAGTGTTGGGATAGCCTATCCACGTAGCACCTCTACCTCATCAAAAATTGATGTGGCACTATGGGGTATGATATGCTTACCCATTATCTCTAAAGCCATAGCAGCGTAGTGCCCTTTGCATGCTCATAGCCAATTCATTCCGTCAGATACTGCATTTTTTTTTTTTACTCGCCCTTCCTATCCATGGATACGGAGCCTTACCAAAAGAATAATAGCGGTTAGTCCTCTTTCCCTTTCTCTTTTCTGCTTCTAAGTTTCATTCTGCTCTTTAAAATACGTCAACTGTTTCGACATCGACATTCAGACGTAGCATAAAATACCTTTGTGTGGCCTAAATCAACTACCAAGCCTTAAGTTGTGTTGATGCGATGGAGGCCACCGTGATCAAGCAAAAGCTTGGGGCTTGAATGTCCTTTGCGGCAATGATCTTGGAGCTTTTCTTTTTTTTGACAAGTTCGATGATTAGTTATGGAAACACAGACTGCGCGTGTATTGCAAAAAGAATCGGGCAAGGCAAATGATTTGCTCCCGTTCTATCATTAGGATCGGCAGTCCAAAATCTGTCTCCTCAATCTGGCACGAAAATATTGAAGAATGCATTGTTTGGAATGGTAAGAGCTAGCAGAGTATCTGGCTCACATAAAAGCTTCTGAACAGGAACCCTTGTGCTTGAATCTGCCGGTGTGCTCTATAACAGAGCTACAATATTTCAAAAATTCCTTTGTTTCTTTTGTTGATGCAGGTACAATATATTGGATTGGAGCCAATAGTTTTTGAAAGAGCCATTGGGCCTCTTCTATTTTTGTGACTCGCTTGATGAAGGAAGGGCATGCAAGTTCTGGTGTTGTGGCTTTGATCTAAGGAAAAGATGTCATTGGAAATATGCAGATTACTTGAAACTGGCCTGTGTTGAGCCATATAATTTTGTGTTCTCCAGAAGGATAGCCAGAGATTTCAATGCAGTTGTGGAGGCTGGAAAAGCTCTGATTCCGGTTTGAACAAAAGGCTAACTGCCCCTGTGTTGCACCTGCTGTGCACATAAAGCTCCACTGAGAAAGCACAGAATTCTTTTCTTATGTTTGGGCTATTTCAGGAACTTTATACCTCATGTTGAAAACATCTGAAGGCATTTCGGCAGCTGGCTAAATTCTGAGAAAGGTTTTTGGCATTCGGATTTGGTTATGCATTTTACAGGAAGCAATCAGACATGATCCTAAATTGTTTGCATTTTCGATACGACGGCTTTCGGTGTCGACATAAATTTTGGTAGTAGCTCTTACCATTTCAACCTTCCTTTTCCGCATTTCTGGCTCTTCAAGGTTTAAAGCTTTGAAATTTATTTTTGTATAGGTCAGCAAGATTGACTTTCGGCTACAGGAGGTGTGGTTTATTTTCTTATGATTCTAAACCCTCTGATTTTGCACTTCTGTTTTATTGTTCTGCCAGGATTTCCAAAGATGTTAATTTGATTCCTTGCTTTCAAATTGATTCGTTGCTACACCAAGCAAATACGGCCAATGATCTTATGCCGCATGCTGGAGCCATTTGTCTGCCATTACAAATATACTCATTTCTCTCATGTCTTTTTGATCCTCCACTATTATCTATCAATTTCTACCAATGCGGTGCACTGGCCATACAACCTACAGATTCTTATGGCTTTTCCACAAGAAGACACACAAGGTCCTCTACAGTATTCTTGGTTTGGAGTTCATTGCTCATGTGACTTTATTCTTTTTTAAGGCTGCTATTACTATCGTAACTTGCTTCTCATTTTGCTGAAAGATGTTGCTTTGTCCACAAAAGAGCTTCTGGTCCCTTTATCTCCAATCGAACTTCTTTTTCTTTTGCCTAGTGTATTTAAAATATATGTCATACAGGAGGCTTCAAAGGAAACTAATATTATTGGGATTGGAAAATTGGCTGCATCCATATATTCATATTCATGATGCCCATAGAATTTTACGTGAATCCTCATGCCACATAGATATATTTCTATCTCCTTAAGGTCTACAATCTCACTGGACATTGAAGATGCTCTCCTCCTCCCCTCTTGTTTTTGGGCTCCTTCCACATCACTTCACTTAATAAACATCTCTCATTTAGGATTTAGTTTTGGCTGCATCCAGAGTTTAGTTTTGGCTACACCCTGGTCTTTTCGACAAAAAAAAAATCCTCCATTATCCTCCCGACCTCTTTTTCTCCGGCAGTCTAATCTGCTCAGGTTTCTGTACCGATTCATTCTTTTTTTTACCTTTATACTGGACTTCATGTTTTATGAAGAAAGGGATTCTCGGCATTGGAATGGAGCGAATTTGTAAGTGAATGCTATTGCTCTGTTAAAATTTTATGATAATCTTCAGCTTTCATTCATTTCTTTTAATCCTTAAGCTGGTAATTGTCTGTATCTCTGAACATTATTAATGTTGTACATCAGATTAGCTTTATGGAATGTTAAAGCAAAACAGAAGCTCTGAAGTAACTTTTCTTGCAACTCAAGTCAAATTTATGCTCAGTATAATAGGGTACCTCTGCCTAGGCATCCTCTAAGCTAGTAGCTAGACGCAGTATTATATTTTGGCAGCTCAGAGTTTGCCTTATAATTTGTGCAAATTGATGTTTAGATGTGGTGGCATCAGTTCTAGCTGCAAAGGCATGTGCAATGCATTCTTTAGTAAAATCCGCGGGTTGCAAAGGCATGTGCAATGCATTCTTTAGTAAGAAACTTTGCATGACTAAAAGTTTCATCTGATAAACAGGGCCTGAGTGATATAGTTTGGCAGCTTAGAGTTTGCCTTGTAATTTGTGCTTAAGCATATGGCTATGAGTCTTTCACATTAATTATTGGAATTTGAAGGACCAAATGTTCCCTTTTGCTATGATGTTGGGTACTGACACATTGTATATGTATCTCTATTCTGGTTACTGATCCCTCCTTCAACCTGCCATTTCCTTCTTAGGTTTACCTCAATCATTTATTATCAGCTTATGATGTTGCAAATTGATAAAGAGTGTATATGTGCTGCTTATGGAAGTCCGATTCGTTTCGATCATGAATGATATTAGGCTCTGCTATTGGTTTACTGGCTGTTTTACAACTCAAAGAATATCTAGAAATAAGAGTGCATACTCTGTGTGTCTCTGACTGCCAACTGTGGCAAATAAGAACCTCCTTCTTTTATGCTCAGTATAATAGGGTACCTCTGCCTAGGCATCCTCTAAACTAGTGGCTAGACGCAGTATTATAGTTTGGCAGCTCAGAGTTTGCCTTATCATTTGTGCAAATTGATGTTTAGATGTGCTGGCATCAGTTCTAGCTGCAAAGGCATGTGCAATGCATTCTTTAGTAAAAACCTCGGCTGTGGAATTTTACATGGATCTTCTAGTGTCATATGTTGTTTTCTGCCAAATGGTGGCCTTGTTGACTTCTATTTTTGTTTGCAAAATTTCACAATATTCGTACCGTATTAGATACATGTAGGTTGTTTCCTTTGGTTGTTTACCGCTTCTTTTGAGATATGACTGATAATGGCCATTTACATCCATGTAACAGATATTGGGCTCTAGTCCCTTTCCTCTTTACCCTTCTCTCCTTAATGTTGTTTGGCAAAGATCCATCATGCACAAAGTGTAAAGTCACTGATATGTTCAGTTTCAGCCATTGAGCATGCCCTCTTGCTGCAAATTTTTATATCTGACTTGATTTATAAGGTGTCATAATTGGAGATCACGCTGTTGTTGCAATGACCCTAGAAATGCCTGAGACAAATCCTTCTCTGGCCCTTTTCCAACTACTTTTTAAGCCATTTAGCAGCAAGATTTTCCAAGCACAAATAGTACATGATAGAAAATTCTTGGCATCAAAAAAACAGATCAAGTCCACTGACAAGCGCTATATGCAGTTTTTGTAAGTCATGTTGATGTAATTGTGGATACTCAAGTCTTTATCATTATGGAAGTCATCGACCGCCAATCAGTCCACTTTTTGATGCTGAACCTGATTCAGAGCCTAATACTGCTACAAACCAGACTGGTTAGTAAGTTACTATGTTTGCGTCTAAGTCCAATGATGGATCACTTAGTTTATAGTTCATGCAATTAACATGAGGAACTGCCATGATCAATTATTCCCATTGTTTTATAAATAGATGTCTGTGCAAAAGGCCTTCTTATGCTTAGACAGAAAATACCAACAACTCTAGCTCATCCTGGTCCATTGTATGGGACAGAGTTGAAAATGGAAGGCGAAGGATGTCCTACAAAGGAAATCACATAAGTGAAGTTTGAGCAACAAAGTTTATTTTGTGTTCATAAAGGGCACACTTGCTCTAACGAAAACTGAATGGTTCCAGTAGTTATCTAGAAAGACACCTTACGACATAGAGTCAGCTCAATTGCTTGATTAGATTTTGGCGATTTCACACCTAGAGATATATAAAGGTATTATATCCAAAAGAAAAGAAAATCAAAATGTGAGGAAAGATGCTAAGCAGAATATGGAAATTCATAATTTCAACATTGTGAGAGTTCAAGAATTCCCCTATCAGAACACAAACTACAATTTTACCTATGTGCATGCTATCTTCTTGAAATCATGCAGTATATGTAAGTACTTGTTTTGAGGCGATTATAAGCCTATTCCATATTCAAGAGTGTGGAAGTATAAAATAGAAATGTACTCTTGGATTTGTGTGCATGTAATG
This sequence comes from Isoetes taiwanensis, assembly GCA_021234155.1. NCBI lineage: Eukaryota > Viridiplantae > Streptophyta > Lycopodiopsida > Isoetales > Isoetaceae > Isoetes > Isoetes taiwanensis. The sequence goes on along the minus strand of JAJEKV010000002.1, from coordinate 28,972,176 downwards.
TTTAAAGCCACTTATTTATTTACGCGTACCAATTAAAATTTACTTCTATTTTAGTGGAACATTTTCATCAAACTTTCTAATCGCCTACCAATTCCTCTCAACCATTAAACTATTACTAAGTCCTGTTTTTTGTCATTTTGTTTGCATCATCTTGTTTCCATGAATCTAAGCATACTGATGGGTTCCGCGTAGTCTCATCAAACTTTCTAATCAGTTACCAATTCCCCTTAACCACTAAACCATTACTAAGTCCTATTTTTTGTCATTTTGTTTGCATCATCTTGTTTCCATGAATCTAAGCATATTGATGGGTTCCGCGTAGTTAAGGCCAAGTGAAATTTCAGGTGCAAGTGAAATTTCGGCCATCTAAATTTCTTGGAAATTGGATATTATCTCTGAAAATGGTTAAAATAGACATGCTTAGCGTGGTGTTTTTGCTTCCAACTACAATTAATTTTGTTAACTAGACTTGTACGTCTAAGAATCCAAATGACACAATTCTTCTCATGAATACAATTCTCGAATCTCTATGTTTTGGATGCCAAGCAGTTCATGCCTAAATTGGTCATTCCTAATAGCTCTTATTTTAAGCAGTCGCTATTGTGGCATCAGACCAAGTGGTAACATCGTTCCCATGGCCATTCTAGATGTGACATTTAAACGAGATGGTCCATCACTAGGTAATTAGCATCTCCCAAGCCCCTCAATCCATAGGCTCGCCGGATTCCATGCCAATACACACAATGGTGCCACTCTTGACCATAAGAGATGTAGGTCGCAAAGGCATGTGCCAAATTGGAGGGCAAACATCATGCACACAATGCAACACAAACATATAGACAAAACACACGTCTTGCCATTATTCATGTACGTGAAATGGACCTGGTCAAATGCTACGTGGCTATCCAAGCTAAGGTTTGTATAGTAATGCAAACCCTGTCTGTACCTGCCAGAAGATGGATTACCGCATTGGCCTCCTTGTAGGCTACACATGTGGCACCCATGTGGAAAATGTCTAATATTCTTTCTCTTCTTAACCATTGCATTCACAAACTGATATAGATATGTAATATTCCTCTACTTTGCCTATTCCATGCTGAATGACACCAAGTCTTTGAAAGCCTAACAAATTTGACCTTGCAAAAACCTAAGCCTAAAGGCAAATTTGGCCTTGCAAAAACCTAAGCCTAGTTGATTGATACTAAGCTTAAATACCTAACAACTTTGACCTTGCCAAAGACTTCTGAGGATGTCACAGAGTCTTCAACACGTAAAACTATTCAAAACACTTTACATTAATTAATCCACCATCTACACAATGTAATGTTTTGTGTGCACTAGTCTTGGCATTGCCAAAAATGCAATATATTCTAATCTCTAGTAAGCCTCTTTGCCCTTGTTTGCAAACTTGCTAGCAGGTTCAGGCCAAAGCTGGGATGGAAGAGGACGAATTGGGAGTACTTGACGTTGTACAAGTCCTAATTGATCTATCCACATTGAATAGTAGGTTCAAGTGCATGAATCCTACAGATGTCCTGCACTGTATACACAATACCATCATGGTTGCATGCAATCAGTTCGTTCAGCTAATCTAAGGCATTCTAGAAATGGATGCAACTTTCTTGTATTGTCTTAGAGTTGCCACAGTTCCAAAGCTCCCACATCACATCCCATTACTCTATGATCTTGCAGGTATTTTTTATAGGACCAGTTACATTGTTGTAGTTTCATGACAATCACAATATGACAAAAAAACACTGCAATATAATATATCAGCACCTATGAAGCTTCTATACTTCTCATCGGTTACAACATGACCATAAACGAATGCCTATCTCTAAATAAAATCTAGAAAACAACTCTCACCTTTTCCTTTCCTTACAAGGCTTCTGGCGTGCCTTTTTGCTAGTTTTTTTTTTAAAGAATATTATTATTATTATTAATATATAATGTCTGATGCTCAACTTGGGCCTCGGGAGGCCATGGAGCACATGAACAACAATTTACAATTTTAATAGCAAGGAACGGTGTGCGTCCACCGCCCTTATATATGGTCCCAGCGTCATTGGTGGTATATGTAACAGTGAAGAGAAATCTTCGGCCTGGATGCCAAAGTTGTGTCTAATATCTGCATATTCAGAACACTGTATGAAAGTATGATTTTCGTCTTCTACACATCCTGTCTTGCATATTCTACACAGACGATTTTCTGCTGGTATTTTTGCCCATCTGCCTGTTTCTATTTCCAGATTGTGTGACCCGGTTCTATACCTGGCTATTAGTTTCCTTTGTGCTGGCGGGATGTTAGCCTTTAAATATAGTTGGCTCTCATATGTCCTCATGCAATTAATATCTGCCCGGTATTGTTGCATCCTCTTCCCTGGATCAGCCCATAATTTTTCCAATGCCATCCTTTCAAGTAAAGCTCGGACTTCATCTTTCTCTGTTGGCCATGAAGAGCTCTCTAAACCCCATTTACCAGCCCATGCCGGCGGCTTCCTTTGCCATTCGAGTTTTCTAGTGCTTGATGTGATAACCTATTTGGATCTTGTGCTTTAACCCTATTATAGAAATTTATAGCATGAAAAAGCCCTTCTAGCTCAAAGCGGGAACATACTGTCTCGCTAGAGTTATGGCATCTGAGTTTGTGATCTTATCCCAAGTTCCTCCTTCGGATACATCTTCGGACCCCTCTATTTGTTTCCACATTCTTTGCGAGATTTTCGCCCCCAAATTGGAGCACCATACAAAGACAAATGTCGAACAAGAGTTTTGAATAGCATCTTCTTGAGGTTCCGGTCGATTGAGGGAGGCTTTTCTACACTTCGCCATCATGCTAAATAATCTTTGCTTTACCTTTGAGACTCGCCTATTTATGCAATTCTTCCAATTTGTAATTGGATGCAATGTCAAGTCCTAGATATTTGTATGAGTCAATTTGTTTCTAAAATCTGCCCCTTATATGTGAAAACAGGCGCTCCCTTGTCCCAAAAATCATGACCTTTGATTTTGAAAGGTTTACATTCATCTTTTTGCTTCGCAGAATCGCTCCAACTTCGTAAATGATCTTGCAAGGTTACCTTCTTACTAGCAAGAAGGACTACATCATCTGCAGATAGGAGAAGCCGCACTATGTATGTGCCTAATTTTGTTCCTGCTAAAGATCCGCTCGGAACCAATCATCTAACTCATCTATAAAAACTCGAGCAGTCGGGGAAAGGGGACACCCTTGCCGAACTCCTATGGTGCTTCGATTTTGGTGTCCAAGTCCCATGCTACCTTAATCAATACTTCACTGTATAACTGGGATACTGCACTCCTTAGCTCCATAGGGACACCTATCTGAATTAATCTGTCACTGAGTTCCTTGCGTGAGATCGTATCGAATGCCTTTGTGAAGTCTATAAAAGCCATGTACAGGGATGCGTTTGGAGCTTTGGCTTTCTCGATCAACGCTCTAAGCGTTAGCACATGGTCCAATGTACTATGTTTTACGCCTAAAACACGCTTGGTAATATGAGCGAATATTCTTTTGCTCAGCCCATGAGCTCAATTTTGCTTCTAACAAGCTGCCCAAGATTTTTGAGAACACGCTGCCGATTAAAATAGTTCTGTAGTTGCCTGCAACTTTTTGGTCTCCTCCTTTATGGATCGGGTGGACCCTATTAATTCTCCAACTTACTGGTAGCCCTTGAACTAAGCTATTATTGAGCAGCTCTGTTAGGGTAGCTAATGTATTTTCCCCGCTCCATTTAAGAAGCTCCATGCACAAGCCATCTGCGTCCTGTGCCTTATTATTTGATGCTTTGGATAAGCATTCTTTAACTTCTGCTACTGTGAAAAGGGCTGCTGTTGAGCGCAGATTTGGCATGCTTTCAGCGCCATCTATCTCATATATATCCCTGACATGTTTTAACAGTGACTCGGTATCTAGAACAGTTTGTATATGGCTGTCCTGCAGTCTACTCCAGAAACTTTTGGGAGATTTCAGAAGTTGTTCTGATAGGTCTGATTGCCTTTGAGCAAAGTAAGCGCGTTTTTTGTTCCTAATGAACTGCTTGTACCATTTAGGCTTGCATATGCAATTTTGTGGCAATCTTTTTCTAGCATCCTGACATTCTGAATCCCACCACGAATTGCAAGGTTTACCTGTTATGAATTTCTTTGTGAGCCCAAATGCCTTTTTCCCTGCTGCAAATAGGAGCCCTTGAAAATTTCTTGCATCAGTCTCTAAATCCCCTGACCATGTAGCAGCAGCCACAAGCTCTTCTATGTTTTTCTCATATGCTTCATGATGTTTATAGCTGATTTTTAAACGAGGATGAAAGCTGGCTGCAGAGATCTCTAGCTTGGCAAAAGCTTTAAGTGTTATATGCAAGGGCACATGATCTGACTCATGTAGCTGTTCTCCCACCTGGAAATCAGAAATAATGTCTTTGCTTCTTGCCAAAAGATAATCAATGGTCTTTGCCTCGGCGTGATTCCTATAAGTCAGCCTTCTGGATTGTGGAAAAGCTTTTATTCCATTGATTATTTTCAGTTGGCGTGTGGTGCTTAATTCAAGCGGTTTGTGACCCATTTCATTGGATATTATATCCTCGAAAATCTGTCATATATGTGGTCTTCGTGTTCATCAAGGCATACATTTGCCAAATCCTCAAAGATATTAAACTTCGGGCTGCCGGTCCCCGCCATTGAAATCACCCATTATAAATATATCCCCTTGGGATGAGTATTCAAGAATATCCGAGCACAAATTTCCGTAAGGGTTCTCTTTGTCTAGATTATGCTTATGATATATGCTAGCATTTTCGAGGAGCAAAGTAGCGTGCAAAGAAAAATTAGTGGCTGCCTTCCATTAACCCGGAACCAAATGTATTGGTTGCTTGGGTCTTGCCTTAAGATCTGAAAATCATATGCTGTATCTTTCTTCTTGTACAGGGCTATGCCTCCAAAACCACGCCCAACTCTATTTACTTTCTCGTTCCAGATTTGAGCTAACAGTACATAACCTGGTATGTCAGGTAGAGATCGAAACTGGTGAGCCCATGTCTCTGTGAAGCATAATAGATCTTGGTGTTGCCAATTTTCCAGTGTTGCATTTATTTTTTCCTGAGATAGTCCATGCGCATTCCATAGACTAATTCTCAAGGCCCTTGCTTCCTAGCTGTGTTTCCTGTTTGTGATGATGGCTTTTCCTGCTTGGTCCAGATATGCAACTAATCCTTTATCCCTGGCCTCTTTTACTTTTGCCCATTCAAGCTTTCGCAGTTCTAACTGGCTTGGAGTAAGGTCCCGATCCAGCCAGATCTTCTCTCCCTTAAGCACATTTCTGTTATGCAGAACTCTATCTCTAGCTTCTTTTGTCTGGAATTTCACTAGAATTGGGCGAGAGTATGTACCTGGTTTTCCCAATCTTCTTGACGACACATGAAGTGGGTCATGAAGACGCATTGTCTCTGAGAAAAAGCGCCTAACAGTAATTGTCAAATCTTCTCCTTCTACCTCTTGCAAACCTGATATCTTCAGATTTTTGGCTCGTATTTCTTGCTCTGTTTGCTCTGATGAACTAATATAAAAATATATTAAACCACTAGAATGCGATCAAGTACAATGACAAGTGTGGTGCTAAGAAATGACGCGCCCATCATGATCCACAATCTGTAGGAATGTCGACCAAATTTCCTGCTTAACTGTGCCAGACAAGCTTGAGACTTGGTAAGCCTGCCACAACTTATGCCTCAAGATCGGAACCAACCGAAAAGGGCTAAGCACTGCATTCTGAAAGACCTTCGCTCTCCGTCTTTTCCAAATCAGCCACAAAAGCCAAGCTCTGCATAAATGAAACGCCTGCCGTTTGGCCAATGCCCACCTTCTAGGAAGGACTCCCAAGAGAATCTTCTGACTGCATAGTGAAGTCCCAAAGAGGGCTCTCACCCAGGACCAAGCTGCCCCTACCTCTGTGCATAGGACAAAGCAGTGCTCAATGGTCTCACGTCGCCTCCCACATAAAAGGCATGTTTCCGCTACCTGAGGCTTGAACCTGTGGACTCGGACATTCACCCTGAGGCTACGGTGCAAGATCTGCCACAAAAGGGTACGAATTTTAGGAGAAGGCAATGTATTCCACGCCCACTTCCACATGGCGGGCCACTTATTCCCTGGAAGCTTAAGCGACCACTTATCCGAAGGCGGCAACGTGTCCTGAAGTGGTAGGAGCCCATAAACCGATGCTACAAACTGAGATGCATCAAGTCCACTATGCAACTTCCAAACGCGATTGACTTGAGAAGACAACTGCAATGGAACAGCATTGGCAATTCTGGCCCAAGTCCGCATGTCCCACCGCCGAAGGCCAAATCTCTCCCTAAAAAACTCCCACGGCGCTAGATGACCCTCCCAATACCAGTCACGGATGGATGTTACCCCTGCAGCAATCCATCGGCGCTGAGTACCTGGGTGTAGGGAAGAGGCCAATGGAGATGCAGAGTCCAAGGGTACCCAGAGAAATGTTTGTAAACATTTATTGCATTGACAATACTTCTATTGAGGCCATTGGTTTAAAAACAAATAAAAACCTGAATCCAAGTACCTGAAACCTGAATCAAATCAAAACCTGAATTCAAGTATCTGAAATGAACCCTTGCTGGTCTAAATCCATAGGAATCCGTTCGCATGCTTTACTAAAGCAATGCCATTTTGTGAATGTCTACTAATAGGTTAACAAGTAACATGTGAATTTTGGCTTTATACTATTGTAACAATATCAAAAGTGCTGGTTCCATATCACAAACTTATAGAAATGAACTAAAACAGTGTACAGTAGTATAACATGAACTTTATATCACTTTGGCCTGAAATTTTGTACACTGCCTTGACTTAAACACAAGGGCCAAATTTAGTAAAAGCAAAGGTGGGAAAACAACTCGTACTTACTACCTCCAATGAACTTGTAATACTTACCTGACAAGACAACCTCTTGCCTGTTAAACTTAGAACCCAATAGCTCTTGAATGCACGCTCCACTATGTGTTTAGGTTCAGCGCACTTAATTAACCAGAAATCCACATTCTCTTCATTTCCTTCCTCGGCATTCACAACTAAGTTGTCACCTACTTCAACCAATTCTGTTTTCCATTGATTGCCCCCCTCGTACTGCACATGTCTGACAGCAGACTCCTCCTCCAAGGCCATAGGGATTAGAGTTTATAATGAATAATCTCCAAGACAAGATGCATGTCTACACTTAGACCACAATTCTGCCCAACAGAATCTAGAGAAACATGAGAGATGCCTATGTGCCACTTCAGTGGCCTGTCTTGGCAGTAAGGCCTGATTGTGTGGACCTTTGTTGTGCCTTTTAGAATTTCGCAATCATACTGCAAGTCCCTGTTCACATCACCCAAGCTCACAAGCCAAAAGAATCTAAAATAAAAGGTAGTGATTTTAGTATAAAAACAGTAATTCTGAAGACTTAATAAACACTATCAATTGAGTATATACCTGTGTATGTTGCTTTCCTTCAGGGAGTGTTTGGTATTGAAATGCAAAATAAGAAAGTTGACAACATCTTCTGCAATTTCCAAGGGTGTGCTGTCCTTTTTAAGCATTTCACCTGTCAATATCCTCAGCTCCGGCACCATCGTGTTCGCCTTTTCCATGTGAAGAGGCAAAAAAGTTCCATTGCATCTTAATACCATTCAACTTGTAATCTACCTAAGAAGTAGAAAGCTCTTGAAGACGAATAGGGAAGCACATCCATTAGACTAGAACACATGTTTAGACAAATTAACTCCCTTGCTCAACATAAAATCTTGACGGTTTTGCAAACAATGCTGGACAAACAAAATGTCATGCTTCTTGTCATCTGATATATAGAAATTAATCTCTTTGACAATTTATCTGTCCCCAACCTTAATGTTTGGGGTCTCATGTCTGTAGGTAATATGAACTAATATGGAACATCGGTCATTATGCCAGTGCATGCTCTGGATCTGATGTTGAACTTTGAAGGAGAAATTCTCGGCAAAATCTATAACAGAAACCATAGTACTTTTGGAAATGTTTGGTCTTTTGACTTTTCCATCCTTTCCCACAATCTTCTTTATTGTCTCTTTAACCTGCAAATTAATTTAAGAACCTCCAAAATATTTGTTAACAATTGAAAGCACAAAGAATATAATGTCTTACCTTTTCAAAGTTCTTCCAATCGATTGTTCGAAGAACACTCTTCTCCCTTGGACATCTTTTGAGTTTTCTAATGCCACAAGAACTGCAGTCAAGTTTAAGACATTTTGCTTTGTGTCAAACGTCCTCCTCTGCCTCACTACAAACCAGTGACCTCCATAGTTCACTAATACTATTAGAAGTCTTTTCATTTGCTTCATAAAGTCTCCAAGACCACCAAATCGAACACTTGCACTTGTAATTCTATCCATGTATGTTTCAATCTCTCCTAATTATATTCAATGTTTGCCTTACAATTTCCATCCTCATGTGGTAAATGCACATGCAAGTTTCTCGATCTCTTAATCTCCTGACAAACAAAAGTTTCAAGGACTCAAACCTCCTTAAACCAATTTTGATGTCAGGATTCTCTTTCTGAAACTTCTTGTACTGTGTATTCAGCCAAAACATGTAAGAAATTAGGTAAATTTTCAAAATCCAGAAATACAATCAAATCTGTTCATATGAAACAAGACTGTTATAGTAAAAACAGAAAATAATAGAAGAGTTTTTCCATTAACCTGAGATTCTTCTAGAAAATGAATGGGATGCAACCTATATGGCTTTTCGATCATGCCCTCTGAAACGCTCCTAGAGCGTTAAGCACTTGAGATCAAACAAGAGACAGTAATGGAACTCGAATAATTAATATCTTTCTTTAATAAAATTCATAAACTCAAGGTTACAATTGAAAACTACGTAGGAATCTATGCAAGACAGCATCTCTACTATCACTCGTGCTCCCCTCACTCGACAATCACGTAGCTACCAGATTAATTTGTAAGAAATGAGAAAGAAGTGGTGGGGGGTTAGTCCAAGAAAAAGGACTAAGTGGGCAACCGTTACCTGGTCTAGACAATCTGGAAAGAAACACAATATTACCACATAACTTCAATAGTTATTAATGTTATCCAGGGATGATCAATCCCTCGCCCGGGCTCTCATGTACATCGTTCGCGACACGGATGTACGTTCACATACTAATCACCTGGTATGCACGATGCTCAACCGTTTCAGCCGGGGCGGGTTCATTCAAGCAATTAATCCATATCTTATTATCATTCCACTGGAATCATATTAACCAATAAACATAACAGAAGAAAACGCTTCAACAATCATTATTTACAAACAAGAACCCTATGCAGAATAACATAGTATAGTGTAAGGAACAATATAACGTCATAAGGTTTAAAAGAGAAGGTTAGACAAAAAGTTGGATTCTAAGGCGAATTCGAACCTGGGTCTCTGGATTAATAGCTCAAACCCTTAACCATCTAGACTAGTGAATTTTTTAATGGCTTTAAAGACAAATATTAAATAAGAACGTCAAAGAAACACAAATAACATGACAAAAAGACAGATAAGGCCGGAATGGGCAACATAGGTTCGGAACAGGTCGGAATGGCAAGGAATCCTGCCGAATTAAAGGAATCAGAGTCAGAAGACTGCGAAATGCCAGAATAAAAGTATGAAAAGCCATTCTACGATGTGATCTATCTTCAAGCTTTAGGGTATGCATCTGTAGAACTTGAAGGAGCCTTAAATGGAATGATCTGCAACCGAGATCCAAGTCTGAAACATTCTAGAAGAAAAGCAGAGATGGCAAAACGGCATCAGCATGGATTACGGCAGAGGTTTGAATTCAAGGAAAAATCCCTTTCCGGAAAAATAAAACAGGAGAGGCTTAATCTGTCAGGATTTCCTTTGCAAAGAAAGCACAAGCATTCAAATCCTGAGACAGCAAACTTCAAAGTCTGGCTCCGGATTAACCCACCAGATCCGATCCTTCTCTTCTACAACAAGGCTTGATGGCGCAGGCACAGGAGCTTTTTGAGATTTCGATCCACAAAAGACATTTTTTTCCTTTGTAATATTTTAATCCTTAAGTTTAGGGAAATATCCTCCTCTTTCCAATTAATATGAAAGATCTTCCTGTTTCAAGTCCAAGTTATCTTCTCTATTCTTATCTCTGCCATTTCAATTCGGATATTTCCTCTATTTCCTTTAAATATCTACGGTACCATAATATAAATACCGTATTTGACTTGTTTTCCAACCATTACTATTCTCCATAACTAAACATTCCTACCCTAGGGTTAAGACTTAAACGTTAACTTGTCCGTCAACCCCCTAGGTGTGTCACATTTTCTCCCGCACTAAAAATTCACCCATGTCCTCATGGAAAGATTCTCAAACTTACCCGGAACACAAATCACACTAGCTCGGGCCTACAGGTGGATTTCCATCAGTAGCTGCACATGCACGCACAGGCTCTTGGACTGCGTCTTCAATGGTAATTGTTCGAGCTTGCATAAGCTGTTTACCTCGGTTATCCTCTGGAGTACTTCCACCCCGTGGATTGGATATGCCATAAGCAATCCGATGTTCTTGTAACTTCTGGGGACAATCTCTCATTTGATGACCCACTTGGTGGCAATGGAAGAACTTACGTTCTCGAAGTAACTTCTCCCTTAACTTTTCTGCTTCAGATTGGCAGTGTCCGCTTTTGATACTTTTCAATGTCAAAATATCCTCAACTCGTTGTCGGCGATTGTCAAACTGATTCCAACCTAAATCATCATTTGTACGCTTCTTTCGTGCTGTCTCCAGTACTTCTTCCTTATATTTAGCAGCTCTAATCGCTTCACCCAAGCTAGGATACGTTACTCCTCCAATTAAAACAGACAACTCTGGCTTCAAGCCCTTTATATATTATCAGCTAACTGTTCTGGCTCGAACGAAGGTCCATAAGGCTGCAATTGCTGGAATTTAACTGTATAGTCTTCAACTGATTTTGTTTGCAGCAAATTCAAGAAATCATGCATCTTCGCCAATCTGTATCCCACAGGCAGATAATGTAGCTGAAAAGCTTTTTGGAACACATCCCAGTCAATATCTCCAAAGGTAAGCTTATGGATCTTCTTATAATCATCCCACCAAATCTTAGCATAGTTGGTGAGTAGCAAATCCGCAATAACAGCTTTCTGCTTCTCAGGTGTCTTCTTTACGCTAAAATAGAATTATATGCCACGGAGCCATGCATCTGCATCATCGCCCGTAATATCCTTTCCCGTAAAACTTTCTTGCTTGACATTGCGAAGGATCTTGTTAATCTCGTCCGCTACTGGATCCTTTGCGATAGGCATCTGGTTCTGGAGCAAACCCAGCTGTTGCTGAACTCCTTGCAATATCCGTCCTAACATTTGCACTGCAGCGTTATCATCTCCTCCTTCCATGGCAATCTATAATCACCTTTAACAAGTTTGTTAGAGTTCTAGCAAAAACTTACCAAGGTCCACTCTTAATAATCTATTAAATTCCAAGCCAATAACCAAGAATATAAGTCAAGTACGAACATATCCAAAACGTATTCATTTTCAGGTTCCACACACCGATATTCTAAAAATATCAGGCTATTCAGGTAATCCATAGAATGCTTTTCGAGCTTGTCTTCGGAGTTGACTAACCTTACTGCTACAATAGATTAACTTGAACTTTTCTTAATCTTTGCAAACTGAGGTTCAGGTACTAGGTTTGGGGCGTATAAACTAAATTCTAGGCTCTCCCTTGCCCCCTCCGACCACGCTTGATATCTCGACTAGATAACTTTCTCAAGAAGTTTTCCTTCTTGGCACTCAAATGTTAACGACTCCCAATTGACTCTGGCCCAATAACTAAACAATGGTTAACGATCGGGAACCTAGGCTTTGATATCAAATGAAATGCTCCTAGAGCGTTAAGCACTTGAGATCAAACAAGAGAGAGTAATGGAACTCGAATAATTAATATCTTTCTTTAATAAAATTCATAAACTCAAGGTTACAATTGAAAACTACGTAAGAATCTACGCAAGACAGCATCTCTACTATCACTCGTGCTCCCCTCGCTCGACAATCACGTAGCTACCAGATTAATCTGTAAGAAATGAGAAAGAAGTGGTGGGGGGTTAGTCCAAGAAAAAGGACTAAGTGGGCAACCGTTACCTGGTCTAGACAATCTGGAAAGAAACACAATATTACCACACAACTTCAACAGTTATTAATGTTATCCAGGGATGGTCAATCCCTCGCCCGGGCTCTCACGTATACCGTTCGCGACACGGATGTACATTCATATACCAATACCTGGTATGCACGATGCTCAACCGCTCCAGCCCTCCGGCATCGACGAAGGGGCAGGTTCATTCAAGCAATTAAACCATATCTTATTATCATTCCAATGGAATCATACTAACAAATAAACATAACAGAAGAAAACGCTTCAACAATCATTACCCTAAGAACCCTATGCAGAATAACTTAGTATAGTGTAAGGAACAATATAACGTCATAAGGTTTAATTAAAAGAGAAGGTTAGACAAAAAGTTGGGTTCTCAGGCGAATTCAAACTTGGGTCTCTAAACTAATAGCTCAAACCCTTAACCATCTAGACTAGTGAATGTTTTAATGGGTTTTAAGATAAATATCAAAAACACAAATAACATGACAAAAAGACTCTGCTGCGCGAAGATAAGGCCGGAATGGGCAACATAGGTTCGGAACAGGTCGGAATGGCAAGGAATCCTGCCGAATTAAAGGAATCAGAGTCAGGAGACTGCGGAATGCCAGAATGTAATGCACAGTTGGTGCGAATTACTGCATTATTCCACTCATTTTAAATGCCATAAATGTTCCTCCACCTGTTCACGGCGGCGCCGCTCAAGCCTTCTTGATTCTTCCGGAAACATTTCGTCTGCACGGATTCTTAGCATTTCGTCTGCATTCCGGAAGCCTTCTTGATTCTTTGAAAGCATTTCGTCTTGATTCTTAGGACAGGGTTTCTGGTAGGCAGCACCCAAGCTTTCTTCTGCACGGATTTCTTCTCCGCCCAAGCTTTTTTCTGCCGCCCAAGCTTTCTTTCTGCACGGATTTCTTCTGTGCCATAGCCAAGTTCTCACCAGCACAGGGTTTCTTGAAGTATCTTTCATAAATCTGTAACTTCTGTAGCTTCTATATGTAAGTTATATGTGCCTAAATCTATAGCTTTTATATATAAGTCGTATTTAATTAAAGTGGAACCCTGTTAATTTACACGAAAAGGAGCACCCCGACCCGAAACTATCCTTAATTCGAATTTTTGTTTGTTATTGTGCATCCAAGCTTTCTTCCAGTTTTCCTTGGATAGCGAGTCGAGAACAAGAACAATGCAACTAAAACAAAGGAAATTCATTAAAGATTGAAACCAAAGCTCTAATTGAAAAAGATTTTTTATTAATAAATTGAATAGGTACAATGTATTTTACATCGGACGCAGAGACCATGGATATAGGAGAGTCCAGGCCAGAGCGAAAGCATCGCGCATTCCCAAATCTTTGCTTTCACGCCTCTTCGAACGATGCAACTTAGGATATAAACTAAGCGACATTGCCCGAAGAGGCGGGGAAAGAAAGATTGGGAAGGCTCGATGCTTTTGCTCTTCAGCCATTAATCTCCAGTGTTCTCTCTATTGCCTGGGGTTTCTCGACTCGCGAGTCGAGAAAGTGAGAGGAGCACAAGGAGAAGATTCAAGGGACTTTCTCGACTCACGAGTCGAGAATACCCTCGGGAGAGGAGAGAACATGGTGCGAGAGTGAAGGCCAGACTGAAAGTACCGCTCATTCCCAAATCCTTTCTTGCCGCGCCTCTTCGAACGATGCAATTTAGAATAGAAACTAAGCGACATTGCCCAAAGAGGCCGAGGAAGAAAGGATGGGAAGGCTCGATGCTTTCAGTCGTCGACCATTAATCTCGAATGTTCTTTACCGCCCCGTGGTTTCTCGACTTGCGAGTCGAGAAAGTCCCTTGAATGTTTACTTTTCTTTTATTTCTATGGGATTTCTCGACTCGCGAGTCGAGAAAGCTCCGCATCCTTTAATTTCTTCTGTGTTCCCCTGGCTTTCTCGACTCGCGAGTCGAGAAACCCCAGTGAAAAACGAGAAATGATAGGATGCTAGGGCTTTCTCGACTCGCGAGTCGAGAAACCGCCGAATCAGAGAGTTCTTTACCTTATGTAGCTGGCACTCGCAGCTATTGTGTTTGGCACAATTGGCTAATCTTTGGCCATCTCGAACGGTTGGCCGGCCATTTGCAAGAACTCGCACTCGGCATTGGATTTTGGCATATCTATCCTTGATCCTTTGCGGCACCTCCTTCTCCGTCTGCAATACTTTGCGCCGCCCCTCAATCAATTGACCGGATCGTCTACTACCCGTAACCGGATGTCTTTTCCCTTGGTCTTCCTCGGACTTCCAAATTTGAACAACTCACCTCATCGGCCGATCGCGGTGGTGTCATCTCCTCCATCCGTGGTCTTGTCCGGACTTTTTCTTTATGAACCACAACTTCCCTCCCCATGCCGAAAGTGTTGTAGAGTCTTGGCAAAGACACCGGAGGTGAAGCTCCCCATGTTGAGCAGTTTTTCCCTCACTCGGAAATCTCCATTCCAAGCTCTCTCGGATGTTAGGGTCCGGCCTCCTTCATCCTTTCGAGATCCTTCCACCCAAGGTTTCGGACGGTTTAAAAGGCCGCCTTTTGTCGGTGCCCTTCGACTTGCTCATTGAAGAGTGAGAATAATTTGAAACTGATAATTTCTTCGTGTGGTAGAACTTACTCTTCTGGCAGTCTTCCACAAACATTGATAGATGCTTGAATCCGGGCGCAGAGAGGCGGAGAGCACAACACCGACCTTCTTGTACTTGTCTCCGGAGCTCTTCTTATCCCTTTGGTGGAGAAGCAGATCTTTCTCCTTCCCACTTGTTGATACCTCGACATACCACCAAGAATCTGCTGGTGTGTCAAGAAGCTCTGTCTCCAATCCCTCGATGACGAAGAACGGAGTTCGGCCAGTGATCACTAGTGAGTCCTCGGTGAATGCTGCAAGACCAAATGATGGATGAGTAAAGGTATTCAGACCAAAGAAAAACCTCACATCTCACTTGGAGCGCCTGTCTTTTTCCTCTTGCTGCCGCTAGAACCAAAGCTTCCGGCCCGGCGCCTCGCTTCTTGGATCGGAGTCGTCATCATATCTCAGATGCCCCGCATCTTCTTCTCGCTCGAACCTTTCGTAAATTAAGCTTCCTCCGCCTTGGAGGTTTTAGGACTGCACGTAAAAAGGTCGGGTGTTCTTAATTTTGAATTTAAGGACATACAAGCATTTAAGGAAAAAAGCGGGCTAAGGGTACAGCACGGTCGGCTTTAGACCTCCCAAACACCATTTCGAAATTGAATCACATCCAGGGACTTAGTGAGCGCAGTGTAGCTTATCTTCACTGCGGCATTGGCGACTCGGAGTTGGGAGCCGAGCATCGACTGTAAGCGACTTCCGGAATGGCGCCACGACGCGGTAAGCTGCTGGATGCGCCTTGCTCTGTTTATTTTTTCTAACCGCGCGTCTTATTGCAAGTAGTTGATTTGATTGATGAGCACGGAGCTAAGGTAGCAAGCGGAGAGGAGCTGCCAGACACGGGAATGCTACACTGCAGCGCCATGGAACGGGGATACACTAAAATCGCATTGATACAAGTATTAGATGCGAATGCACTCTTCCTCGAATATTGCGAAGAGGAGTGGTTCCGACAGGGTGGAGGCCTCTCCGACTAACCACAGGAGGATGCATTTGAACCGCATCTCCAGGGCCTTAGACCTAGCCTGATCTATATACAACATTCGAAGAAAACATTCCAAGAAAAACACACCTAAAACGGAATCCATTTCCACGTTTGTCTCGATCCATTGTTTGAGAGATGGGCATCTCTCAACAATGGATCGAGAGTAATTCATCTCTCGAAGCTGAAGAATGCTCGACAAGGAAACAATAAATCCGTAGAGCTTATGAGCAGTCCCATGATCTAAGCACGGACGGCATGTTCTACACACAAAATAGTTGGGCATCTCAAACTCACCTCTTCACGCAGAATTCCTTGGGCCATTGTATGGCCAGATCCCACTTGACCTCTCACCGAGTCTTTGCTTCTACTGTCGGTCTCATCAATGTGGTTCAAAGGAGAGTGGCTCAGATAGGCTAGAGGCACTTGGGACTAAAAATAGGAGAATACAAAGTGCTTAGTTGTAGAGGCATGTGCTACGTCCCAAAGGCATAGTTTGGAAGGCGGTCAGGGGGCCACTGAATCGCAATATTCGGCGATATAGTTTGAAGGAAAGTGGCCGAGACCGTTCATGGTTAGTAGTAACTGAGAATGCAGGAAGATGGGAGAATTGGCGGGCATTGCTATGTGGGAGTATTGGCCAGGATTCTCGAGAATGCCTTGCCGAGAATGCAAGTGGAGTCGGGCTGGTTTAAGGCATTCTCGACTCGCGAAGTCGAGAATGCAGCGTTTTCTTCTTCGATGTTTCCACTGGTTGGTTAGTTGTAGAGGCCTCCACCCACCGAGCCCCTCCCCTTCGCAATATTCGACCGAAGATGGTTCAAGGAGAGTGGCTCGACCAGGTGGAGGCCACTGCACCATACACATGTGAGAATTGGCTAAGGGATTCTCGAAGGAGTCGTATGCAAGTTTCCGCATGCGCATTCTCCACTCGCAAGTCGAGAATGCCATAGCCATCGAGAACTCCAAATAGTACACATGGAGTGTTTGGTGAAGGATAAGGCATTCTCAACTCGCAAAGTCGAGAATGCGCATAACAAGCTCGGTGGTTTCCACGTGGTTAGTTGTAGAGGCCTCCCTTCGGTCCGAGCCCCTCCCTTCGCAATATTCGAATTTTAAGATGGCAAGGAGAGTGGCTCGACAGGTGGAGGCCACCGCGACCATACGTGGAGAATTGGTTGTAAAGGGATTCTCGAGTGCGCAGTCGAAATGCAAGTGTGGGCTTTCCTTCTCCAATATCCAAGTCAAGATAGTTTGAAGGAGACATGGTTAAGATAAGGCATTCTCAACTCGTGAGCCGAGAATGCACCAGAGCCGCACGTGGTTGTGTGTGAGATTACCGGGTGTCCATCGGCAAGGTTAGAGGGATTGGAGGCGGAATGACATTCTCAACCACGAGTTGAGAATGTGAGAATGGCTTGAGACTTTGCAAGACTAATCAAAACCACTTTCGCCGCAATATCAAAGCAAGATAGTTTGAAGGAGAGTGGCGGTCGGGAATCCCTCAACCGACCAACAATCCGGTGTGTGTACATTCCTGTTTCTTCGCGGGTTAGAGGCATCTAGAATGACATTCGGACTCGCGAGTCGAGAATAAGGCCTACGTTATTCTCGGATTGTTGGAATCCCTCAACCCGAGGGAGTGTACATTTGTCGCCTGGGAGTGAAATTTTCGTTCCGAAGGCAATTCCTATTTTAAGTTACGCACCTCTCCCCGCAAAGGAGAATATTTGCATAGTGAAATTTTCTTTTATGGCAATCTATTTTAAGTTTTTAAAGCAATTTCATGCATAGTTCTTTTTCTTTTATGAATTATGGTGTGATTGTTCTCTTCTTGTTATGCAATACTTTTCTTCCTATCTCTCAGGATTCCTAAGTCAGGTGCTTGCCACTACTATTAGCATCTAAGAACACTGATTCCTGTTCAAGGTATTCAAGTAAACAATAACTAAACACAAGAAAGCACAAACAGAAAGCAAATCAAAAGGAAAGCGTTGACCGGCTTTGAAACAAAGAGACAAATGAGAAAATATTAAGAAAAAAAAAAAAAATACCTGGTAGATTTGTTGGATGAGGAGGAAGCTGCAGAGTTCGATTCCATTTTGCTACAGGCGCTTGCAAAGCGAGAGTAAGGATTTGTCGGACTAGAAAATGTATCAGGGTATATAAAGAGGCTCTAAAAAAATAATAGGAGTAGCACAGTAGTAAAGGAATTGTAAAAAAACAATAAACAAGCAGTATAAGAATATCAAAACTTACAGAAAAGGTTTCTCACTTTCTTCTTAGGAAGTACTTTCTGTTGGCTGACTCAAATTGAGCCAAAACCTCGTCGCTGGATGCGTCGCGATCCGTCGACCACGCTACAGTCATAAGATTGCCGAAATGCAATAGAGTCAATCGAGCGCCAAGGCGAAACAGAGGAACATGCGGCTGCCGGAGTCGAAACAGGGGAAGACAAAGAGGAATGCAAGGAATAGGGGTCGCGGGAGAAGAGGAAGAGGGTGCAGTTATTTTTGGCTGCACCCTCGAACCTCGAAAAAGTGGCATTTATGACACTCCTAGAGTCACGTGTGTGGCATGCCATCCGTGACCTGGACTGCTGACGTGGCCATGTCAGATGTCGCTGACGAAGGGCCACGTCAGCACAGTCATGATTTCGGGGAAGCCTATGTTTTAATGGTTGTAATGTTTTAATGCTTTTTAATGGTTAATGTTAAATGTTTTAATGTTAAATGTTAGTGTTAAATGTTTTAATGTTTTTAATGGTTATAAGGTTTTAAATGTTTTAATGTTTTTAATGGTTATAAGGTTTTCAATGGTTTTTAATGGTTGTATGGTTTCTAATGGTTATATGGCTATAGTGCTCATTCATATATGGTTGTATATGGTTTTAATGTGTGCTCTTTAATTCAGGGAGCATGTGAGATGAGCAAAGTGGAGCCAAGGAAGCCCAGCACAGGCCATTGCCCTAGGCTCCAATGGAGGAAGATGGGTTGCTTGTTGTTGCACCCTTGCAACGAGACGGTATTTGCAGAGGGCATAATAACTGCAGTTGATCCTTTTGATAGTGTGAATGATGAAAGGCTGGGAGATGATCATCTTGGAGTTGGCATTGTGAAGCTTCTTATCGAAGTTGATACAATCATCTCCCAGGGAAGCTCTAGTGATTGCATTGTGTGCTCTGGGTTGCTGGAGTGTCAAAGTCAGTTGAGATGGCCAATTAGATATATTACACACAAGAATGGTGAAAGTCCGGAATGCCCTACTCAACTACATACCCCCAAGACCCACCCAAGGCCATGTGGAAGATTTGGTGGTCGATGAGCATCCTTTGATCACAAGGAAGAGACGTTATGTTTTTCATAAAAGGCAGCCAAGGGTGCCCAAGAGGCCTAGAAGTGACAAATATTTAGAAAGGATGGAAAGTATGGCCCCAACCAAAGAAAACCTAGAGGCAATTAGGGGACAAGAGTGTTGCAACCTAGATTGCACAAAGGCAATACAATGTGGATGACCTCATGTGAGATAAGGTCCCAATACATTGGGCGACTTCAAAAGATAGGATTAATTTCATCTACTCCTTGTGTAGGAATTCCAGCTATGATGAAAACACGGGAAGGCTACTATATCAATTGAGGGGCATGAGGGTATGTATGAGAGCATTGAGATGGATTCTTGGGGTGAGCAAGTCTTCATTCTCTCTGATCTTTGGGAGCAAGTTAGAAAAGGGCACGGTTTTGTTCCAACATGGTAATGCACTCACTTTGAAACCTAGAGCAAATACTCTCAAGGCCATTGCAGTCTTCGAGAGCTTTGTGAGATACATGTCTCAATCTATGCCCCACAAGTCGAAGGTGAACGACCACGGTGTGCGAGTGGTGCAAAGGGTGTTGCCACAACACTATATCCAAAAGGAGTGCCTTAAAGAGGTCAACTCCATCCTAGAAACTACTGGAGGTAGGCCTCTTTCTCAATCACATTTCAGCAAGTTATAGAGCACTCACTTCTTAGACGTGAGTGTCCTGCAACACATGCCATTCTCAAATTGCAACACTTGCATTCAACTCAAGGATACACTTGCATCAACTGCAATAGAGAAAGAAAGAATGGCAATTTGCAGATCACCAAAGGGACCAAACATCATGTAGACAGTTGTATTGGCAGTGGAGAACATTTTCTGAGATGCAGCCGGACAAATTTTTGTGTATAATTCATGATAAGATGGACCAACACAAGACTTTCTTGCCAAAGCTAGATCCTTTACCCACTGGCGGGTGCCTTAACACATGGTCATGGAACTGGAACCTATGGTCATTTTGTGCTTGATCTATGGAGGGATGATCCAAACTTCCATGTGAGCTCTATTTTCAAGTGCTTGAGAACACTAGAAAAATGATCGATAGAAGGGAGGAGGTATTTCCCTTCAGCACCCATTTTTGAGGCTTTGATGGATGATCAACCGCTTTGTTACCAAAGGCAGATAAAAAACCTCACATCCAAGGTGTCTAGTGAATCAAGGAGGACTTGGGATGATTTCCCCTTACTTGAGAAACAACTGCCTGAGGAGCTATGTGTTCAATTGGACAACTGTTAGAAAGAAAACAAGAATAGATGGATGTTTGGGGCAATGTCACTTGACAGCAGTGGGAGTATTCAAAGTTGTGAAAGTGGGATTCATGATGGTTGGGCATACGCATGATGATATAGATGCATTCTTTGGAACTTTCTCCACCAAGCTCAAGAGAGAAAACGTGACTAGTCTCCTTGAACTAATGGATGTGTTTGAGAGCAGCATTGACCCCAACCCAATGGCTTTCTTGATGGATGAGGTTGCAGATTGGAAATCATTTGTCGAGGGATACTTGCTAGATGTCAGTTGACAGGACACACAAAGCCACTTCAGTTCAAGTTTTGGGTTAGGGATGGAATACCAATCATGCAATATAAGTGGAGACCAGGTGACAAGTTGTGGATGCCTGTACAAGGAATCGAGTTGTGGCAATGGGGTGCTGCTGGTGAAGTTCTCATTCCTAAAGGGCAGCCAAAACCACTACCTCCCTTCAAGACTGTCAAAGGCTCTAGCCAACTAGTGAAGAGCATCAAGGATTATATAACGCACTGGGATGATGTTCGAAATGGAAAGCACACCTCCACTCTTAAGAAAAATCAAATGGACTCCCTAATCAAGTACTGGGAGAAAGTTGTGACATGCTTA